>JAKSZT010053769.1:25450870-25759263 GCA_026826555.1 Tolypeutes matacus
ATATATATATATATATATTCATTTTTTTTTCCTTTCTCTTTTCTTTTTTCCCTTTCTTCCTTCCCTTTATCACTGTGTTATCGGATGTCTGGTGTGCCATGACACCTTCCTCCTCTCAATCCCCATTGTCTCCCAATTTTTCATTTAATTTTCAAAGAAGTTTTAGGTCACAGCAAAGTCACACACAGAGTGTCGGAAACTCCCAGATACCAAACCACCCCCCTTCCCTACCCCATATTAACTCCCCCCCTTTTTTTTTTGGTTGTTAGCATTGTTATAACTGTTATACAGATAGCAAAATATAGCAACTAAACATTGTCAGTGATTTACAGTACAGTTTACAATTTAGATGATACATTTTAATAATTTTGATGATATTTACCATGTCCTGTGTCCATTACTGTAAGGTAATGAAAAACCTTCCCCATGACCACCAAACAACCCATTAGATCTTGACTGTTCCCTTCTCCCCAGCTCCCCAGGGCCCGTGATACCCCCCTCTCCCAACCCATGGAATGTCAAGATTCACAGTTACATGCCCTGGGGATTTGAACCAGCCCTTCCTAATCTACCCACCCCCCAGTGCTGCACTACTAAACCCAGGAACACCACCACTCATCTGCCCCATCCCCCACACTCTATCCCTTTACCATAGATTATGTCCATATGGGTGATGGCTCAAAGCCTGCTCTTCTCTTACTCTCCTTTGTTAACTTATCTTTCAGACAATGGTTCTCAGAGACATGCAGTGACTCTTGACATCACCTTGTTACTGGGTGTGTTTGCTGCCGCTGCCATCATCTTGTAACAGCTTGGGCCTCTGCCCAATGTCAAGGCTGTATCCTTGATCAGAGCTGCTGGGTGCCATTCTCAACTCAGAAACATAATACAAAATGCCCTTCTTTGAAAAAAAAAAAAAAAAGCAAAATCAATCACCATGAAACATCAAACTTTCCTTCTTCCTCTCTTCTCCGTACTCCTGATACTGCTATTCTGATAGGTTTCCTTTCTCACTCTGGATGGCAGATATCTCAAGTAGAAATATCATCCAAACTGGAAATGTAATTTGCTCTTTCAGGAGTTTCATTTGGGAATCCTGACTCAAATCAAATCCTAAATTCACTTCTGCAAAATGTTAAAATTTGACTCTACAAGAAAAATGTTTTCCATCACTGAGCTTTCACAGATAGAAATGCTGTTGGAAAGGAATTCAAAAAGGCAGAAAAGTTTTGTTATGGTATAACCAGATATTAATGAAAACAATGTCAAATTTTGGCTGAAAACAAAATACGAGTCTGGGATATTTGTGGGTCACTGTAGAGGAAGTGGTGATATTAATGCTAGAGGAGAGGGGTCCCTGCTATGTGCTCAGTAAATGGGCAAAGAGGCCAGGGCTGAGTCTGGAGGGATTATTCCTCGTTGACATGCAACAGCTACCTCCAGACTCAGAGAATCTGGGAATGGGCCTCCAGCTCTAATATCATGGAAGCTCCTCTATAGAAGCCTTTGGAGTTTTGCTGAAATGGATTCTGAGGCTGATTTATTAGTAATACCTGCTACAGATGTGGGAGGGTGGGCAATGGCTCAGGTGTCACAGAATTATCAGCCTTACCCTATAACATGCTCTCTGGCTATACTTGTCAGGCTGCTCAGCCCACACTGGGAAAGCCTGATCTGCAAGACCACTTGGGAAGATCTGAATCCCAGAGCTTGATAGGGCATCTTACAAGCAGGGTGTCATTTTAGAACTGGGGTGTAACATGATGGGCAGCAGGAAATACAATGCCAAGTCCTAGAATATGAGCCAGGAGCTCTTTATACCCTTTCTGCTCCAGGCTACTATGGGCAGGAGAGCTTCAGAGCCTGGGAAGCAGGATGTGTCAGAGATGTTTGATTTCAAAATGTCCTGCTTCTAGACTGCCAGCCTAGTAGTGCACACTGCCACCTAGTGGACATCAGGAGAACTTGCACCTAAACGTTGTTAATTATAAAATTATAATAGAAAAAACAATAAATAATGTTATGGGTTGTTTTTACAAAAATATGCAAGTGGACAATTTGCATAAGGGCTTAGAACAGAATATATTAAAATTAAAAGAAGTTGATTTAGACTTCACTGAAATTAACAGGAGTTAAAGAGGATTCTGAGAGGTAGTAAGTATTGTAGCATTTTAGGAATTAGGGGTCTATTTAAGAATAGGAAAACATGAACTTTTGTTAAATTCTCCTTAAATAATTTGCTTTCATCTGTCATACTAGTCGGGACAACTTAAAATTCTATATTGATCATCAGGTTCTGTCTCAGAAGAAAGTCATCAAAGAAAATTGAACAGGGGTGAAGTGTCGCTTGCCACATGCCACACTCTCTGTTCAGCACTCTCCATCATTTAGATTATTAATCTCAAAAACATGTTACTATAACTCCCATTTTGAGGATGGGAAAATTAAGCCTCCAAAGGTTATATAACTTATTCCAGACCAGATTAAGGATAAAAAGCAAAGACAGGGGTTAAACCCAAATTTTTATATGTCAAAACCTATGTACTCACTTTCATATCAAAGACTGAGGGGCAAGTACCTTTGGAAGAACATTGAATTGTCCAGTAAAGATAAGGCAGGGTAGTTTCAAAGGTCTATGAAAAACATTCCTCTTAGTTTAGATAAAAGGCAGTACTCAGAAAAGTAAGTGAGATATATTAAAGTTTTAGTAAAGAAAACAAAGTAATAAGGAAAACTAGATAAAATTAAAATTGATCTTTATTTTTAAAATAGTTTAAGAGTTTTCAGAAAAGACCTGATGACAGTCAAATAAAATCTACTGTAAAATATTAAAGAAAATGCATTTAAAAATTATACTTACTGCTTTTCTGATTATAAAATAAATATAATTGCACAAAATAGGGGAATATAGAAGTATAAAAATAAAATAAAGATCACAAATAATTTCACGACCCAAGGGTAGACACCTAAAATATATTTTCAATGTATACATTATATTCATCTCCTTTAATAATCTTTTAATATTAATATCACTTAATTTAACCATATCCTCTTTGTGGTGATTTATGTTGCTTAAATTTTTCATTCCAATAAATAATATTGCTCAGACATTAATAGTTATTTTAGGATTAATAATTTTATTTACATAATACTTGACTATTTTCAGTGTCAACATACAAATATTACAGATAAAACTAATGACTCATTTGACTCGTAACCTAATGTGTCACTACTCTAGATAAAAACCACTGTTATATGATATGTCTGTATTTTAGGACCTTTCAATATATTTAAATGCACATAACATTTAGATTTTTATAATAATTACATTCATAAAAATGGTGGTACATGTGAGGCTTTTAATAAATACTGAATGAAAAATGAATGAATGAATAAACAAATAAATAAATAAATATAAATATTCCTAGAGAAATATTCAGGGCTTAGAGTATACGGGCTTGTTTGTTCATAAATGGTGTCATATTATCCACAACACTCAGCCATCTGCTTTTTCCATTTAAATTTAACTTAGTGGTATTTTGATGTTATTATGTGTATATATTATTCTGTAGCATGTTAACAGTACATAAGCATCTGTGTAATATTTGATAGGATGGATAAATTATGTTTTACTTATCTTCTCCCCATTGTTGAACATTTAAGTGATTAACATGCCTTTGCTTTTATAAACAATGCTGAAATAAACATCTTTATAAATGCTTCTTGGAACTCACAGGTAAATGTTGCTTTTAAGTAAGAACTTAAAAAATGGAATTGCTATATCAATTTATGCTCCTAAAAGAAGTATTTGAAAATACCCTTATCCACACTTGATGTTACTTGTTGTTCATTTCAGTTTATTCATGCTTACACTTTACATCATGTCTTTTCCCATATTTTGACTTTCAATTTGTCTGTATCTTTATATTTAAAAAGCATCTCTTTTTATTGGCTGCTGAATACCATGGGGTATTCTAAGTTTGCAATTTGGGTCCAGTCATGTAAGTTAATTGCCTACTACAACAATTAAATAACAATGTTCAAACTAATGCAACAGAATTCAGATTTGTTACAAGATTGATATTATTATCTACAATGTTCAGTTTTTGACTAAATGTATTACTTACATTAATCCAATATTAATTCTGGTTAGATAGGGATAAGCTATAGATGCCTAATTTAATTCCTAAAAGAATCAGTAAAAAAATGTTTTAAAAGATATAGATAAAAAACCAATAGCAGAATTAAAATGAATACTGAAAATATATGATTAAATTCAAATTGGCATCAAAGGAACAGAGGACAGAAACCAAATAAAACAAGTAGAAATATGGCAGACCTAAATACAATCATATCAATAATTATATTAAATGTAAAGGACTAAATGCTCCAATGAAAAGATAAAGGTTGAGATTTGCAAAATATATAAAAAGCAAGAACCAATTAATACTGTTCATAAGTATTCTTTATGTATAAAGAAACAAATAGATTGAAAATAAAAGGATGGAAAATAATAAACATAATGAAGCTGGAGTGATTATATTAATATTAGCCAAAATATACGTCAAACTCCAATGAGAAATATACTGAGATAGAAGGATTCATCTATTTGGAAACTCTCTTCTCCAAAGAATTGATAGAACAACTAGACTGAAAATTCACTAAGGGTATGAACAATATCAATCACCTTATCCTAAATGACATTTGTAAAACACTATATCCAATAACTATAAAATATACATTTCTTCACATGCAAATAAAAGTTTAACCAAAATATACCATAAGCTGGGTTGTTAAACAAGAGTTCATAGTTTTCAAAAGCTTGAAATCTTCCAGAATCTGTTCTCTGACCACCACAGAATTAAATTGAAAATCAGCAATGATAAAAAACACTTAGAAAAACCTCACATATCTAGAATTAAACAATTCAGTTGTAAACAGCCCATTATAAAATATATCTAATTGAATGGCAGTAGAAACATATGATATAAAAATATGTAGTATGCAAGTAAAGCAGTGCTAAGGGGGAACTTCATAGCTTAAAATTTTTATTTTAGTAAAGGACTCTTTGATTCATGAAGACAATATTGCTTTTTCTTTGTTGATGACCCCCCCCCCACCATGTGCCTCATGTTGAGTTTTTGTTGTTGCTGCTTTGTTAAATTTCTTTATTCATACATGAAGGAAGATTTATCTAGACCTGTTAGTTGCCAAATGATAAGGTATTAAGTTTTCTTGATTTTAGCCAATCAGCACATGGTTGCTGATTGAAAGCACTTTGAAAACTATATTTGAGGAGTAATATGGGAACACTCTGTACTTTCTTATAAATTTTGCTGTAAACCTAAAACTTCTCTAAAATAAAGTCTATTAATTAAAAATAAAAACCATGAAATGGTAACCATCTGGTGCTGCCCTTCTTGTCAGAGGTCAGATATCTTTTCCTTCCTCTGTTTGCTCTTCTAATATTCTGAACTCATATGCTGTAATCATAACATGTAGTTACTAATGGTCTTCTTGTCTCTTTCCCCACAATGGAGTTTATTTGAGATTATTATCCCGCGGTTTCCTAGAACCAGTTTCTATCAGTTTATGAGAGCCAATTTTTAATTTTCAGGAATTACACAAGCTGGTGTTAATCACAGCCATTACTAAATATTAAATGTTATAGGATAGAAAAGCTACATAGATCAACATAGATGCAAGAATTCTAAACAAAATAGTAACAAATTAAATCCAACCATATAGAAATAGAATTATACACCATGATAAAGTGGGATTTATACCAGGTATGCAAGGTAGGTTCATCACTCAAAAATCAGTTAATGAAACCTATCACATAAAGAGAGTAATGAAGAAAATGATCATTTCAATAGATGAAGAAAAAGCATTTACCAAAATCCAACACCCATTCATGATTTTTAAAAAATTCTCAGCAAGCTAACAAGTTCCTCAACTTGTTAAAGAACATCTACAAAATCCTTAAGCTAACATCATACTTAGTGGTGAAAGACTAGATGCTTTCCCACTAAGACTGGGAACAAGGCAAGGATGTTCCCTCTCACTACCACTATTCAACATTGTACCAGACATTCTAGCCAATGAAATAAGACAAAAAAAAGGAAATAAGTTATACAGATAGGGAAGGAAGAAATAAAACTGTCTTTGTCTGCATATGACACGATTGTCTATTTACAAAAACCCAAAGAAGGGACCAAAAATCTCCTCAAACTAATATGAGATTAGAACAAAGTTGCAAGATAGAAAGGTAATATACCAAGGTCAACTGATTTACTGTATACCAGGAATTAAAAATTGGAATTTGAAATTAAAAACACAACACCATTTTTATTAGCACCAAGAAAATAGAAATATTTAGGCTCATATATCTAACAAAAACAAGATCTGTATTTGGAAAACTACAAAACTCTCATGAAAGAAATAAAAGAAAACCTAAATAAAGGGAGAGATAGGCCTGTTCATGGAAAGTCTCAATATTGTAATGGTCAGCGCTCACCAATTTGGTCTATAGATTCAATGCAATCTCAATCAAAATCCTAGCAGATTAATTTGTGGATATGGACAAACTGATTCTAAAGTTTCTATGGAAGGGCAAAAGACCCAGAATAGTCAACACAATACTGAAGAGGATAAACAAACTTGGAAAACTGACACTACCTGACATCAAGGCTACAATAAAGCTCAACAATCAAGACTGGTTTTAGCAAAAGAATAGAAAAATGGATCAATTGTACAGAATAGAGAGCCAAGAAACTGACATTTGACAGGGAAGCAAAGGCAATTCAATGGAGAAAGGATAGTCTTTTTAATGAATGGAACAACTGGACATTCATATACACACACGCACACACATATCTTACACCTTCACAAAAATTAACTCAAAGTGGATCATAAACCTAAATGGAAAATGGAAAACTATTCAACTATTAGAAGGTAACATAGGAGAAAATTCAGGTGACCTTGGGTTTGGTGATAGCTTTTTAGATACAACACCAAAAGCACAATTCATGAAAGGAAAAGATTGATAAATTGGACTTCATTAAAATTTAAAGCATCCGCTCTGCAAAAGATACTGTTAAGAGAATGGAATGGCAAGGCACAGACTGGGAGAAAATTTTTGCAAAACACATATCTCATTAAGGAGTTGAATCCAAAGTATATAAAGAGCACTTAAAATGCAATGATAAACAAACAAATGACCCAGCTAAAAAAATGGGCAAAATACATGAACAAAAACCTCACCGAAAGAGATGTAAAGATGGCAAATGAGCATATGAAAAGATGCTTAATACCATATGTCATTAGGAAATTGCAAGTTAAAACAATAATGAGATATAACTCTCTACCTATTAGAATGACTAAAAACCCCCAAATCTGATAACACCAAAACTTGGCAAGGATGTGGGGCAACAGGAACTCTCATTCATTGCTGGTAGGAATGTAAAATGGTACAGCGTATTTGGAAGAGAGTCTGGCAGTTTCTTATAAAGCTAAACATAATCTTACCAAATTATTCAGCAATTGTGCTGCTAGGTATTTCCCCAAATGAGTTGAAGACATGCCCATAAGAAACCTGCATATGAATGTTTATAACAGCTTTATTTATAATTGCAAAAACCTGGAAGAAACTAAGATGTTCCTCAATTGGTGAATAGACAAATTGTGATACATCCATACGATGGAATATTATTCAATCATTAAAAGAAATGATCATATGGTATGTGAATATATCTCAATAAAACTGCTTAATAAATAAATAAATAAATAATTGTGCAAGAATAGCCAGAAATAACAGCTATGTACTACAGGGGAAACAGAGATACTGAGAGGTGAAGAATTTTCTTGTTTGTTTGTCTGGTTTTTTTTTAGTATTATTATTATTGAAATAAGGAAAATGCTCTAATAATGATTGAAGTGATGAATGCACAACTATGTGATTATACCAAATACCATTGATTGTACACTTTGGACGAATTGTATGCTTTATTACTATGTATCAATAAAATTGATTTGTTAAAAAAAAAAAAAGAAAGAAAAGAAATGAGCCAGGAGCAGACATGGAGGAACCTTCAATGCATATTGCTAAGTGAAGGAAGCCAGTCTAAAAAGGCTACATACTGCCTGATTCCAACTATATGACATTCTGGAAAAATCAAAACTATAGAGACAGTAAAAAGATCAGTGGTCGCCAGAGGATTGGAGGAGGCAAGCATTGGGGAGAGGAGAAGGATGAATAGGTGAAGCACAGGGGATTTTTTGAGCAGTGAAGCTATCTATTTGATGCTCTACTGATAGATACATGACATCCTACATTTGTCAAAATCCATAGAATTATATAACACAGAGTGAACCCTGATGTAAATTATGGATTTTGGTTAATAATAATGTATCACTATTGGTTCATCAATTATACCAAATGTACCACACTAAGGCAAGATGTTAAAATTGGGGTGGGGTGCTTTGGTTGGGGAGAAGGGATATGGAAGGTCTGATCAATTTTTCTGTAAACCTAAATCTGCTCTAAAAATCAAATTGTATTAATTTAAAAAGACAAAAATAAATTAAATTATATACCTTACAATTAAATTATTTATATTAACAACACAGGTAATAAACGCCCCAATCTCATCACTTGCTTATTTTATCACACTTTATTATTTTCTATGGTCTTGAGGTTATTTATTTATATTGTATCTCTATGGTAGAAATACTATCTAATGTGTGCTAGTGCAGTTTTTTTGGTTCAGTGACATCCTGACAATAAGTAACTTGAAATCAGCCATGATGGGAATATTTATACCATGGAAATCTGTGAATGATACAAACCAGGGCTTGATTTATTGTATTGTTGATTGGTAAAGCAGATTAAAATAAAAAATGTGTCGTGTCTGTAGATGTTACATTTTAACAACACAAAAACTGAGAAAATATTCTTTTAGTATTTGAAAACTAATATCTGATTCAGCAAGAAGTCTTTCACCTCATTTATGAATAAGTCAAGTTCCGGTAAACATCTTCACTGTATCATTTTTGTCAAGCTCATTAATGTAAACAAAAAGTCAACCAACATTCCTGTTGGAAATATAAATGTTCACCAATGACATGAACAACTTTTATCCTGTTGGATAATAAACAATCAGTTATTCATATTCTCAATCTGAAAAGTTGTGGTTGAATTGTGACTATAAATTGGCTATGGATACAGGAGTTTCACAAAAATCAGTGAAAGCATTCTGTAAAAATCTATTGCACCACTGTCATGCCCATACACTGCTCAACCACACCCTTCTACCTTAACATAGATTTTGCCTTTATGGGCATTGGCTCATCACCCTCTACTCCCTTTCTGTCTCCTGTAAACCTGTCTTCCAGACTCTAGCTCTGTGAGTCTGCTCAATTTGCTTAATTCATATCAGTGAGGTCATTTATTTTCCTTCAGTGCCTGGCTTACTTCACTCAACATAAAGTCTTTAAGATTCATCCATATTATCCCATGTGTTAACACTGCATTTCTTCTTACGGCTGAGGAATAATCCATTGTATGTATATACCAAATTTTGTTTATCCATTCATCTGTTAATGGACATTTGGGTTGTTTCTAACTTTTGGCAATAGTGAATAATGCCACTATGAACATTGGTGAGCATATATCTGTTCGAGTCCCTGCTTTCAATTCTTTTGGATATATACCCAGTGTGGGATTGCTGGATCATACAGCAGTTCTATAGTTAGTTTCCTGAGGAACTGCCAAACTGTCCTCCACAATGACTGCACCATTCTACATTCCCACCAGCAGTGGATAAGTGTTCCCTTTCCTCCACATCCTCTGCAACACTTGTAGTCCTCTGTTTTTTAATAGCCGCCAGTCTAATGGGTGTAAGATGATATCTCATTGTAGTTTTGATTTGCATTTCCTTAATAACTAGTGATGTTGAGCATCTTTTCATGTGCTTTTTAGCCATTTGTATTTCTTCTTTGGAGAATTGTCTGTTTAAATCTCTTGCCCATTTTTTAAATGGGTTGTTTGTCTTTTTATTTTTGAGATGTAGGATTTCTTTATATATGCTGGATATTAGGTCCCTATTGGATTGGGTTTAGTGGTGCTGATCTGTGAGGGGGAGTAGGGTGTGGGTGTTGGATTGGACTATCCATGAGACTGGGGGGGGGTTGACTGAAGGAACAGGTGAACTCTGGAGATTTGCAGGTCTGTGGTTAAAATTATAATGTTGGAAATGTTCTTTTGGCAAATATGGCAAGGAAGGGTTACTAGTGTAGGGTGCTGCGTGTGAAGGGTATATGGGATAGGGTGCACCCAGGGCACGCTTCTATGGACTATGTAAGTGTTCATCTTGTCATAGTGTGTTATATCAGTGGGTGGAGACCCACACAATAAACTAGAAAATATTAAACTCCCATCCTGGGGAGTCCTGCTATGTTCTCAATTAGAGGGACAAGAAAAAAAGACCAATATGTCAAATTCTCAATATTATTGCAAGTAACGATGAATCGTATTCTTCAAAAATTGAAACTTAGTGATTACCATATGTTTCGAGGGGAGAGGGAGGGAAGAATAGAATAGATGGAATGTAGGGCATTGTTAGGGCATTAGAATTGTTCTGCATGATCTTGCAATAACGGATACAGGCCTCTTCAAATTTCATCAAAACCTATAAAAGTGTGTGATCCAAAATGTAAACCATAATGTAAACCATTGACCATGGTTAGTAGCAATGCTTCAATATTTGTACATCAATTGTAACAAATATATCATCCACATGTAAAATGTTATTAATAGGGGAAAGGGAAAAGGGGGAGGACGTTGGGTATATGGGAATCACCTGTATTCTCTACGTGACTTTTCTGTATCCTAAGGCTCCTTTGAAGATAAAGTGGAAAAAATAAGACAGGGGTAATATATGGAATAAAATGTCACTGTACATTCAAGACAACAGATCTTACCATGATGAAAGACACAATGTCTAAATTTTAAAAAAATGTTTTATTATTTCATATTGTTTTAATTTTTTTGTATTTTATTGGTTATTTTAAAAATTATTATTTCATTTTCTTATTCATTTTATCTGGTTATTTTGTTGGCTTCATTTCTGGAGAGGTTTTGGATCACAGAAAGGTCATAGCAATGGTAGGGGAGGATCACAGGTGCTAGGTATCAGTGATGTGGGGATGCATGGGAAGGGGTTCACCTTGGGCATGCCTCTAAGGCATATGAATATGTTCAGTTGTTCATGAGACATTGTCTCTGTGGGTGGAGATCCACATAATAACTGCAAGAATATTGAATTTCCATCCTGGGGACTTCTGCTACGTTCTCGAATAGGGCAGCAAGAATTCCCCAAGTACAAGGGAAGTGTCTAGTGAAGGAAGAGAGACCTTTGTACCAGGCCCTTGACATTGATGATTGTACTTATGAACCTTTTCTTGTGAAATTGAAACTTAGCCTAGTATTATATACTGCCTAAGAGTTACCTCTTGAAAGCCTCCTTGTTGCTCAAGTGTGGATTCTCTCTAAGCCAAACTCAGCATAAAAACACACTACCTGCCCCCTGTGTGGGACATGACTCCCAGAGATAAGCCTCCCTGGCACCAAGGGATTATTACCAAGCACCAACTAGCAAAGCAGCTGAAAAAGTATCTTGACCAAAATGGGGAAATGGTAAATACAAATGAGATTTTATGGCTAAGAGATTTCAAAGTGAGTCAGGAGGTCCTTCCAGAGGTTACATTTATGCAAGTCTCAGCAGGATCTCATTGACTGCCACAGTAAACAGTGCGTTAAATAGTGGGGCTCTTGAGGGCTCTAGAGATATCCAGAAACTATAAGCAGGGCAGACAGCTCAGGAATTCAGCCCCCTGTCAGTGGGCCTTACTTTTGAACTTATGCTCCCCAGTGTAACAGAATTAGACTCATTTATAGGTTCTCTACACATGGGTCTTCTGACTCTTTTATTTGAACCCATAATTACCACAGTACTTGATAAATATATGTCCCAGAGACTTAAATCTTTGGACCGTCCATGTGCCAGTTTAGCCTTGAATTTTAGCAGAGTTGCAACACCTACTCTCCAGTTCATTGGACTCACCCAGGACAACTAACAAGGAGATGATGGACAATGCCGATCCCAAGGAACAGAGAGAGTCTACAACTGCAAGCAAGATAGCTCCATCCATCTGCCCCATGGGATCTAAGCTCCTTCTCAATTAAAAGCAGAGTGGGCATCACCATCCCCAGATCCTCAAGGTTGGGGAGTGAACAATGGACTAAAGTAGATGTCCTATTATTCTACTATAGACTTATTATTATTCTAGCAATGGAAGAACAGTACACATATGAGAACATTCAGGAACTATATAGTACTAATACATGGTGTTAATAATATGATAGTTTGTGGGAAAAATACACCAAATATAAGCTATAGACTGTAGATACCATAATATGATTACAATGTTCTTTCATCATTTGTAATAGAGGTATCACAACAATGTAGGGTGCTGGTGGTGGGGTGATATGCGGGAATCTGGTATGGTATGCATGATTGTTTTGTGAGTTCACAACTTCTTAATAAAAAAATTACAATAATTTATTATCTACGTACATTTTTCCAAGAGAGCTGCTTGTTAAATATTTACTACCACACCACTGCTTAAGATTCTCAGGATATCATGAGCTAGTTCTTCCATTCTCCTGCATCTGCCTTTGTTTCCTGTTGCCTTTTTTATTAAGAAGTGTAGTCTTTAATGACTATAGCAAGAAATACAGTGATGAGTAGAAAATAATACTCCAATGCCTTTAAAATCAGTGTTGGGACTGCTGAGGGATGGTTACTGTGTTGGTTTATTGCAACTCTCTGAGTCTTTGGGTCAGGAGGCAGACACGGTCAGAGTCTTTTTCTGATTAATTTCAGGACAGCAGATTTGCTCTGATTCAACAGCTGCAGACTTTTTTTTCCAGCCCAGATCCATCAATCTTGTAGTTCCCAATAGACTGCAATAACAATAGATTCTTTCAATCTTTTATTATTATGAGTTTTCGTTATTCAATGAAAAAAGAGAATATTTGCTGTAGTATTATTATTCAGGTGACATTTAAAATTGGAATTCAGAATCTGGCATTTTCAATCTAAAAGACATAGAGGAAATTAACGAAAAAAATTTTTTTTGTGTAAAGGTCTCCTAGATAAAAGGGAAGTTTATTTCTGTCTCTAGCAGAAATGATGAGTCTAAGTAAGTCTTTAAAATTTTATTTTCACTACAGTCTACCTAATTACCTGGACAACCATACCCTAGATTGCTTTGAATTTAAAAACAGGGGTTTTTCTTATTTTCATTAAGGCATTCGTAAATATGTCAAGAATATCTGCTATTTCCAAATGCATGCCACGTAATTTTTTAGTGTTTATATACAAATGGTGATGCTAGGTTTGGGGGGGGGGGGCGGCGGTTCGAGAGGAAAGTAAAAATAATTCTGCAACCCAGTTCTTCTTCTCTGGGTATTCAGATATATTTAGAGATCCATAAATAAACAGGTTCTAAAAGACCTATGACGGGGTGGGGAGGGGCAGAACGAGCACTCTACATAGCACTCTGTGAGGACATAAAAAGGGCAGGCCAGTGCGTAAGGAAGCACTTCACCTGGATCTCTAAAAATATTGTCGAATATATGCAAGGAACAAAACAAACTACCAGATCCCTTCAGGGGAAACATCTCTCATAGGCTTTTTGGCACTTCATAACTTATCCTCTCCTAAGATAAAGTATAAATATATTTTCTCATAACCCAATATTTTCAGTGTGTATTTGTCCTTGAAGTCAATTCTGGGCAGACCCAAATAAAAAGCTCATCATGTTTGTGTTCCAAAGCCGTAACATTTAATATTTTTGTAATTAGAAGGAATGATGTTAAAAAGCCCATTTTCACCTGTTGCCTTGCATGTCTTTATCGATTGGTAAATGTTTGTTCTCATTTCAGAATAGACAGAACCCTCTTTTTGTACAACAATGTTTTGCCTTAAATATCAAAACCATTATGGGAAGAACTTAAAAGGAATATTTGCATGAAAATTGGTGGCACTTCTCAACTTCTCAAACTCTTCCTGTAGGTGCCTGCACAATAACATCTTTTTGGGTTAACAAGAAAATTTTCATTTACAAAAATCTCCAACTGCTGCACATTGGCTGGCACAAGGGAAGCAACCATAGGATAAAGGCACATGATGGATCTTTGTAGAAAGTCCCTCATCCTTGGAGTAGACCAAATATTTGAGCAGAATCACCTACAGAATGATTTCTGAATAAGCCCTTATTCTATTCAGGCAGGTCATTTATTAACCCTTTACTTCATCATTTGTTGTTTTTTTGAAAAACAAAACAAAACAAAACCCAACAGTTTCCTATAGCTGCTAATTCACCAAGGTCAGGTTGGCAGTAAATTGATTCTTGGTTATTCTTTGATTCAACTGAATGGTTGATGCAGATAAAGAGGTTCCTAAAGAAGAAAGTTAGTGGTACCAGTATTGTTGATATGAGTCCAAAGGAAAAGTTTGGCTCCTCAGAGGTTTACCAGATGGTTTTCTGTTGGACCCAACGAGCAAAATTGGATTGAAAACACTGAAACTTAAGAAATAGGCTCTAGGAATTAGATAATCAACATGTAGCCTAATATCAAGAAACAACTATACATATTGAAGGACAATCTGCAATGTTCCAAGGCTACTCAGAATTAGGAAGAACTCTAGTAGGGAATATTGGAAGTTACAGCTACATTTTGCTTTTTCCAGCAAATCAGAGAAATATAAGTAGTGAAAAATATGCCATCTCAGTAGAATAGAGTGACCTATATGAAAGCTTGATATAAACAGGGAAATGGACTGGAAGTTAAGCCCATAACAAGTCCTCTAGCTATAGAAATTACTAAGGAATTCTATCCCAGTAAATGTGGACACAAAATTCCAGGGTCAAGTCAGCCATCCACTTTATCTATCAAAATAGAACGGACTTTATTCTGAGGAAGGGTGAAGAGAAAAACGGGGTCAAATGGGCAATGGGGCAAAAGAAATTAGACTACTGGAAAATTATCTCCTCCAGAAAAAGAAAGAATGCTCAATAGAAGTTTGACTTTTAAGCAAAATTAAGAAGCATAAAGTTATAGGAGAGGCAAGGCTGAAGTGAAAATTCAGCAGGTCGGCTTCCTGTCAACATGGTTGACTATGTTAGTGCAGAGAGATGCCCAGTCTAATGCTAAACATGTGGAAATACTGAATAAAATAATTCAAATATTTTTTTTATTTCAAAAGTTTAAATTAAGCTCAAAACCAAGAGAAGAAAAGACAAAGGCCACAGAAACAAAGCAGAAAATCAAAACCCAAGGGATGGGAAGTAGATATGGCTCAAATGATTGGGCTCCTGTCTACCATACAGGAGGTCCAGGGTTCGATTCCCAAGGGCCTCCTGATGAAAAGCAAACTGGGGCAGAGTGCTGGCCCATGCAGAAAGCTGGCGTAGCAAGATCGTGCAACAAAAAGAAACACAGAAGAGAGACAATGAGAGACCCAACAGATCAGGAAGCTGAGGCGGTGCAAGAGGTTGAGCACTTCTCTCCACTCTGGAAGGTCCCAGGATTGGTTCCCCATGCCACCTAAAGAGAAGACAAGCAGACACAGAGGAACACGCAGAGAGCAGACAGCAAGCACAAAACAAGGAGAGGGGAGAAGAGAAGAAATACATTAAAAAAAAAAAAAATCGCAGTGGGTGACCATGGCTCAGAAAGGTCTCACTGGGGTACTGGAATGGAGAACAACTCTTAACAGGTGGGTCTGGGATTCTGATATCTACATCCCCTTATGCTCATGTACTTAGGCATGAAGAGTCCAGGAGTCAATCTCCACATTCACAGCAGGAACTAACTGTGTACAGCTGGAAATAAAGACAGGCTGCTCCATTTCTGAAATGAGATGAGAACTTTTTTTTTCCCCCACTAGCTTAGGGGTAGGAGCAAGGAAGCTTGCCATCCATATGGAACTCCATGAGGATGAAAAGTCATTGGTGAGAAATTCAGATCCCAGGATGGTGCCATCCATACATATGGGTATGGATTTTCAACTGTTATGTGAAATAGGAAACCTAAGCTGAGTAATTAACATAAAACATGTCTGGTACTCTAGATACCCAAGGGGCCAGGCAAGGGCACATGGTACATCACCATCCAAGTATGCTTACACAGCCCTGGTCACAGGGGCTCATAAGAAATGCAATCCCTGCTAAACGTTAGCTCACAGCCACATTACAAATATATGTTACAAATATCACAGACCCAATAAATGGGAAGACTGGATCCCCCAAATAAGGAAAAATACAGCAAGCCAAAAGAGATGTTAGATATTAAAATAAGTGTAAAGGATAGAATCCATAAGGCAAAAACAGGACAATATGCTTTTAAAAAGTTACTTTTACAACAGATTCTTGATGTAAATTCTATCAATAACATAACCAATGAAAGGGAAAAAAAAATGTTCTAGAGATGTCACAGATTGGAGGAGACAAAGGAGACATAAAAACAACGGTCCTGAGTTCCGTTGTGGCAACGGATGTAGGCCATTTTAAATCAGCACACACCATTCAGAACTTTGTGGGAGAGAGTGTGATCTACGATGT
Organism: Tolypeutes matacus; assembly: GCA_026826555.1. NCBI lineage: Eukaryota > Metazoa > Chordata > Mammalia > Cingulata > Chlamyphoridae > Tolypeutes > Tolypeutes matacus. The sequence continues at coordinate 25,467,560 of JAKSZT010053769.1, forward strand.
GAATTGTGGTCTATGGTTGATGGCAAGGCCCCAGGATGTGTAAGTCCATTGAGGGTGATGGGTCACACTTGTGGGAGATGTTTGTGTGGGATGTGGTGGGAGGTGTGGGAGGTGGGGAACATGGGAATCCCAGTAGGTTCTGTGTAATATTTTAGGTAATCTAAGCACCTCTTAAAAAAAAAAAATATATATATATATATATATATATATAACATTTTTGTAAGCAAATGCACATATATGCATATATATTTATATAACATTTTACAAATATTGGTATGTATTGTGAAAATTTTGATTTTTACCCAAATAAAAAATAAATTAATTAAAAAAAACAAAAACAAAAAAAACCTAAATGCAATGTGTGATCCTGGATTGGATATTGGACCAGAAAAAGGACATTCTTGGAAAAACTGAAAAGATTTGTGTAAGATCTGCGGAGTGGTTAAGTATTATATCCATGTTGGTTTCCTGTTTTCCAAAATTGTATCAAGATTAGAAAATATGCTAATCTTAAGGGAACCTGAGTGAAGGGTAGAACTCTGTGTACTATTTTTGCTTTTCTTTTCTTGTTAGGCTCAAATTATTTCTCAATAAAAATTTAAAAAAGCAAAAAGAAAGCAAGAAATGGCTCAGGGTGTGAAGTGAGAAGAGGTAGGAGATGAAATTGGAGACAGGCTGGGTCTGGATTGCAGAGAGCCTTCTCCAATTTGAGTACACATTTTATCCTTTACTGTGTGGTCAGCTATGGGAGGATTCAAAGTCCAGGTGCCCGGTATAATCAAATCCGCACTTTGAAAGTGCACCCTAGAAGCTGAGCTGTGGGAAGTTGATGGGGGCTATCCAGACAGGGTCAGCAGAGGAGGCAACTGAAGGAGGGGAGGGGACTTAGGGAAGGATGCAGGAGGTGGAATGAGGGGTTCGTCCCCCGTTCTGTGCACAGGAAGGAGGGCTGGGCGAATTGTAAAGACCAACAGCTTCGGGACCGCTTCCTAAGTGCGTCCTACGGGCTGGGGGCGTGGCCCACGAGATGCTGCCCGAGGGCAGCTGCGGGACCGGCTCGTGGCCCGCAGAGGGTTGGGCAGGAAACGTTGACGCCCTTCCCGGGCATCCCTCGTCCTTTTCCCGTGGATGGACCAGCGCGGGAGGAAGCACAGCAGAAGCCCAACCTACCGGGCGGGTCGCCCCAGGTGCTCGGACTTCCCGGAGCTCCCCCCATACCTTCTAGGCCTCAGCCAGAGGGTTGGTTTAGATCCTGAGGCTTGTTGGTTCCTGTTCTTTAACAGCCCCATCTAGCTTAGAGGAGGAACGGTTTTGTGTTAGGCTAGTCGGAGAACCTACTACCCTTTGATGGGAACCTCCTGTCTCTTTGTTGATAATAATGCCGGTTACCACACACGCAGACAGACGCACATTCTGAACCTTCCCCGATAGCATGGAATAGGGATTTCGGGCCTCACGGGTTTCACACTTCTGAAAAGTTTATGTTGTCCCCCAGAACTCAGCCATAACCTTGTTTAAAACAAAATAAACATCCTTGGAGTAGGCAGAGCTTACAAAGGACCTGGAGCGTTTCCGAAGACAATTAAAAAGTGTGCAAGTTAAAATATAGAAAACACTTCATAATACTTCAGGAAAGCAAGGAACTATTTTTAAAGACCCAGTAACTCCTCACGTTATACCTTGCTGCAGGAGTATTGGGAGAATAAGATGGCACTTATAAGAATAGTAGAGCCCAGCAGGCAATAGTCCTCCAAGTCCTTAGCTACGTTATTCCCCAGAGACGGTGAGAGTGCATAATCCAGTGGTTTTTGAAGGCAAATGTGTACGGTACATTAAGATGCTGTTGGAATGCATAAAGAGAAGAACATTATTCAAATTTCCTTTTTTTTTCCCCATACATTTTTTTTTAACAGAGACCTCTTTAATACTTAATTTTATCAGTATAAATTGCAAATTCAATTTTCTGCCTTATATGACGCATGTTGAGAAGTTAGCTGTCAGTCATGTGGTTGAAGACCATGTGTCTCTTAATCCCTGATTACTTTAAAGATTTTTATCTTTGCCTTTAATTTTCAAGTTTTATTGTGCTGTTCCTAGGTTTTGCTCTCTTTATGTTTACACTTCTTGGGGCTCCCTGAAGTTCTTGAAAGTGTAAATGGATATTACTTTGATTTTTTACCCCAGACCCTTTTCCCTCTTCAATTATTTATAAATTAATTATACATATATGGGATGGGCCTTTTGACCATGATCTACAAGTATCTTACACTACATTATATTTTCCATTATCTCATCTCTCTGGTTGAATTTGACTCTTTCCCATATACCTGTCTTTTATTTATTTATTTATTTATTGTTTATTTATTTATTTTTTTATATTTTAAAAGATGCTTGGATTACATAAATGTTACAGAAAAATTACAGGGATTCCCATGTTCCCCAACCCACAGCTCCCATAACTGCCCACATAAACATCTTTCATTAGTGTGGCACATCACCTGCAGTGGATATACACATCCTGGGGCTTTGCCACTAAGCATGGACCATAGTTCACATTGTAGACCACACTCTCTCCCACACAGTTCTGCATGTTATATGCTGATATAAAATGGCCTATATCTGTCTTTGTAATGTCACTCAGGATAATTCCCAAGTCCCGAAATAGCCCCTGTATTACAACTGCTTTTCCCTCTCCCTGCCCCGAAAGCGTCCGGTGGCCACTGGCTCCACCTCAATGTTGTAATTTCTTCCATTGATTGAATCACAATATGTCTACAACAGAATACCAGTAAGTCCACTCTAGTCCCTAGCTCTTCCCCCAATCCTGGGGAGTCTAGGATGGTGATGTCCACTCTACCTCCAAGTGAGAGAAGGCTTATATCCCATGGATAAGATGGATGGGATTACCCTGCCTGCAGCTGCAGACTCTCTCCATTCCCTGGGATGGCCGTTGTCCACCATCATCTCCCCGCCAGGTGTCTTGGGTGAGTCCACTGAGCTGTAGAGTAGGAGTTGCAGCTCCACCGAGATTCCAGGCACAGATGGCACATGGGCAGGCCAAAGACGCCAGTCTCTGGAAGTACACCTACAAACTCCAGCACCACATATAGGTTTGAATAGAAGGGACTGATGGACCATGTGCAGGGAGGACTTATTTGAGTCCAACTCTGTCACTCTTAGGAGCACAGATTCCAAAGTATAGCCTACTGATAAGGCATCAATCTCTGGAGCTATCCCCCCTTATATAGGATCTGGGTGTCTCCAGAGCCCTCAGGAGCCCCTCTGTGTGGGGTGATATCCACTTTGGTGTTCTATGATATCCTACTGAGGTGTGCATAAGTGTTACCTCTGGGATGGCCTCCCGACTCTCTTTGAAGTCTCTTAGCCATATGAACTCATTTGTCTTTACCTTTTCCCCCTTTTATTCAAGGTCTTTTACCAGTCATATTGCCAGTTGGCACTTGGTATTAATCCCTTGTTGCCAGGGAGGCTCATCCCAGGTGTCATGTCCCACGCTGGGTGGAAGGTAATGCATTCATATGGTGAGTTTGGCTTAGAGAGAGGCCACATTTGAGCAAAAGAAGGCTCTCAAGTGGCAACTCTTAGGCACCCCGTAACAGTAGGCTAAGTTTCAATTACAAGAGCAAAGACTCATAAGGCTAGTCATCAATAACAAGAACCCTAGTGGGCCATCCTCCTACGCCAGACACTGCCCCTGCACTCGGGGGACTGTTGCTGCTCCCTTGGAGAATGTGGCAGAATTCTCCAGGCTGGAAATTCAGTATTCTCTCATTTATTGAGTGATTCTCCACCCACTGTGACCTTGCCCCACCCCTTGATCATTTGAACAATTTTATATATCTTTCATGTATATTCAGATGAACTTCCTCCCATGAAAGCCCCATCCCAGACACCCCCCACCAATGATCCTTTCCTGCCCCCGTTGTTGTAACCCTTCTGTGATCTAAACTTTCCTTAAAGATGAAGCCCATATAATAGCCAAATACAATTAATAGGAAAATGAGATAATAATGATAAATTTAAATGGAAGAGATATAATACATGGAAACTTAAAAAAAAAAAAACACTAAAAATAAAATAAAATTAAAGGATTAGGATATTCATAAAATGGGGAAAAAAATTTTAATTAATTTATTTTTTTAAACATTTGTTGTTTTATCACTGCATTATCAGGTGTCCAGTCCATACCGTGGCACCTTCCCCCTCGCACTCCCCAGTGTATCCCAAATTTTTATTTAATTTTCAAAGAAGTTTAAGGTCACAGCAAAGTCACACACAGAATGCCAGAGACTCTCATATACCCAACCTCCTCCCCCTTTCCTCACCTCATATTAAAACCTTTTTGTATGTGGATGGTAGCATTGTTATAACTGTTATATAGTGGAACATAGCTACTAAACATTGTCAGTGGTTTACAGTATAGTTTACAATTTAGATGGTACAGTTTAATAATTTTTGATGATATTTACCATGTCCTGTGCCCATCACTGTAAGGTAATGAAAAACATTTCCCCTGACCATTAAATACCCCCTATTTGATCTTTTCTGTTCCTTCCTACCAATCCCCCTGGGGCACATGACACCCCTCCATCTTGGCTCATTGGATGACAAGATTCATAGTTACATGCAACAAGAAGTCTTGACACGCCGATTGTCCCCCCCTATTAGGATCCACCTTTGCTCCTAAAATACACCCACCTGTCTGTTTCTGGGTGAATCGGTCCTCTCAAAGATGGGTGTCCATCTCCTTCCCATTCATCGTGTGGGTCTCCACTCCCTGACACTATACTTTATGACAGGATGAACACTCACACACTCCCCAGAAGCCTGCTCCAGATGCACCCCTTCCTGAATGCCCCCCCAACCTACACACTAAACCAGTGACACTACCTTGTCATATTGCCATAAGAACATTCCCACTCCTGCACTTTCAACCTCATACCCACAAATCCTGTGTTCACCTGGTCCCTCTCCCATCTCCCCCCAGTATCCTGGGCATTCTAACCCGTCCTTCCTAATTGACCCACCTGTCAACACTGCACCACCAAACCCAGTAACATCACTACTCACCTGTCCTATCCTTCAATATGCAACTATAATCTATCACATTACCATAGATTATGTCCATATGGGTGATGACTCACAACCTTCTCTTCTCTTTCTCTCTCTTGTTAACCTATCTTTCAGACAATGGTTCTCAGAGACTGCTCACTTTCCCCAATTCAAATCAGTGAGGTCATATACTGTACATCCTTCAATGCCTGGCTTGCTTCTCTCAACATAAGGTCTTCAAGATTCATCCATGTTATTCCGTGTGTTAGCACTTTATTCCTTCTTACAGCTGAGTAATATTCCATTGTATGTATGTACCATATTTTGTTTATCCATTCATCTGTTGATGGGCACCTCGGTTGATTCCAACTTTTGGCAATAGTGAACAATAACACTATGAACATTGGGGTGCATATATCTGTTCATGTCTTTGCTTTCAATTCTTCTGGGTATATACCCAGTAGTGGAATCGCTGGATCATACGGAAGATCTATTGTTAGTTTTCTGAGAAACTGCCAAACTGTCCTCCACAGTGGCTGGACCATTCCACAATCCCACCAGCAGTGGATGAGGATTCCCATTCCTCCACATCTTCTCCAACACTTATAGTCTGCTGTTTTTTAATAGCTGCCATTCTGATGAGTGTAAGATGGTATCTCATTGTAGTTTTGATTTGAATTTCCCTAATAGCTAGTGATGTTGAGCATTTTTTCATGTGCTTTTTAGCCATTTGTATTTCTTCCTTGGAGAAGTGTCTTTTCAGGTCACTTGCCCATTTTTCAAATGGGTTGTTTTCTTTTTATTTTCGAGGTGTAGGATTTCTTTATATATGCAGGATATTAGGCTCCTATCAGATATATGGTTGCCAAATATTTTCTCCCATTTGGGTAGGCTGCCTTTTTATTTTCTTAATAATGTCCTTCGAGGTGAGAAGTTTTTAATTTTGAGGAAGATCCCATTTATCTATTTTTTTCTCTTGCTGCTCGTGCTTTGGGTGTGAAGTTCATGAAACCATTTCCTTTTACAAGGTCCTGCAGATGCTTTCCTACATTATCCTCCAAGGTCTTTATGGTTTTGGCTCATATATTTAGATCTTTGATCCATCTTGAGTTGATTTTTGTATAAGACATAAGATGGTATTCTTTTCTCATTCTTTTGGATATGGATATCTAGTTCTCCAAGCACCACTTTTTAAAGAGGCCATTCTCTCCCAACTGAGTGGGCTTGGTGGCCTTGTCGAATATCAGAAGACTGTATATGCGAGGATCTATATTATATCAGAACTCTCAATTCAGTTCCATTGGTCAACTATGTCTATTCTTGTGCCAATACCATGTTGTTTTGAGCACTGTAGCTTTGTGGTATGTTTTAAAGTCAGGTAGTGTGATACCTCTAACTTCATTTTTCTTTTTCAATATGTCTTTGGTTATTCAGGGCCTCTTACCTTTCCAAATATATTTTGTAGTTAGTTTTTCCAGTTCCTTAAAAAATACAGTGTTGATTTTTATTGGGATTGCATTAAATCTGTAGATTAGTTTGGGTAGGATAGACATCTTGATGATGTTTAGTCTTCCTATCCATGAACAGGGAATATTCTTCCATTTATTTAATTCTTTTTGATTTCCTTTAACAGCATTGTGTAATTTTCTGTATATAAAAGTCCTTTGCATCTTTAGTTAAATTTATTCCTATGTATTTGATTCTTTTAGTTACTATTGTAAATGATATTTTTTTCTTGATTTCCTCCTCAGATTGCTCATTATTGTTGTACAGAAATGCTACTGATTTTTGAGCATTGATCTTATAGCCTGTGGCATTACTGAACTCCTTTAGAAGTTCTAAAAGCTTTATTGTAGATCTCTCAGGACTTTCTATGTATAGGATCATGTCATCTGCAAATAAAGACATTTTTACTTTTTCTTTCCAATTTGGATACCTTTTGTATCTTTTTCTTGCCTCAGTGCTTGAGCAAGTACTTCTAAGACAATGTTAAATAGGAGTGGTGATAGTGGGCATCCTTGTCTTGCTCCCGATCTCAGAGGGAAGGATTTTAGAATTTCACCATTGAAGATGATGTTAGCTTTAGGTTTTTCTTATATACCCTTTATCATATCCAGAAAGTTTCCTTCTATTCCTATCTTTTGCAGTGTTTTTATCAGGAAAGAGTGCTGTATTTTGTTGAATGCTTTTTCTGCATCTATAGAGATGATCATGTGATTTTTTTCTTTCAATCTGTTTATGTGGTGTATTACATTGATTGATTTTCTTATATTGAACCATCCTTGCATACCCTGGATGAAACCCACTTGGTCATGATGTATAATCCTTTTGATATGTTGTTGAATGTGATTAACAAGTATTTTGTCGAGGACTTTAGCATCTCGTTTCATTAGAGAAATTGGTGTGTAATTTTCCTTTCTTGTGGTATCTTTGTTTGGTTTGGTATTAGGGTAATGTTGGCATCATAGAATGAGCTAGGCAATATTCCTTCTACTTCTATTATTTGGAAGAGCTTAAGCAGCATTAGTGTTAGCTCTTTCTGGAATGTTTGGTAGAATTCAGGTGTGAAGCTGTCTGGTCCTGGGCTCTTCTTAGTTGGGAGGTTTTTGATGACTGAGTTTATCTCTTTACTTGTAATTGGACTGTTGAGTTCATCAATTTCCTCTTTTGTAAATGTAGGCTCTTTGTGAGTTTCTAGAAATTTGTCCATTTCCTCTAAATTATCATTTTTGTTGGCATGTAATTTTTCAAAGTATCCTCTTATGATACTCTTTATTTCTGTGGGGTCAGTAGTGATATCCCCTTTCTCATTCCTTATTTTGTGTATTTGCATCTGTTCTCTCTTTTTCTTTGTTAGTCTGGCTAATGGTTTGTCAATTTTATTGATCTTCTCAAAGAACCAGCTTTTGGTTTTGTTTATGTTTTCTAGTGCTGTCTTACTCTCTATTTCATTTAGTTCTGCTCTAATCTTTGTTATTTCCTTCTTTCTACTTCTTTAGGTTTAGTTTGTTGTTGTTTTTCTAATTCCTCCAAGTGTGCAGTTAGGTCTTCAATTTTAGCTCTTTCTTCTTTTTTAATATATGTATTTATGTCTATGAACTTCCCTCTCAGGACAGCTTTGGATGTATCCCATAGGTTTTGATATGTTATGTTGTCATTTTCATTAGTTTCAAGGTAGTTACTGATTTCTTTTGAGATTTCCTCCTTGACCACTATTTGTCTAAGAGTGTGTTGTTTAACTTCTATATCTGTGCCTAATCTGTTTCTCTGGCCCTTAGTGATTTCCAATTCCATTCCATTGTCATCAGAGAAATTACTTTGTATAATCTCAATCTTTCTGAATTCATTGAGAATTGTTCTGTATCCTAACATGTGGTCTATCTTAGAGTATGATCCATGTGCACTCGAGAAGAATGTAAATCCTGCTGCATTTGAGTGTAGTGTTCTGTATATGTCTATTAGGTCCAGGTCCTCTAATGTATTGTTCAGAGTCTTTGTTTCTTTATTGATTCTCTGTCTAGATGTTCTGTCTAATGGTGATAATGGTCTATTAAAGTCCCCCACTATAATTGTAGACACATTTATTTCTCCACTTAGTTTTTCCAGAGTTTGCCTCATGTATTTTGAGGCACCCCGATTAGGTGCATAAATGGTTATGATTGTTCTCTCTTCTTGAGAGATTACCCCTTTTACTAATATATAGTGTCCATCTTTGTCTCTTACAATAGTTTTGCATTTAAAGTCTATTTTGTCTGATATTAGGATAGTTACTCCTGCCCTTTTTTGGCTATTGTTAGCTTGTAAAAATTTTTCTCCAGCCATTCACTTTCAGCCTCCTTGAATCCCTGGGTCGAAGGTAGGTTTCTTGTAGACAGCATATAGATGGATCATATTTCCTTATCCATTCTGCCAATCTGTGTCTCTTGCGTGGTGAATTTAATCCATTAATATTCAGTGCTATTACTCACAATGAATTTCTTACATCAGCCATATTTTCTTTAGGTTAATGTATGTCATATGTTGTTTTTATTTCTCTTTTTGTCTTTTTAGTTGTTTTGACACTCTCCTCCAACTCCCACTCCCTTGTTTTTTCCTTTCAACTCGTAGAACTTCCTTTAGTATTTCTTGAAGTGCAGGTTTCTTATTGGCATACTCTCTTAATTCCTGTTTCTCAGTGTGGTTTGTAATTTTTTTGTTGTCCTCTAGTCATCATTTCATCTTGATGGATTTATTCAGTTGATTAGCTTCTCTCTCTGCTCTAGAGTTTTATTTAGCTGGTGGTTCTCTGTGTGTTTTAAGTTTTCTCTTTGAGATTTTCTTATTATTATTTTACTTCCTTGCTTCTTTCTATGTTCCCTTGAAGCAAACGATTAAGGTCAGAGGAATTGAAAGATGTGAGAAAGAAAGAAGGATAATAGTAATATTGATAAAAGTTAGAAGAGGGACCGTATAAGAGTTAGTAAAACAAATATTTAACTCATGTAGGCAGTGTAGAGTAATAGGAAAAAAAAGTGGAGTACCTACAATGGGCTGAGAAACCAAATAGAGGAAAATATATATAATGATTTAGAAGGCTAGGTTGATGAGACAAGAGAGAAAGAGTAAAGAAAGGGCTGAAAGGAAAAAGTTAATAATAATAAAAAAAGAAGAAAACAGAATAGAGTAGAAATTGACACCCTTAAGTTGTGGGCTAATGAAAAAAAGGTGGTATGTAAGAACCACAACAGAAAGCAGAAGGCAGAAAGATGAAGGAAGGAAAAGAGATAGCATTGGGAAACAAAATCAATACAGACAGAGAATGGGAAATCACGGAAGAAGAAGCACAGCTAGAAGAGACAAGCTAGCAGCACAAATCTTTCCCGAGCAATCCACCTCGCTGTCCAGCTCCCTCCAGATCAATGTCCCCAAGATTCTTGCTCCATTTGCCCCTAGCACAGACCCCCTGGGCAGACCCTGTCCCCAATAAGCTGTCCTCAGAGAGTGAGTCAGCGAGTGCCCTCCTAAACTGACGCCATCTTGTCCTCTCTCCTACATTTTAAAAAATAATATATATTTTTTTATTTTTTAAAAGGTAGTTAGATTACATAAATGTTACACAAAAACTATAGGGATTCCCATATGCCCCACTCTCCACACTTCTCACACCCTCCCACATGAACATCCTTTGTTAGTGTGGCACATTCATTGCAATTGATAAATGCATCCTGGGGCTTTGCCATTAAGCATGGTCCATAGTCCACATTGTAGTCTACACTCTCTCCCACACGGTTCTGCATGTTATATGATGATATAAAATGGCCTATATCTGTCATTGCAATGTCATTCAGGACGATTCCCAAGTCCCAAAAAAGCCCCCATATTACAACTGTTTTTCCCTCTCCCTGCCCCCAAAGCCTCCAGTGGCCCCTGGCTCCACATCAATGTTGCAATTTTTTCCATTGCTAGAATCACAGTATCCTCTTAAATATTTTCTGGTTTTCTTCCGTTTTTCACAGGATGTAGATAGATGGCAACCAAAAAGCGGGAAATCCAGTTACAGGTGGGTATGTTGTGTAAATGGTTCTTCACCTTACATTCATACTTGAAGACCACTGACAGCGTCTTCATTTTTGCAGACAGTCATCAATAGTCAAAGCCTGTGGGATGAGATGTTGCTGAACAAAGGCCTAACAGGTATTGGGGCTCCCTGCTGGTGGGGCCATGCAGGGGTAGGTCCAGGGCACCTCATTGCACTCAGTGTGTAGTGCGGCTTTGTCCTTGGAGCGTGAGATCTCCTATGTCTCTGCTCTTGCCCCTGCCCTAGCATTGGGGTGAGCTGCTATTCTAGATTCTTTAATTCTGTTCTTTCATGCATATTTTCATTTTCTAGTAATTGATGTGTACCAGTCCTGGTGTGGACCTTGCAAAGCAATGCAAGCTTTATTCAGAAAACTGAAAAACGAGCTGAATGAAGATGAACTTCTGCATTTTGTTGTCGTAAGGATTTCATCTTCTTTAAACTCTTGCTTTCTTATTTCTTTGAGTGTTTTTACCCCCATAGCCTCTAATACCTTAATTATTATCTTAATTTAAGTAACCTGCTAACTCTTCAAACTAGACACTGTTTACTCAACAGTTTTACTATGTATTTGGGCCTACCTGTCTGAGAACACATGTGTTTTTTATCCTTTTCCAGTAATATTGAGGTTATTGACTGTGATTGTGAAGGTTAGAAAAATTTTAAAATGGATTCCTGGTTGCTGTCTTGTTCCTTTTTACCTGAGCACATGTTGAATATGTCTTTTGGAATAAGGGCTGCATATGCAATTTACTGGGTATTGCTGGGTTGTATTCTGGGCCTTTATCCAATTTCCCAGTTGCAGTGGTTTTCCTCTCACTTGGATATGCCACCTAAATGTTAGGAGAGGTTAAAATGTCGCAGCAAACTCATTTGGCTTCATCATATTGATTATTCTATATATCCACATCAAATTATCAGCTGCTCAGAGCTGTGTTTTCCAATATAGTAGCTACTAGGACCCAATGGTTATTGAGCACTTGAGATCAGTCTTGTGCAACTGAAGGAGTGAATTTTTAATTTTGATTAATTTAACTTTAAATTTAGAAAGTTATATGCAAATGCAGTTATTGGAAAACTTTCAAAGTTGTTTGGAACAACTTGGGTATATGGATCTATTTTTTTAACTGTGAATTTTATGAAATCTAATTGAAGATTACGTATTTCTGATTAAAATAGCAGACAAATTGAGATGTACTGCAAGTATAAAATACCCTCACATTTTGAAGACAGTATGAAAAAAAAAGAACATGAAATATCCCATTAATTTTTTTTTTTTTACATTGATTACATGTTGAAATGATATTATTCTGGATAAATAAGATTAACTAAATACATTATTTTCACCTGTTTATTTTCAGCTTTTAAATGTGGCCACTAGAGAATTTAAAAGTGTATATATAGCTCAAATTATATTTTTATTGGATAAAAACACATCCAAACCAGCTAGACCTAAGATGCAAAAGCAAATAACTGATTACATATATTTACTTCTTATCCTTAAACACATAGTCCCTGACACAGATGCGAAAGCTCAATCCATGCACATCCTCCTGTGTCCAGGCCTTCTGTGTGACTCATTCTAGCCAGACCTTGGAATGACTTTGCTTCCTGACCTTAACTTGTGTTCCTTGACCCATACCCTTCTGCAGATACACTCTTTATAGGGTTTCTTTTCCTTAGTTCAAGGTTACAAATGAACACTCTAAAGCCTAGAACTCACCTCATCATCTCTCTCTCTAATAGATGGCTGTATATAGTAGTTGAAACCTTTTGTCCTGAGCAAAGGAGTTGAGATCATCTTCTGATAAAAGGGACTTGTAGTTTTCAAGAAGGCAGGGATTCTATAAAAACCTGCTTCATTCTGAAGAGTCAGAACCACTTGAAAGGAGCTCAGATGTGATTCCCGATTTGATCGTTGGCAGGAGGAAAAACCAAATTCAGAAGGCAGAGAAGAGGGATAGCCATGTGCAGTAGACAAGGTGTTGGTATATGAAGTTAAAAGCCAATACCAGAAGGGTGTAATAGCTGGCAAATGGATCCGAGGATCAGAAAATTCTCTTGAATCCTGGCAGTTGGTGTTAGGGAAGTTTGTTTGGAAGTTATAGGACCTCAAGTTCACAGAGTGGGGGTCATGGGAAAACTTCAGTATCTAATAGGAAAATAAGGAGAGGCCAACAGCAAGGTGGACCTCCCCGTTCACCTGTCTGCTTTCCTGGAAGGGAACTTGGGCATAGGGAAGTAAGATGAGAAGTCTTTAGATCAGCAGAAATTGTTATTTACCAGGTGGCCCGGAATCCCTTCATCCCTCCTGTTTATCAGAGTCTGGGTAAGAGCAAACAGATATGTGTATGGGGTGGAGATATTTGTGGAGACTGAGGAGTAAGTGTCTAAGAAGAATTAGACTATGGATTTTGTTGGACTCCCACTTTGGCACAGGTCAGTAAAGCTCCTAGAAAGGAGGGATGGTCATAGCTCTTTGGTTTGAGTTCATTCAACAATGGTACATTCAATAGATTGGTTCTGTTTTATAATATGACTGGCCCTATAAAAGATGAAAGTAAATGAAGTCTCCCAACCTCCATTGTGAGCAATGGAGGGGCTCCATCTGCTGGATATTTTGATTTCTGCAGTTACAAAGGTAGGGACCCTTTTTGAGCTTGTAAATTTAAGTACAGAATTAAAACTTATGAAATTGATTACCTATTAAAATTACCATGCGCTAACTGGTCACTATAATATTTTTATGCACCTTTTTTTTTTTTTTTTTTTTTTGAGGTATGGGGGCCAGGGATTGAACCTGGGACATCGTATGTGGGAAACCGGCCACATTGGCAGCTCTTAGTTGGTTTTTTCATTTGTTTGCTTGTTGCTTGTTTTTTGTTTTGTTTTTAGGAGGCACTGGGAACTGAGCCTGGGACCTCCCATGTGGGAAGCAGGTGCTCAACTGCTTGAGCCACATCCGCTCCCCTTATGCACCTTTTAAAAAGACTTGTACTAATATCAGACATTATATATATATATATATATATATATAGAGAGAGAGAGAGAGAGAGAGAGAGAGAGATGTCATGTATCTATCATAGCATAATGCCTATACATATAAAAATTCAAAAAATATTACTTTCTATAGTTATTAAAATTTTAAATTCTTAAATACTTTATTTATTGTAATGTAAACATTATAATGAAGATACCTAGACAACTTTTAAATGTTGAATCCTGTACTTTCAGATTATGGATTGGTGCCTTTCTACTCCTATTTTTTTTAAAACAGTAGTACCTATTTGCAAATAAAAAGAAATTTAGAAAAAAAAGGTGGACCCTAATATGCTAATAAAAGATTACTGCAGCTGAAGCAGGGTAAGGAAGCCTTGCTTGACTTCCCTGTTATTGTCCTTGGCAGCTCTCAAGGCACCTCCAGAAACCCCAGTTTGAAAAGCATTACCTTAGCTTACAAAAACCAAATTCTTATAGAAGCCACTACTAAATCATCTCATTCTGAAAACTGGACCAACTGATGCTATGTTAACATAGAGGAAGAGACCATTATTTAATAAGTACTTCTATAATCCACTTAGGACAACTTGAAATTTGTAAGAAAATTTTAAGAAAATTACATGTAAAAATCAAAGACTTAAAAATTTGACAACCAATTCATTCAAGAAGCATATCATCAGCACCTTTTACTGTATGGTACTGTGACTGACGCTGGAGATATAAAGGTGACTATGAAACACACCCCATCTGGGCACATGGCTTTTCTTCTATTGAAGAAGATGACCCACATATAACTATATCACAGCATTTAAAGGGAGAGTCAGTCCCTGAGAAGTGCAGGAAAGTGCTCTGTGCAGGGAAAGATGCTTTGCAGCAGGAGGGAGCAAGTCAGAGTCTTTGGAGAAGGCCACTTGAGCTGGGTTGGAAAAGGAAGGGCAGGCCCCCAGACAGAGAAGCAGTGGGCACCCAGGCAATGTGGAAGGAAAATGTGGGTGGTGTGCCCGGAAGGAAGCTAGAGGAGTTCGACTGGCAGCTGGGTTCCATAGTGGGGACAGGTGAGAGAGAAGGTTGGGGCCAAATGGTGCAGTGCCTGGATTTGGCAGGATAAGCAATTTGACTCTACAACCAGCTATAACATACTCAGAAAATGCTGCCGAAAACATAAAATAAAAATTGTATGCACTTTTTTTAGACCTGGTCTACCAAATTACTTAGATGTCATTTCCTTTATTGTAATTTGAAATATTTACATTTATTTCAGGCAGAGGCTGACAGCATTGTGTCCTTGCAGTCATTTAGAGATAAATGTGAACCTGTTTTTCTCTTTAGTCTCGTAAGTGTAATGTTTATTGTCTCACTTGTGTTATCAGATTCCAAGTTACAGTAAAAAGACATTGTAAAATTACCATGGAACTGTTTGCTGGTGATAGTAATTGTATTTTTTGGCATTATCTTTGCTTATCTGTTAATATATTTTAGAACTTCACCTCCAGGTGCTCATAATAAATTGAGGAGATTAGACTGCCACACACTAAGTTGACCAAAGAAAAGAAAAATAAGATAGTATATACCTTTCCTAAGGAAATAATCAGAGATTTGTATGAGTTATTATTTACATGGTGAAAAATCAGACAGTTCCTAAATACCCAGTAGAAGACAATTGGTTATAAATATTCTCGTATATCCATAGAAGAAAATATTCTGCACTGTTAAAAATCATGTTAGAGAAGAATACTTAAGGACACAGAGTGATATCATGATGAAATATTTAGTGAAAGGAGCAGGGAGCAAATAGTATTTATAGGGTGGTCAGCACTCTTTATCCAGCCATTAAATCTTGACCTTATCATGCTATATACCCTCTTTAGATAAATTGCTCCCTCTCACAGTTTCAATTGTCACTACCTATATATGAATAACTTAAGTTTATATCTTCAACCAAATATTAGTTTTTGGGACACCAGAGTTGTTTATCCAACTGGCAAAGTTGTCTTAAAGGCATTGTATTAGTCTGCCAAAAGGGTGCTGATGCAAAGTACCAGAAATCTGTTGGTTTTTGTAAAGATTATTTATTTGGAGTAAAAGCTTACAGTCTCAAGGCTGTGGAAAGTCAAAGTCAAGGCTTTCTCACCAAAGTTATCTGCCACAAGTTGAAGCAAGATGGCGGATGATCTCTACCTAGTTTCTTAGTACTTCCTATATCAGTCTCTGGCATAGGGCTCATTTATTTCTGGGCCTTCTCAGCTGCTCAGCTGCTCTGTTCTCTTCAGATGCAAACTATCAGGCAAATGGCTCATCTCTCCCCGGGGCCCCAGGGTCAAACATGACAGAGCTCTCTCTCTCTTCCTGTGTCTTCTTGAGTGAGTGTCCATTTATATTAGCCCATCAAGGGGGCAGGGACTCAACCAGAGTCACACCCTATTGACATGGTTGAATCAAGAGCCCTAAATTGATTTTAGCAAGTAAACTTGAAACTTTTGAATTTAATACAATCAAAGGGTATCACACCCAGAGGAGTAGATTAGTTCACAAACATAAGCTTTCTCTTTTTGGGATTCACAAATAATCTCAAACTGTCACAGGCATGTCAAAATAAACTGGTCCAATACTAGACTCCCCCATGAAATTTGGTCTTCCAGTATCTCCTCTTTTGGTGGAGAACATCAAAATTCATGTAGTTTCTTAAGCCAGAAACAGAAAATACATCTTAGTCATTTCTCTTTATATCACACCCAATCCAAACCAACCCTTAAAGCTGTCAGTCTCAAATCTAACTCCCATCTATTTCTTTCCATTTCCATCTTGACTACCCTGCCATAGACTGGGCCACCATGGTGTCTCATCTTCGCCACTACACTGGCTCCTAACTTGTGTATAAACATTCTGTCTTGCCCCCTCTAATCTGTTTGCCACACTGTAAGTGAAATTATCTTTATGAAGAACCACTTCTGATTGTGGTTGCTGCCTCTGTCTAAACATTCCAAAGGCTTCCATTGTACTTCCGATGAAGGCTGCATCCTTATGTGGTCCTCAAGGCTTGGCAGGGTCTAACCAATGGGCTTCCTTTCATACCAGGCTTCCCTATCCCCCACTTTCTCTACTGGCCTCCTCCCTTGCCTTATTCCCATCCAGCCTTAGGAGGACCTTTGCATTGGCTATTCCACTAGCCTTGAATGCCCTTCCCTCTCCTTTTCCCCTGTCCTTCTTATTTTAACCCAACAATCACTTCCTGATATTTACAAGTACCGTCCCTGATCTCTTTGACTAGTATAAATTCTTATAGATTCTCCCAGCACATTGTGCCTCTTCTGGTGGCAGCTCTTGCTATTCACATGTTTGTGTTGTTTTGTAATTTGATTAGGTCAGGTACCTAATTCAGGTATTATTCCATGCCATCATGCCTGACCTGATGCCCAGTAACCAGCTGCTGAGGAAATATGTGCTGAAAAGTAGATGAAAGAGACAGGTGTCCAAAAAAATTAGGGAATAATGTGGGGAGGGTCTATATAGAATTGTTCAAATTTAATCCAGAGATTCTTTGGAAGAGATTCTACCCAAGTACTCATGTAGGGCAAGGCTTGCTGCAAGTTGCCTGAGGATGCTGCCTCACCTTGGGTTGGTTGTAAGAGGCCAGATAAATTAGAGGTGGAACTCGAAGAGTTGGGTTTACCAAATATAGACATACTTTCACATCACTGATATCTTCTTATAAAATGGCTAATTACAATAAATAATAGGAGATTGGGTAGGGGGTGCAGGAAGGGTGGCTTAGTCTGGTTTAAGTGTTCATTATTGACTTACCCTGAAAATGAAAATTTCCTTCATGTTTTCTTTTTCCTTGCAGAATGGCAAAATTATTTCAAAGGTTAAGGGTGCAAATGCACCACTTGTTAATCAAAAGGTTACTAACTTGATTGACGAGGAGAGGAAAATTGCAGCAGGTGAAATGGTTCGCCCTCAGGTAATATTTCTGGTTATGGATTATTTCAATCTAGAACATAAATTACCTGTTTTTGTTTTCCTAAAGCATTTTTCCTAATTTTATAGCTATCATGGTGTCTAAATGGGTGCAACTTTTCTGGGAAACTTTTTGGCAATATGAGTCAGAGGCCTTAAAATACCCATAGATCCTTTGACTCAGTAATTACACTCCAATAATTTGCCCTAGGATAATGAGAAAAATATAGAAAAGATGTTTATTGCAGTGTTATCTATATTATTAAATGTTTGGAATCAACCTAAAGGCCGAGCAACAGTGTAAGTCAGTTACATAAAATGTATGTAATTTATGACATAAATTATCCAAATCCGTACAGTGGACTAGTATGTAGTGTGTTCCAGGTCTGCATTTATTGACATAGAATGGGGGCCTGGATAGACTGATGAATGAAAAAGAATACCCTTTAAAAGGATACTTAGGGTAAGATCCTGTATGTGTGTGTGTGATGCATATTAACCATGTAGTGTTATCACCTTTATAGAAACAAATAAAACATTTATAAATTAAAGGAATGAACCTTTCAACATGTGGAGGCATGACCATAATGGCATAAGAAAGAAAGCCACATAAGAAAGTGACAAGAAATATAAGCAGAGAAACAAGAGAACTGATGCTTTCTCATCCACACACAAAGTATGCCTCTAAGAAAGAGAGAGTAGAGACTAGTCAACAAATATTGCAAAATAAAAATAATGAGAAGGCATAGGCTCAAGAGTGTATAAATATTTGCTGTAAGAAAAAGTGTCAGTTCATATCTGAAAAGAATAAAACATTCATTAAACTGAGCTAGGAATATTAGGTTAACTATTTATAGTAAAAGGTTATAACATTTCCTCACGTCATAAACATACATAAATTCCAAATGAGTTGAAGAGTTGAATATAAAGAAACAAACCATAAAAATATGGCAAATATTCATATCATCATAGGTTGAGAAAGGCCTTCTAAGGATAATATAAAATAGAGGAATTAAAAAGCAAAAGAATTGATAGGTTTGATTATTTAAAACTTTCAAGTGTACCCTAAAATTTAAAAAGAAAGCAACAAACTGGGCAAAATAATTACTCTGTATGTGTCAATGTGCTAATATCCATAATCTATTCAAAGTACTTTATGGTCATTAAGAAAAAGAAGATTTTGATGGAAAAGGGATAAATCACATGAATGAGAAATTTTCATTTGTAATATTGATTTTTCTCATCCAAGAACTTTAACTTTTCTTGTTTTTCAGGGAAACATCTCACAACTTCTCTCTATCCTCCCTTTTTAACAAGTTATAATGGCTAGCAATTATTGAGGACTTGCTATATGCTATTTGCTAAGAAACAGATCTCTTCATATAGTCCAATTATATGAAATATTTACAGATGAAAGTCAAGGCTTAAAATTTTAAGTTATTTGTCCAGAAACAAGAAACTAGGAGGTGGTAAAAACAGAATTTGAATTTAGGCAAGATGACTCCCAAACATATTCCCCTAATTGCCATTTTCTATTGAGCTTTTTTAGGTGTATTCTGTGTTTTTTTAAATATATATATATTTTAAAAAGATATTTAGATTACATAAATGTTACATAAAAATATAGGGGATTCCCATATGCCCCTCTCCCTACACCTCCCACATTTTCCCACATTAACAAGATCTTTTATTAGTGTGGTACATTTGTTACAATTGTTGAACACATTTTGGAGCATTGCCACTAAGCATAGATTATAGTTTACATTGTAATTTCCACTCTCTCCTGCACAATTTTGTAGGTTATGGCAAGATAAGTAATGGCCTGTATCTGTCATTGTAATATCATTCAGGACAATTCCCAAGTCCTGAAAATGCCCCCATATTTCACCTGTTTTTCCTTCTCCCTGCCCTCAGAACCTCCAGTGGCCACTGCCTCCACATCAATAATGTAATTTCTTCCATTGCTAGAACCACAGTAAGTCTATAGTAGAATACCAGTAAGTCTACTTTAGTCCATAGTTCATTCCTCAATCCTGAAGATCCTGGGATAGTGGTGCCCACTCCACCTCTAACTGAGAGGGGGCTTCAATCCCATGGGGCAGATGTATGGGACTCTCTTACTTGCAGTTGTAGACTATCTTGGTTCCTTGGGATGATTGTTGTCCATCATCCCAAGTTGTCCTGGGTGTCCTGGGTGAGTCCAATGAACTGGAGAATAGGTGTTGCAACTCCTTTGAGATTCAGGGCTGAGATGGCACATAGATAGCCCATCTCTTGAACATACACCTACCACCCTAGTACTAATTATAGGTTCAAATGAAAGGTTCAGAAGAGCCATGTTTAGGGAAACCCCAACTGAGTTCAACTCTGTCACATGGGGGAGCATAAATTCCAAAGTAGGGCCTACTGTAAGGGACCAAACTCCTGAGCTGTCAGCCCTGCCTATAGTGTCTGGATGTTTCCAGAGCCCTCACAAGCCCCACTATTTGAGGTAGTATTTTCTTTGGCAGTCAATGAGATCCTGCTGAGACATGCATAAACGTAACCTCTTATTTTTAAAGCTATCATTATCGTTTCATTTTCTTATAAATTGTATTTAGCTATTTTGTTGGCTTTATTTTTGAAGAAGTTTCGGATCACAGAAGGGTTACAACTATGACAGGGGAGGATCATTTGTGTGGGGTATCAGTGATGGAGGACACATGGGAGGAGGATCACCTGGGCATACATATAAGGCATATAAACGTATTCAGTTGTTCATAGGGCAATGTCAAGGTGTGTGGAGATTGACACAATAACCAAAAGAATATTGAATTCCCATCCTGGGGAGCTCTGCTACATTCTCTAATGGAACAGCAAGAATCCCCTGAGTACAGGAGCAATGACTAGTGAAAGAGGATGGTCCATTGATGGGCTCTTAATATCGATGACTGTGCTTATGAACCTTTACTCTTGAAATTGAAACTTAGCCTAGTATTATAGGGTGCCTACGAGTTACCTCCTGAGAGCCTCCTTGTTGCTCAAATGTGGCCACTCTCTAAGTCGAACTCAGCAGATAAATGTATTACCTTCCCTACAGCGTGGGACATGACTCCTGGGGATGAATTTCCCTGGCACTGAGGGATTACTATACTACTAAGCACCAACTAGCAATGCAACTGGAAAAAGACATTGACCCAAAGGGGGAAAGGGTCAAGACAAATGAGTTTATATGGCTAAGAGACTTCAAAGTGAGTCGGGAGGTCATTCCAGAGGTTACGCTTATGTTTGTGGTTTTATCGTTCTCATTGTTCTTGCTCTTCTTGCAGAATAATAGTCTGTTTTAGTTAATAACTTGGGTATAGAAGAAATGCATTAATATGTTTGTTATATATTACTCTATTCTGTTATTTAGCTTTCTTTTCTAATTGTATTGTCTAGCATCTCCCTGTCCTATAGTAATGCAATGCAAGCCACAATGCCATAATATAAAATTTCCTAGTAGTCATGTTAAAAACAGTAAAAAGAAACAATGAAATTAATTTTAAAACTATATTTAAGTCAGTATATTCAAAATATTCTATTTAAAGATGTAATCTATATAAAATTATTAATAGGTTATTTTGCATTCTTCTTTTTCATACTAAGTCTTTGAAATTTGCTGTGTATTTGCACTTATAACATCTTAATTCAGACAGCCTCATTTAAAGTGCTCAAGTAGTCTCATTGGTTAGTGGTTGCTCTGGTGGCCAAGACAAGTCTAGCAAATACAGAATTAGGCCAATTTGAGGTTATAACCAGCACAGTTTTCTTGTTTCTGATTATAATAGGAATGATTTCCAATTTTTTTCCATCTTCGTTCCATTGACAATCTGAAGTTATGCATTCTGTTGACAAAAAATGTAGATATGTGAATATATGAAACCTTTCAGGTAGTTCACAGAATTGCATAAGTCTATTCAGGTTTTTTCTAGAGGTTGAGAATCTCCATCCTTCCCAATGTTTTACACTTTAGTGGGGTATTGGCTATTGATTTGAGAAAAAAATATTTTCTATAGGTTAAGGAGGAATCCTGTTTCTAAGAGTTATGGTCAAGAAGGATCTTAAAACTTATCAAATGCCCTTTTGAACATTAACATGATAATCACATGTTACTGCTTTCTTATTTGTTAATCTCTGCCTCTTTCTTACTTTCTCCCTCATACTCTACTTAAGTTTTAAAGTTTGTTTCTGGTTATTATTATTTTTATCATTTACTATTTTTCTGTGTAGCACATATGCATTATTTCTGATAGTCTCCCCCACCACCATTTTTTTAAAAATTCCTTATATTATTTCAATGGAAAGCTGGGAAAAGTAGTATTACATAAATGCAGGCACACTTTACCTTCTCTCTCCTGGATTATATATGTTTACTAGAAACAAAATTTCTAAAAGCTCTTTAACCATCATTTAAAACATAACTGTGTTTTACTTGCATTTCTCTTTCACAGTATCATGAAATCCTTTTTGTAGACTCAGATGCAGAAGATGCAGGGGAAGCACAAGATGAAGGTCCTGGTAAGTAAATATACTTGAAAATAATGGTAAGCATTTTCTGTACATGGATGTTCGTTATCTGTAACACCAAGAAGCCAGTAACAGGATCAGTGTTAATCAGTAGAGGATTGGTCAGATGAATTGTGGTGCACTCATGGAGTGGAAGACTGAGCTTCAGAAAGCATTCTCTTTTGCTCCCCCTGCCTTACCTTTCAACCCTGGTCCCAAAGCCTCTCAGAGGTTACCAAGGAACAAGGGTCTCTGACTCCCATGAATAATCTGCACATCAGCATCCTCATATCTCAGCCTTCATCACCTTCCAAAAACTTGTTAAAATAGTTACTTCCATGATGACTCATGCTCCAGCTTACCTTGAAGTTGACAATTGTATGCCTTCAGTGTAATTGTGTGTGTGTGGGTGTGAGTGTATTTTTTTGGCTAGAGGAGGAAGCACCAATGCCTACATCACCAATGCCTACCTACTTAACTTTTTTGTGTATGTCTAATTGGCTAATAAAAACTCTTATAAAATATTCCCTTGTATGCAGATAAAAGAACTGTGTTTTGATTCTAAGTATAAAATCTTTGGTAGTAGAAATGCCATAATAGATTTTTAAAAAAGCTATTAATGGGCAAAAAGTCTCTGAATGTTAGACATTTATATTTCTAGTTGGCAAACGCTTCATTAGCAAGACTTTGTGCCAAGAAATGACATTCTTCTATTTTTTTTCCAGAGAATGCATACAGTATTGTTATTATCAAACCAGATGCTGTGATTAGTAAGAAAGCTTTAGAAATCAAAGAATATGTAAGTAATATTTTCCAACAGTAGTTTGAATTAATTGCTAAATAACTTCTTAAATTTCACTTTGGAGACAAACTTATTACTTAGAGTAAAATAGAACATAATGATCTGCTATTCCTAGCTACCTCTAAAAACTTTGAATGTTTTCCACCTCTACAAAGGCTCCATCTACTTAGGCATCCTTCTTTAAATAGTACTGCTCTACCAGGATCTGATATAAATTGTAAAACTTATGGTTCTTTATCTCTGTGTTATAGGATTGGAAGGAAGTCTTTTATGTTCAACGTTATGAAATGCCATGGAAAGGGACCTAGTTATTTTGACAGAATTCTAGTAAATACAGGCTGTTTACATAAATTATTTTGATTTCTTTACTCATTAAAAGTTGTTTCATGTACCAAAAAATATGATGGTTCTTACATGGGACTGTAATAAATGTTCTCCATTTTAATTATTAACAATTCATTCTTGTTTTAATTTCATATTGGCTTGCTTTATTTCCTGTATGTTGTCACAAATGAGTCATCCTTTCAGATACATGATTGCTTAAAGAAAGTTTTTGCCTTAAAGCAAAAATAATTTTTTAAAGAGGAAAATTACAGTCTAAACCAGAGTTTGCAATCATGGCAAACTTTTCCTCTAAATGGCCAGATAGCAACTATTTTCACCTTTCCAGGATTACAGTCTCTAGCACAACTATTCAGCTCTGTCGTGGCAGCAAGAAAGCAGCCATAAACTGTGTGTAAATGAATGGGCATGGCTCCCTTTCAATAAAACTTTATTTACAGAAGCAGCTGGTGGTCTGGATATGACCTGCAGTCTGTAGTTTGCTGACCCCTGAACAATGACTTTCTGTTGAAACACCCAGATTATATTGAAATTTGAAGGAATGTTGCATATACAATAGAGGAAGTCACATAGGAGCTGTATCAGGTGGGGTTGCATACCTTTTGATGAACTTGACATCATGCATTCCTTCTTTAGCTATAGCAGCATTAGCTTTGATTAAACTTCAGTAAAGCATATGGTTCACAGGTCATGGGACATACACTCTCTCTTCTAATCATGTACTGATTTAATGAATATCAATCTCTGAGGATAGCCCTTTTTTTCCAGATTCTGGTGAGTATGTGTGTAGGGCATGGGCACCAAGCTGCACTCATTTCCCCATATTTTATTTATACTTTATAAAGTGTACATTTATAAAGCATACCTCAGAGATATTGCAAACTCAGTGCCAGACCACTGCAATAAAGTGAATAGCACAATAAAGTAAGTCATGCAAATTCTTTGGTTTCCCAGTGCATGTAAAAGTTATGTTTACACAATACTGTAGTCTACTAAATGTGCCATGGCATTATGTCTAGAAAAACAATTTATATACCTTAATTAAAATGTGACACAGAGATACGAAGTGAGCATATGCAATTGGGAAAATGCCACCAATAAACTTGCTCAACCCAGGGTTGCTTCTTATCTTCAATTTGTAAAAAAAAAAAAAAAAAAAAGCTACAATAGCTGCGAAGCACAATAAAGCAACACACAATAAGTCTAGGTATGCTTTGCCATCACATGCAAATGGTTCCTTGTTAGAATCTGTTTTAATAGCCACTTTGGTGAAGGCGTTCAAAATTGTGTAGTTCTCTTAGTTGACGCAATCTTAATGGTTTTGTTTCTGAGTGCTAAACAACATTTCAGAGAAAATGTAGACATCTGCTAAGACCTCCCCTCTCTGAAAGACAGTAAAAAGCTATATAGGGGGACAGAAGAAGCAAGGAATGCTTTAAATGAAAAGAAAATGAGCACACTGCATTTTTCAACGCTAGTAAAGAAGAAGTTTAAATGTTGCTTAGATTTTATTTCCTGTTGCCAGGCACTAAGTAACGGAGACATGATTTGGGTTTTTAAAAATGCTTCACATTGGAATGTTAGCTAGGAAAGGGTTCCTGAAGATACAATTAATGATCTGCAATATTAACAAAGCCAGTGGAACCCGTACTCTGCTTGCTTTCATAATGGAAGCAGAATATATCTGGTGCTGGATACTCCCAAATCAAATTGAGCTCACTTTACTGGTATTGTTTAACGTAATTATTGAGTTGCTTTAAACCCAGTTTATACTTATGTTTAGTTATTCAGTACCTCATCTGACTTGTCCTATTTCCCTCCAAATTTCTCTTGGTTATACTTTTTTATACTTGAATACCACAAAAACTGAATCTCATGGTTAAATTATGTTTTCATTAATACAAGTAAAGCATGGTTAAATCTTAAATTCTATCCTTCCAACTAAGTGGGATATTTCTGTTGCTGTAAGATATACCACCTTAAGTGTTCTTGACTTAACAAATTAAAGTCTAAAAATATTAAAAACAATTCTGAAAATAGATGGTTAAGAAGTGCTTGTAAATTTATTGTTTATGAATGATTCAAAAGCTGTCATATCTTTCCTTGGAATTCAGTTAGTTTCTTTACATTTTGAGGCAATTCATTTAAATAGAGATATTATTGAGGCTCTGGTATAAGTCTTGAAACCCCTAGTACCTAGAGGGTATGAAAAGGTTCTTCCTTGTTTATATACTTTTGAGCAGCATCCAACCTAGTGCCTCATGGATCACAATGAAGTCTTTACAATGAAATACATTCAAACCAGGTGGTTTGTTAAGCCCAAGAAATAAATGTCCTAGATTGGTTTTATATGTTGTCCCACAGCACTTCTGGATCTGACCTTAATTTCTCATTAAAGCTTATGCAGGCGGGATTTGTCATAGAAGCAGAGGAAAAGAAAGTGCTCACTGAAGAACAAGTTAGGGACTTCTATAGCCAATTGGCAGGCCAATTAGAACAGGTAAGAATGTTTGAAAAAAGAAAAAAATAGTGACTGTGATTTTCAAATACGGTGGGCTCCGGTAAGCTTTAGAGCCTCAGTATGAAAAAGCTACTGTATAAGCCTGACCAGTCAGATCAGCCCCAGGTGTACCTGTTGGTGTCCATATCATGGTGATGCCAATGGTGGCAGCTATGGGGAAATCCCCAGTAGAAAAAGAGGCAGCCAAGCAAAGCTAGATGGAATGAAGAGCTCTTGATGGCATGTCCTTCGGGACTCTCTGCATCAGTGCTCTGGAAGGGAATACCCAGTCTTTTCCTAAAGATTTTTATCCTTGGTTGGAGGTTCCTTGTCATAAGCTACACAGGAATGTTCTGCCTTTTCTCTACCTTAAGTCCTTCATCTCCAGTTATTTTAAATTCTCCTTTACCTGGGAGTATATAATAGAGACAGTGCTGTGTATTGGAAAGTACATTGGCTTGGGGGTCAGGAGACAATGCTTCTAGAACTGCACTGTCTAATGTGGTAGCTACTAGATGTATGTAGATATTTGAATTTAAATGAATTAAAATTAAATATAAATTTATAATCAGTTTCTCAGTTACACTAATCATGTTTCAGGTGCTCCATAGTACAAGTGGCTGCTACGTTGGACAGTGCAGAATATGTCTGTAGTCACAGAACGTTCTATTGGACAGCATGTTCTAGAACTAGCTGCACTACTCAAATAGTACTTCTTGGGCTCAGCACCCACATATGTAAAAGGAAAGGGTTGGTCCAGCTACTGAAGCATCATCCAGTATGTTTTAGAAAATCCAATCCCTAGATCCCAACAGAAACCTACTGAATCAGATACTTTGGGGGCTCCTGCAATCTGTTTTAATAAACTTTCCACATGATTTAGATGCACATTAAAGTTTGAGGACCACTTTATTAGACTATCTTTAAGATCAATTCCTGTTACCTCTGAACACCTATCCTTAAATGATTTGTTTGTTAATAAAGATTTATAAGGATAACATTCCCTTGGCCAGTGATCATGAAGGGGCAGTGTATTAGTCAGCCAAAGGGGTGCTGATGCAAAATACCAGAAACAGTTGGCTTTTATAAAGGGTATTTATTTGGGGTAGAAACTTACAGTTACCAGGCCATAAAGCATAAGTTACTTCCCTCACCAAAGTCTATTGCCACATGTTGGGGCAACATGGCTGCCGACATCTGCCAAGAGTTCAGGCTTCTTGGGTTCCTCTCTTCCTGGGGCTCCAATTCTCTCCAGGTTCAGCTGCTGTGATCTCTCCACAAGGCCAGCTGTAGACTATCAGGAGAAAGGCTCTGTCTCTCTCCCTGGGGCTTCTGCCATGTCTAAGGAGCAGTCTCTATTCCTCTGTGTTTTTCTCCTGTGTGTTCATTTCCTGAGCTCCAGCTCAAAACTACAGCCTCCCTTCTCTGCAGAGGGGTTTTTCTGTGAGTCCCCACCTACCAAAAGGGTGGGGAATCAACATCCTACTGACATGGCTCAATCAAAGCCTTAATCATTATGTAATCAAGTAAACCTCTAAAGCCAATATACTCTAAAATGCCCAGAGGAAAAGACCAGTTCACAAACATAATCCAATATCTATTTTTGGAATTCATAAATAATGCCAAACTGCTACAGGCAGATTTCATTTGACCTTGGTAGCTGTCACCATTTTAATTCATGCATTTCAGGATCCCAGAGCAAACAGTTTATTATTTTATTTTGTAGCCTGACTTTGAAGATTTTGTCTCTTTTATGACAAGTGGCCTAAGCTGTATTCTAGTTATCTCTCAAGGAAATCAAGAAGAGGATTCCTTGGAAGAACTTGAATCAGAGACCGAATCATCTGAGGACAAACCTGAGATCGAAGTTAAGGCTACATCTACAGGGACGAAGAAGTGGGACAGGTAACTCAAGACCAGAATATTTATAATTTACAATGTGTCATTAAATAATGAAGTATGATGTTTAAATTTCTCAAAATCTAAGGAAAAAACACTTTCATGATGGAGCCACAGTATTTCTTCCAGTCGCTCTAATAATATTGCATATTCAGGAGGGTTGGGATTGCTATGAAAGTTATGTCAAGAAGATTAGAGAGAGAAGAATTTTCTCTGCTTGGCTTCTATAGCAGGGACACCATTATGGCATCACAGCTTGGACTTGAGCATTAGATGGGGACCATTCCTAATCCCCCAACATAGTTCAACTGTCACCCCCCATATCCCACTTCTACCATCTTGGTCCCTAAAGATAGCAAACACAGTCTACTTTATTATTTAAGACAGTTAGCAGTTATAAATTGCTGAGAACAAAATGGTCATGTATTTTTGTTAATACCTTTAAAAAATTATTATTTTGGAAAACTAGCATAATTAATTTGCAGAATGTTGGGTTTGTGCATTGCCATGTGTGCCTTTTATTCCTCTAAAGACTTAGAAAATTGAGAGTTTAATACAAGATTTGTTAGAGCTGTGCCTAAAGGGAAGGTGGTTGAAGAGGGACATATATAGAGTATCTCGGTCTTGAGGCTTCAGAGTCTATGTCTCCTCCTGGTTAGCCGCCCATCGCCACTACATTTACTTGGTGGGAATCTCCAGAATATTCCTTGTTTCCTTATTAATGAATTGCAGTGATTTTTCTTGAGTAGCTGCATCTGTGGTTCCTAGAGATGTCATAATTTTCTATGTGGTCAAGAGGCCCCTAATATCATTAATTCCAAGTTTTAAGCAAGATAGAGAGACTCGTAAGGGAAACTGTAAATGGTATTATTTATTTGTAGGGTTTTGAGTGAAAAATGATAATAAGTAAACAGGGGAAAGGTGAAGTGTGTGTTAGGAGTATTGGGCATTAAAATCTACCAGATTTCATGCCATAATTGCTGAGCCACTGAAAAATAAGTGTTCTGTGAAACATTCTTTAATGCAGCTGGCATAAGAGAAATCAGCATTTCATTAGTGCTATTGGTCAGGTGATAAATCTCCATTGCATCCAACTTTGAGAAGCTGCTGTCCCTAATGGTTCAATAACCACATAACAAAATGAGTAATTTAGGCATTTAGTTGGCCGAGTCGTGGTAGGATGACATGGGTACATTTTGCTTTGGCAAAATCTGCGGTATTTTCTTCCTGACCTTGGAGATTCCATTTCCCTTCAGCCCGTGTTTATTCTAAGGAGTGATCACAGGCAGACAGCAGGGAATGGAATGGTGCCAGCTAGTTTTTACAGCTCTTGTTCTGGCAGCATGACTTTAGAGGTGCCTTGTACTTCCACCTAACATCTTTTTAAGTTGATCTAGAACCTAAAGGTTAAAGACCAAAACTCTCATGGTTAATTTATACATATATTCATTTTTATTCTTTATTGTCACCACCACTTCCCTCCGCCTCAATGTATCCTCACTCTCCTCTCTGGGGGGGAAGGGGTGAAGGTTGGGATGAGGCAGAAGGGAAATTAAAGCAGAGCAACTATACTGGGAGTGACAGGTGGCTCCTTCCCAGAACATGAGCTATATTCAAGGCAGCAAACAAGTCTTTGTCCAGTTGGTTATTCTTGCAGAAACAAATACTCACAGTTTGTGAACCCACATGGCATGGGGGCAACATTTTCCATGACCACCAATGGCAACCTGTTCCAACGATGGGAGGAGTGAAGAAGAGCCATGGATTGCCATTTGGCTGAAAAAAACTGCACAGCACCTATGTCTTTCTTTATACAGATTCTCGATTACTTCATGATGGCTTTTGTTGCATTATTTATATTATCTGTTTACATATCTCTGTCTTTAATCAGTCTTTGTGTTTAGAAGTCAGAAGGCAATGCCATTGTCTTTGCTTTTCAGTCATTCTATAGGTGAAGAAGGTGTGATTCCATTAATACATTGCCCAGAGCATTGTAAGTGGTTACTTGCAGAGTCTTTACTCAGTCATTGTATTAGTCAGGGTTCTCTAGGGAAACAGAATCAGCAGGAGATATCTGTCAATAATAGGAGATTTTGTAAGGGTCTATCACGTGATCGTGGGGATGCACAATTCCAGGTTCCGCAGGCAGGCTGCAAACCCGGGGCTCCGATGAAAGTCCGATAAAAGGTCCTTGATGAGTTTCCAGGAGACTCTGGCTGTCCAAAGACGCGCTGAGAAATTCTCTCTGAATGCTGAAATCACTTCTCCTTTTAAGGCATTCAACTGATTGGATAAAGCACCACTCATTGCTGATGGCAATCTCCCTGATTGATTCAGATGTAATCAGCCATCCATGCAGTAAACTCACTGGAGACCAAAGTCCATAAATGTCCTTGTATTACAATTAGCCCAGTGCTTACTTGACCAAACAACTGGGCACAATTACCTGGACGAGTTGACACATTAGCTTAACCATCACAGTCATTCATTTATTCTTTTATGTATTCATTTATTCATCTAACTTATCGAAGTCCTACTAGGTGTCATGTCATGGAGATGAATTGGATGATCTCTGAGGTTCCTTTCAGCTTTAAATCTTTATGGCTGAGCTAGGATGACAGTTCCTATTTCCTATACTATATCGTATTTCTCTATCCATAGCGAGTGTCTCTTCTATTCTTGGGAACCTCTGTTTGTTCCCATACATGCCATAGTTATAGAGAGCTAGATTTTTCTTTTATGAAATTATCATTTAAATTAAAGAAAATATATATAGTTCTTAAATTCATCTTTAAAGATGTTCCTGGGATGAGGGACATCTGAATTCTGTACGCTTATCTTCCACTCCCATCTCAGGGCTCTCTTGCTGCTTCATAATCACAGGGAGCATAATTTATAGCAGCTATAATTTATAGCAGCTGGCTATAAATGGGATCTGGGGCTCTGCTAAGGTTCCCAACAAAAGAGGGCAAAGTGCGGTGGTGTGGTGCTTTCTCCAGTGAGTGCTAGGTGAGTGCCTGGAGAAAAGAACCTGGAGACCGGACCACAAGCCCTGGTGAAAGCTAACATGGGCTTGCAATTCCCAAGGACAAGGGTCATATTGGACATCCCTGGGTCTTTCTGATTCCTGGAAGGCCAAGATGGAACTGAGTGGAACTGCGAAGTTCCCTACCCTTGAAGCACTCCGGAGGCTTTTTTTCCCAGTTGTTTCTGCAGGTGAATGACAGCCTGCTGGCTGCTGCAGCACAGGCCTGTAGCCTGGAGGCCATATTCCTTTCCATCCACAGGATTTCCACCACTTACACCAAGATAACTAGACTTAAGTCCCAATGAGCCAACAAAGAGAAATGATTATCCGCCTGGGGAACCCTGGCAGCCAGAGAAAGGCAGATCTACAGAAAAATTAAAACACAAGTGCAGTGAAATAGAACTGCTAAGGCAGAAAAATCCCTAAATTTAAAAAATAACAAGAATGGTAGTGCTGAAGATCCAAGTGCAATACACACATTTAGAAAAGGCTTCCTAATTTCAACTGGAACAATCACAATTTGAGCTATAAATTCAGTGAGGTATTAGAGGGTGTGATAGTCATTTGAGACTCTAATGGGTTGGAAAATCAGATGAAACAGCTTAAATACAGGACAAAACTGAAACAGAACGCATGAGAGCAGAATTAAGCAATCTGGGGAATATATCTGGGCGACCTAATGTGCTAATGAGAGAATTTCTATATGGAGGAAAGACAAAAAGATGGACAGCTCATACTTCAAAAAGTAAAAGAAAAAATTTCCTTGAAGCAAAGAAAGACGTGAATCTGGCAATTGAAAGGAGTTACAGTGGTCCAGCCTGAATTTATGCAAAAAAACCCCCACAGATATGGGCATGTCCTGGGGAAAAAACCTGTTACACTGAGGATAAATATAAAATATTTAAAGCATGTAGGCAGAAAGAACAAGCGGTGGTATGCTTATTATATCTGAAACCTGGAGGATAAATTTTTTTTATACCCCCTCTTCTATACAACAAAAGTATATCAGTACTAATTATGAAATGAAACAAATAATAATAATGGTCAGAAAAGAAACCTAGACAGTGAAAAATTTCTTTTAGGGAATTTTGTATATAAAAACATATGTGTAAAAAAATTAAGTAAATATTATAATGAAAAGAGGAAAACAGCAATGGATTCACACTTTTGAATTCCATTAATGTATTCTTTATCTAAAGGAAAAACATTTATACCTGTATTTATACATATGTTATTCAATTATAGAAATGAAGTATGCTTTCAAGCCTTAACTTCTGCATATGTGTCAATGATTTTCTCAAAATTGATTTTTCCCATGTATTCATGTTTAATGAATAATTTTGCCAGATTCATCATTCTATCTTCACTTATAATTGATTGAAGGACACATTTTTATTTTAATTTCAAAAATTTTCATCCACTTAAAATAACAGATTTACAAATAGGGGAAAGTCTTAAGCATAAGAATAAGTTTGGAAGAGATACATAAAATTCCCATTTCACAATAAATTCCAGAAATTGCAATGCTGGAATTGCACAGCTTTGTTACTTTGGGATCAAGTCTTGCAGAGTACATTTATTAAAGGAGGAGTAATAAAAATGTGTTAACTTGAAGCTTACCCACGTATTGTTAACTTATAATTAAAATTCAACACTAACCACAGGAATTGCTTAGAATGTAGCCCAAAAGAAGATTTTTTCAACGATGAGCATTTTGTCATTATCATTGTTTAAAACTGCTGGTGCATGATGATGATGAAAAACAGCTCAACTTTTAGTTGATTTTATTACAGGTTTTAAATCCTCTACAGACAATACATCCCCTTAGGACCTGCACTTCAGGCAGACCTCTTCTGTCAACTCCACACTTGGCAGCAACTGAGAACAAGTTACTTAAAAGAGAAAATCATCTGACTAGCATTGGACTTGTCATCAGACTTCTAAGAGAAAAAGACTGAAACTCCAACATTCCTTACTCAGCCAAGATATAGAGCAAAGGAAAATGTTCAAGGATATGCTTAAGAATATATGACCTAGATACCCCTTGTATGGAAAAATAACTGTGGAAAGATGCAGCCAAACAAAAAATGAGAGTCACCTCAAGATGGGAGAGGAGGAGGAGAAACAGTTGTCATCAGTGGACCTTGGATTTTAGATATACTCCCACATTCTCACACACAGATTATTATGCAATAAAACGGCTAATGAAGGACTCTTGAAATACAATAAAATTTTGATAGATTCTTAATTATCTCCATGAAACCTAAGACTTGCTGGATATGCTTGGCAAAATGGTTCTAAAATGTCTCAGAGAAGAGAGGAGAAAGAGGAGATAAGGAGGGTAACAAAGTATTTTAAGGCTCTTCTCTGATTCGAGTATAGGAAAGGGGGATAAATGGGTGTTAGAGTTGGGAAATAGTGTGCCAGAATGCATCAAATATTTGTAATATATTTGATTATGAAAGCAGGTAAAAAAAATAAGCAATAGGGCAGTGGACAAATATAGAACTAGCACATTAAGAAGGGGAAAATCTTGAAAATAATAGCAACTTGATCAAACCAGGAAGATAAGGAAAAGGAAAAACAGAAAAAACCACAAGGTTGAATAATAGTATTTATTAAGGTGTACATAATAACATCAAGTATACAGCTATTATATAAAATATTAAAAGGTTAATTCTACCATTGAATGTAGAGATTACCAGATTAAATTAGAAAAAAAAAAAAAGACCTGAAGTAAATTTAAAACCAATAAATTTAAAACCAATAATTGATTCAGACAAGAATCATCTATGGTACTAAAACCATTGCGTGAAAGATATTCACACAGTTTGAAATAAGGACCCAACAGATTGCTTATTAATTATAATGAGCAGTTAGTAGCTTTTCATTGGAGAAAACTGGTAAGTACTACGTTAATATCACCAATAATGAGAAAAATTGCCTTTGTCCACCTCTTGTTGTGATGTACCAAGAAGAACACCACATCACTTATGTAGTAGTCCTGCTCAAAATCCATAACCTGAATCTAATCTTGAAGAAACCATTGGGCACATCCAAAATAAGGGACAGTCTCTCCAAAACGGTGGCCTGGACTCTTCAAAAATATAAATGTCATAAAAGGCAAGGAAGGCCAAAGTACTTTTAGAGATTAAAGAAGACTAAGGAGAAAGAACAACCAAATGCAATGGAAAATCCTGGAATAGGGGAAAACTAAACAAAGAACAGTATTGGCAAATTGGTGAAATTTGAATATGGACAGTTAATTAGATAATAATTTATATCAATGTGAAATTTCCTGAAATATTTAGGAGTGAATCTTTAAGATGTCTGTAACTTATTCTCAGATGGTTCAGCCAAAACACACATTCACAGAAAGAGAAAAACAGACAAAGAGGGAGAAACCAAATTTGGGAAAATGTTAATAGCTGGTGAATCTGGATGATGAGTATAAATGGGAATTAATTGTCCTAGTCTTGCAACTTTTCTGTAAGTTTAAAATTTTTCAAAATGAAAAGCTTACAAAAAAAGCACACTCATCTATATTTTGTTTCCAAGAAATGTACAAAAAGAAATAAAAGGTGGAAAGAATAGTCAGAGAAAATAAAAGCAATAGAATTGAGCATTAAAAGTGCTAAACTTAATAATAAAGGACACATTGTAAAAGGCAGTGCTTTTTGGGAAGATACAGTGGTCAAAAAACTTTTGCCTCAACCAACATAACTAAATACACAAAAGGTAAAATGTTAAAAATAATGAGAACTGCATAGAAATACCATTATTGTGAGATCTCAGAATACTTCTAGCAGACAAAATAACTAAAGCTATAGAGAAATGAAAACTACACATTCCATAAACTATATATAATAAATGATCTATAATACATGGTGTAAAATAAATATATATACACCCTTAAATCACACAAATAAAAACGATTTTTTTTTCTTTGTCCATTGAGTAGCTACAAAAATTAATGGTTTTCTTTGAGAATAAAGAAAATCTTAACATTTAAAAAAAAAGGTAAGATTTTACCATGTGTATTTTCCGATCATAATCCTATAAAATTGGGAATAAATAATATAATGATGACCAAAAATGTCTGAACTATTTGAAAATTTGAAATGTGCTCCTAAGTAACCTGTGGTTCAAAGACAAAATTAAAAGGAAAAATAGAATGCTCTACATAGAGAAAAAATAAACTTCTAAAAACATTTTGTCTTGGTCTTTGCTTAGCCTCTTAGAAAGTCAAACATAGATGGTATCATGTAACTGATATTCTTGGAGTGGGTAAATAAAGAGTTTAATTAAATGCCTATTATTGGATACGATAGAGTGGTTGAACTTATCTTTCTTAAAATTCAATTTATATTTTACTAAATTCCAAGTTATTTATGATATATATGAGTTTTGATTTGTTGGCATAGTTATTAAACTTTAGCTTATAACAATTTTAAATTTTATTTTGGATTTTGATAGTGTAGAAGAATATCTGGAAAGACAACATGTATCTGAATTTTGCGATGTTGAAGATAACTTAATTAATGTTAATAAATTCATTAATATCTTCTTCCCTGAGTTTAAAAAGCTAAAAAACGTGATATTACAAAAGACATTGGCAATAATTAGACCAGATCTCTGTCAAGCACATAAAGGTAAGAAATGAAGTACAAATCATTTACTTTTTAAGAGAGAATTTGAATCAGTCACACTATAAATATATTAAGAGACATTATTTTAAAATTTAACACTAAAGAACTTTCTTAATATTAATTTATGATTTCTCAATAATAATGAATGAAACATTTTTGTAGTTAATGAGTTTATAATGCATTTTCTAACCTACAAGTTTGTTTAAGTAGATTTTAATATAGGAGGAATTATTTCATAATAGTAAAGATCAGAAGCTTTCAAGTCTTAAATGCTTCAAAAGCTTAGTTCAACCATTTATTAGTAGTGTAACTTGAACAGGACACTGTACCAAGTCTCTTTCTTCACTGTAAAATTAGAAGATTCAGTGAGAAAACAGTAAAGCATCTGACATATAGATACATAATAAGTGCTAATTATATTTAATATAATAAACTTTATTTTTAAAGAGATTTTAGATTACAAAAAAGTTACATTGAAGGTATAAGGGATTCCCGTATACCCTATCCCCTCCCCCTTCCACATCTCCCTTTATTAATAACATCTATGATTGTGTGGTACATTTGTTACAATTGATGAATAACCAAAGTCTATAGTTTACATTGTTGTTTACACTTAATTCCAATGCCCTAAAAGGCCCTACGTTCCACCTCTTATTCCTTCCCCCTCCCCTCAGAACCTCTGGTAACCACTGTTTTTATATCAGTGTTACATGTTCTTCCATCACTACAATATTAATAAGTTTACTTTGCCCATGGTTGCATTTCCCCCTTACATCTGTTCATTCTTGAACCTTGAGGATTTGGGGATGGTGATGCTCACTCTGCTTCAGATTGAGAGGGAACTTAGATCTTGTGGGGCAGATGGAAGGAACTGTTTTGCTTGCAGTTGTAGATACTTTCTGCTTTGGGGATGAGGGCTGTCAATCACCATCATTTTGTTAGTTGTCCTGGGCAAATCTGATGAGCTGGAGAGTAGGTGTTGGCCACACCTCTTCTGAGATTCGGGGCTCAACTGGCATATGAACAGACTGATGATTTAAGTCTCTGAGACATATTTAACATGTATAGGCTCAAATAAAAGGGTTAGAAGAATCATGTGTGGTAAAATTATAAATCAGTCTAACTCTGATACATTGGGGAAATGGGTTGTCATATATTTCAAGGTAAGGCCTGCAGACAGAGTGCTGATTTCAAGGGGTTGTGTGCCTAGCATGTAGTGTCTAGAT
Source organism: Tolypeutes matacus (assembly GCA_026826555.1). Taxonomy (NCBI): domain Eukaryota; kingdom Metazoa; phylum Chordata; class Mammalia; order Cingulata; family Chlamyphoridae; genus Tolypeutes; species Tolypeutes matacus. The sequence goes on from JAKSZT010053769.1 coordinate 25,504,120, forward strand.
GGCTCTAGAGCCCTTGGGAGCACCCCTATTTGAGGCTTTGTTCACAGTTGTAGTTAATGAGACCTGCCTGAGACATGCATAAGTGTAACCTCTGGAATGACCTCCTGACTCATTTTGAAATTTCTTAGCCATAAAAATGTTTGTATTTGATGTTTCCCCCTTTTGATCAAGGCCTTTTTCCAAATGCATTGCTGGTTGGTGCTTGGTATTAATAATCCTTCAGTGCCAGGGAGGCTCATCCCTGGGAGTCATGTACCATGCCAGTGGGGGGTGGGGGGGGAAGGTAGTGCATTTATTTGCTGAGTTTGGCTCAGAGAGAGGCCACATTTCAGTAACAAGAAGTTTTTCAGGAGGTAACTGTGTTGGCAATAGTTATGGTTAGGCTAAGTTTCAATTTTACAAGAATAAGGTCCATAGTTACATGCATTAATATTAAGAGCTAGACATATTGGTCTGTTTTCTTTTATTAGGCACTGCCTATGTACTAGAGAGATTCTTGCCCCTCTATTTGAGAATATAGCAAGACTCCTCAAGATGGGAATATAATATTTTGTTGTTTTTTGTGTGGGACTCCACCCACTGAGATAACACCCTATGACAAGATGAACACATTCATATTCCACAGAAACATGTCCCAGGTGCTCCCTTACCCATTCATCCTCCCACCACTGACACCCTGCACCAATGACCCACCTCTGCCATATTTTCCAAAAGAACATTCCCACAATTGTATTTTCAACCACAGACCTCCACCTCCCCAGAGTTCACCTGTTCCTTTCTCCAGCCCTCCCCCTAGTTCCATGGATAGTCTAACCCATCCCCTCAACCCCTCTCATCCTCACACTCCAGCACTGTCGACCCCACTCACATCCCTGCACCACCATCACTCCCATCCACTGCCAAGTCAACCTCTTCCACCTTATCATAGATTCTTTCCAGATTGAGCACTGGCTTACTACTCTTTACTCCCTTTCTGCCTCCTGGTAACCTATCTTCCAGACTCTATCTCTGTGAGTCTGCTCAATATGCTTAGGTGACATCAGTGAGGTCATGCAATATTTGTCTTTTAGTGACTGGCTTACTTCACTCAACATAAGGTCTTTGAGATTCAACCATGTTGTTGTGTGTGTCAATACTTCATTCCTTCTTACAGCTGAGTAATATTCCATTGTATATACCACATTTTGCTTATCCATTCATCTGTTGATGGGCACTTTGGTTGCTTCCAACTTTTGGCAATAGTGAATAATGCCACTATGAACATGGTTTGCATATATCTGTTCGTGTCTCTGCTTTCAATTCTTCTGGGTATATGCCTAGTAGTGGAATTGCTGGATCATGTGGTGGTTCTATAGTTAGCTTCCTGAGGAGTCACCAAACCATCCTTCACAATGGCTGCACCATTCTACATTCCCACCAGCAGTGGATGAGTGTTCCCATTCCTCCACAGCCTCTCCAGCACTTTTAGTTTTCTTTTTTTAAAAAATAGCAGCCAGTCTAATAGGTGTAGGATGATATCTCAATGTAGTTTTGATTTGCATTTCCCCAAAAGCTATTGATGTTGAACATCTTTTCATGTGATTTTTAGCCATTTGTATTTCCTCTTTGGAAAAGTGTCTATTCAAATCTCATGCCCATTTGTCTTTTTATTTTTGAGATGTAGGATTTCTTTATATATGCTGGATATTCGGCCTTTATCAGATAAGTGGTTCCCAAATATTTTTTCCCATTGAGTAGGCTGCCTTTTTACTTTCTTGACAAACTTCTTTGAAGCACAAAGGTTTTTAATTTTTAGGAGGTCGCATTTATCTATTTTTGCTTTCACTGCTTGTGCTTTGAGTGTAAAGTTTATGAAACCATTTCCTACTTTATAGATCTCATAAATGCTTCTCTGTATTATCTTCTAGGAGCTTTATGGTCTTGGCTCTTATATTTAGGTCTTTGATCCAAAAGAATGAGAGAGGATCACCATCTCATATCCTATACAAAAATAAACTCAAGATGGATCAAAGAGTGCTAATTATTTTTAACCTTATCCCATATTCACAGAGTGAAGAGGGCAGAATAGAAGTCAAATCATAAAATAACACTATCCTTTTTATAATACCTAGTGCATAGAAATTCAATTTATATTTGTGTATGAATCTTATGTTCCGCAACTTGTTAACTTTGATTTTTGAATATTGTAACAGCCTTGCACTCTCTAGATAAATCCCTACTTGGTTGTTGTGTCTTGTCCTTTTTACATATTTCTGGACTTGATTTGCTAATATGTTTTTGAGAACTTTTGCATCTATATTCATGAGGGATATTTGTTTCCTTTTCTTGTAATGTCTCTATTTGGTCTTGGTATCAGGGTAATGCAGACTTTATAAAATGAATTGAGAAGTGTTCACTCTTCTATTTTCTGGAACAGATTATGAGGAATTGATATTATTTCCATCTTAAATTTTCCTATAACTTACCAGTGAAATCTGAATCTGAAGTTTTTGGGTGGCGAGGTTTTTTGTTTTTTATTTCTTTTGGGGGGAAGGGACTTCTTAATCTTTCAGTATGTACATATTATTTTTTAAATTAATATATTTTATTTTTAGAATAGCTTTAAGTTTAAAGAAAAATTTCACAGAAAACACAAAGGTTCCCCATATACCTCCATTCTATACACACAACATTTCCCCTATTATTAGCATCTTGCATTAGTGTGTAACATTTTTTTTGCAATTAATGAACCAATATGAATACAGTATTACTAACTAAAGTCCATAGTTTATATTAGGGGTCACTCTGTGTTATACAGTTCTCTGGGTTTTGATTGATGTGTAATATCATGTATCTACCATTACGGTGTCATACAGAGTAGTTTCATCACCCTAAAAATCCACTGTGCTTTACCTATTCATCCTTCCCTCTCTGCTGGAACCTCTCACAACAACTGAACATTTGCTGTCTCTATAGTTTGACTTTTTCCAAAATGTCATATATTTAGAATCATGTAGTATGTAGCCTGTTCAGACAGACTTCTTTCATTTAGCAGTAATACATTTAAGGTTTCTGCATATATTTACTTGTCTTGATAGTTCATTTCTTCTTATTTCTGAATAATGCTCATTTTTATTGATGTGACACAGTTTGTTTCTCCATTTACCTATTGCTTACCAATTTGCCTATTGACATTTTGGTTGCTTCCAGTTTGGGGCCATTATGAATAAAGAAACTATAAACAGTCATATGCAAGTTTTTGTAAGGGCAAAAGTTTTCTGCTTAGGTGGATAAGTACCTAGGGGTATGTTTACTGGATGGTGTGGTAAGACTATAAGACTATATTTAGCTTTAGAAGATATAGCCATACTGCCTTCCAAAGTGGTTGTACCATTTTCCATTCTTACAGCAATAAATCAGAGTTCCCAATGCTCTGCATCCTCATCAATATTAGATGTTCTAAAATTTTTGGACTTTAGTCAATCTAATAGCTGTGTAGTAGTATCAAATTGTTGTCTTAATTTGCAATTCTCTAGTGACATATGATTTTGAACATCTTTTCATATGCCTATTTGCAATCTGTATATCTTCTGTGATGTGTCTGTTCATATCTTTTGCCCATTTCTTAATTGGGTAATTTGTTTTCTTATTGTTGGGTTTTACAAGTTATTTATATATTTTGGATATAATTCCTTTATCAGATATGTGTTTTGCAAATATTTTTTCCAAATCTGTGGCTTGTATTTTCATTTCCATAACAGTGTCTTTTGCAGAGCAGAATTTTAAAAAAATAAAATTCAACTTATCAAGTTTTTCTTTCATGGATTGTTCTTTTGGTGTTGTATCTAAAAGCTCATTGCCAATCTTGACAAATCCAAGGTCACTTAGATTTTCTCTTGCATGATCTTCCAGAAGTTGTATAGTTTTGTGTTTTACATTTAGGTTTATGATCTGCTTGGACTTAATTTTTGTGAAGAAATAAGGTTCATGTATAGATTCATTTTTTACATATGGATTTCCAATTGTTTTAGCACCATTTGTTGAGAGGACTTTCTTTTATCCATTGAATTGCTCTCACTCCTTTGTCTTAGATTAGTTGAATATTTGTATGGTTTCTATTTTTGGGTTCTCTGTTCTGTTTCATTGATTTAAATGTGTATTCTCCCATCAATACCACAATGTTTTGATAATTCTAGCTTCATAGTAAATCTTGAAGTTGAGTTGTGTCAGTCCCTCAAATTTTTCTTCCTCTTCAGTATTGTGTTGGGTATTCTGGGTCTTTTTCTTTTTTCCTACATAAAGTTTAGAGTCAGTTACTGAGATTTTGATTAGAATTGTACTCAATCCGTAAATCCCTTTGGGAAGAACTGACATCCTAACAGCATTGAGCTTAAGAACTGATATCTTAACAATATTGAGCCTTTCTCAATAAACAGGGAATAATCTCTCCATTTTTTACATCTTCTTTGATTTTTATCATCAAGGTTTTACAGTTTTTCTCAGAGATCATGTACATAATTTGTTAGATTTATTTCAAGCTATTTCCCTTTTTTTATGCTAATGTAAAGGGTATTGTGTTTTTTATTTCAAATTCATATTTTTCACATCTTGAATATAGGAAAGAAAGTGACTTTTGTATATTAACTTGTATCCTGAAACTTAATTTTAATCTCTTATTACTTGCTGACATCTTTGTAGATTCTTTGTGATTTTCTACATAAATGATCATGTTATTTGTGAAGAAAGACAATTTTATTTCTTTCTCCCCAAACTGTATGCTTCTTATTTCCTTTTCTTGTCCTATTGCATTGGCTAAGACTTCAAGGATAATATTGAATGAGAGTTGTAAGAGGGCATATCGTTGCCTTGTTCCCAATCTTAGAGGGAAATTATCTAGTGTCTTACCAATAAATATGATGTTATCTGTATGCTTTTGTAGAGTTTGTTGAGTTGAGGAAAGCCTCCTCTGTTCCTAGTTAGCTGGGAGTTTTTATCATGAATGGATGTTGTATTTGGCAAATGGTTTTTCTGCTTCTATTGATATGGTCATATGATTTTTTGTTCTTTATCCTGTTAATATGGTGGATTACATTAATTGATTTTCAAATGTTGAACCAACCCTACATATCTGGAATATGTACACCTTCTTGGTCCCGGTGTATAATTATTTTTATATGCTTTTTATTTAATTGGCTAATATTTTGTTGGATATGTTTGCATACATGTTCGTGAGAGATATTGGTCTGTATTTTTTCTTCCCTTTAAGTTTTTATCTGGTTATGGTATTATGGCAATGCTGACCTCCATAGAAAGAGTTAGAAAGTGTTCCTTCAGCTTCTGTTTTCTGGAAGAGATTGTAGAGAATTGGCATCATTTTGTCCTTAAATGTTTGATAGAAATCACCAGTGAAACCACTAGGGATTGGTACTTTATTTTTTGGAAAGTTGATAATTGATTAAATTTTTAGTAGATATGGACCTATTCAGATTACATATTTTTCCTTGTGTGAGTTTTGATAGTTAATATCTTCTAAGGAATTTGTCCATTTCATCTAAGTTACTAAAATTATAAAGTTGTTCATAATATTCCTTTATTAACTTTTTCATTTCCATGGTATCAGTTACTTCTAATGGTAATAATTTATTTCTGGTATTGTTAATTTTTGTCATCACTTTTTTCTTTAAGTCTGTTAGCATTTTGATTTTTTTCAAAGACCTGGTTTTGGTTTCATTGATTTTCTCTATTTCTTTCCTGTTTTTCTTCTCTCTGTGGAATTTTTTTTTTTTAATTTCTTTCAAGGGAGGTCTAACAGGTGAAAATTCTCTCAGCTTTTGTTTTTCTGTGAAAGCCTTTATTTCTCCTTCACTTTTGAAAGATAATTTCACTAGATACAGAATTCTAGGTTGGTAGTTTTGCTTCAACACTTTAAATGCTTCACTCCATCTTGTTACTTACATGGTTTCTGGTGTCTGATGTAGTTCTTATCCTGTTCCTATATATGTAAGATATTTCCTTTTTCTTGCTTCTTTCAAGATTTTCTCTTTGTCTTTGTTTTCCTGAAGTTTTACTATGATATGCCTAGTTTTAGATATTTTGATATATATTCTGCTTGATGTTCTCTGATCTCTTTGGATCTGTGGTTTGGTGTCTGTCACTAATTTTGGAGAATTTTCAGCTATTATAACCTCAAATAATTTCTTCTGCTGCTTTATCTCTTCTTTTTCTGATAATCCCATTATGCATATGCCCACCTTCTGTGATTGCCCTACAGTTCTTGGAAATTCTGCTCTGTTTTTTCATTATTTTTTCTCTTTGCATTTCAGTTTGGGACATTTCTGTTGACATATTGCAAGCTCACTGATTTTTTTCAGCTGCAATTCTCCAAGTTCTAAGGAGCGCATCAAAGGAATTCTTCATTTTTTATAACTGTAGTTTGATTTCTAGCGTTTCCTTTTGATTCTTTCTTAGGGTTTCCATCTCTCAGCTTACATTACCTATCTGTTCTTTCAAGTTGTCTACTCTTTTCATCAGAGCCATTGACATATTAATCAGAGTTGTAAAAAATTCCCCATCTGACCTGCTAATTCCAAAATCTGTGTCATATTAGAATCTGGATCTGAAACTTGCTTTGTCTCTTTAGACTGTCTTTTCTTATGTTTTAACATGGCTTTTAATTTTTTTGTTGAAAACCAGACAAGATGTATTGGGTAACAGAAACTGAGGTAATTAAGCTTTTATTGTGAGGGTCTATATTAATCTGGCTAGAGCTTCGTCTATGTTAAATGTTTGCTGTAGCTGTAGGTGTCAGAGGCTTCAGTTCTTTAGTTTCCTTATTGTTGTTGTTGTTTTTGCTCCCCTGTTTTCTTTGGGTTTCCCCCAAAACTCCTCTCTAAATTGAGCCTGTGCCTTGCAGTTCTCTCAGTTGTAAACCACTATTATATTGGAGACCTGTTGATGTGGTGGTAAGGTATTGGAGAAGAGAAGCATTCTATAATCTTTTAAAAATTTTATTTCAAAATCTATTTTATTGCAGCCAAAACAGTGGAATTAACTGTACATAATAAACTGTATACACACACACACACACACATGCATTTTAAGTTATAGGGAATAAAGTTTATTTTGGCAAACAGTGTTAAACAAAATTAAAGTTGCATACATTAGTAATATAACTCAACATCCTTAATTTGTGGAAGTGTGAAATTATTCTTGCTTTCCCATGTTCTGCTAAATCACTATACCTAAACTACTTTATAAAAATGATATGCTGAAATTTAACTTTACTGCTTTAGCATATGCTCTGATTCTAAACAAAACTTTTCATAAGCTTCTTCTATCTCTGGGTCCATCTCATCATCAATATCATCCAAGTATGGATCACTAGCCCCTGATAAATCTGTCCCATTTTCTTCATAATCTAAAAAAAAGTCTTCTCTTTCTAGTAACCCTTGATATTTCTCTTGGTAATCTGGATCAGCTGCAGTGAAAGGAACACCATCAGATGTGTAAAATGTTGACTCATTCATAAAGTAGTTTGGATCATTTTCAGGTGTTGCTTCTCTGTATGTTGTGTTGCGTGAACTCTACCCCAGTTACTTGACCAGAGTTCTGGAAGCTTCAAGAGCATCTGCTGCAATTTGCATCAAGGACAACGTTTTCTAAAAGATTTATTTTATTTATTTATTTCTCCCCGCCCCTCATTGTTTACACTCACTGTTTGTTGTGTGCTCTCTGTGTCTGCTCACCTTCTTTTTGTTTTAGGAAGCACCGGGAACCAAACCTGGAACCTCCCATGTGGGAGGGAGGCACTCAATCACTTGAGTCACCTCCGCTTTCTACTTGTTGTGTCTCTCATTGTGTCTACTCCTTGTGTTTGCTTGCTGTGTCATCTTGTTGCGTTAGCTCGCTGTGCCAGCCCGTCGTGTCAGCTTGCTGTCTTGCTCATCTTCTTTAGGAGGCACCAGGAACCAAACCCGAGATCTCCCATGTAGTAGTCGGGCTCCCAACTGCTTGAGCCACACCTGCTTCCCAGACTAGGACAACATTTTCAATTCTCTGAATAATTTTTTATTATCATATCAGTCTTTCCTTTTTCTTTCCAGGCATCTTCCAAAACTGACCCTGTCAACTTCAGTGATTTTACTACACAAATTAAGTTACCATCCACAGGATTACAAAAGAGGGCATTCAGCAACTCCCAAAGACCAATCTGAAGAATATCTGCTGCTGTGACCTGTCCATTTGTTCCCTTGATCTCCAGGTTAAGATAAAGTTCTCCCAGAAAGAGCACAAATACAGGAAATCGTTTTCAAGTCACTTCATCCCTCTTTGCAGCTTGATCTTTAATTTCACAATTGGTACTACATCTCTGAAGTAGCAATTGGTAGAAGTTGCCTCTTTGTGCCACTAATTGTCAGATGATGAGGCAGGTGAGCTCCCATGTAAGAGAAATTTGGGATAAACATGGCCTGTAGATAGATGAGTTCCACAAGTTCTTGCAAAGCATCATCTGTTGTAATAGAGTCTCTGCAAAATTGTTCAATTTCCATCTCAAAACTGCCAGGTTGCTCTGTAAGATGATTCAAAAAGTCCTGAATATATTCTGATAGAGTGAGATAATCCTCACAACCATCCTCAGAGGATTCTGTGTAATTAGAAGAATAACCTGATGGGTAAAATTCAGGGGCATTCACAGACAGCTTAGACATCAGTACAGGAGCTGCAGCTACCTGGGTTTAGCCATCGCTGAGTCCGAGTTCTGCTGTGGGATTTTATCCTGTGAGCTAGGCAGAGCTTGCAGGGGCCTTGTTGGTTCCCTGCCAGGGCTGACCTGTTTGATGTTCTCTGGAGAGCAGTGCCTCATTCTATAATCTTATGATTGAATTTCAGGTTTTAGTGGGACTGAGTCCCTGGACTGAGACTTTCAGAAGCATGCCTTTTTTCCCCTCCCCTATATGTGAGACATGCAGGCTAAAGGGAACTGGAGTTACCTAATAACCCTTCCCCCAGTCAGATAAGGGTCTGCTAAAGTGCTTTAACATAAAGGCCAAGTATTTGTTTTGGAGAACAGTGTGAGTGTATTTCTAAATGGTTAACTTTCACCTGGGATTATTTCAAAATGGTTATTTTTACCTGCCATTTTTCTTTTATCTTCACCATGGGAACCTGGTGGGGCTTCTGGAGATAAAACCCACATGAGTGTGGGGTGCCCCTAAGACTGGACTCCCAGGAGTTTTTTAAAAATATTTTAAAAGATGCTTAGATTACATAAATGTTACACAAAAATTACAGGGATTCCCATCTTCCTCACCTCCCACACCTCCCACAACCTCCCACATAGTGAACATCTTTCATTAGTGTGGCACATCACCTGCAATGGATATACACATCCTGGGACTTTGCCACTAAGCATAGACCACAGTTCACATTGTAGACCACACTCTCTCCCACACAGTTCTGCATGTTATATGATGATATAAAATGACCTATATCTGTCATTGCAATGTCACTCAGGATAATTCCCAAGTCCCAAAAAAGCACCTGTATTACAACTGCTTTTCCCTCTCCCTGCCCTGAAAGCATCCAGTGGCCACTGGCTCCACATCAATGTTGTAATTTCTTCCATGGATTGAATCACAATATGTCTACAACAGAATACCAGTATTCCACTCTAGTCCATAGTCTGGGATGGTGATGTCCACTCCATCTCCAAGTGAGAGGGAGCTTATATCCCATGGTTAAGATGGATGGGATTATCCTGCCTGCAGCTGCAGACTCTCTCCATTCCCTGGGATGGCCGTTGTCCACCATCATCTCCCCACCAGGTGACTTGGATGAGTCCATTGAGCTGTAGAGTAGGAGTTGCAGCTCGACCGAGATTCCAGGCACAGCTGGCATATGGGCAGGCCAAAGGCTCCAGTCTCTGGAAGTACACCTACAAACTCCAGCACCACATATAGGTTTGAATAGAAGGAGCTGATGGACCATGTGCAGGGAGGACATATTTGAGTCTAACTCTATCACTCTCAGGAGCACAGATTCCAAAGTATAGCCCACTGATAAGGCATCAATCTCTGGAGCTATCCTCACTTATATAGGACCTGGGTGTCTCCAGACCCCTCAGGAGCCCCTCTGTGTGAGGTGATATCCACTTTGGTGTTCTATGAGATCCTACTGAGTGTGCGTAAGCGTTACCTCTGGGATGGCCTCCCGACTCTCTTTGAAGTCTCTTAGCCATATGAACTCATTTGTCTTTACCTTTTCCCCCTTTTATTCAAGGTCTTTTCCCATTCGTATTGCCAGTTGTCACTTTGTATTAATCCCTTGTTGCCAGGGAAGCTCATCCCCGGGAGTCATGTCCCACACTGGGGTGAGGTAATTCATTCATATGCTGAGTTTGGCTTAGAGAGAGGCCACATTTGAGCAATAAGGTGGCAACCCTTAGGCACCCCATAACAATAGGCTAAGTTTCAACCCCCAGGAGTTTTTAACTCTCAATCTTGACCACACTCACTTTTCAGAAATTCATCAGTGCTACCCAGTAACTGACTCCAGTGGCTTCTGTTCTTGGTAAGCTGATCTTGGAAGTGAGACTCTGTATTCACCTGTGTCTCCAGATTTTGGATTGGCAATATAACCTGTTACCTCACTCTCTGGTGGATCTAAGAAAGGCTGTTGATTTTCAGTTTGTTCAACTCTTTTCTTGTTGGGAGTAATGACACAGAAAGCTCCCTAAAGTGAGATGCCCTCCAAAGTTCTTATCCCACAGCCTCCTGGCTAGAAAGTGAAGCCTTCTCTTGGAACTTTTTCTGTCTCTGACCTCTGTATATGATCTGATCTTAATATAATCTGCAAGATACAGGAAGGAAGGAAGGAAGGAAGGAAGGAAGGAAGGAAGGGAGGGAGGGAGGGAGGGAGGGAGGGAGGGAGGGAGGGAGGGAGGGAGGAAGGAAGGAAGGAAGGAAGGAAGGAAGGAAGGAAGGAAGGATTTCTTTGTATTTCTTTGAGTTTTTATTTTCCTCCCCAATTTACCTGCCAGATAGTCGCAATATGTATTCTTTCTGTCCATGGTTTTTAGATGTAATTAGTGGATGTAAAGGGGTGAAGTAGGCTTAATCTCTCTTAGCTGAAACTCCTACATTCTCTTTAGAAATAGTAAAGAGAGAATTTTTTATTAGAAAAGTAATATATTCCCATTATGGAAAATTTACCCTACCCAAAGATAGTAGTTAACATTTTTATGTATTTTTAAAAAGTCATTTATTCTTTATAATTATAATAGTTGAGATAATATTGATTATGCAATTGTGCATGATGTTTTAGACACCAAGAACAAATGTTTTCTGTGTTATTAAAAAAGATTTATAGACACCATTTAAAAAATCATTTAATGACTTTTTAATACCAATACTAAAAAGTAATTTTTATTTACCTTTGGGAAGCACAGCTCAATTTAAGAAAAACAGCAGCCCCCTTCCCCATCAGTCCTCCCAAATTTTGGTGTATTCCTTTCCAGGCTTTACATATATGTGCCTATACATGCAGAATTTATTATCCTGACTTTTCCAGTTTAATGTTGTATCTTGAGCATTTACTCATGTCTTTAAATATTCTTTAAAAACAGATTTTTATGTTTTCATGATGGAACATCATATGTATTCGAAATTCTTATATAACCATTTCCCGTGTTAGTAGCCATTTAAGTTGTTTTCATATTTTTACTTTTAGAAATAATGTAATAATGACTATATTTGTAAATGTTTTTGGCTTGCATTCTAATATAATTGCTAGAAGGGAAAGCATTATTGAATGAAAGCATATGACCATTTATAAAGACATTTATATATACTGCCATATTGTTTCCTGGTAGAGTAATGTTAATTTTCTTTCCTACCAAAAGAGCATGAATGTACCATGTTAGCCTTAGGGCAGTTTTATCTTCAAAATTAAATGGAATCTCTTTGTTAAAATATATATTTCCTAATTAGAAGGAGGTTAGAAATCTTTTCATGCATTTGAAAGCTATTTTCTATTTTCAGAGTTTGTTAATAATGTCCTTTTCATAACTTCTATTCAGGTTTTGGAATGTTTCTTGGAGTTTTGAACAAATATTTAAATATATTTTAAGGCTAGTAATCCTGTCATTTAAAAATTTTTATTTTATATTTATGATTTTTTAATTAGAGAAGTTGTAGGTTTATATAAAACTCAGATATAGAGTTCCCATAACCCCCCCCACATGCAGTTTTCCCATTTATTAACACTTTGTATTAGAGTAATACTTTTGTTACAATTGATGAAAAATATTATTATAATTATACTATTAATTAGAATCCATAGTTTACATTAGGGTTACTGTTTTTGTTCATTTAGTCTTATAGAATTTTAAAAAAATTTCATTCCTAGTAACATACATAGAATCTAAAATTTCCCCTTTTAACTACATTCATAAATATAATTCAATGGTATTATTTGCATTCACAATGTTGTGCTGCCATCATCACCACCCATTACCAAAATTTTTCCATCATCCCCAAAAGAAACTGTACATTTTAAGCCTTAACTTCCTCTTCCCTACCCCCACTCTGTCCCTGTTAATCTATATTCCAGATTCTGACTTTATGAATTTGCTTATTCTAATTATCTTATATCAGTGAGATCATTCAATATTTGTCCTTCTGTGTTCTGGCTTATTTCACTCAAAAGGATGATTTCAAGGTTCATCAATTCCTTTTTATGGCTGAACAGTATTCCATTGTATGTATATACCACATTTTGCTTATCCATTCATCTATTGATGGACACTGGGATTGCTTGAATCTTTTGACAATTGGGAATAATACTGCTGTGAACATTGGTGTGTAAATATCTCAAGTCCCTGCATTCACTTCTTTTGGGTTTCAATTGCTGAGTCATATGGTAATTCTGTATTTAACTTTCTGAGAAACCTCCAGACTATTTTCCACAGTGCTGCACCGTTTTATATTCCCACCAGCAATGAATGAGTGTTCCTCTTTCTCCACATCCTCTCCAAACACTTGTCATTTTCTGTTTGTTCTTTAATAGTAGTCCTTAAAGTGGGCATGAAATAGTATCTCCTTGTAGTTTTGATGGGAATTTCTCTAATAGCTAATGATGTTGAGCATCTTTTCATGTGCTTTTTGGCCAATTGTATACTTCTTTGGAGAAATGTTTATTCAAGTATTTTGTTCATTTTCTAATTGAGTTTTCTGTCATTTTGTTGTTGAGTTGTAGGATTTCTTTGTATATTCTGGATATTAAACCCTTATTAGATATGTGACTTTTAAACATTTTCTCCCTTTCTGTAGATCATTTTTTACTTCCATGATAAAGTCCTTTGATGCACAAAAGTTTAAAGATTAATATGCAGTCTTATTTATCCACTTTTTATTTTGTTACTCATGCTTTTGATGAAAAGTCTAAGAAACTAATGCCTGAGAAGGTTTTCCTAAGGTTTATTCCACAGGTTTTATAGTTTGGGCTCTTATATTTGGGTCTTTGGTCAATTTTGAGTTAATTTTTATATAAGGTATGAGGTAAGGATACACCTTCATTCTTTCGCATATGTATATCCAGTTTATCCAGCACCATTTGTTGAAGAGTTCATTGAATGTACTTGGCACTCATAAAAAATCAACTGGCCATAAATGTGAGGGTTTATTTCTGAACTCTCAATTTGATTATATTGATCTTTATGTCTGTCCTTGTACCAATACCATGCTGTTTTGATTAATGTAGCTTTGTAATAATTTTTAATTCGGTTAGTATGAGTCCTCCAACTTTGCTCTTCTTTTTCAATATGATTTTGGCTATTCGGGGCCACCTACCCTTACATATAATTTTGATGATGGGCTTTTCCATTTCTGCAAAGAAGACTGTTGGAATTTTGATTGGGATTGCATTTAATCTGTAAATCACTTTAGGTAGAATTGACATCTCAACAATATTTATTCTTCCAAACTGTGAATATGGAATGTCCTTCCATTTATCTAGGTCTTCTAGCAATGTTTTGTAGTTTTCTGTGTGAAAGTCCTTTAAATCCTTGTTTAAATTTATATCTAGATCTTTGATTCTTTTCATTGCTATTGTAATTTCTTTCCTGATTTCCTCTTCAGATTGTTCATTACTAGTGTACCAAAACACTACTGATATTTTTTATGTTGGTCTTGTGCCTTGTTCCTGTGCTGAATTCATTAGTTCTAGTAGCTTTGGTGTGGATTTTTCAAGATTTTATAGGACTAAGATTATATAGGATCATATCATTTGCTTATATGGAAAGTTTGACTTTGTTTCCATGTTGGAGACCTTATATTTCTTTTACTTTTTTCTTAAAATTGCTCTGACATCCAATACAATGTTGAATAAAAGTGGTGACATTGGGTATCCTTACCTTGTTGCTGATTTTTAAGTGAAAGCTTTCAGTCTTTTACAATTTAGTATGAGGTTAGCTGTGGGTTTTTCATATATGCCCATCATTTTGAGGAATTTCTTTTATTCCTAGTTTTCTAAGTGTTTTTATTAAGAAAGGATTTTGACAAATGCCTTTTCTGCATCAATTGAAGGGATCATGTTTTTTTTTTGTCTTTGTTCAATTAACACGGTGTATTACATTAATTATTTTCTTATGTTGAACCACCTTGCATACCTGAAAAAAAAATCTCATTTACTCATGGTGTATAATTCTTTTAATGTGCCGTGGGATTCGGTTTGCTGGTATTTTGTTAAGAATATTTGCATCTGTATTCATAAAGGATATTGGTGTAATTTTCTTTTCCTATGGTATCTCTGTATCTTACTTTGGTGTTAGGACCAGGGACTCACAATGGAAGCTCAGGCCAACTTTATACCACATTGGGGAGGAGTGGGCAAAGAGCCAGCAAGTTTGCCATAAGTATCTCCTCCTATTTCTAAAGCTGTGTTTTCTTGATTTGGCACCTACCCAATTACTGTAGCCCTTTACCTGTTTTGAGGAAGATAGCTCTCCCAGTTTTTGCTAGTTTTCCAAAGATTCTGTGGTTGAATAGAGTATATTATGCCACCATCTTTGTTTGTGACTGGAAGTCAGTTCTGTCATTTTTTATGTGATTAGTATTTCACCTCAGTTTTTCATTTTCATTTTATCTACTCAAATTCATTAGTCTATTTTTGAGACCTTTCTAATTCTTTTCAAATGTTTTTAAATAACATCTTGATTGTGATATAATTGACATATTACACAGTCCATCCATTTAAAATTTTAACTCTTTAATGCTTAGAAAATCTTTGCTCATTCTTTTTTTTAAATTTTAATTTTAATTTTTACCAGGAGGTCCTGGAGATTGAACCCAGGTCCTTCCATATGGGAGATGGACACCCAACCATTTGAGCCACAACTGTGTCTCCCCCATTCATTTATTTATTTTCATTAAAAAAATTTTTTTTTATTGAGCACTTACCATTTGGTTAACAACACAGGCCTAGCTATTGGAAATATAACACTGAAAAATAAAAGAGTTACTACTGCACAGGAGGAGCCTAGGGTTATAGTAGGCATTGAGGCATTGCTAGTGTTCAGCAGTGTTGAGTTCTTTTCCTACCTCCCCCATCTGGGCAAATGGAAGATTCCCTCATTTGCATTTGAATTGCACCATGTGATTAGTACTGGCAGATGAATGTCAGAGGAAGTATTGCATGTCACTTCAGGGCCAAGGGGATAAAAAGCCCATGTACAATTAATATTATGATTTCTCTCCCCCTGCATCCTGGGTCAATACAATACAGTTGCTGCAAATACAGATTGTGTAGCCTCCTTAAACCTGATGAGTCACTGTGAAGAGCAGAGCTCTTCCTACTGATTTATTATGGACATACAACATGAGCAATAAATATATCTGTTGTGTCAAGCCACTGGAGTTTTAGGTTAAATTTGCTACAGAGCATGATCTAGTTTATCCTGAATAATACAGCTATCTGCTTCAAAATACACTTAAATAAACAGGGAATTAGAGTAGCATGTGTAAAGTGCTGTGATAGGAGAGGGTCACAGACACTGGGTGAGCACAGAGGTGCCTGGAAGGATAAGTAGCACTTAGCCATGCCAAGAGAAAGCTATGTAAAGCTTCCTGGAGGAAGCATTGTTCATGCTGAGGCTGGAAAAGCTAAATTTTAGTTCGCCAGTGGGGTGCTTGCAGCAGAAGCTTAGATGACAAATTGAAGTGAGAAGTTATAGAGAATAAGATAGAGTGATCCATAGTTGAAGAAGTAATTTTGACAGATCTTATTTAATTGGAAGTTGGAAAAATCTGATCATGTATAAATGCTGATGGGGAGGAAACAGGGGAGAAGGAACAGTTGAAGATGCCAGGAAGAGAAGGATGATAAGGTTAGGCCAAGGTCACTCAGAGCAGGGAAGAGATGATTTCTTTATATCAGTGAGAGAATGATCTCACTGATATAAGAGATGTAGGATTTTCCATAGCGAAGAGAAGATGAAACTTCTATACAGGCAAGGAAGGCTGGGTACATGGAAATCCAGTTGATGGTTTGGTTTCAGGAAGTTGAGGGAATTTCTATCTGGTGATACCTGGTTTCTTTGAAAGGTAGGAAGCAATGCTATCAGCTATGAGGAAAGGAGACAACTCCATTGTATATATGATCACTCAAAGGCCAGAGCCTCTTTTTGTTCCATGTGTGATATCTCTGGGGCCCTCTGGAGTGGGAGAGAGGCACCCAATCTCTTGCCCTACCTCAGCTTCCTGGTCTGTTGTGTCTCTTATTGTCTCTTCTCTGTGTCTCTTTTTGTTGCATCATCTTATTGCACCAGTCTCCGCGTGGGCCAGCACCCCTGTGCGGGCCAGCTCACTGTTTGGGCCAGCTTGCCTTTACCAGGAGGGCCTGGGAATCGAACCCTGGACCTCCTATATGGTAGATGGGAGCCCAATTGCTTGAGCCACATCTGCTTCCCCATAATACTTTTAAAATGTAGTTTGTATCTTATTTTTAACTAAATAAGCTAATATATGTCAAGTACTTTGCTCTGTGCCTAATATCTTATGCACACAATAAATATCAGTTAATTGCAGTTGTTGCTGTTTCAGTGCACAGATATTTCTTTTTAGGGTTATTGCTGGATTTTTTTCCTTAAGATAAATGACATCTTTTTTCCCCTAATTTTATTTTCTATATAAGGAAGATATTGACTTCTGTATATTTTTTCTTACTGATCACCTTACTGAAGTATATCATTTTATTCTAAATATTTTACCTTTTTAAAATAGACTTTTGAATTTTCCAAACAGCTTATGTGCAGTCATAATTTTACCTGTATCATTCAATTTTCTTATCTTTATGGATTGTTTAGAGCTTCCAGGAAAATGTTAAATAATTTATAGTAGCTATTGTAACATCTTTCCTTTTTTTCCTTCTGACAGCTATTAATACCTTTAGAGTTTTTAGTTATGATGTTGGCTTTTGAGTTCAGGAAAATAATTTTTATCATCTTAAAGCAATATATTTCTATTCCTAATTTGCTACAAAGTGATTCAAAGCGATTTTGAATGCAATGCAATGCTTTTTTAGATATGTACTAAGATACACATAGATATTATTTCTTCTTTGACCTATTGACCTACTGCTGTGACTGTAACAGATTTTGTAATGTTCAGTCTTCCTTGGATTTCTAGAATAATAGGTCGTAGCATACACCATGCTGTTGGAGTTGATTTGCTAATATCTTATTTTAGTTCAAATATTGTTTGTTAGTCTTTACCAGGTATTTAAGGATTGTTCTAACTTTCCTTTATGATGACCACACTGGGAAAGCTTTATATGTCAGAGGAACTATACATGACCTAATTGGTTTACTAATAAAACTACTCATACTGGTCTGGTTTCAGGTTTTAAAACTTCTTCTTGGGTCAGTTTTGACAATTGTTGCCTGCATTAGTCAGGGCTCTCTAGGGAAAGAGTACTAACAGGAGATAACTATAACTAGTATGAGATTTTATAAAATTCTCTCACGTGACTGTGGTGATGCACAAGTCCAATTTCCTTAAGAGGCTGCAAACCAGGGGCTCCGATGAAGGTCCTTGATGAGTTCCCAAGCCAAGCTGGAAAATTCTTTCTGAATGCTGAAATCACTTTCCCTTTTAAGGCATTCAACTGATTGGATAAAACTTCACTCCTTGCTGACAGCAATCTCCATGGTTGATTGTAGATGTAATCAGCCATCTATGCAATGAACTCACTGATTGTTAAAGTCTATAAATGTCCTTGCATTACAGTTAGCCCAGTGCTTGCTTGACTAGACAACTGGGCACCATTACCTGGCCAAGTTGACGCATTAGCCTAACCATCAAAGTGCTTCTCTTGAAATACTTTCATTTCTTGACTTTCAAATGTATAAGCATAGGGTCCAAATAGCATTCCAACAAAATTGTTTTAATAGCATGATTGGTTCTTAAGCCCACTTCTCATTCATAATGTGATTCATTTGTGTGTTAACAATTTTTGCTCAGTTAGATTTGTTGGAAGCTCAATTAAAGAAAAACAGCAGTAGGATCCTTTTTAAAAAGCAATGAAGTTGTGTTTCTTTCGTAATTACTTAATTTTTGTTATCATCTATAATAACTTATTTTTGTTCAATTTGGTACTTTAGATTTCTATTTTTATTCCTATTCTAACTTCTTGATTTGAATTTCTATCCATTTATTATAATTCTTTTGTTTGGTAAGGAAAACATTCCAATGACTACAACTTTAGGTTTGACACATAATCTTTAGTATTCACTATTCTACCTGTACAAGTTAGGAAATTGTTTTAACTTAATCTGATCATCTTTTTTTTCTTTGTAGGGGATTTTAACTCAAATAATTTTAATATTACAACTGTTTTTATTATTTATGTTTTCTACGCTTTCTTGGTTTCTTGGGCTTCTGTGTTTTGCTATAAAGGCTAAGCATTTCTCACTGTCTTTCTAGTATTTTGGAAGCTGAATATTGTGTTTTCAGTTCTACTTATGATGCTTTTGCTTTTTTAAAGTATGTTACAACTTAAATTTGATTATTATTTTTCAAAATCAAGAGTGAATCAAATTTTGGGTTTAGCACACTTTTATTTCTCACCCCGTTCTCAACCCCACCCCACTTCCAATTTCTTATGCTATTGGTTTTTGTTAATGCTGTTTGAGGTTTTAGTACACAGATGGAGATTAAGTTACCTTTCAGTACATTTCTTACATTGGGATAATGTTTGGCCATTTGTATTTTGCTTTAAATTGTTAGTGCTTTTAAAATATGTTTAAATAATGCATATTTAAATATGTTAGTGCTTCCCACAATTCTCTAAAAGCCCATTAGTTTCCCGCTTTTTAATCACATAATTATATTTTATCAGATTTCTGGAGAAAATATTTAAGCATATTTTCTTATAAATATGCATCCAATTGTGTTTTCTGTGCTTTTGTGCATCTGAGAATGTATTCCTGTTGCTTTTATATAAGAAAGAAAACTTGTCTGGTTATTTAGTACTTTGTATAATTTCCTGTCTTCAAGCCTGTAGACTTTGGCCCATTGATTTTTGGCCTTTTGTATTGCAGAGAAAAAGTCTGCCATCAGCCTGTTTTTTTGTTCCTTTGTAGATAATTCTCTTTTTGTTGTTGTATTGTTTTATTTTAATTAGATACTTGTAGAAAATTTTCCGTTTATGTTTGTTTAGTTTTTTTTCAAGATCATTTAGACACGTAAGAATAAACTGATTTTCACACATTTATTTTATTAATAAACACCTTAACGAACAATTTGTCCACAATTTATAAGAGGTAAGTTACGAAGGTATTCAGGGCTTGAATGTATGATTTTTATGGGCCAGGTTATTCCATGAGACTTCCTTATATCTAGTAGAGTTCTTTGTGTGGAACCAGTAGTTCTCTGCATCACCACACCTGTCACTGAATATTTGCATCAGTTGGCATCACTGGAGTGCTTGAGATGGTGTTTGAAGATCCTCATGAGTACTGTGTATCTTAATTTTCTAGGGCTGTTATAACAAAGTACCTCAAACCGGGGTGTCTTAAATTTATTGTCTCACAGTCCTGGAGGCTAGAAATCTGAAGTCAAGGTGTCAGCATGGCCATGCTCCCTCTGAGACTTGGAGGGGAAAGTCTCTCCCTGCTTCTTCCTAACTTATGGTGGTTTGCAGGCATTCCTTGGCTTGCAGCTGTAGCACTTCAATCTCTGTCTCCATCATCCTATGGCCATCTCCTCTTGTGTCTACCTCTTTCCCCCTTCTTATAAGGATGCCTGTCAGTCCCTACTCCTGTGTGACCTTATCTTAATTCAACGGATTCCATCTGCAAGGATTCTATTTCCAAATAAGTTCACCTTCTGAGGTCCTGGGGATTAGGACTTTAACATTTCTTTAGGGGGGGACACAATTCAATTCATAACACTATGCAAATAATATAACTTTGGTGACCACCCAACTGAGAAAGCACAAACTAGGGAAGACATTTTCAAGGAAATTCAGTCTACCCACTCTTCTACTAAGTCTAGGTTCTACCACTGGTTCAAGGACCCTGGTTCATCTTAGCTTAGCTTTATGCAGACTTACCTTCCCTGAATATTTGCCCTCAGCTTTATCATGAGTCAATTCAAGAAGCCAACTTGTGCTAACTATTTGAGGATTAGTTGTTGGTTTTAAACTGCTGTCACTAGGTACCCTTATATGAGAAATACATTATTTTTTAATTCTGTAATGCAAAAAAAATAAAAAAATAAAAACATCTGGTCTCTTGTAAGAATTGATTCCACCTTTGTAAATTTCAAGAACTATATAGTCTGTTGTTTTGTTTTTTTGTTGTTGTTGTTTTCTTTTTCTTGCCTGTAAGGTAAGTTTTGAAGCAAATTATTGCTTAACCTATACTAACATGCACGAATACTTTGTTGTACTTTTTCTTTACAATTGTTTATTTCTCATTTATTAAATTTGTGGCCTACCCAGCAGGGGAGAGGTTATATAGCTTTCAGGATACACTGTTGGCCCTGATCAGGAGCTGAGTGCTATCAGGGCTCTGAGGCAGCATTTATGCTTTTGCTTTTCCCTCTTTATTGCAAGATGGCCTTTGCAGCCCCAGGGGTTGTGTGACCCAAATGTTCAAAATCAGGAAGCAGAAGGTGGTTCAGGGCAGGGAGGTTCTCCCTGGGTGCCTCCCCCCCAAAGCATCCCCAGCTCATGGGTCACGTTGGCTCACTAACAAGGAAGGGTGGCAAAGCAAGTGATGGATTTTCTAGGCTTTGTAATGGGAAGCAGGCAAGAGAGAAGGAAGTTGGGCAATACTCTGGGTACCCAACTAACTCATCTCACCCAACATCTGTCAAATAAAATAAAGTATATTGAATATAAGTTATTTATAAACATTTGCATAACTGTGTTGGTTGGTTATTTTGGTTACTAGCTGTACACACACACACAGAGGTATCTATTAGTAAATATTTTCTTCAGGTGTGTGTGTGTAACCCATATATACAGATATGATTCCTATGTGTTGCAAAATTAGAAATAGCAATATAATTCTATATATTGAGGTACTTTTCACTTTAAATCAAAACCTAATAAGCTGATTATTTTTGCAAACTACTTCATATGAGAATAAAAGGCATTATACAATTTCATGATAATATATTACATATTGTATATGTAACTGATAACCTGGCAGTTTGAAATTTATGATGTTACTCTTTTTTAGAGGATGTTTTGAATGTTATTCAAGAAAAAGGCTTTAAAATACTGATGCAACAACAAATAGTATTAACAGAAGAAGAAGCAAGAACAGTTTGCCTGGAATATGAACAAGACGACTATTTTGAGCACATTATACAGAACATGACCAGGTGAGCAGAGTTCAGGTTTAAGAAAGCACAGTCGGCTTTATTTCCGACATTTAAATAAATCTCTTAACCCTGCTTTCTGTTCAAGTTGCCAAAAGTCTTAATTCTGAAAACACATGCTAAGTCTACTTCTTTACTCGTCCCAGCCCCATCCCTAGTCTCCGATTAGCTCTCTGGCTTCCCCAGTACTTCTGGAACGTTACTGGAGCAATGAGGACATCCAAGGTAAAGCCAGCTGGTGTCCAGTTGAGCTGAACACCAGAAATCCAGCGTGGGCAGCATTATGAAGTCCAAACAGAAGACTTCCTGCCTGTCAACGGTTGTGATCATTCTAAAGGTCACTAGTCTTCAGAGAGGAATGAGATGCTGGGAATATGTCAGGTTTCTAGAATAGTATCTGAAATAGCAGCTGAAACAGAAGCCCAGAAAGAGGATAGAAATCGGCAGGAGCATGGGCACCATCAAGGCTAGGAACCATCTCTAACTTTCCTTGCTGCCATCCTTTTATAACTATGCTCATGAAAGCATATGTTGGAAGTTAATTTCAGGCCCCTGATAAAAGGATTATTTTGACATGTTTTTAGTCTATTTAACAACTTATATTTGGGTTCCTTATATATAATTAGCTACTGAGTCATACTTTTAAAACCTTTTTTCTTCTCTAACAGCGGTCCATCTCTAGTTCTTGTTTTAATCGGAGACAATGTTGTATCCAGCTGGAAACAGATTGTGGGACCAAAGTATGTTGAAGAAGCCAAGACATATCTTCCAGAGAGGTAGGATTCCTATCATGGGTCACCAACATTTTCCTTAGGATACATTTTTTAATTTTTATTTTATTTTACTTTTTAAATTTATTGAAATATACCACTGATACATGAACATACATAAACAATAAGTAACAAGTATATAGTAATAGTTGTGAACTTACAAAACAAACATACATAACATCATACAGGGCTCTCATACCTCACCCTACCACCAATACCTTGCATTGTTGTGAAACATTTTTAACTAATGATTAAAGAGCATCCTCAAAATATTACAACTAACCAAAGTATTTCCCCCCAACCCACCCTAATATTATTATTTATATCATTTATACATGAACATACATAAACAATAAATGTATAATAAAAGTTGTGAACTTACAAAGCAAACATTCATAACATCATACAGGAGTCCCATACATCAACCCTCCACCAACACCTTGCATTGTCATGAGACATTTGTTCAAATTGTGAAACAATATTGTCAAAATCTTACTACTAATTATAGTCCTTATCTTACATTTGGTGTATTTTTCCCCCAACCCACCCTATTACTATTTTTAAAATATTTTTTTATGACAAAAGTTGTACGTTTACAAAACAATCATGCACATGTGCAGAATTCCCAAACAATGCCCCTCTATCAACACATCACACCCTGGTGGAATATTTGTTACAGATTATGAGATAATATCATCTGATTATTACCAGATCCACAGCGTACATTTGACACACATTTTCCATACTCCCCCATTATCAACACAGTACATCTTTGGCATAGATACAAGAATATTACATTATTACTGTTAACCACAGTCCATAGGTCACTCCGGTTGTATTGTTCCCATGCTTCTCCACATTCCCACCACCCTGCAATAGTGATGTACATCTGCTCTAGCTCACAAAAGGCACTCTTGCATGTGTACCATCAACCACAATTCTCATTGACCTCTGGGTTTACTGTGCGATACAGTCCTTAGATTATTCTCTAGCTTTCTGTCATTTGGCATTTACATCCCTAGACTAACATTTTCAGCCACATCCCCATTTATAAACCAACTGTTACTCACTGTAATGTGTTACCATCAACTCTGTACATTTCCACACTTTTACAGTAAAGTTAATTAAAACTTCTACATACATTAAATATCAGTAGGCCATCTCAGTCCTCCTCTTATCTACTTTAAGAATCCACCACCTACTACCAGGTCTTGAAGATATTTTCCTACATTTTCTTCTAGAACCTTTCTGGTTCTTGCTTTTATATTTAGGTTTTTGATCCATTCTGAGTTAATTTTTGTACAGGGGTCCTCCTTCCTTCTTTTGCTGTGGATATCAAATTTTCTCAGAACCATTTGTTGAATGGACTGTTCTGCCTGAGCTGAGTGGGCCTGACAGGCTAGTCAAAAATCACTTGACCATAGATGTGAGGGTCTGTTGTTTAACCATCAAGTCAGTTCCATTGGTCTATGTATCTGTCTTTATGCCAAATCCATGCTGTTTTTACCACTGTAGCTAGGTAATACAGCTTAAAGTCTGGAGATAAGAGTCCTCCAACTTCACTTTTCCTTTTTAAGATGTTTCTGGCTATTCAGGACCCCTTACCCTTCCAAATAAATTTGACAATCATGTTTCCCATTTATTTAAAAAATGCTGGTGAAGTTTTTAGTGGAATTGCATTGAATCTTTATATCAATTTGAGTAGGATTGACATCTTAATGATATTTAGTCTTTCAATCCATGAGCATGAAATGTTCTTCCAATTATTTAGGTCTTTTTTGATTTCTTTTAACAATGAGTTGTAGTTTTCTGAGTACAAGTGCTTTATATCATTGGTTAAGTTTATTTCTGAATATTTGGGTTTTATCTGTCATATTTTATTTTCACCACTCTTTTGACACTTTCAGTTACTTTTATTGATATAATCTTCATTTCTAGACTCTCTTCCAGACCTCTCTCTCCTGTCTTTCTTTTCAGGCTGTAGCACACCCTTTAGTATTTCCTGCAAAGCAGGTCTCTTGTTTACAAAATCTCTCAGTTTCTGTTTATCTGTGAATGTTCTAAACTCGCCTTCATTTTTGAAAGACAATCTTGCCAGATATAAGATTCTTGGCTGGAAGTTTTTCTCTTGCAGTACCTTAAATATATCATACCACTGTCTTCTTGCCTCATGGTTTCTGATGAGAGATTGGTACTTAATCTTATTGAGTATCCCTTATATGTTACGCATTGCTTTTCTCTTGCTGCTCTCAGAATTCTCTTTGTCTTTGGCATTTGACATTCTGATTAGTATGTGTGTCAGCGTTGGTCTATTCAGATTTTTTTGAATGGGAGTACATCATGCTTCTTGAACATGGATATCTCTGTCCTTCAATAGGTTCGGGAAATTTTCTACCATTATTTCTTCAAATATTCCTTCTGCTCCTTTTCCCTTCTCTTCTCCTTCTGGAACACCCATGACACATATGTTTGCATGTCTCTTGCTATCCTTTAGTTCCCTGAGATCTTTTTCAAGTTTTTCCAATCTTCATCTATTCTTTTATATGTTCACTTTCAGAAGCCATTTTTTTTTCAAGCTCACCAATCTTTTCTTCTGCCTTCTCAAATCTGCTATTATATGAATCCAGTGTATTTTTAATTTCATTTATTGCACCTTTCATTCCCATAAGATCTGCTATTTTTCTATGTATGCTTTCAAATTCTTTTTTGTGCTCATCCAGTGTCTTCTTAATATCCTTAATTTCTTTAGCCATCTCATTGAATTTATTAAGGAGATTTGTTTGAACATCTATGATTAGTTGTCTCAACTCCTTTATGTCATCTGAAGGCTTATCTTATTCCTTTAACTGTGCCATATCTTTCTGTTTCTTGGTGTGGATTGTAATTTTTTATCGGTGTCTTGGCATTTGGCTCACTAGAGTATTTATTCTGGCTGCAGTTTTTCTCTTTAGTTTAGGGGTTCTGCCCTTTCTCCATTGCTGGTTGTGTAGTAGGAGCCAAGGATATAGTTGGTGCTATAAGCTGTGGAGGCTCAAGCTACCTTCATTTCCCCATAGACCAATGAAGCTTCTCTCCACTTTCTCCTTTGCCAGGGGTAGGGACAGACCCACAGTTGTGTGGAATAATCTAGTCATGCAGGCCCAGACTGTAGTTGCCCAGAGAGACTGATGAAGCTCTACGTCCCTTTCCCCCCTGCCTGGGGCAGGGATGGAGCTGCAGGTGTGGGCAGCAATCTATGCAGTGCAGGTCCAAGATGACCACAGTTGCCCTGGTAGATTTCTGATTATTCAGTCTGTACCAGCTAAATATACCTGCAGTTACCTGGATAGGCCAGTGCAGGGCCTGTCAGCTTCCTCCCTGCTAGAGGTGGGACTGAAGCCTAGACTAGGGTTGCAGGCCAATCTGCGTGAAAGAAATGGGTCTCTACCATCACTATGATTTTCAGTCAGCCGGGCTTCCCCTCATGCTGGGGGTGGAGTCAAAATGCCAGCTACCGGCCTCCTTCTGACTTGGACAGGCTCAAACTTTAGCTATTCTTAGGTTATATTTTAGCCAGCTGAATTTACTAATCAGTAGCTGAAATCGGTGGCCAACCGTCTCTGCCTCCCGTTTTTTGGGAAATGGAGCTTCCAATTCCTGCCACAGAATAGCTTCTGGGGTGGCTTGCGCTCCTCCTCGGTGTGGCCTGTAATTTCCTGGAGAGGCCGGCGCAGCTCCCCCCAGCTTCCTCCCTGCCCAAGGTAGGCCTGGGGCTTACACTAGAGTGGCAATCTGATATAGATGGAAAAAAGCTGGTCCCTACCAGCACTGTGATTTTCAGTCAGCCCTGCTTCCCCCTGTGTCAGGCACGGAGTTAAGGTGGCGGCCACCAACGTCTTTCTTATTTGGGCAGTTTCAAACCATAGCTGTTCTTAGGATTATACTTTAGTCTGCTGAATTTACTAATTAGTAGCTGAAGTTGGTACCCAACCATCTCTTCCTCTCCCGTTTTGGGAAGTGGAGCTTCCAATTCCAGCTGCGGAACAGCTCCCAAGGCGGTTTGTTCCTCCAGTGGAGAATGGGCACTGGCCTCCGTGGCATGGAGTGCTCTACTTACGAATCTTCTCTGCAGATGGGCAGTCTCCTCCTTCCATTCTTTCAAGAATGTTGCAGGATGTACTTCTGGTCTCCTGCAGCCCCCAAGTAAGTGCTCTAGTTAATTATGGGTGATCACCAACTGCCCCATAGCAGGAGCTGATTCTCGGAGCTCTTTGCCACCATCTTGCTGGTTGTTTCTCCGTAGGATACATTTTAATTTCCTTTTAGAATATGGAGCACAGGAACCATAGCTCTAGTCCAATGGAATATCTCAGGAAAGCTAATTCTGCAGGAAAGATGTGAACTAACTATGATTAGAAGCCCAGTCCAGTGCCTGCCTGAAGTTGTCCAAGGCTTTGCAAGAGAAAGAATGCTTGGTGTGGGGCTGGGAAGTAAGTGGGGGAAAACCCAGCCAAAGGGCTCTTAGGAGAAATATTGACCCCATCCACATTTGAGAAATTCCTTTGAGAAGGGTTATATTGGCAGCTGCAGGTCTTCAGTTGATTATAAGAGTTTCAAGACAACAGTGACTAACTAACTTTGTGGTCTACAGTTTGGTGGGAACATTTACTAAGATCATTTACTAATAAACCTTAGAAATCAGCTAAACTTTGTAAGCAACTCAACACCTCACCCGTTATCTGACACATAGGAGGCACTCTTAAAATAATATTTTAGCTAAACTGTTGGATTTGGTATCATTTAAAGAACGAGAATAGCATCTCATGTATCTCTATGCCTGGTGAATAGCTGATGAAATGCAAATTGAATTGAAATTCACTTGAATTCTTTGTGCTGATTTTGGGCTAGAATTCAATTTAGGGGAAGAAAGGCTCATCTTTCAAGTAGGCAAGAATGAAAACACTCTAGAAGGCACAGCAAACTTGACATACATGTTGACACAATGAGTGGACAGTATTTATGAAACGTAAGTTATACAAAAGCCAAGGTGTTTTCTTTGGGGGTATATAGAATATATAGCATATACTTGAATCTGCATTGTCCTGTGAGGACACATTTTACCCCTCATTTAGCCCTACTCATGTATATCTTTCTCCTCTGCTAGACAACTATTGTAAAGAGTAATATGGGTTGAACTTCCTGCAAATGGTGCAAGCAAAGTGTAGCATAGAATGCAATGTATGACAACAGAGAGAGGAATTCCTATCAATGCAAGGTCAATGGTTGCAGCATACTGGTCTAACAGTTGTGGTTATCGAGGTTGGTGGTGTGGAAGTGGTGCATCAGTCTAGAGACACTTCCTAATTGTGTAGGCGCTCGGTGACTGCCCCTCCCCACCCTACGATTATGCTCAGGGTTTCTATCCAGAGGTCCATGTTTACAACTCATTTAACCAGTTTTTCTGATAGTTCCTCCCTTCTCCAGTTTCCTTGGCTCCACCCAGCTCTTTCAGGCTGCTTTGGAAATAGCTCTTAGCAGCAGATTTCTGCACCTTTCCTGTACTTGCTATTGGATTCTGTACTATGCATTACTGTATCGGAAATCTGGTCATTTGCATAAAAGAGAAACACAGCAACCCCTCACTATTCTCTCTATTCCATTCCCTCTACGCACACATACTTTTTACAGTAATCATTTTTTTCACAGCTAAACAGAAGGGCTGGTTGTTGTGCTCTGCATTGAATAGGGAAATCTAGAGCTCCAAGGGTCTTAGGATGGAAGTAAATCTAAATTGGAGGTATAAGAACAGCCAGGGTTGAAGTGGGAAGGTCAAATTGTTTAAGGCAGAAAGGAAATCTGAATGGGTCCCTGAAACCAGAGGCCAGAGGAGGGTCTTGAAGATGATGACGGGCAGCCAAGATTCCAGTATGATATGAATCTGTGAGAAGGAAAGGACATTATTCACCATGGTTGAATTTTGTGGATTATCTGCTCAATTCTATGTTTAAAGAGCGGGAAGTGAAATGGGCAAGTGAGCAACTCCTCTACTGAATTATACACAGATAGAGAGATAGATAGAAAGGTCAACTGAAAAGCCACAACAATAACAACAAGGAACAGCAGTTGATTTAGGAGATACTAATCATCTGTAGTAAAGGAAGCAGAACCAGAATAAATTCTCTAATCTGACACAGATTTTCTAAAACCGGCAGCATCACTCCTGCCACTGCACACAAAGCTGTTACAGAAGCTGCTCTTTTCTTGTTATACTTGCTCCCCTGAAGGGATACATTGCAGTATCTCCTGGATCCAGTGTTTATAATTTGCTATCTTTGGTATATAGACAA
Source organism: Tolypeutes matacus (assembly GCA_026826555.1). Classification (NCBI taxonomy): domain Eukaryota; kingdom Metazoa; phylum Chordata; class Mammalia; order Cingulata; family Chlamyphoridae; genus Tolypeutes; species Tolypeutes matacus. Next base: position 25,533,079 of record JAKSZT010053769.1, read on the forward strand.
ATGCCATCCTGTACTTGATAACATTTAATGGTGAAAGGGAAGGTATATTTATTTAGAGCTTGATATACATCATATGTTTCAAATACCTCATCTGATTATATCCTCAAATAACTTTCCAAAGCAGATTTTGTTATTTGAATTTGAGACATTTAAAGCACAGGGAAGTTAATTGCCCAGTGTCCCATAGCTAGCAAGTAGTGCAATCGAGATTTCATAGCTCCTGTTTTTTTTTTTTTTTCTCTACACTGGGCAGTCATTTCTTTTTTCATGGCTCTCTGTCAATAACCATTATCATGATAATTTAAATATCAGTGTCCTTTCTTCCTAATGACTGTTAACACCTCGAAGGGAAGTAGCATGCCCAAGCTACTCAGTAATCACTTCCTTTTGCACAATACCTGGATCAGGAATGAATTTTTGCCTGTTGATGATAATTTTGAACACTTTATGTAAATAGTGTTATGTTGTTATGTTATATTTTATGCTATGTAATATTATGTTTTATGTTATCTTATGTACAAGATTTTTTTTTTTTAACTTGACTTATTTTTCAAAGTTTATGTGCACGGTTTGCGATGAAAAGTTTGCCTATCAACCAGTTGTATGGAAGCTATTCTCTGGAAGCTGCTGAAAAGGAAATTGAGCATTTCTTTCCTCCTCAAAACACTTTAGCAGTAATAAAACCTGGTGTAACTGCTGAATATAAAGGTAAGTATTAAAAAATAAAAGCCAAAATATACATTTTTCTCCAAATTTTTGTGAAAATATTCAAAGTACAGAAAATTTGAAGAAATAGTACTAGGAACATCTGTCTCGCTCCATCTAGACTCAATAATTCTTGACTTTTGCCATAATTATTTTCTGTACCTTTCTCTCCCTTACTCACCTTTCTCTCTGTCTCTTAATCAGAAATGTGTATTGTACTTTGTTCAAGTCCTTTGTAGAGTTGATGGAGATAATGATATGTTTTTTTCTCTATAGATAATTTTTTTTTAGATGATACAGTTTAATAAGTTTTGATGATATTTACCATGTCCTGTGTCTATAGATAAATTAATATGGAAATTATATTATGGCTTTTCTAATGTTGAGTCCTCCTTCCATTCCTGTGTGAATTCCAGTTAGTTATGATATATTTTTAATTTTTAATTTAAATATTTTACACTCTATCCCCAACAAGCAGATATTCCCCTTTCCCCCCATCTCTATCCCCTGGTAACCTCTCATATACTTGCTGTTTCTGCAAATTTGCTATTTCTAGATATCTCATGTAAATGACATCATACAACATTTGTTCCTTTGTGCCTTGTTTATTTCACCAAACATAATATTTTCAATGTTCATCCATGTTGGCAGAACTTCATTCCTTCTTATGGCCAAATAATATTCCGTTGTGTCCTTATACCACATTTTGCTTATCGATTCATTTGCTGGTAGACACTTGGGTTGTTTTCACATTTGGCTTTTGTGACTAACGCTGCTAGGAACATTCATGTATAAGTATCTGAGGCCTTGTTTTCACTTTCTTTGAGTATATACCTAGGAGTGGAATGACTGGATCATATGGTAATTTTACATTTAACTTTTGAGAAACTGCCATATGTTTCCACAGTGGCTGCACCATTTTACATTTCCACCAGCAATGTACTACAGTTCCAATTTCTCTGTATCCTCTATAATACATATTATTTCCATTAAAAAAAAAATAGCCATGCTTGTGAGTGTGAAGTGTTATCCCATTGTGATTTTGACTTGCAGTTCCTTAATGGCTAATTATGTTGAGCATCTTTATATGTGCTTCTTGTCCATTTGTATATCCTCTTTGCAAAAATGTCTGTTCAAGTCCTTTGCCTGTTTTTAAATTGTCTTTTTGTTGTTGCCTTGTTAAAAACTCTTTACGTATTCTGGATATTAAACCCTTGTCAGAGATATGATTTGCAATGATTCTCTCCCATTCTGTAGCCTGGCTTTTCACTTTGTTGATAATGTTCATTAATGAACAAAAGTTTTTAATTTTGATGAAATCCAATTTATCATTTCTTTTGTTGCACAAGCTTTTGATGTCATATCTAAAAACCCACTCATGAATCACAGATCATGAAGACTTGCCCCTATATTATGAGTTTTATGGTTTCAGCTCTTATATTTAGGTCCTTGATCCATTGTAGTTAATTTTGTGTATATGATTTGAGGTAGGGGTTCAGTTTCATTTTTTTGCATGTAATATCCTGTGTTTTCAAAACTATTTGTTGAAGAAACTATTCTTTCCCAATTGAGTGGGTTTAACATCCTTGTCAAAAAGCAGTTGTCATACATGTCAGGGCTTATTTCTGAACTCTTAATTAAATTCCATTGGTCTATATGTTTGTCCTTGTTCCAGTACCACACTGTTTTGGTTACCATAGCTTTGTTATAAGTTTTAAAATCAGGAAGTGTGAATCTTCCAGCTTTGTTCTTCTTTTTTCAAGATAGTTTTGGCTATCCAGGGCCCCTTACCCTACCGAATAAATTTGATGATGGAATTTTCCCTTTCTGCAAAGAAAGTTGTTGAAAATTTGGTTGGGATTACATTGAATCTGTATATCGATTTGGGTAGAATTGATATCTTAACAATATTTAGTATTTAAATCCATGAGCACAGAATGTCTTTTATTTATTTAGGCCTTTTAAAAAATTTCTTTCAGTATTTTATAGTTTTCTGTGTACAAGTCCTTTACATCCTTGGTTAAATTTATTTTATATATTTGATTCTTTAAAAGTTGATATTGTAAATGGAATAGTTTTATTGATTTCCTCTTCAGATTGTTCATTACTACTGTATAGAAACACCAATGACTTTTGTGTATTGATCTTGTACCCCACCACTTTGCTGAATTCGTTTATTGGCTCTAGTAGCTTTGCTGTGGATTTTTTCAGGATTGTCTATATATAGGATCATGTTATCTGCAAATAGGAAAACATTTACTTCTTCCTTTCCAATTTGGATTCCTTTTATTTATTTTTATTGCCTAGTTATTCTGGCTAGAACTTCCAGTACAATATTGAATAGCAGTGGTGAGAGGGGGCACCCTTGCCTTGTTCCTGATGTTAGGGGTAAAGCTTTCAGTATTTTACCACTGGATTTGATTTTCACCATTGAGTGGGTTTTTCAAATATGCCCTTTATCATGCTGAGGAAGTTTCCTTCTATTCTTACTTTTCTGAGTGTTTTTTAATCAAGAAACACCCACACACAAAAGAAAGAAACAAAAGTTCACAAGTTCTTTACTTCCCAGTAGATGCTGGTGGGAGTCCTTAAGACCTGCTGGTCCCTCAGGTATACCCTAAAGGGTATACCCCAACCTTTGGAGGACAAGGTTTCCTCTGCCCACCCCGGCCCCCACTGGCCACTCCCTGTGTCAGTGCTGTGTTTCTGTAGCTGCTGCTCCTGCCACAGCTACAGGGCAAAAGAACGTAGGCTGGTTGCTGCTTCTGGCTTGCGTATACTTACAAGAGCTAAAATCTGGGCAGCCTCTCCCTTTGTTCGGCACTTCTGTGGTTGTACCAAATGTTCAGTCTGTTTCCATGGTGTCATCTAATTAGCTCCAATCTCTTTTTCCAGCTTATTCATTTTCCTGATGGAGGAGGTGATCTGTAAAACTCCCTATTCCTCCATTGTGCATCTGTGCCCATGACGTATTTTTTCAAATGCTTTAGATTCTATTTGCTTACATTTAATTTGGGATTTTTTTTTTTTTTTTTTTTTTTTTTTTGCATTGAGGCTTAAAAGTGATTTGGGTCTGTATTTTTCATTTGTGCACAACTTTTTATCACATTTAGATATCAATATAATACTTAATTTTAAAAAATGTGAAAGTTGTCCTTTGCAGTGGTCTCAAAGAGTTCAGGCAGTTCTGGGATTGGTATTTGAAGGTTGGATAGAATTTTCTTGTGAAAACGTCTGGGCCTATTGCTATTTTTATTTTTATTTTTTATTTTTTTATTATGGGTAAAAATCAAATTTTTCACAATACATATTAATATTTGTAAAATGATATATAAATATATATACATATATGTGCATTTGCTTACAAAAATGTTTTATATATATATATATATATATATTTTTTTTTTTTTTTAAAGGTGCTTAGATTACCTATATATTACATGGAAACTACAGAGATTCCCATGTTCCCCACCTCCCACACCTCCCTCAATATCCCACACAAACATCTCCCACAAGTGTGGCCCATTCCCCTCAATGGACCTACACATCCTGGGGCGTTGCCATCAACCATAGACCACAGTTCACACCGTAGATCACACTCTCTCCCACACAGTTCTGAATGGTGTGTGCTGATTTAAAATGGCCTACATCCGTCGCTACAACGGCACTCAGGACAACCCCCAAGTCCCGAAAAAGCCCTTGTATTTCAACTGCACATCCCCTCCCTGCCCTGAAAGTGTCCAGTGGCCACCGGCTCCACCTCACTGTTATAATTTCTTCCATTGCTAGAATCACCATATGTGTACAACAGAATACCATCAAGTCCACTCTAGTCCCTAGTTCTTCCCCCAATCCTGAGGGGACTGGGATGGTGATGTCCACTCCACCTCCTAGAGAGAGGGCTTATATCCATGGATATGGTGGGTGGGATTATCGTGTGATAATTCTTTGACCACTTTCTCTATTGCTTTTATGGAAATTTATCTATTTAAACTTTCCATCTCTGCTAGAGTTACTTTTGTTTAGTTGTATTTTCTTAGGAAATTATTCATTTCATGTATATAGAGTTTGCAAAATAATCTTTTTTTAAAAAGTCATGTTTCATCTCCATGTTTCGTGGTTATTTTCACCTTTCTATTCTTACCTTGTGGTCTTTCAAACAACCAGAATTTGTTTTATTTATGCAACCTACTGTTTTCCTATTTTCTAACTCATTACTTTCTGATTTTATCTTTATTATTTTCTTCCTTCTACTTTCTAGTAGTTTTGTTTCATATTCTTCCTCCAGCTTTTTTGAGTTGGAAAATTAATTTGCTTATTTTCATTCTTTCATTTTTATTTGTATAAAATTTTAAGGTTATACATTTTCCTCTGATCACTGCTTTAATTGTATCCCATCTACTCTAATGCATAGTGTTTTCATTATCATTATTTTTTTCTTTATTAGAGAAGTTGTAGGTTTACAGAACAATTATGCAGAAAATACAGGACTCTCATATACCACCTCACTACTAACACCTTTACCGTAGTGGAACATTTGTTACAATTGGTGATAGCCCATTTTTATAATTAAACTATTGATTAAAGTTCATGGTTTGTGCTATATTGTTCCATGGATTTAGTTTTTAATTTTAATTCTGTTACCATATAATCTGACGATTCCCTTTTCGTCATATTCAGATATATATTTCAGTGCTGTTAACAGCATTCACAAATGTTGTGCTACCATCACCACCATCCATTACTAAGACATTTCCATCATTTCAAATAGGAATCCCATACATTTTAAGCCTTAACTTCCCATTCTGTATCTCCAACCCATCCCCCTGGTATATTCTAGATTCTGACTCTATGCATTTGCTTATTTAACTGTTTCTAATCAGTGATATCGTACATTATTTGTCCTTTTGTGTCTGGCTTATTTCACTCAACATTTTGTCTTCAAGTTTCATCCATGTTGTAGCATGAACCACAGCTTCATTCTTTTTAATGCTGAATAATATTCCACTGTATGTATATACCACATTTTATTTATCCATTCATCAGTTGATGGACACTTGGGTTGCTTCATTTTGGCAATAGTGAATAATGCTTCTATGAACATTGGTGTACAGATATCTGTTCGAGTCTCTGCTTTCAGTTCTTTTGAGTATATACCTAGTAGTGAGATTGCTGGGTCATATGGCAGTTCTATACTTACTTTTCTGAGGAACACCAAACTTTCTTTCACAGCGACTGCACCATTTTACATCACCACCAGCAATGAATGTTTCTGCTTATCCACATCCTCTCCATACTTGTCATTTTCTATTTTTAATAGCAACCATTCTCCTGTGTATGAAATGGTATATCATTGTGGTTTTGATTTGCATTGCCTTGATGGTTAATGATGTTGAGCATCTTTTCATGTGCTTTCTGGTCATTTGTATATCTTCTCTAGAGAGAAGAATGTTCAAATCTTTTGCCCATTTTCTAATTGGGTTCTTTGCCTTTTTGTTGTTAAGTTGAAGGATTTCTTTATATCTTCCTGGATATTAATCATTTATAGGATTTGTGAATTCCAAATATTTTCTACCATTGTTTAGGATGTCATTTTAGTTTCATGATAAAGTCTCTTCTTTTCTTGTTGGATCTTTATCCATCTTTGGTATGAGGGTGACGTTGACCTCATAGAATCAATTAGGGAATGTCCCTCCCTCTTCAATTTACTGGAAGAGTTTGAGCAGACCTGGAGTTAAGTCTTCTTGGAATGTTTGGCAGAATTCCCTTGTGAAGCCTTTCTCTGTTGGGAGGCTTTTGATTACTGATTCAATCCCTTTACTAGTAATTGCTTTGTTGAGATCTTCTATTTCTTCTCGAGTCAATTTAGGTCGGTTTGTGTGTTTCTAAGAATTTGTTTCTCTCATCTAGATTGTCTAATTTATTGCCATACAGTTGTAGTCCTTTTTATTTCAGCGGGGTCAGTGGTAATGACCCCCTTTTCAATTCTAATTTTCATTACTTGTATCCTCTCTCTTTTTTGTCAGTATAGCTAAAGGATTGTCAATTTTATTGAGTTTTTCAAAAGACCAACTTTTGGTTTTGTTGATTCTTTCTACTATTTTTTGGGTTTTGTTTTGGCTTTGTGGTGTTTTTTTTACTTCATTTATCTCTATTCTAATCTTTGTTATTTCCTTTCTTCTGCTCGCTTTGGGGTTAGTTTGTCTTTCTTCTAGTTCTTTCAGTTTTGCATTCAGGACTCTGATTTGAAGTCTTTCTTCTTTTTTAATATAAGCATTTTTAGAGCTATATGTTTTAGAGCTATATGTTGCCCTTTCAGAACTGAATTCACTGCATCCCATGAGTTTGGTGTGTTGTATTTTCATTTTCATTTTTCTCAAGATATTTCCTAAATTCACTTCTGATTTCTGTTTTTTTAACAGTATGTTGTTTAACACATATATTTGAAATTTCATTTTCTCCCTCTGTTAAAGATTTCTAGCTTCATTCTGTTGTGGACAGAGAATATACATTGTATGATTTCACTGTTTTTTAATTTATTGAGACTTGTTTTGTGATCCAACATGTGGTCTATCCTGGGGAATGATCCATTTGCACTAGAGAAAAATGTGCATTCTGTTTTCGTTGGGTGCAGTGTTCTATATATATATATGTCTGTTAGGTCTAGTTGGTTTAGTGTACTATTCAAATCCTGTACACCCTTATTGATCTTCTTACTAGATTTTCTATCCATTATTGAGAATGGTGTGTCAAAGTCTCCTACTATTAATGGAGAACTGTCAATTTCTCCCTTCAGATCTGTCAGTATCTGCTTCATATGTTTTGGGGCTCTGCTGTTGGGTACATATATATTTATAATTGTAACATCTTCATGTTGAATTGTCCCCTTTATCAGGATGAAATGACCATCTTTGTCCCTCATAACTGTTTTTTACTTAAAGTCTATTTTCTTTGATATTTAGCTCTTTTCTGAATACTACTTACATGGTATATATATTTTTCATCTGTTCACCCTCAACCTACTTGGATCTGTGAGTTTAAGGTGAGTCTCTAGCAGACAGCATATAGTTGGGCCATTTTTTTTTTTTTTTTTTTTTTTTTAGTATGGTACATTCATTGCAATTGATGAACACATTTTGGAGCATTGCCACTAAGCATGGATTATACTTTACATTGTAGTTTACACCCTCTCTCACTCAACTCTGTAGGTTATGGCAGGATATATAATGGCCTGTATCTGTCGTTGCAGTGTCATTCAGGACAGTTCCAATTCCTGAAAATGCCCCCATAGTACACCTCTTTTTCCCTTTCCCTGACTTTAGCACCTCCAGTCACTGGGCCATGCTTTTTTATCCATTCTGTCAGCCTGTGTCTTTTGACTGGAGACTTAAATCCATTTACAGAACTTTCTTCTGCTATTTTGCTGTTTAGCCTCTGTAAGTCTTATACCCTTTTTGTCCCTCACTTCTGTTAAAGCCTGCTTTTGTATATATTTGCTTTCTTGTGTTGTACCTTATTGAGTGCCTTCTCATTTCTATGTGGATATATTTTTTATCTGTTTTCCTTGTGTTTACCATCCATAAGGTTACCATTTAACATCCTAAATACATAACAATTGTATTTGCTTTGATACCAATTTAACTTCAATAGTATGCACATTTACTTTTCCTATATCTTTCTGCTCCCCCACTATCTTTTTTACTTGTTACCATTTATGTCCTTGTACAATGTATGTCCAAAAACCTAGATTTGTCATTACTTTTTATGCATTTGCATTTTAGCACCTGTAGGAAGTAAGAAGTGGAGGTATATACTGTGGTGAGTTGAAGCTGTATGTGCCTCAGAAAGTATGTCCTTAAAGTTAATCCATTCCTGTAGTTGTGGACCCATTGTACATAGGATCTTTTGGTGAGTAGGATCTTAAGTTAAGATGTGACCCACCTCATTCAGGATGAGTCTTGATCCTCTTACTAGAGTCCTTTATAAAAGAATTAAACTCAGACAAAAAGAGAGAATCACAGAAACAAGAAGCTGAAAGCAAAAAACCTGGAAGAGAAGGGAGAGACCAGCAGATGTTGGCATGTGCTTTGCCATGTGACAGAAGGGCCAACGATCATCAGCAGCCAGTCTTCAGAAAGAAAGCATCGTCTTGATGGATAAATTTGGATATTTTCATGGCTTCAAAACTGTATAAGTTTGTAAGCTTATAAATTCCTATAGTTAAAGCCAATGCATTTTATGGTATCTGTTTTCGGCAGCCTTGCAAACTGAAACAGTTTTGGTACCAGGAAAGTGGGGTCTTGCTATTGCAGATACCAAAAAAATTTTTTTTTTAAAAAAGGCTTTTTAATTGTATAATGAATCTAACCTGGAAGAATTGTAAGGTGCTTGATAGAAAAGGGCCTTAAAAGCTTTGAAGAGGTTGTTGGTAGAAATATGGATGCTAAAGATACTTCTGATGAGGCCTTAGACAGAAATGATGAATGCATCATTGCAAACTGGAAGAAAGGCAGACTTTTTTTTTTTTTTAAGTGGCAGAGAACATGGCAAAATTGAGTACTGTTGTCAGATGGAAGGCAGAATTTGAAAGTGTTGAGTTTGGATATTTACCTGAGGAGATTTCAAAACTAAATGTGGAAAGTGTGGCCTGGTTTCTTGTGGCAGTTTGAATTTGGTGAATCCCAAAAAGAGAAAGATTATGTTTTTAAACTCTTCTATTTCTGTGGGTGTGATAGCATTTGATTGCATTAAATTCTGTTGAGGGGCCTTTGAATAGATTACTTGACAAAATTTTGGGCTTTTGATTTATTTTGAGTCTCCACCCTCTTCCTGGGTCTGATAAAAACAGAGATAGAGAGACACACAGACAGGAAAAGGAAGCCCCCATTTTTTATCCTGCCATGGGAGAGAGGACTAGAGGATCACTTAAGCATGAAGCCTGCAAGAGGCTAGGCCCACAGAGCAGCTCAGGATGAGATGAGCCCTGCTATATTCCTGATAGCTTATAGCTGAACTCGGGAAGAAAAGCAGGGCAGTGAAGACTGCTATAGGAGAGCCTAAAAGAAACAAGCCCTGTGCCTGGTTGCCCTCAGCTGAGCGCAAACCTCGACAGAGATCAGCAGTTATCTTGTTTCCACACGTGGCAACTGGCTTTGGTGAGAAAGCACCTCTTTGGTGTCTCAATTTGGACTTCTCACAGCCTTGGAACTGTAAGCTTTTATGCCAAATAAATCCCGTAAGTACCCATTTCTAGTAGTTTGCATCAGCAGCCCTTTGGCAGACTAAAACACTTCTCCTTGCAGTTTATAGATGAATGAAAGGGAAAGGGGTAAGCTGAGAACTGAACTCCTGGGCACAAAGAAACCAGAAATTGAATAGTTTCAAAAATTCTGAGCTTCTGGAAAGCAAGTCCCCAGAGAATAGTCCTCCATGTGAGGATTTAACTAAACATGGATCCAGTCAGTCCTTTCAGTACAAGTCAGGATTGGAAATACAGTTATCCAGAAAGGATTTGTGGAAAGTTTTATTGTTTGAAGCTTTGGAACCCTTTGTACTAACGTGAAACCGACAAGTTTTTTGTGAGATCTATATGAACAGAATCACTGCCAGCCTAGATTAAGAGGGACAGAAAAGGGACAGATTGAAGGAAAAATCACTTCAAACACTGGACCATGGAAGCTGAGTTCTGGACTGAAGGCATCTTCTCAGGCCAAGACAGCAGACGCATCCATGTGTGTGAAAAGAGTGAGTATGCCCTCGTATTTGGAGAGGATGGGCTTTCTCCCCTGTTGTTCAAGGAAGAGTGTTACCACCCCAGTTTTCTCAGATGCCTGGAGGATTGCCCAGAGTCCAGCTGCCACCCTGATGCTTGATGAGTGTGGAGCAGAGAGTCCAGACATCACCCCAATGCTTGAAAATGTTGGAGACTTTACCCCAGTATCTTGGGAGAGCATGGCCACTGCACAAACACTTGGAAAGGAGGAGCTGCTGCTCCATCAGGCCAGGAGGAGAAAGCATCCTTCTACAGATGACTCTCAGACTTTGAAATATAATGGAATATTCCCTGAAGGGTTTTGGAATTGTTTGGGACCCATGACCCATGTTTTCCTTCCAATTTTTCCCTATGGCAATGGGAATGTTTATCCTATGACTGTATCTCCATTGTATTTTGGAAGCAGGTAATGTGTTTTCTAGGTTTCACAGGTCCACAGCCAGAGGGGAAATGTGCCCCAGGACAGACCACACCTCTAATTAATTTTGATGAGACTTTGTACTTAATATTGTTATTGAAATGATTTAAGGCTTTTTGGATAGTGTGATGGAATGAATGTATTTTGCATATGGAAAGAACATGTTTTTTAAGGGTCTTTATGGAATCTGCTTTCAGCAGCTTAAGCAAACTAAAACAACTAAAATAATGCAATACAATAATACTGGTGTTTATAATTCTGCAAATGGTTACCTTTACCACAGGTCTATTTCTTTGTGCTGTTTTGAACCACTGTGTAGTAACCTTTCATTTCAGTCTGAAGAATACCCTTTAGCATTACTTGTAGGGCAAGTCTAGTGGTGATGAACTCCCTCAGATTTTGTTTATCTGAGAATGTCTTAATCTCTCAGTCTTTTTTTTTTTTTTTTTTTTTAAGATTTATTTATTTCTACCTGCTTCATTGTTTGAGCTGGCTGTCTGCTATCTGTGTCTGTTCATTGTGTGCTCTCTGGGTCTGCTCTTCTTCTTTTTAGGAGGCACTGGGAACCGAACCCAGGACCTTTCATGTGGGAGGGAGGTGCCCAATTGCTTGAGCCACCTCTGCTCCCTGCTTTGTTTTGTCTTTCATTATGTTTTCCTCCTTGTGTCTCTTGTTGCATCATCATGTTGCTTCCCACTCTCTCAGTCATTTTTGAAAGAGAGTTTCACTGGATATAAAATTCTTGGCTAGCAGTTATTTTCCTTCAACACTTTAAGTATTTCAACCCACTGCCTTTTTGCCTCACTGATGAGAAATCAGCACTCAATCTAATTAGGACTCCCTTGTAAGTAACATGTTGCTTTTCTCTTGCAGCTTTCAGAACTCTCTCCCTGTTCTTTCCATAGTGTAATCAATGTATGATGGGGTGTATTTTTCTTCATCTTTATTCTAATTGGTGTTTTCCTGAGCTTCTTGAATGTGCATATTCATGTCTTTTGCTATGTTTTGGAAGTTCTCTTTCATTATTTATTTAACTATTCCTTTTGCAATTTTCTTTCTCTCTTCTCCTTCTGGGACTCCCATAATGCGTGTATTGGTGTCTTGATGGTATCCCAGATGTGTCTTAGGCTATTTTTGCTTTTAATAATTCTTTTTTCTTTCTGCTCCTCAGCCTGACTCATTTCAAGTGTCTTGTCTTTGAGTTCATTGATTTTATCTTCTGCCAGCTCTCATCTACTCTTGAAACCCTCCTGGGCATTTTTCATTTCAGTCATTATGGTCTTTAACTCTAGTAGTTCTGATTGGTTTCTTTTTTAAAATTTCTCTCTTTACTTAGACTCTCATATTGTTCAATCACTGTTTTCCTAATATCCTTTAGTTCTTTCTATGTATTTTCCTTCATCTTTTTGAGCATTTTAAAGATCATTTTTTAAAGGATTTGTTTGGCATGTCCACATTCTCATTTTCTTGCTGTTTCCTATTTATCCTTTTCCTTTGGATGTGCCATCATTTCCTGTTTTTTTTGTCTTACACTATTTTGTTGCACACTGAATATTTTAATATTTTAAAATGTTAACTCTGGGATTTATTCTCTGGAATGTCTGTTTCTTGGTTTTGTGAGCAGTTGGTGATGAGACAGAAATTTTCTTGAGCTTCAGCCCTCCTATCAGAAAAGTCTGCCCAACATGAATGCAGTATGCAGGGTTTTCCCTGTCTTTCTGAGCCTCTGTCTTTTCCTGAGATTTTGCTTGTCAGTTGTTTTGGAGTTCCCTTACTTATTTTTCCCAGAGGACAAAACTCCCTCTCCCAGGTATCTGAAACCAGAGGACCTTTGTCCCAGACTGCCTACTTCTATAGTTTTATACACTCCTTTCATTGTCTCACACTGCTTTTGCCTGGAGGGCAAATTCTGGGAGGGGGTTCACCCTGGGGAGGACTTTCCCAAGTCTGTCTTTCCCAGTCAAAATAGGACCAGGGACTCACAAAGGTGGCACAGATTGGCTCCAAAGTGCCCTGTGGAGGGATTCAGGAAGGGCACTGAAAGCTTCTCTGACAGCTTCCCGAAGTTGAGCTTTTCTGGCCTGACCAGAAAATGCAGCCCTTCAGCTAACTGTCTCCCACAGTTAGTGCCTGAGGAGGCACTGTGTCTGTAAATTTTCACCTCCTCTGCTTCTGTCCAGGGAAGGATGAAACAATGGATGCTGTTGCCTTTGTCTGGGGTGGGTTGAAAAAATAGCTGCCCTCAGAGCCAGGATCCAGCGATCCGATTTCACTAACCATAAGCTGTGATCAGTGATTTGCCATTCCACCCCTGTTCTTGGGAAGGAGGATTTTACATCCCTTTCTGTCACCAGCAGCTAGCCAAGAACTGGATCCCACTGTAGCTGCCACAAGAGTTAGGAATGGACTCTGGTAGCTGCCATGCACAGACAGCAATTTATAATTCTTTACTGTAATTTACCAGCCTCTTCCCTGGATTATGTACTGTGTTCTTCTGGCCTCTGGAGTTTCAAAGTAACTGTTTCAGATAGTTCCTGCCTGTTTAATAGTTGCCTTATAATTTAGTATTTATTATATGTGATCATTTTATCTTTTTCTTTACCTTTTTTCTTGAGTGCAGTCAGCTCTTATTTCACATCTTCAATTATTGCTTGACTGTTTCTACCTTTCTGTTAAAAGTTCTAATTCATGAAGTTTTCTGTGTCCCAACTGCATGATTAGTTATATTTAATTTGTATTGGAATGTTATGTTATAGTTTTCTTTAGCCTTGTCATTTCTTTTCTTTCCTTTTCTTTTTTTTTCTTTTTTTTTGAGGGAGAATAACTTTAGTTTTAATATTTTTTTTTCTTTTTATAATAACTTAGCATGGATTTAATATAACTTCCTATGTTTATTTTCAAGTGTGTTGGATTTTCTTGTCCACTTTATTTCACAGATGAGTCAACGGAAGTATGTGGTGAGTGTATGAGTTTCTTAGTTCAGAATGGTCTCTTTGTTTTGTAAGATGAGGTAAAATTTCCTTAATAAATAAGACCTTGGTGGTGGTGGTGAGTAGATCTCTGTCTTATTTCTACAATGTTCTCTGTTTATCTAGAACATTAACCTCAGCTACTTGCATCCTTTCCATTCATCCCCAGGTACTCCAGGGGACTTTTTTCCTCCAAGCTGCCTCCTTTTCTGGAGGAGTAGTACCTTTCAAAGACTGTCATTTCTGCTCCCACACTTTCTAAGCCTCATCCTCTAATTGCCCAGTCTCTGTGCTCCCGTCCATTGACTCTCATACTTGTCCTTAATATTTCCCTATTCAGAGTGAGTCTTTCTTTGTGGAGTTGCACTCTATTTGATATTATTTGTGCTACCACTGATAGGGCTCTATTCTACTCTCCTTCCTCTCGCTTAAGCCCTGTTTTTAGCTCTCTGCTCTTGCGTGGACTCTGGAACTGTCCTCTGCTGGTTTCAAATATTTATTTCCCAGCTCACATGTAAACTAAAGTTTTTTATTACTATCTCCTCCTATACTATGGGTATGGATTATGGGTGATTTTATTTACTTTCCTTATTGATATAAATAGCAGTTGGAAGAGAGAGGACAGATTCAGATTTAAGTGGCCACTGTCAAGTTACCCACCAGCCTTTCTTCAAATGTATACCTTTTAAAAAGTGAATCCAGCTTCTGCAATATGTAAATCCTTTATCAGTTAAAATAATTTAGTAATGTTAGTGATCTTAACTCAACCAAGTCTGTATGCTTGATATTCATGACAAAATAACTTTTCCCTTAAAGTAATGATGAACTATGAATGCGTTTGGATTGGGCTTTATTTATCCAATATTGAGATCTATCTATCCAACTTTGTAAAAATCTCCAAGTCCATCACTAAAAGATCACTCCCCATTGGTATCACCTTCCTTTAGGCTAATCTACTGCTCACCTGGCTTTCTATATTAGTCTTCAAATGGTCTTCTCCTCCAGTCTACTTCTAATGCCACACCTACCACCCCCACACTAATTCATCTTTCATACTGCAAAGGATATTACCTTTCTACAGTGCAAATGTGAGTCTGTTCCTTTAAATGTTACTTTTTACCCTCAGGCTAAAATCAGTATTTCTATTGAAGGTATAGCCCTTGTTTTGGTTTCCTCATTCCTAAAGCAAATACCATGCAATGGTTTGGCCTAAACAATGGGTATTTATTGGCTTAATGGGAATTTGAGGCTAGGAGAAGTCCAAAATCAAGGCATCATCTAGGAGATGCTTTCTTCTCAAACATAGGCATTCTGCGGCTGGCTGCCAGTGATCTTTGGTCTTTGGCTCTTCTATCACATAGCAATGCACATATCAGCATTTTCTCCTGACCTCAACCTTCTCTTCCAGTTTCCATTTATGTTCAACTTCTCAATTCCTGTGGCTATCTGTCGGTCTGAATTTCATTTTGCTTATATACAAGTCCAGTCATAAGATTAAAAACCATCCTGATTGAGTTGGCCATACTTTAACTGAAATAACCTCATCAAAAGAGCCTACTTAAGTTGGGTCCCCACCTTCTACCTCCAGGAATGGATTACATTGAAAAACATGTTTTCCTGGGTGTACATAGCATAAACCACCACAGCTGTTTATAATCTTTCCCCTATCCACTTTGCCAATTTCATCTCCAATGGGTTTCTACCCTTATCACTTTCTTTCTCACCTCTGGACTTTGTGTATATTGCTCATTCTGTTTGGAGTTCCTTTCCTTTCTTGTCTGCTTAGTGTCAACACTGTTTTTTGCACACTGATCACAAAACTCAACTTCTCTGGGAAATCATCCCTGACCTCCCCAGAGAGAGTTCATAGTTTCTTCTTCTGTGGTTCCAGGAAATTCATACATCACTCTTTATGACAATGATTAAAGTTGGCCCTCCCACCAAACAGTTATATCTGGAAGAAGTATGTATGCTCTAATCTCATGTGTTTCTCCAGTTCCTTGTTCACTGATCATTTGTTAAGCATCTTCATGTTCTGGGCCTCTGGTGAGCAGGATTGGATACAATGATAACCACAAGTCATACAGGAAGTCACATTCAAAGGAGAGTTAGAAATTAAACAGACAGTTACAATTCCAATAGTGGCAAGTGTTAAAAATGAACTCTGAGGTCCACAATTCAAAATGTTTGGTAGAGTTCTAGTCCCATTGGAGGCCATTTTCAGCATGGTTTCAGAAGTCCTGTGGGCAAAGTGTCAATCAAGGCACCATTTTACTGATTATGAATGCCTTTCTTTTTTCAGTAGTTTAGCATGTACTTCCCTAATTCTTAAATTTACTCTATTTTTCCCTATAATAACTTTTTGATCAATATGCAATTGATTTGGGCTTAATTATGAGATTATATAACTCATTTTCCCATTCATTAAAAAATATTTCATTCATTAACCAACTAATTTTATCCACTGATTGAATAATTCATCCTTTCTACTGATCTATTAATTCATTCTTTCCCCATTGATTTGATATGCCTTCTATTCATATAATTAGCAATAGTATATATCAAGGTCAGCTGCTGTGCTTTCTCTTCTAGTCAGTATATCTAGATGCCTTTGATTGCATCAGTCCTTACCATTTTAAATATCATAGAGTTATAGTGCATTTTAATAACTGGCAATATTTTTGGGCTGTTCTGGACCACTCTTCATGGCCAACTTTCTGTATTTTCTTTTGTATTGAAACCAGCCTTCATTCCAGAGTCACATCATGCTTGGAGTACCCTTCTTTCTGGAGAACGGTGAGCTATTCAGGCAAGGTCTGTCTTAGGGCAAATCCTGGCCACCTCCCTTCCAAGGGTAGTTGATTATGACTCACTTGCCTGTTGCTTCCAGCCCATCCACTTCACATTGTCTTTGATCTAGAACTCAGAAAGGGCTGTTTAACTAGGAAGTTCCCAGTCTCTCCCCTGGCTCATCTTTATCTCCAGAATGTGGCCCTCAAATTCAGGGTGTCAGTGAGGCTTTGATAAGATTTCTTTTATTTAATTCCCCTAACAATGCCCTCCTTCTTCAAGAAGAAGAGTGAATGTTGCTTCTCCCCTTCAATCCATAGCTAGCAAAAATTCCTTGCATTTGTACTATGGAGAAGACAACATATCTTCATTCCCAGCATAGGAGCAGGCTTCCCCCCAATTTTGTAGTCAACTAGATGTTTCAGGTGGTTTCTGAAAGGGTCTGTCTTGGAGATAGAACATCTTCATTAATAAAGATTTTGAATGTTCATCCAGTTGTTATTTACTTTAATTTTGTTTAGCATACTTTTGTTTTTATAAATCACATTATTCAGGTAAAACTATTACTTTCTTTAGTTTTTCCAGTCTACTTGAATATAGAGCAAAAGTAAAGGTAATCTAGAAGATTATCAATTATCTGTTTTCCCTAGAGGAGATCTTGAAGTGTATTGATGAAGCTGGATTTCAAGTGACACATAAGAAGGAAATGGTCCTGACTCAAGCAATAGCTGAAAACCTTTATAGAAATCTGAAGGGAAAAGACTTTTATAAAGATGTATTGGAAATGATGTCTGAGTAAGTTTCTGATACATAGTTCTTTGCATTATAATCATAATAAATGTTTACTATAGAAACTGAAAATTAATTAAAACATTCCCTTATAATCTTACCCCTGAAAAGACATACTGTTAACATTGAGGGCATTTAGGGTTCATTTCTTTTCTATCTCATTACCTTCCTTCCTCTCTTCCTTTCTCTCCCTCTCTCTCTCTCTGTCTCTGTAGTTCTTCACAGTAGATATGGGGGCTGGGTGAATTTAAATCCCTGCTTTGGCAACATACTTAATCTGTGCCTCAGTTTCCTTATCTGTAAGATGGGGTTAATAGTACTACCCACTTCATCAATCTGTTGTGATGGATAAATAATAGACACAGTGAGACAGTGCCTGGGACATAAACACTCTATAAATGTTAGATGTCATTATTCACATCTCTTTTCCTTTTAAATTTGTAGATACCTTACCAAACTCTTTATATATACATAATATATTTGTATAATTATGTAAACATTACTAAACTTGCTCTTCTGGAAATTTCTTCTTCCATGTTTTGAAGATCTGTTCCTGGCAACACATCCCTTTATAACCACTGCATAGGAATTAAAGACTAGCATTTATTGAGTGCTTACTAATTTCAGGCCTTATGCTGGGCTCCATACACTTTTATCTCGTTTGACACTTACAACAACTCTATGAAGTCGTTTTTACTGTGATTCTCGCTTTGGCTGTGAGGGAACAGAGGCAGAGAGACTGAATTTGTCCACAATCACGAAGCTAGTGTTTGGCTGGGCTCTGAGTCCACAGAGTCTATGCTCTTAACTGCGGCTTCCCAGGACTCCTTTTCTTATATAGCTCACAATTATTCACATACTCTTACCAATTTATTTTGAGTTTGCTTTAAATTTTTTTGCAATTTTATATATGTAATAAGCATCCTTTTTATATGACATCTTTATGTTCCCTTCTCAGTCCCTGACCATTTCTCAATGAGTCTAAAAAGGCAAAATTTATGGAGTTCAAACAAAAGATTGCATGGAATTGAAAAAAGAAGCAATAATTCCTTAAACTCCTTGAATGCAAGTAGTAATTACATACAACTAATAAGCTGAAAGCTAGGGACTTTCAGTTACTGTTCTATGACAGCTTAGAGAACAAACTTTCTTATCTGTTGCAGGTTGCATTCCTGGGGAACAGAGCTTAGTGGGCAGAATATTTATTAAGGATGCCTTATGGGGGGTGGGGGGAGGTTAAAAAAGCAGGATGGAAAAACAGAGGAGTCAAGCAAGATGCAATGCTGACCTGACAACTGTCTCATCTGACCAGAGCTAGGTTGGCCCTTCAGGGTTTTCCTATGTTGGGCAGAGATGGACAGACCTTCATATCCTCACATAGATCAGTCACAGGATGTAGGCTATGCTGGCAATGAGTGTGACCTTGAGCAAGGGTGGCTCTCTGCAGCAGAGGCAATGCTGGAAGGGGCTCATAGCTGAAGGTCAGACTGGACAACAAGCCCTTCACTGAATATATATGAATATATATTGTCATAAATATATCCTGACAATGTCTATATTTATGGTCCCTACCCCCAAATTAAAAGAAATAAGATTCCATTGACAAATTTTCCCCAGAATTAAACTATAGCTAGAAAAGGGAGAAATGAAAAACACAACAAAAAGCATAAAATTGCACAGACAAGGACAAAGAATAAAGAGACCTCTAGACAACACTGTCACATTTTGTCTTTAACCTTGCGTGCAATCTCTGCAGTTGCATTTAGCCCTGAAAGTAGCCTTTGCTTGCAGGGGCCCAGCTGTGGTAATGGTCCTGACCAAGTGGAATGCTGTTTTGGAATGGAGAAGACTGATGGGCCCAACAGACCCAGAGGAAGCAAGACTTCTGTCCCCAAACTCCATACGGGCCCGTTTTGGAACAAATATTTTGAACAATGCTGTCCACGGAGCATCAAACCTCTATCAAGCAATGGATATAATTGAGAAATTATTTGGAAAGCATGATGCCGACACTCCTGAGGAAGACTAGGTATGATGCCTCCTTTATTATTATTGTCTTTCTCTTTGCTTGTTCCAGTGACTGACCTTAGGGCAAAGCTGGCTTGGAAACAACAGATTTTTTCCCATATTCTTGGATCAAAATTTATTTCCTGCCAGATGCACTATGCTGTTCCCTAGCAGCCTTGCAGCCTCAAAGCTGATCCTTGTAGAGACCAGGGTCCTGGGGAGTCCAGTTGCATGTAGCCAGGCTGAGGTGGCTGCATCCTGGTTCCAGGGATAGAGAGAGTGGAGCAAAGAGGCACCCCTGGGTTTGCAAGCCTTGGTCTCAAGGCATTTATATCATCTTCTAACAATGATGATATTAGAAATCATAGCATAAAAGACAGTTGTTGCTAGTCCTTGGCAAAGAGGTAGTTATTGGGTAGGAGTAGCAACTACCATATATATGATCAATGAGTCTGCTGAGTTGCCCCAAACTGTTCTATTCCAGGCAGTGTGGGAGCTGAAGTATTAGGTGGGTGACTTTTCACATCAATCCTGCTTTCTTTCTTCATTTTCATAACCAGAAGTATAGAGAGAGCAGGCTCATAATTGTATACCCACATGACTCTGCCCCCTGACTTGAATATGACTGTGCATCTTCTTCATGCAGGGAGTGTTGTCCCCACTGGGAGGAGCCCAGGTGAGAGTCAGTCTCCAGAACATAATGAGAAAGCAATGTGAAATGGAGGGAGCCTTCCACACCCAACAAGATTCCTTAGGGGCAGAAGAGAGTGCATTGTTCCCTCAGTATTGTCATTTGTTATATGATTTCTCTGGGTTCAAGAACATTTCATCAAAATACTAGATGTATTGAATAAGAATAATCTCTGGGAGCGGATGTGGCTCAAGCGGTTGAGTGCCTGCCTCAGGTTCAGTTCCCAGTGCCTCCTGAAAAAAACAAAACAAAATGAACAACAAGCAAAACAATAAAACCCAACTCAGGGACGCCAATGTGCCTCAGTGGTTGCACCCCAGCTCCCCACATACAAGGTCCCGGGTTCAATCCCCAGCCCCCCGGTACCTCAAAATAAATAAATAAATAAATAAATAAATAAATAAATAAGGAATAATCTCTGGCATAATCCAGTTCGTTCCAAAAATCAGACTCAATTATAGACCAAGATGTGATGGCACAACCTTGTTGGGCAAATATTTATTGTATGTCTGCTTGAACTGTGGGTTCTTGGTTAATACAAAAATACTTGAAAGACAATTATTACCTTCAAGTAGATGCAAATTTAATGGGTTGACAAAACTCACAGACACAGGATGATTAGAAACCACCATAAGACAGTACGCTATTTAAGCATGTCGGTGATGAATGGCTGGGATGGGGGGAAGGGAGTCAAGGGGCCAGTGGAGTGTGTTGTGGTTATAGCTTCTATTACCCATGTGGTCTGGAATCCTTCTAATACCTGGTTAAGGGAGCATTATGACTGATAAAGGGGATATTGAATCTGGGAATAATTCAGTGCTGAATTGACAGGTGTATGTTTCATGGGTAGGAACTGGAGAAGGTAAGGAATGAGAAAGGCCTTGAAAAAAAATTGGATAGCGTTTTCAAAATCAGATGTAAGGAAGCAGGAAAGAGAATTTAGAGTTTGCACCATTTCTAAACAGTTTTATAAATAACCCTTAATGTGGTATTAGCCCTGCTTTGAAACTCCAGCATTATAAAGACATTTTGCTGGCTTCTGTTTTACCGTGTCTGCTATACTATGTCATATCATCCTGAGGACTGGCATTGTGATTATGTTCCAAATACTCAAGAATCATTTTATCAACTCTTGCTATATGCTAAACACTGTTCTGGGGCTGGATATACATAGTCTCTGTCCTAAAGGAGCTTGTGACTCTAAGAGCAGGAGCTAGAAAAGTAACATGTGTCCTAGGGGTTGTAGGGTGAGCACAGAGTGCTTTGGGCAGATGCATATAATATTTGAGAAAGGGAAGATGAGATGCAAACTATCCAGGTAGGTGATGTTGCAGTAGTCAAAGTGAAAGAAGGAAGCAGCCTGAACTAATGTAGAATCAGTGAGCTTATAGGTGGACTGAACAGAATTCTTAGAAGGCTGCATCCACCGGCCTTACTGAGGGAAGAGATAAAGATGACTTCTAGCTTCCTGGCTTGAGGAACTGAGAAAATGGTTGGACCATCCCCAGATAGGAAACCCAGAAAAGAGAAGCAGATTAGAAGGAAATATCGTGCATTCTGTTTTGAACTCATGAGTCAAGAGCGCTGCCAAGGTCAAGGAGGTTCCATCAGGAAAGCACAAAAATCACTTGCAGCAGAGTTCTCCAAAACCCCTCCCAAAATAACCCCTAAGTAGCCCATTTATTTTGATACACACATCCAATTCTGATATCAAAAGCCTTAAATAAAAGCAAACCTTCAATAAAATTTCTTGAAGAGATAGCCAATAAAGGGTTTTTTTTTTTTTTGATTTGAAGAGCAGAGAACATCTCCCAAGCTCTGTGATTATACCACATGTCAGGGGTTTGTATGCAAGATTCTAATATGGAAACTCATTATTGCTTTAAAATTAGCCTATATTGGGATGAAATGTCAATTGAAAGAAAGCTAGAGAATAATCTAGCGACTGAATAACAGTCTGGGTTCACTAACCCAGAGGCAGATGAGAATTGTGGTTAACAGTACAAATACAAGAATGTCCTTCTGTAAACTAAAACGGATGCACATCACTATTGCAGGGTGATAAGAATGTGGAGAAGCATGGGGAAAATACAATTAATGTAGCCTATGAACTATAGTTAACAATAATTCTGTAGTATTCTTGCATCAATGCCAAAGATGTACTGTGTTAATAATAGGGGGAATGGAAAAAAGGTAGCAAATGTACACTATAGATCATAGTTGTGGCAATACTCTCGTAATATTATCTCATAATCTGTAACAAAATTTCTACAACAGTATAGTGTGTTGGTGAAGAGTTGTATGGGAATTCTACACATGTGCATGATTGTTTTGTAAGTTCACAACTTCTGTTATAAAAATATATGTTAAAAATCATCTAAAGAATTATTGAGAAGATTAAAGATTATAAATTATCTAAGTGCCAGGCACATGGTTAAGTATTTAATATATGCTAACTGTTAATTTTTTGGGTACACAAGACGGTTTCGGTGTTATTGATATATTGCTTGGTTGATTGATTGTCTTACAAATAAAAATCAATATTTTCTCAAAAAATTAGCCTATATCGTTATAATTTATTTTATCAAGTATATCCTTTTTTTCCTTAGAACTTTGAGAAGATAATGCATAAATTAACATCCACATATAATTATGTGGCACAGCATCCTGGGAGGAATAAGAAAGCCATTGTTTGGAGGAAAACTCAGCAGCACCTCAAGTTAAAAACTCACCTCAAAGTGAAAAACACCTGACTATGCATAATAACAATAAAAATGGAACCCCAAACAATTCCTTTACGTTTATTTTTACCATATCTTCTAGAAGGGATTGAAGATGCGTTATATAAATACACAAATCAAGATGCAATAGAGTAAGTGGGGAGCAATGTGGAATGTGGAGAAGAGAGTAGGATAGATCAAATGAAGCCACAAGTAGAGTTGCATGCAAAAGCATACTGCAAGGCCTGAATGTATATTTAGAGGATGAACAAAAGTTTGACCCGAGCCTTCCAGCCGAACATTCTGAAGAGGTGACATATCAATTTGCATCATTTGCCATCTAACTACAGGACAGTGCAGGCCTTGTCACTCTCTGATGGTAAGATAATGTGAATTTCTCCAGGGAGCAGGGACGGTAATCAGCGAAAGTTTTCATTGCCTTTTAAAAATTTTTATTTTATTTTTTACTGCTGTCAGGATGTCATATGAATCAGGTTTACTGAGGTGATAAACTTGTGTGCTTGTAGCCAGGGTTATATGTGATTCCCAGCATGATAGCTGTGATACCCCTCCCTTTTTCTTCCACTCAGGAGAACATATTGGAATGCAAGTGAGCCAGAATGATATTTATATGGTTATATGGTTAACTTTCTTTCTCTTTTTTTTTTCAAAGAATGATGAGCTTTGTTTCTCATTTTTAAACTCTAATATTAGTAAAATGAAGATACAAAGTTGGATCATTAAGCATTAGCAACACATTTCTCTCTTCAAAACTATCTATTGTAACCCTGTTTGAGAAACACACCTCTCATGTGTATTGTGGACTCATCTGTATTGTTAAATTATACCGAAACTAGTTCAGCGTGAATTATCACTAAGGATGTTTCTCAATTTTTCTTCAGAATGCAGTTTAATACAAATTTAATGTAAGTCAGTTTTTGGCTTTCTTTGGATTGTGCAGAAATAAAAGTTATCGTAAAAATCTTCACCTACTTCACCCCTTCTGCCTGCCCCACTCCTTTAAATGAAAAATGTTATCTGTTCCTTAACATGGCATGATAGCATTTGTATATTCTTAATTAAATTCTTAATATAAATTGCACACTATTATTGCCCCAAGAATTGTCCAAAAGTTCAAGAGCATTAAAAATAAAAACAAAACACAGAAACAAAAAACTCTCTAAAAGTAACACTACATTTCACCAGTAGGTGGCAGACTTCACTCAGTTTTGTGTGTGTGTGTGTGTGTGTGTGTGTGAGAGAGAGAGAGAGAGAGAGAGAGAGAGAGAGAGAGAGAGAGAGAGCGCTGTACAAAAATTTTATACACAAGACATGGAAAGGCCCTTTCTTTCGGGTTGTAGGATTGGCTTTGAGGTAAGTAGCTGAAACCTAACAGTCAATGTTCAGATAGATGTATTCAATTAAACTTTAATTTGCATTGGTTTGGTCTTGATCTTGAGAGGATTGAAGTTAGCGAGTGGGAGGCAGTTCTGTGGAGTCGGGTTACAGTTGGCAATTCGGGGAAGTATCTTCTGGCCTCTGTGGAGAAAAGGAGGTCAGAAAAAGCTAGCAGGTTGCCAAGGCCTACCTAAGTAGGCCTAGCTTGGATCTCTCCTGAGCTTTAGGCAGAAAACACATGCCATGGACCGTTGTGGCTGCGGCAGGTGAAGACTGCAAAATCGCTGGGCATAGCCCTGCTCTGGACTGAGAATCGTGCAACTGGTGGGATGTGAGTCCAAATACAGGGACTGGCTCAGAAAGTAGGCAGGGGGAGGCCTCTCAGGGAGGAGCCTCTATCCCAATAGTGAACAGAGCTGGGGATGGGATCCCCAGCTGCTTGAAGCTGCCCCCACAGAACGGACTGCATTCTTGCTACGAGCTCAGCTCCCTTCCAAGCAGAGACCTGAGAATTCCTGGCTGGAGCCTAATGCTCTTCAGTCTCCCTCTTCCTAGATCCTGTTTCCTATAAGTAGATCTACTGCAGAAAATGGACAGACGTCCCATAACATAATATGTTCTATTTTATGACCCTCTGCCTGTACTCTTTGGTGCCCTCTCTACTCACTGGAACAGATCCCTGGTACAGATGTTTTCCTGACCTGTGTGTCTGGACTTGCTCACCCCTTGGACGCTACTGTGGATGACCTCCAAAGTCTGCTTTTTCAAAGCTTTCAATAAAGAGAGAGGGTTGACTCAGCAATTGTCCAGGTGATTTTTAGCTGTTGAAATATTTCAGTGACATAATAAATCTATGAAATTACTAGACTGCAAATGTTAATGGGTTTTTAAAACCCATCAGTTTGACTCAAGAATGGTATCTTAGATTTCCTTAGATACCAGGATGGAATTTTATTTATAATACCATTATTTGGGGAGTGGATGTGGCTCAAATGGTTGGGTGTCCATCTGCCATATGGAGAGACCTGGGTTCGATCCCCTGGACCTCCCGGTAAAATAAAAAAATAAAAAATATATATATCTATAGAAGGCACATGGGCTGCCAGGCTCTGTGTGCTGGTGAACCGCCAGGCCCCGGGAGCCATGAAGCAAGATGATGATGTAACAGGAGAGAGACGCAGGGGAGAAACAAGATGAGATGCTCCGAAAAGCTCTGAAAACCAGGGACCGAGGTGGCGCAGGTGGCAGAACACCTTTCTCCTACATCGGAGATCTCCAGGATCAAATCCTGGTGAAGACTGGAGGAGGAGGAGGAGAAGAGATGGCAGGAAACAGACAGATGGCAGGAAACAGACACAGAGAATTGCCCAGTGAATGGACACACAAGAAAACAGCAAATGGGGAATGGGGGGTTTAAAATGGATAAAGTAAACAAATAAATCTTTAAAAAATAATAATAATACCATTATTTGTTTAACCTCAGTTCTTTATACTTCATTATATTATTGAATTCCTTTCAGTTTTGTGAGTCTCAGGAACTGCTCTCTAGTTATGAATCATCTCTGTCAGCTGAATTTTAATTGCTAATACAGTATGTTTTTCCCTTTAGAAAGTGTGTCACTAAAATGATCCAAACCTGCCATTAAAATGTGGTCCTCATCTAGACATTACAGCTAATTACTGTAGAAATATCTAGCTATTAAGCTGTTCTCATGTGAATATCGCACCTAAATATATTAGAAACATGTTTATGCCGTCTGAACCCATAAAGGCAAATGTAAACATTATGGGCTTGGTTACTGCCGCTCATCACCTCTTAAAAGACTGTTTCCTTGAACTTGCTTTCTAGTAGTTAGAGATCTCTCTCACTGTAAGATATGTGGTTGTGATCAGCACATCGTCTCTTCAATAAATTTGAAATAAAACAAATTTTATGGAAAGATATCAAAGTCTTTGGGGTTCCGGGATTCACAGTGAACTGACAACAATTACAGAAATGGACAGAGAAATGACATAGCTGGACACCACCACACTTTAGATTGTGCTGAAAATTGTAATGGTAAATTTTAACATTTTTATGATGGCCATCAGAATAAGTCTCAGACTTCCAGTTGACCAATGGCCCCAGCTGTTGTGCTCTGACATTCTTGGCACCGAGGCCCCCGCTTCCAGCTTCCCAGGGACCGCTCCCTGCGAATGACTGAGCACTGCAGAATACTAAGGCAGAACTATTCCTAGGAAGTAAGGGTCTCCTTGGTGGCTGACTTTTGATTGAGGACTCCCCAATAGTCTTTCCAAAACTTCCTTAGACTGCACGTTCCATCCATCCTTGCCTGTCTCCTTCACTCAAGGCAGAGGAGCCTAATGGTCTACCAACTCTCCTAGCCTTTCCCAGCTTCCTTCCCATTTTATCTCACAGTCATTTCCTTTCTTCATAGAATCCTTGCACATTTAATTCTGGTTTGGTGCCTGCTTCTCAGAGGAACCACACTAACACACGTTTGATCAAAGAAATAGTTCCCACGTTTACATAACTACATGGCTTAAGACCATGCTACAGTCCATTCACTCTCCCTCCCCTGCTCCCTTTCCTTCTCCCTCCCTTTTTTCTCCTCCTCTCTCTCTCATAATATTTTTTTGTAATTTTTTATGTCTAATTATACAAGTAGTACATGTTCATTATGCAAAATGCAGAAAAACATATATACCTTGCCTTCGTTTGTGTCCAATTTTTTTCTGGTCCTGAGAATTCAATAATAGTGGGATATTATTTGTTTCACAAATATCTGTCCCACATTGGCATGCCTTGGGAACCACATTTAAAAGTCCATTCTCTAACGTTATTTGGTAAAATAAACTCTGATACATCTATGCTATGCAGCTGCAAAAAGTGAAAATGTAGGTGTATTGTTTGACATGGAAAGATGCCCATAATGCATTATTACATTCATATATATACAGCGGTAAAGTTTGGAAGGATTCATACCAAAGTGCTAATAGTACTTATTTTGACATTGTTGGTGCTTTTGTTTTCGTATTTCTTTTTGCTTATCGCTATTCTTAAGTAATACAAGTGGGGACAGGGTGGTTATTTCATTGCCATCCTAGGGTGAAACCTCTCCTTTCATCTGTTGATATGAAGATCGACGTCCTATCCCACATACCCCATCTGGAGAGCACAGTATGGCTGCTTTATCAGTTAAATCACAAAATTGACAGCTGAAATTTTGGTTTGGCATGCCTTTCAATTTTACAGACGGCATCTTCCCGGGTAAAATACTTTTTAATACTTGTTTTAGAAAAATATTTGCACATTAGGAAATCAGATGATAACCAGCAGAGGGATTTCTCTTATTTCCTTCTCTGGTCATGATTGGGTATGTTTCAAAATAATCACTGCATTTGGGCCTGGTAAATGAAAATTCAGGCACTTTGGGCCTCAGACCTTTCTCTAACCACATGGGAGACATCAGACAAGCTCTGCAGGCTGCCTCTCCCCAGTGTGATAAACTACAATCTCTAAGGTCCATTTCAACTTTTTCATTCGTTGATTCCAAATGCCATTTTTGCCTTTTGGATTGGTGATTAAAGCAGATAGAGAATTGTGGTAAAAATTTGCTCTTCTCTTTTGCTCAGGGATTGGTTCCCCCAAACAGAAACACCCACAAGCTTTCTGTGGAGGACTTTAATTGTGAGGGTAAAATAGGCAATGAGGGCAGACTGCATTGGATTAGAACTGAAAAGTAAGAAACTAAGGTTATTTACTTCTTAAGTTCTCATAAGGAGCCTGGGAAGAGAAGAAATCTGTTAGTATTTCTGCTACACCCTAATTATTTGTTTTTTTAGCTGACTGGTTATATCATTAAATTTGAGTCATTAAAATAGAGGGGGTTGCATAGCCTTTTCCTAACAGTCAAGAAATGCTATATCATTCTATTTATCAATAGATTAATCGATTGATCAATCAATCTATCACCTATCTACCTACCTACCTAATCTATTTATCTAGTATTAGATAGGATGACTAAATTGAAAAACATATACTATAGTAGATGCTGTAATGACCACTTAATCCCCCCTTAGAGGCACTCAATGACCCATTCCCCCAGCTGCCAGGAGGGTTGGGAGTGTTGGGAATGTTGTGAGATGATGTGGATGGAGGGGCTTCACTCAAGGCTACATCCAGTCCTCAGCTAAGATTTATGAAAAACATGAGGGTGGGGAAACAATCTTGGTGAAGGATTGGAGAGTAGGGGTCTTCATAGTCTTTTGGCCCAAGTATTCTGGAGGTGGAGGGTAATTGACAAGCTCAAGAACCTTCCTTGCTTTTCATATTCTTTGTTCCACCAATGCTTCTTAAAGGAACTTTTCTTAGGAAACTAATTAAGGATGTGCACAGATATTTCTCTGCCAGGATATCTATTCAGTGTTCAATTAGGAAGCAACCTAAATACCCAGTAACATAAGGGCTTGTTGCACAGTGCATACCATGGGACGCAAAGCAATAATCATAAATGAAGTTGCATCAGCTTTATCTGCATGAAAAGGGTTCCCAATAAAGGGCTGAGTAAAGAAAGGAGATTACAAAATGGTATGTACAATAGGCTCCTACTTCCATTTTTTTCAAATCTTTATATAAATGTATAGAGAACACACCTGGAAAATTATACAGCAAAATACTAACAGCAATTACCTCTGCATAGTGACATCAGGTAGGATTTTAATTCCTGTCTTTTTTTTATTTCATGCATTTACAATTTATAGAGAACATATGTTTATTGTGTTACTAAAAGACCAACAAAATTATTTTAAATAGGAAATGCTTCCAGTTGTTCTTCATTATGAAATTTGTTGATAAAATATTGCAAAAAATTAATTTTTCCAGTTAAAGTTACTCCCATTTTAAAGTTACTCAACCAACTCCCATTTCAGAGATAGACTTTCATATTTATGTGAAGAAAATAGATTATGAAGATCCTCGCCACAATCTATATGAAGAAAACATTAGTGAAGTGAGAAAAAGAAATCTCCTGGCACTGTCACACAAAGGCTACTTTGTTACATTACTCTCCATTTGGACTGATGTTCACTTTCAAATTTTCATCATAAATGACAAAACCATGGTCCCAGTTCATTTTTTTTTTTTTTTTTTTCTTTTGAGACACCAGGGCTAGGATTGAGCCCCGGATTTCGTATGTGGGAAGCCGGCACTCAACCACTGAACCACGTCGACTCCCCTGAGTTGGTTTTTTTGTTGGTTTGCTTGTCTGTGTTTTTGTTTTTTTAGGAGCCACCAGGAACTCAACCTGGCACTTCCCATGTGGGAAGCAGGCGCTCAACTGCTTGAGCCACATCTGCTGCCCCCGTTAATCTTTTCTCAGTTACTCAAACTGATAAATGTGCCTAATTTAGTTAAGATTTTGTGTAATGTTCAGTGGCTTTTCCTAGGACCCTATAGTGTGCTAAATATCTACGTGGCCTTCCTTATAGGCAAAAGAGTTTTGGCTTTTATACTGCAGGCATGCACACTTTTGTCTCTGTCCTTGTGTAGCTTGAACTGCTGGGTTCCTCTAATTCTGCTGGCCCCAGCTGGCCATGCAGGCAAAGTGAAGCTTTCAGGAGGAGGCGACTGCACATATGGGCATTCCCATTAGCACTGTTTCTCCGCTCTCCCCAACCACATACCTCATGTCTGTTTCCCAATGCCTGCAAAGATGGCATTAAATTATTCATTTAACCATCTCATGCAAATGTAATATGTAACTTACTCCTTCTCCTTGAAGAAGGGGTAACGGAATGAGGGCTGTGATAAATCTATAAAGGAGAAACTGCTCTTCAACTTTCTGATTGTTCTTCTACCTCCGTGAAGAGTGAGTGGGCACATGACCCACTTTCCCCAGCTGAGAGCCCGTGTGTGGGCCTTCACATCCTAGCCCCACCACAGTCACACAGGCTCTGTTCTATGCACCAGCAGCCGGCAGAAAGAAAATTCCGTATGGCTTTGCAGTCAAGAGCCTGGGCTATCCTGGGAAGTGAGATGAGCACATCACCTCTCCTCTTGTGGGTATAAAATATTTGAAGGTTGACTAACTGGTAACTAAATCATAATGGGAGAAACAAACTCATGGTTGCTGGTGCCACTTAAAAGGTTATTGATGAGGCACATCTCTACCAGGGCATGGTAGCCAGAAAGCCAGAATCTAGATGCTGTCTGACTGCCTTTCCTTTTTATTTGCCATTATTATTATTTTAGTTTTTAGATTTCCTAGCTAAAAACAGAGCAGAAAGGCTTTTTGATAAAAAAAAAAAAAAAAAAAAGACATTACAGTTTTCCCCATCCTTCTTTTCTAGATTTTTCAAAGATCCCCTTTCATAACAAACGTTTTTCTGCAGACTGTAATCACATAAAGATCTTCTAAAATTCCATTCCTCTTACTATCTTCCTTATCTTTTAAATCACAATTTAAGATATCGCTAACATTTTAGCAACAGAAGTCAGCCTGAAATAAAAATACACCGTGAAAAATTCGATGTTTTGTTTGAAATATGGCATTTATTTCACAATGCACATATTAGGTCAATTTATAACAAAAACAAAGAGCATATTTTCCCCACATTGAGATCCCACAGAGTATGCACACATTGCCATAAGCTTTTTCAACCAGCTTTCATACATCTCCCACACCAAAGTGCAAGCCTACCACTATGGTTTGTGGTGACTACAAAAAAAAAAAAAAAAGGAAAAAAAAAGAGAAGCATGTTATTAAAGAAAAATGCAAAGAGTATTACAGTGAGTTTTTAAGGCAAGGGTGTGTAGCCTTACACGGGCTGTGCTAGGCAATGTCTAGTTTTGTCTCCTTTCTGGGAAGTGGTTAGTTCACACTCTTTTCCGGTTCGTTCTCTTTTGGGCACTCCTGGCTTTGATGTTCTTCTTGGGGCTGGCTGATTTGGGAGCAGGTGGCTTTCCCTTTGGTTTCGGTGGATTACTACGGCTGGTACGCCCGACTGTTTGCTTGTTGTCCTGAATTGTTCTCCGTTGTTCCTGCAGCCTCTCTTCCCACTGCTAGGAGACAGTTGGCAAACATGGCTGTCAAACGCAGTCATTTTGATTACCCCTTTCATGCTGCTAATCTAATATCAGCATCAAATGAAATATGGCATTTATTTCACAATATATTATCTCACTGTAATATATTAATCAGGACAAAAACAATGATGGCCACACTATATTGAGCAGTTACGTGCCAGGCAATGTGGCAAGTGCTCAATATATGATGAACTCTTCATATGCATATTCATTTGACTGAAGCTCACAACAACCCTTCTGGGCAGGTATTATTGCCACAAACAGAAAACAAGCACAGGAAGGTTATCTGCAGAAGGTCACACAGCTGGTAAATGTCAGAGCCAAGATTCAAATTCTCCCCATCTGATTCCTCAGCCAAAGACCCTCACCCATACACTGTGGTCCATTAGTCCTATAACGCAATATGTCCTACATGGCAAAATCTTTTAAAACTGTTTAACATTTTAAAACAAAGTTGAAAGGAGCAATTTATCCAGCCTTATGGGGAAATCAATTTATCCACAATTAGGTTCACCTAATTCTCCTACCTTCAAAGGAAGACAGAAGCCCCTACATGGAATAATCCTCTAAACTATTAGCTACCCAGAACCATTGGGAAAGGAGTCATTCTGGATACAGTTTCCTTGAAAGTATAAAGACTTACTCTTTAA
This sequence comes from Tolypeutes matacus, assembly GCA_026826555.1. Lineage (NCBI taxonomy): Eukaryota > Metazoa > Chordata > Mammalia > Cingulata > Chlamyphoridae > Tolypeutes > Tolypeutes matacus. Next base: position 25,565,075 of record JAKSZT010053769.1, read on the forward strand.
ATAGCTCTATGTAAGAAAAAAATTAAAAAGTTAACCCACTTGAATAAATATTTGTTTATTATTATTATTATAAAATGCATGGCCCTGCTTTATTAGATTATATTTCACTCAGCAAAAAAAAAAAAAAAAAAAATTGGAGCACTATCATAGGCTGACCATTGTTCTAGACACTAAGAATATAATCAAATGAAAAATATTGTTCCTGATCTCATAAAGGCACAATTCTAGTCTCTTCTAAAATAATAAATGTATTACTGTACATTGGTATGATATGGTGATGCTTCAAATTCTTACTGAAATATATTGGAATATTTGCTGCAAAGTGAATGACTCAAATGGCTATGATATTGCAAAGCTTTCTTTCCTCTCAGCAGTCTCAGGTCATTGTGGGCAACTTGCCTTCTACATTGATACTTCTAATCTACTTGTAGTCTTGGAATGCAGATAACCAATCTTGCTACAATTTTCTGTTCAGTGAGCATGAGTCTTTAGCTCAGATTTAACACAGTAGTGTTTGGTTCTGTTAATTAGCAATACACTGAGTAGGTGAGGCTGTTGTGATACTACATTCTCCATAAGTCAGTTATTAATATAGCTTTCTTTCCTCCCAAGAATTTTTACTGGTGTAAACTAAGGGAGCACAAGCAGTAGTAGTAATACATAAATATATAAAAGCATTCATATGAAGAATAGAAATAATATATATGAAAGTATAAAAAATACCTTTTGTGAACTTGAAAATATAAGTTCCCCTGAATATCTCTAAATGTATTTTCTGGAGTGAAAATACTTTAAAAATTTTAATCCCATGACATGATTCCTTTAATTCTGGTATGATTTCACATCCCTGGACAAAGATTATTCAAATTATAATTCCTCTAATTGAATTGCCAATATTTCTATGATGTTACTACTGAGATCCTGAATTTGGCCACAAAAGAATTACTTTTTTGCATATAATTTATTTTGACAAAAGTCTTAAAACTATTTTAAACACAGGAAGAGATTCCGCTATGTATGTGATGGTGTGAGTGTTAGGACTGGTATTCACAACCCTAAAATCCCAGCAAGTATGAATGCAGCCCAAGTATTACTCTTTGCTATAACATTGAACTGTTATATAATAATGAAACCAAAAACCAATTTAATCTGTCAATATACAGTAGATCAGTATTGACTCAACTTCAATCATGTGAAGTTGAATGATAAGAGTTGTGATACAAATTCCAAATGAGAAAAGCTATATTCTTTTCGACTACCCATTCAGAAGTCCAATACCATTGTGAATGTTGGCTCTCTGAGAGCTTGGAGGTGAGGGAATGTGAAGACTCCCCAAATTCTACATGATTTCTCTGCTTGTACTTAAATCCATATTCTTAGTATTGCTGATTATACTTACTAAGGATCTTTTACTAAGCTGATCTCTCCATTTTTCAACTAAGCAATTTTCAAGAAGCATCATCCTGAAAAAAAAGTAATTAGTCTCAATAAGCAGCTTCTCATGATGAAAGTATAAAGTTTAAAAATATAGAAAATTATTTTAAAACCCGGAATTTCACATCCAATAATCACTATCTATATTTTGACGGTATTTTCTTTCATTTTTCCTTGTACCTATATATATATATTTTTACCATACTGTATGTTTAGATCATATTGTTCATGTTTTTATCATTATATTATATGCATCTTTGGATATAAGGAAAACTATTCAAAAATATAAGTTTAATAACCATATGTTATTATTACCATTACCAGTGTTGTAGTCAATATCCTTTTTTTTTTTTTTTTAATTTTTTTTTTTTTTTTTATTTTTTTTTCAATATCCTTGTATAGATATTAGTGTCTATTGGCTTTTTATTTCCTTGGGACACATATCTGAAAGTAGAATTACTGGGATAAAGAGTATTTTGTTGTTGTTGTTTTGTTTTTTAGATTTTCAACACATAGTGCCAAATTGTTTGCAATATGGTTGAATTTCATCTGATTCAATAACATTAAAGATTAGGTAAAAATGGAATGAAGATTTTATTTGAATTTGCATATTGAGGTATAAATATTTTTTAATGTTTACTTACTATTTGTATTTCTTCTTCTGGAAATTGTATAGATTTATATACACATATTTCTATATGTGTATACAAACTCCTCATAAAGTAAGATTATTATTCCTTTGTCATGTCTGTTGCAAGTGTTTTTCTCAGTTTTTACTTACCTTTCTGTTTTATTTGTGATCTTTATGTATGCAATATTATGTGGTCAAATATATATATATATATATATTCATCTTTCCCTTATAGTTTCTTACAATATTTCTATATATTTTGCCATTCAAACATATTTGTTTGTCTAATTTTTTCTCCTTTGATTATATTTAAAAAATATTTATCTCTTTAATTTATTGAAAATTTATTTTACAATCAATATGATGTGAAAATATGCACTATATTTTAAAATTAAAAAGTTCCAACATTTATTGTATAATATAAACATTTCTTATCAATCTGCAGTATTTCCATAATATAATAAGAACTTTTATATGCATTTGAATCTGTTTCAAAAATTTTTCTTCTGATTTATCTATATGACTATTCTTGCACCATATTTTTAACAATTGTAGCTTTATACTAGTTTTGCATTTCTCATAGGAAAGATTTCCTTTCATCCATCTTATTTTCAAAATATCCTTTACAAGTCCTTCCACATTCTCCTTCCAAATGATCGTTAGTATAATTTGTGAAGACATTACTTCCAATAGCCAAAAAAAATTTTACTGGGACTTTGATCAGAATTGCATTAAACCTACAAACTAACTTGGGAAGAATGACATGAAATCTGCTGTTGAATTTATTTATAATCCATTCATCTATCTAAATAGAATTTAATGACTAGCAGCCTGTTGCATCTCCAGGAATGCGTTTAGTACTGCAGCAGATACAAACACCATTAAGAGACCAGCCCAGAGGCAGTGATAGCTACTTTAGAGATGTAAGATGTAAACAGAAGAATGTATCTAAAACCAAGAGCACAAGATAGTATACATAGTATGAGGAAGATACCCAAGTTCTTGCAGCATAAGAAATGATCCAAGTGGAGTTAGTTTCAAAATTCTTTTTCTTTCTTTTTTATTTTATTTTTTTAAGAGAGTCTCACGCAAATCCAGAATAAACAGATAAGTATTAATGACAGAAAATCTATGGGGAGACTTGTTACAAAAAATGAGTAATACTGCTGAAGTTTATTGCAGCAAGTGAATGGGGCCCTGGAACTGGAGCTGAAGACTTTGACTTTTATCTTATAAGGAATGTACAGATGTATAAAAAAGTTCCAAGGAAAGAGATGTAGATAGACAAACACTCCCAGCTAGATAGATGTGTGTATGTGTGTGAAGGTGTGTACATGTGCATGTGCATAATGCACTGTCAACCAAATACTACAAACTAAGTATAGATAAGGGATATGTGGAACTGTGGCCACAAATGGCCATCCTTACTTGATGTGTAAAGTATTTGAGTAATGCATTAAAAAATGTGCCTTTCTTCTGCATATGAAGATACCTCTTAAAGAAACAAAATTCAGTATTTACCCTGCTAAGAATGATTTGAAAAGAATTGTTTTTTTTTTTTACTTATTTATTCAAAGTATAATTTACCTGTTCTACATGTTTTTTAAATAATTTTTTTATTAGAGAGGTTGTAGGTTTACAGACAAATCATTCAGAAAATAGTTTTCATATACCCCCTCACACTTTTCCCTATTATTAACCTTTGCCTATAATTTTTGAAGCCACTTAATGAATATTGAAGTTGATTTTTGAATTTTCTATTCAAATACTCATACTTCTATTTTTCTTAATTCTATGAGTAATTAATTGATGATACTTGGGATATATGCTATCCCAACAGAGGCATCTATTAACGTTACTTCTTTTTCTCAAACATTATTGGCAATGTATTTTTTTAAAAACCACGAATGCTGAGCGGATACATGTTTTCATAAAAAGTGTGCATTTCTTCTGCCCCTTCGTGCCTACCTTGAGCGCCATTCGTAACACATGATGAGAACATCTTGATGGGGCAGAATGTGTGGACACTGGCAGGAAGAATTAGTAATGAGCGGTACTTGCGTTCGAGGGATGGGTGATGAGGCTTTGAAGATCTCCTTCACATCCACCACAGTTGTGACTTCATTACAGCCACTCCGCTGCACAGCTTTTATTTTGGCATGGATCACTGCGATTTAAAAAATTGATAGATGTGTTTTCGAAGCCTTTGGATGAAAACTAGGGATGACGTGTTTACTTCAACTCCTGAGCCTCTCTGGAAGAATCACTCCTGTAATTATGGTCATGTCCAAACAGCCCAAGTGAAGGCAAAAAGCCCACACAATCATATCCTAAATGTAAGGCCTCCCATCTGGCCAAGATTGTTTTAAAATTTCTGAATCACACTGCAATATGTCAAGGCAAATCGACAAGCATATTTCACCTGGGTTCTGCCTCTGGGTGCGTGACTACTCTTCACTGGGCTGCAGATAGAATTTCAATAGAGGATCCCATGGCACCCTCTCATCCCTAACATTCTATAATTCCAAAACTAGCTTTTTGCCAAAAATATATCAAGAAATTTAATTCCATAAAATACCAAGACAAATTTCACAGAAACATATACTCATTTGTGTATACTGTACCTTGTTCATGATTTGAAGTGAGAGAACTATTCTCAGTTTCAGAAGTCACTTAAAATTTATATGGCTCAACCACATATAAGGTTTGAATTTCCTCTTTTTACCAAAGAAGATATTAGAATCATAACATTTTCAAACAACAAAGAGTCTTTGGGGATTCCTGTGCTCAATCCTTTAATTTTCCAGGCCAGCAAAATGAGGCCAGTGGTGAGATGGGGGGGGGGGGGGGGGAAGACTGTTATTACAGATGGTTGGCAATGTCACTGTTTATGATCACTTTTCTTTGGCCTCTTGCTATTACTCCTTTCCATGGAGGTGTAATCAGCTTAATATGGGTCTGTCTTAAATTGCATCCTAGGAAGCTGGTTTATGAAGGAGCCAAAGGCCTTGAGCAGAAAATGGTTTCATTGTCAAAGTAGTTCCAGGACAATGACACCCCAGAAAACAGCATGAAAATGAACCTGTAATTAGTAACTGAGGCTGGACCTTGGCAGATGATGGACTAAGGTGATCAAAGACAATATCTACATAGAAGAGGTTTTTTAAAAACCAATAGGAAAAACTAGTGAATTTTTAATTTTGGTTGGATTACCCACATAAGCTGTAAGTGATTCTCAAATCTGACAGTGCCAATAAGAGGTTATTGTATCAGATTTGCATACTGCAGTGATCTTCCTACTTTCATTTGTGATATAGAATCTAAAGTTTCTTAATGATTATTTGAAATATGGAAAACTAAGTTATCACATGAAGTGAACATTTTTCCCAAAACAGTTTTCTGTTACCTCCACAGGAATAATTTGTGATGCAATGAAATATAAAAAGCTCAAACAGGTCATTTAAAAGAAGATATTTTTAATTAAACTTACTTTCAAATGACAATAGGAGAATTATATTTATTTAAAACATTTAAAATATCATGACTTAGTCTCTGAAGAAAGTGCTGAAAATATCCTTCAAATAAGAGAGCAGAGGGCATTTAAACTATTGAAGCCATGTTGTTTTATGAGTAACATGTTCCCCCACAATTTCTTTCAGGTGTTAAATATTTATAGCTGTTTGTAAGTAAAAAGATACATAGGCAGGGTTTAATTCTCTAGGCTTCAGATAAGCAAACATATGCATCAGTCACCTGAATGGCCCTCACCATCCAGCAATGAAATCTTAGAAAGCAAGCATATGGGGTGCTCCATGCTGGCTGAGCAGTGCCTTCTCACCAAGACAAGGAAGTTCATGGCGCCAAACATTAAATCTCATCCACAGCACTCTTCTCCCCTGGGTAATTCACTCTGCTTTTACTAGATTTACTCAGAATAAAGAGAAGTTTGTAGACTTGTTGCCATTGTGCCATCCAGAACCCACACAATTAACTAGAAAAGTCACCAACTCTCTTCTTTACTTCGTGATTAGCACCTGGCTTTAGCAGGGACAACTCAATTGTAAGCCTGGATTTTTTTTTAACAAAAAAGCAAGATTTATTTCGATGTAAGCTCCACAAGCTTTCTACAAAGTATAAAATGTTGCCACTGAAATATCACTGCAATAGAATTCTTGTTATTAGTCTTTCTTTACTGCACCTATATGGGGAGTAAATTGCAAGGCCTAAAAGGTCTAAAACGTTACTGATGTCGACCATCTGTATGGCCCGGCTTAGTGCCTACAGTCTCAAAAGGGAATGGCTTCATCAAATGACTTACCATAGCTGTAGTTTTTGTTCAAATATGTCGCCAGAGTTGGCTTCACTTTTTTGCATTTGCACCGGTCTAAAGAAGACAAAAGTGAGGCAAAAAATTGGAAAGGGGTGTGGAAATCACTTTGGGGGAGGAAGAAGGTGAGGGAGACTTGAGGAGCTAAGAACTCACCTGGACTTAGGCGTTTACAGTCAATGTCAAGAGACCTTTCCTGTACCATCATGTCTGGAGTAATGTCTATCCATTTCACATCTGAAACACACACAGGGCCACACAGGCCGGGTCAGTGGTTTGGCCTGTTCACCCAACTGGAATAAGGAACCATCTGAGGACATCAACTAACAATATCACACAAAAAATGATAATAAATAGCAACTATATCATGTGATTGTCAACTACCTCTTTCATTATCTGTATCCCAGAGCTTAGAAAAGGATAACTTGGGGGGTAGATTCTGCCCACCCAACCTGATTGAATGCACATCCATTCATCCTGGCTGATACAGACAGCCACACTGTGCAATTCAGTCACCCCTTCCCCAAATCCCTTTTTTAAACGTTAATTTTTTCCCAAGTTGACAGTTTACACTTATTAACATAACCAATATATGTCTCGATCCCCATCTGGGTCAGGGAAAGCCTGGATAAAAGAAGGTAAAAAATATTCTTGGGTTTCATTCTGAGCTGTGGATTTAAGTCTGCTCCTTCTTCCAAGAAAAGCAGGAAAACGACTAAAAAGAAAAGAAGGGAGTAGAAGCTGCGATCAAGTTAACGATGTTGCCATAGATAGTCATTGCCACGCCCAGTGCATGACTGTAAACTAGACATCACAACGTTCCAGGGCGAATAAATTTACACATCCGCTCTGGCGGGGAGTGATGAGTGTCACTGCTTTTAAAGAAAGAACTTTCAAGAAATAGCACCAAATGGAGAGAGTATTAGCACCTGCCTAATGGGAGTATTTTAGGGAATAAGTGAGTTAATATATGTAAAGTGCTTAACACTGAATCAGACGCATATTAAGCACTATGTACGTGTTCGCTGCTGCAGCTATTATTTCTATTATCGTTGCAAATGGAAATATCCCCAATGTCCCTCTTTGTAAGCAAAACCTTTCTCTTATTTATTTATTCTTTCTTTATGGGACAAGGTCCTCTTCCTTAGCTCCCGAAATTCCTTTGGGGAAACCACACACTTTCAGAAACAAAGTCTTCTCCCACCCCCTCCCACCTCCTCCAACCCTTGCAAGCAGAACAGAGTCTGACCATCCACTGGCAGCTACAGGTGTGGCCGCCTGGTTCTCAGGAGGCCTTCCACAGCCTTGGGTGCCTCCTCAGTCCCTTCCTTCCCTCCCCAGGCCTCACCCTCCGGGAGGTCAGTGACGATGGCCTCTGGCGAGATGCATACGCCGCGATCGTAGACAGGCAGCTCGTCGCAGGCCAGGCTCTCGGGCCAGCTGTGGTTGTACCTCTTCATAAGCGGCTCGCAGTCATCGCGCGCGCGCTCGCACACCGACTTGCAGGGCTTGATGGGGTCGTGCAGGAACTCCAGGGTGCAGATGGGTGCGTACATGGCGCAGAGGAAGAAGCGCAGCACGGCGCTGCAGTTCACGTCCACCAGCTCCTCATACTGCTCGATGGCCAAGATAGCGTTCTCCTGGGTGCTGTGGTGCAGGTGGTTGGGCATCCGCGTTATGTTCCAAGGCATGTGCCGACACATGGGAATGCGCACCGCCTCGCAGGGCGCGCCGCGCACGCACAGCGCCAGGCGCAGCCACAGGCAAAACGCGGCCAGTATGGAGAGGAACATGGTACTGTCAACCCGCACTGCGACCCGGGCAGGCAAAAAAGGCTTTTCTCCCGCCTTCCTAGTTTTTGAGTCTCGCTTCTCCGCGGTGGAAGTCCTTCGAGGCACAGAAGAGGTGCTCTTTCCAAACTTCTGTAGGTAGCAATGCAATGCCCCAGAGTCCGGCCGTGAATATCCGCCGTCCGGCGCACGGAGCAGGAGAAGCGCCAACCCTCCAGGACGTGAACCCGCCGGGGCAGCTCTGGTCTTGAACCCCGGAGCTCGAGGCGCAGCCAGCCACGGCCATTGCGAGACTCTATTTATCCCGACACCTCCCCTGACGTGGGCTCGGAACGCTCCCTTGGCAGCTGCAGGAGCGGCGCGGGCTCCCTCTCGGCTGCTCCACCCCCAACCCTCTTTGCAGAATTGGTTACATCATCTCCTCCCGGCCGCAGCCCAGGGCTGGAATCCTGCATTCCCCCAAAGTTCCTCCTTTTTAGTCTGGCCAGTGCTTTTACTTCGGACCGAGAAAAAGAGCCCCTGGCAGTTGTTTTGGACGCAGGCTCCAAGAGGGCGCAAGAGAGGATTTCAAGAGAGAGAAAGACGCTCTTTTGAGTCAAAGTTGAACTTTGCGCCTTTCTGCCTTGTAAGTTCCCTAAGTGTAAAGTTGGAGGAAAATGGAAACTTCTGCTGCCCTTTAATTATGACGCATATTTGCTTTCTCCAGCAGGGGGCATGAGTAACACTGAGTAGTGAGAATATTGTGTGGGGTCCAGGGAGAGTGCAGCAAACTTTGGGACAGGATGGACACATTATATAAATCTCCCCCATCCCCGCCCCAATTTGTGTGGAGTTTGTTTTTGCTGTTATTGTGGGTAGTTCGTAGTTAGTTGTGGCTCATGATCTTCCAGAATGGCACTTGGTTTGTACCTGCTCCAGGAATTTAACAGAACTCTCTGAAGGCACAATAGCATCTTCTAGTTTGAAAAATGTTTTCCATCTACCAGCATTTCCCCTTCTTCTAACTCCCTAATCCTTTCTCCGACATAAATGGAACCCAGAAGGATAAAAAAAAATTGGGAAGCCTAATCAATTTTTTTTTCTGTCCATCATGTCAAGAGATTTGCAATCCAGCAGACTAAAATCTGATTTTTGATGTGCATGGAGACTGTTATTTGAACTGAGTAAGAAGCTGTGTACCACAGAAAGCAAGTATGTATGTTTTTTCCTCTTTTTTCTTATTTTTATTGAGAAGAGGTAGAAAAAACCAATTGCTGGCTCAGCTCTCCCCAGAAAAGGAAGGCTTTATTGTTACAGTGTACATCAATCTTCATGCAGTAAGATTTCAGATATATGATATTTTCCTAGGGCATTAGCAATATGGAGGAATGTTTTCTGAATGTTAATCTTTTAAAATCATGGTTTCATTGGAAATCTGGCAGACAGATTTATCTCTCCAAAGCTTAGACCCACAGAAATTTGTTTTGACCCTGATTAGGAGTGTGGGTTGAAATAGCCCAAGAAGCAAAAAAAAAAAAAGCATCTGACATTTATTGAGTATTTACAATGGGCTAGGCATGGTGCTAAACACTTTAAATGCATTATCTTATTTTTTTAAGGGAACATGAGTTGAGCATGGTGTAATTATGAGTGAAAAGGAGAAAGGAAGCAAATACATTTCAGGCTTCACCCAAGGATGCAGGTCCCATTTAGGGAAAGCCCAGGGCATCCAGATACAGCCAGCCCAATGAGTGAGATATTCTGGTTTTCTACTGAACCCAATCTCAAGCTCTAAATATGCCAAACTAGGCAAGTGCAATATCAAACAAGGGGGTAGCCCAGATGACATTTCAATCCATTTCCAGCAGTAAAATCCAATGAATCTAAACCGTTTACTTAGTAATAGATTGTCAGCCTGAGCTCCTAGGAAGGGAGTAAACACTGTTTGGGGAAAGTGGAAATACCTACCCCTTTCATATGAGTTTGTTGAGGAGGGCAAACTTGAGAGGGCTCAAACGTCTGGAGCCTGTTTGGATCTGCTGCTTTAGTTTAACTGTCCAAGTACCAAGTCACAACTCGTGTGCTTCCCTGATCTTCTCTGATTGCATGTCCTTTAAGAAAGGGTAGAGAGAAGTTAAAAAGCCCTTCTTCATAAAGCTCTTTTCTTACCCCATTAGGTCCACTGGTAGTCTGTCCCCAGTGTTCCCATGTGGGGGGGGCACGAGGAAGGGATTGATTAGGAGACTGTCAACCAGTCTCCCGTCCTCATGCATTCTATCCATTACCCTCAAACCAAAGTTTGCGTAACTGAGGAAGTTCCCCAGGTCAGTAGCTTCTCTCTGGCCACTCTCTTTCAGTCCCCTCAAGTGCCTACTTCTCTGTCCATCCCTTAAATGTCTGGAATTCTCTTGAGCTTCATCCTCAGCCCTCTTCTCACTCTCCACACTCACCCACTCCAAGGTTTCCCCACCTTGGCACTACTGACATTTAGGACTGGATAATTCTTTGTTGTGCATGGCCATCCTGTGCATTGTAGGAAGTTTAGCAGCATCCCTGGCCTCCGCTCACTAAATGTCTCCCTTCCCCTCCAATATCTCCAGATATGGCCAAAAGTCCCCTGGGGTGCAGAATTGCTGCTAGCGGAAAACCATTGCTCCACTGTGATGGTTTGGCTCCCGTTACCACCCATGCCTTCCAAATCCAGATCTCCAATCCACATTTCTTTCCTGGTTTCTGGGCATGAATATCCACCTGAATATCTTACAGTCATCTCAAACTCAACCAACCCTAAACTAAATTTATCTTCTTTCCTCACTCAGGGCTGAACTCCCAGTGTCCCAAACCAGAAACCTCGTTCTCTTCCTCTGAGTCGAAATCCTTGTCAACTTGGAAAGCAATGGTCATTTTTTAAAAGTTGCCTTATTTTTCTTTATTCAATATAGATCTTAACATTGCACATGCACAAACCCAAGTAAATTTGTTCTTGAAGATACTAACCTCACCCCCCCCAAACAAACAAACAAACAAACAAACAAACAAACAAAAAACTCCAGGAGAGGGGAGCAGTCTTACTGGAAGTATAGGCTTTCAGACAAGGTCTCTGAGCCCTAGACTCAAGGGCATGGGCAAATTCCTGGTCCCCTAGACTCTATACTAGGATTGGTGGTTGGGAATAGCCATAATGAATAGTTGATATCATTTTTCAGGAAGGGCCCCTTCTTTCCACTTTAAATTTGGAGGCAGGAGATTGCAAATTTAAGGAGTGGAAAAGTATTTGGGGTCAGAGCAAGTGCGACAATACTGCTTTCCTGACCTTGACTTGAAATTGTCCCTAGTGTGAGTATACCTCCTGAAAACTGCAGTTCTTTGAGAAACATTTCCCTCTCGGCACACTCTCCCCGCCTCCCCCTTTAAAATGCGTATGCCCTTCAAGATGCAAGTGGCACTACTGCCACTGCATTTCCTGTTGGCAGCAGAGAGCAAGGGAAAAGGAGCTACTGTAGGCAGCGGCGGAGGCAGTAACAGCTCCTGCGCGATTTGCTGGAGGCTTCCCAGGCCGCTGGTCCTGGCTCCCTGCTTTCGTGTGCCCTGATCTCCACAGCTGCAGAGGCCGCCGCGAGGACAGGAAACAACTTTCTTCACACCACATCCCGGGACTGGGGAGACCCGCGCCGCCTCCCACGCCGGCCCACGCTGCGCCCACGCGCCTCGGCGCCCCCTTGGGCTCAGGCTCACTCCCAGGGTGCCTCGGGGACGGTGGAGAGCGATGCCAGGGCAAGCTTCCATCCGCGTGGCCCGGGGGGCCCGGGGGGCCTGGCTGCTGGGCGGCCTCTGGGTGTGGGCGCTGGGCGGCCTCTGCGGCTTCTGTGGCCAGGGGTTGGCGGCGCCGTGGGCCGGGAGCTCCCCGGGGGTGTCGCACCCGTGCCAGGCGCCGCAGCAGTGGGAGGGCCGCCAGGTTTTGTACCGAAAGAGCAGCGGGCTCAACAGCCGCGCCCTGCTCTCCTACGACGGGCTCAACCAGCGCGTGCGGGTACTGGATGAGAGGAAGGCGCTCATCCCCTGCAAGAGGTACGCGGGGGCTCGCGGCGGGCAGCCGGGATGGGGCAGGGCGAGGGCCCTGGGGGCTTGCGCTGAGCGCTCAGTTCTAGCCCTAGCCCTTATGGGCGTCAAGGTGCTTCGCAGCTGCCCCCTTCTCCCAAAGAGAATCCTAGCAAGGCGGGGGTCGCCCGGGGACAGCACGGTCGGGGCTGGAGAGGAGGACTAGGCCCGCGGGGGGCGGCCTGCAGGCGTGCACTCCTTAATTCCCAAGGGAGCCATGGCCCATAAACAATCGGGACGGGGTGGGGTGAGGAGGCATCGCGTTTTCGGGTGCCCCCAGGCCCAAGTTCGCCAAGTCTCCCCACACTGCTGAGTCAGAGATGCGGTACTGGGAACCCCCTTCAGCCCAGGGCGTGTCTTCTGTATTATCTCCTCCCTTGCAGGAGCCTTCTGTAAGGGAGGTGCACAGGATATGGTTTTTTTTTGTTTTTTTTTTTCTTTCAAAAGTTGCATTTTTTTTCTTACTTTATAAAAGAATTTTACAATTCTACAAAAAGTATGGGGAATAGGTAAAAGCAAATAGATCTCCCACAAACCCATTTTCTTGTTACAGCTATTAAAATTTTTGTCTACTCCCTTCAAGTTTTTATAAGAAAGTTTTACATCTTGTGATCAAAGAGCATGCATTACCTGTATTCTTTTTCACTTAGCATGGTCTCTTACATGATCTTATTTTCCAATTTAATAGTTCCCCCCTACCTATTTTTAATGGGGGTAGGAAGTGTTGGAGGATGGGGAAAGGCGTGACAGAAACATCCCTTGGAGTAGCTATGCTATAATTTTTTAACCACTGGTCTGATAATTCACCTCTATGCACCTGTGTGGCAGATGTCACACCTGTTTCTGAGACATCATCTTGTTTCTTGCTCCTTTAAGACCTGATTTCTATTTTGGGATCACCACTTGTCTTCCTTCCAACACTGCTGTGTTCCTGCATGGTCATGGTGACTTCTGTTTATAGCATTTGCATCCTTAGGAGATGCAATACCATTGTCCATGGCCCAAGGCTCCAATGAGCAGTGAGATCTGTGGCAAAAGAGCACCATTAAAGTTTCTAGAAAAAATGAATCTTGATAAATACCATTTCATCTAAAAGCATTTGTCGGACTATTAGACATGTTAAAGAAAGAATGGAAGTAGCAGAATGTTCAACACAATATATTCAAGAGTGCAAGAAATGCATTGAGATGTAGTCATGTGTGCTCAGGAAGACCCCAGGAGCAGGCCTCCTGGACTGTGAAGATCTGCAAAGCCTTATAAGAAGATGAATATTTTCATCTGGGTCCTGAAGGAAAGAGTAGTAATAACAACTACCAGTGTTTGCATGCTGATTATACACTAGGCGTGGTGCTGAAGACATTGCTCACTATTTTAGTTTGCTAAAGCTGATACCATAAAATGGGTTGGCTTTTGACAGTGGGAATTTATTCACTTATAAACTTACATTTTTGAGGCTGAGAAAAATGTCCAAATCAAGGCATCATCAGGCAATGCTTTCTCTCCAAAGAACAGCTGCCGGCAATCCTGGACTGAGGAGTCACATGGCAGTGCCTCCTTGTCTCTTTCCTCTCTTCTGGGTTTCATTGCTTTCACCTTCTTGCTTCGGTGGCTTTCTTTTTCTCTCTTTGTATTCATCCTATTTATAAAGGACTCCAGTAAGAGATTTAAGACCCACCCTGGGCCATGCCTTAAGTGAAATAACCTAATCAAAAGGTCCTACTTACAATAGGTTTACAACAAGAATGGATTGGTTTTAAGAACATGATTTTCTGGTTACATACAGTTCCAAACTATCACAATCCACCTTCTGGATCCTAAAAAGACATATTGTTTCCAAATAAAAAATACATTCATTCCATCACAATATCCTAAATGCCTTAAATCATTTCAGTAACAATATTAACTACAAAGTCTCATCAAAATCAGTTATAGGTGTGGTCCGTCCTGGGACGCAATTCCCTTCTGGCTGTGGACCTGTGAAACCTAGAGAACAAGTTATCTGCTTCCAATATACAAAGGAGGGAAAGTCATAGGATAAATATTCCCATTGCCATAGGGAGTAATTGGAAGGAAAACAAGGGGTCCCAAACAATTTCAAAACTCTTCAGGGAATATTCCATTAGATTTCAAAGTCTGAGAATCATCTATAGAACAATGCCTTTCCTTTGGGGCTTAAAGGATCAGCAGCCAGCCCCCACCCTTTGCACATCCTTGCACAGCAGCCATGCTCTCCCCAGACACTGGGGTGAACTCTCCAACATCTTTAAGCATCACGGTGATGGCTGGACTCTAGGCTCCACCCTCCTCAAGCATCAGGGTGGCAGCTAGACTCTAGCCAGTCTCCTAGGCATCTGTGAAAATTTGGATGGTAACACTCTTACTGAACAACACTTGGCCCAATCTCTCTAAGCTCTGGGGCATACGCACCTTTTCTACACACATGGGTGAGTTCACTCTCTTGGCCTGAAAAGATGCCTTTGGTCCAGAGCTCAGCTTCCATGATCTTGCCCTCAAAGTGATTTTTCCTTCAGTCTGTCCCTTTCGGTCCCTTTTAGTCCAGGCTGCCAAGGGTTCGTTCATACAGATTCTCTCTCTCTCTCTCTCTCTCTCTCTCTCTCTCTCACATACACACACACACAAACTTGTTGGTTTAGCATGTAATATACCCAGGTCCAAATCATCAGACAGTAGGACTTTCCACAGATCCTTTCTGGATAACTGTATTTCCAGTCTTGACTTGCACTGAAATGGCTGACTGTTTCCATGTTCAGTTAAATCCTTACATGGAGCACCATTCTCTGGGACTTGTTTTCCAGAAGCTCAGAATTTTCCAAACCATCAATTTCTGGTTTCTTTGTGCAGAAGTTTAGTTCTCAGTTTATCCCTTTCCTCTTACATTTTATTCTAAACTGCAAGGAGAAACCAGGCAATCCTTTCCACATTTAGCTTGGAAATGACCTCAGCTAATTATCCAAGCTCGTCATTTTCAGATTCTGTCTCCCATCTTATATCAGGACTCAATTTTGCCAAGTTCCCTGCCATTTTAATATAAGGGTTGGCTTTCTTCCAGTTTGCAATGACACATTCATCATTCCTAAGGACTCGCTGAAGTATCTTTAGCATCCATGTTTCCACCAACAGTCTTTTCAAAGCAATCTAGGCCCTATTTTTTTTTTTTTAATCAAGTACCTTACAATTCATTACCTAATTATAAAGCCTTTTCTGAAAAAATATTTTTGGTATCTGCAATAGTAGTACCCCATTCTCCTGGTACCAAAATCTGTTTTAGTTTGCTAGGTTACTGAAAGCAGATACCATAAAATGGGTTGACTTTTAACAGTGAGAATTTATTAGTTTACAAGCTTACAGTTCCTACACTGGAAAAAAATTGTCCAAATCAAGGCATCATCAGGTGATGCTTTCTTCCCCAAAGAT
Organism: Tolypeutes matacus; assembly: GCA_026826555.1. Lineage (NCBI taxonomy): Eukaryota > Metazoa > Chordata > Mammalia > Cingulata > Chlamyphoridae > Tolypeutes > Tolypeutes matacus. Next base: position 25,580,769 of record JAKSZT010053769.1, read on the forward strand.
CAGCTGCTGGTTATCTTGGAGTCCCTCTGTCATGTAGCAAGGCACATGGCAGTGTCTGCTGGTCAATCTCTCTCTTCTGGGTGCCTGTTGCTTTTAGCTTCTTCCTTTGTTGGCTTTCTCTTTCTCTCTTTGTATTCATCCTGTTGATAAAGGACTCCACTAAGAGGTTTCAGACCCACCCTAGGCCATGCCTTAAGTGAAGTAACCTAATCAAAAGGTCCTACTTACAATAGATTTACACCCACAGGAATGGGTTAGCTTTAAGAACATGATTCTTCTTCATTCCAAACCACCACACACATTATATGATTTAGCTTAGAGCTCATAACAACTTAACAGTGTAGATTTATGTATTTCCATTTTACAGACCATCTGAAGTCTAGGGAGATTATTCAACTTATCAAGATCATACAACTGGGACTTGATGAAGCTGGGTAGATTTTGACACCTGTGATGGCCCCAAGCTCACCTTCATTCATCCATTTGTTCATATATTCATTCATTCATTCAGCAAATATTTATTCAGGTCAGTCATTGCGTCTACACAAAGGGGATCTGGGTTTTCAGGAAGGTCATAGTCTAGGGGTGGAGTCTCTTAAGTAAAAAATTCCCATACAAAAAGATGAGGGTAAGGTGGGGTGTGATGAGAGCACTTCAGATGGCACCTATGCTAGGCATCTGGAGAGCGTGAAACATGAGCAAATCCCAAAGCATCTGTTCGAGCTGACCAGGGAAGGTGTAGAGGGAAGAGTGGTTTAGGTGGATGCAGGTACGTTTCAGACCTGGTCTGTGTGCCATTCTGGAGTATACAGAGCTGAGTCTATTCTGAGAACTGCAGTCTAATAACTGTTAGGTCGGAAGCACAGACTATGAAGAGGTGAGTAGAAATCCACTGGAGTATTTTTAAACAATGGAATGTTGTGATTGGATTACATAAAAAATGGAACAAAAACACAATTTAGGAGTCTATGGTAGAAAAATGGGGTATTGACAATTAGTGAGAAATAAACACGTCAGGGGAAATTTGAAGAAGTTTAATTGAAAGGCGTGTAAATGATTAGATGGTGTGTGCTGGGGCTGGTGAGAAAGAAGAATGAGTCAAGGAGGAAGCCCCCATTTTTGGCTGCCTATAGATGACATCAGGGATGATGCTTATTGGATAGGGTTTGTCATTCTGGAAGCAGTTAAGGGTGGGTGGCTATTCTTATGTGCATTTATGTGGAGGCTTGTACAGTAGTGAGTGGTGTAGTGATGAATAGTCTTGTTGAAGATGGATAAGAATGTCCCAGAGCACACTGCTGAAGCAGGGGAGTGTGGCCAGGAGAAAGTTAAGGGCTTATCCTCCCAAGGTAGTATTTTGTAAAAATGTAAGATTGAGCTTTAGAGTCAGACAAACCTAGGTCTGAATCCAGGTCCCTAATGTGGGTCTTTGGGTGAATTGCTATAGCTTTCTGAGCCTCAGTTTTCTCATCTACAAAATGGGAATACTAATAATGCCTAATTCATCTGATTGTTGAAGGGGTTAAATGAATTCACACATATAAAGCACATAGTACATTGTCTGGCACATATAAGATGCTCTGCACATGGCAGTGATTACCCCATCACCACCACCTTCATCATCATCTTGGTGAAATTACCATGGCCCAAAGACTTGCTGCCAGGCCTGCAGACTCAGAAACTTGGTTCAACAGTACATGCTTGTAGTGAGCAAGCGTAAATGTTAAACTATATATTTCAGCTAGTTGTATAACTGGTATGAGGATGAGAATTTTCAGATACAAAAGACTAGGGCATTCTCTCTGCATAGGGAGAACTATATGTGGGAGCCAAATTATAATCAGAAGATTATTGACAGAGCAAAGCTTTTGAGCAAGGGGAAATATACAATTCTAATTCATTGACAAACTTCTGATGGTAGGCCATAGCTCAAGGTTGAATTTTTCATCATGAAATTGTGATTAAGTTAAGATGAAGTGTTGTGTTCCTTTTCACAATAGAGGTGCCTTGTAGGTGAGTCAGCTACCCAAACTCTGCTGGATAAGACTCTGCTTACTCTGAACAGAGCTTTGGTGGATACTGACCAAGTCTAAGCAATCCTTATTTTTCTATGGCTCCTTGATTGATTAATATAACCTTGATTGATTTGTGCATTATACTTTTCTTTAATGGGGTCACAGCCACATCTTGCTGGCCTTGAAACTCTTCTGTTCCCTTATAGTGATTTCTCATTTTGCTGTCCTAATGCATTAGGTGTTGACTTTCCAGTTCAACATTTTAAAGGCAATTATTCTCCTTTCCAATTTCTTGGCAAGGTTCTGCCTCACAGTCTCATCTCTGGTCCTAAGTCCAATGTAGAAAGAATATTGAGCACTTGAATACATTTGTAAGCTTTCAACTGAAGAGTTTTTTGGAAGAAACCCCAAACCTATTTCAGGTATTAGCAGTCTGGCCAAGAAAGCAGATGTTATTTGAAGGAAATATGGATGGGTTGTCTCTTCATTTTTATAAGTAATTTGAGAAGTAAGTTTTAGAATTGGATCAACTTCTTAAGATTTTTATTTTGCATCAAGATAGTTATGGAAAATCCCACTGATAGTTACTGGGGAATGACTAGGATTTTCCAGGCTCTCTTTTCTCTGAGATGATGGAAAAGATTAAATAATTCTACAGACTTGAGAAAAGATAAGCCTTAGCAGAGAAGGAGAAATCTCAGCAATTGATACTATTTCGTTTTCTGGTTCCAACTGTCTTTCCTGACTTCTTGATTAAACTCATGAGTATTATGTTTGGAAGACTGAAGGAAAAGCATGAAGATTATTTTCATATTTCAGTCGACATTAAAATCTTGACCTGGTAGAAGCAGTGTAGGTACTGAATGAACCCTGATGGGCCTTCAAGAACTTACTGCTGGGCTTGGGTGTTGCAATTAATGAAGCTATCTGATGTAGAGTGAGCAGAGAGGCATTAAGAGACTCTGTATCTGTGAGTTAAGGGCAATAGCTTAAAAGACTATTAAGTTACCAATTCTAAATGTTGGAATAGATTTTCAAAACCTGTAACATGAAAGGTTGAAAATATGGAAGGGCAAGTGGATTCTTATTTGAGTTCTGATTAACTCATGTATTTCTCAGTTTTCCCAGAACATTTTATATCTTGGAGAACAGAATAGCATTTCTCTTGCCTATTTTTACAGAAAACAAACAAACAAACAGCTCCTATGGTGGAGAAAGCATGGGCATCCATGTTAGAGAGCCATGGGTTGCAAATGTGGCTTCTAGTCCTGGCTCCATCACAAAGTCCTTAGCTTCTAGGTACTTCCATTTTTTTTCATCTTTTGATTTAATTTTAGTAACACCTACAATGTTGATATTCAACAATTTTAGGCTGTTTTACTTAAAAACTAGGTGCAGAAAGGATTCAATGACAATTTAATCGTTATACATTTGAGAAAGAAATGTTTATCCAATACCTTCATCACCCTCAAATACTTCAGTGTGTAATTCTACAAACAAGGACATTCTCCTGTATAACTGCAGCACAACCGTGAAAATCCGGAAATTAACACTGATTCACTTCTACAGTCTGATATTCAGAACCCATTTAAGTTTTGCCATTTGTTCTTTTTATGTTCTTTATAGCAAATGGACCCAGTTTATACTCAAGTGTTTCATTTAGACATTGTGTCTCTTTAGTTTCTTTCTGCTTGGTGGAACAATTTGTCTGTTGTTACCTTATTAGAGTTAAGCCATTCACCTTTGTCAGGAATCATGGAAGTGATGCAAACTTCTGATTGCATCCTGAGGTTCACTTTGATCACTTAATTAACATGGTATCTGCCAGGTTTCATCACTAAGAGATGCATTTTTTAAAAGTAATTAGTAAGGGTTTTGTAGGGAGATATTTTAAAACTGTGTACATATCCCCTTCTTCATCTAACTCTCAATTTATTCATTTATTTTTTTCAAAATGGACTCGAGTATTCTCATTTCATTCAATGGACTATAATCTATTGCTCTCATTATTTATTTAATTATTCAAAATGTCCCTGATTTGGCCAGCAAGAGCCTCTTCACATTGGCTTCTGTGTTCTTTTGGCATGTTCCCATTATTCCTTAAGCACATCCTTGCTTCCTTGCTTTCCAGGACAACAAGATGTTCCAAAATAATATTTGGATGTCACGATCTAGTGTATTCTCAATGTGCTCATTGCTATTGGATATTCCTGCTCTGAGGGCTTCTCAATGGACAGAGCAAGGGGATATAGGTTTAAGTACACCCCCCCCCATATACACACATTCCCATCTGTATTTATTTACATACCTCCAATTCTAATCCATTCAGGTATCTATACTAATGCCTACAATTCTAACCCAATAGAACATGGTTCATTCCAGATTTCTCTCTTTTATTTTTGTATCCATTCTAAGACAGTGAGAAAACTGGTTCTCATTATTCATTTGCAGTAGGGAGCCCATCTTTCACTGGTGTGATGTCCCACCCCTGCAAGTACCCTCCTTACCCCATGGCTCTGCCTTACTTGGCCCATCTAATCACTTTAGTCTAAATTATTTTCTGTTGGATTTCTCTGAGACTGTAACATGCTAAACTTTCATTGTAAATCCTCAGCATGTATGTATGTGTGTTGGGGGAGGTAGATATAGTCAGAAGTCTTCAACAAACTTATTTGATCTTGAACACTGTTTTGCATGGATTAGCCTTTCATTTTAGGAAATATTGACCCCCAGAATTTCAGGAGAAAGTCTCCTCCTCCTGCCTTTACTGCCTTCTCTCGATATCTGATGACTGGAGCTAGCATTTTCTTTTATTCGTTTAGGGTGTTTAGCCATTTGTTGGCTTCTTGACCCTCGAAGAATTAGCCATGCTAATGGGCAATATTGAGTTTTTCTTGAAGAAGATTTTTTAAAAAGCACATCAAGTCTGCATTAAGAGCCTTAACTTAGTAGGTCTAGGGAACCTGAACTTCCTAGGGGAGATGCTGGGATGGGGAAGGAGAAGAGGGCAGCAAGGAGGGCAATGAGGAAAAGGTACCACAGAAGATAATCCTCAGAGGAAGAAGGCTGGTGGGGCATGAGGCTAACTTATAAATGGAAGCCAGAGGGGGTCACCATGCTATTCTGAAAGCATCTTTAATTGTCTCCAATAACCTTAATGAATTTCTTCCCGATTCTGACCTGAAAGATGATTAGAGGTGGACAGGGGGAAAAGTGCCCAGAGATCTGAAAATATTCCACCAATTAGTGATTTGTTTTTCCTGGAATAAATCTGATAGTCTTATATTTCTCTGATTGCAGTAAAAGTCTTCTATTTCCTCCTCCTTTATGATTTCTTTTATTTCACTCATCCTTAAAAATTAAAAAAAAAAAAATGTCGAAATTAAACAACATCCTCATAAACAACCAATGATTTAAAGAGGAAAACACAAGAGAAGGAAATATCTTGAAACGAATTAAAATGAAAGTACAACAAAGTTTTGAGGGGAAATTTATAGTTTCAAATGCTTACATTACAAAAGAGGAAAGATTTCATATCAGAGACCTAGCCTCAAAACTGGAAGAATTAGAAAAGAAGAGCAAACTAAACTCAAAATGAGCAGAAGGAAGAAAACAACAAAGATTACAGTGAAGATAAAATTAAATAGAGAATTAAAAAACAATAGAGCAATAGAGAATCAACAAAACCAAAAGTTGCTTCTTGGAAAAGATTAATAAAATTGACAAACCTTTGGCTAGACTGATGAGAAAAAAAAAGGACACAAATGACCAAAATCCGAAATGAAATGGGAAACATTACCACTGATTCCACTGAAATAAAAACAAAAAGACTCTGAAGATACTATAAAGAACTGTACACCAACAAATTAGATACCCTAGATAAGGGGTTCTTAAACTTTTTTGTTCTATGGACCCTTTTGCCAGTCAGGTGAAAACCAGGGACCCCTTCTCAGAAGTAGCGGCAGATAGTTTTATGAGAATAAACATCAGCATGTCTTTAAATTAAATTTTAGGATTATTCAAAATCATGTTTTAGAACTTTCCCATAATTTCAATACCTGATAACACGGTTCAACATCTGTTCAAACAGTCATTTTTGGCAAACATTTAGAAATTTGAGTTTACCCACAGTGTCATAAAACCATCTCTGCTCTCCTTACCAACCTTTTTGCAGACAGTTATCCACTGCAGTAGAACATATTATATCAAAATAAAAATCATATTAAGTACACACTATACTGTGTATTATTTAATAAATCTATCACGTGTACCAACACCTCCCCACAAGAATAATGATTTTATTTTTTTATTATTTTTAATATATTTTATTTTTTAAAAAAGATACTTAGATTACCTAAATGTTAAATAAAAAATACAGGGGATTCCCGTATGCCCTGCTCCCAATCCTTCCCACATTTTCCCACATTAACAACATCCTTCATGTGGTACGTTTCTTAAAATTGATGAAGACATTTTGGAACATTGCCACTAAGTATGGATTATAGATTACATTGTAAGTTACACTCTCTCCTGCACAATTTTGTAAGTTATGACAAGATATATAATGGCTTGTATCTGTCTTTGCAATATCATTCAGCACAAGTCCTAAGTCCCCAAAATGTCCACATATTACACCTGTTTTTCCCTCTCCCTTCCCTCAGAACCTCCAGTGGCCATTGCTTCCACATCAATGATAAAATTCTTCCATTGCTAGAATCACAATAATACTAGAATACCAATAAGTCTACTCTAGCCCATCATTCATTCCCCAGTCCTGAGGATTCTGGGATGGTGATGCCTACTCTACCTCCAGTTGAGAGGGCCTTAGATAACATGGGGCAGATGGATGGGACTAACTTGCTTGCAGTTGCAGACTCTTTCTGTTCCTTGGGATGGTCATTTTCCATCATCTCCTTGTTAGTTGTCATTCATGAGTTCAATGAACTGGAGAGTAGGTGTTGCAACTCTGTTGAGATTCAGGGCCCAACTGGCACATGGACAGCCCCCAAAATTTAAGTCTGTTAGACATAAACCTATCAACTCTTAACACTAACTATAGGTTCAAGTAGAAGGGGCAGAAGAGCCATGTGTAGGGAAACCAAAACTGAGTCCGATTCTGTCATGCTGGGGAGCATAAATTCCCAAGTAGGGCTCACTGGCAGGGCACTAAAGTCCTGAGCTGTCTGCCCTGCCTGTAGTGTCTGGATGTCTCTGCTATTTGAGGCAATATTTATTTTGGCAGTCAATGAGATCCTGCTCAGCCATTCATAAGCGTAACTTCTGGAATGATCTCCCGAATCACCTCAAAGTCTCTTAGCCATATAAACTCATTTGTCTTTACCCTTTCCCCCTTTTGGTTAATGTCTTTTTCCAGTTGCATTGCTAGTTGGTGCTTAGTCGTAATCTTTTGGTGCCAGGGAGGCTCATCCCCAGGAGTCATGTCCCATGCTGGGGAGAAGGTAATGCATTTATATTCTGAGTTCAGCTTAGAAAGAGGCCACATTTGAGCAACAAGGAAGCTCTTGGGATGTAACTCTTAGGCACCCTATAATATTAGGCTAAGTTTCAATTTCAAAAGTAGATGTTCATAAGTAAGTCATCAATATCAAGGGCCTATCAATGGTCCATCCTCCTTCAGTAGTTACTGCCCCTATACTTGGGGGATTCTTGCTGTCCCATTAGAGAACGTAGCAGAGCTCCCCAGGATGGGAAATCGATATTCTTTCATTTATTGTGTGAATCTCCACCCACTGTGACAATGCCCCATGAACACTTGAACACATTTATATGCCTTATAGATATGCCCCAGGTGATCGTCCTTCCATGCATCCCCCATCACTGACACCCTGCATCCATGATCCTCCCCTGCCACAGTTATAACCCTTCTGTGATCCAAAACTTCTTCAAAAATGAAACTAAGAAAATAAACAAATGTAATTAATAAGAAAAATGAAATAATAGTGATAGTTTTAAAAATAACAAATAAAATACAAAATATTTAAAAAATTTTTGGAATAATAAAAAATAATAAAAAATATAAAATTAAAAGTTTTTCTGACATTATGTCTTTCATCACTGTAATATCTCTTATCTTGTATGTACAGTGACATTTTTTTCTGTTTATTACCCCAGTGTCTTATTTTTTTTCATTTTGTCTTCGAAGAAGCTTTAGGTTACAGAAAAGTCATGTACAGAATATAGGGGATTCCCATATACCCAACATCTTCTCCCTTTTCCCCTTTCCCCTATTAATAACATTTTACATGTGGATGTACATTTGTTACAATTAATGTATAAATATTGAAACACTGCTACTAACCATGGTCAATGATTTACATTATGGTTTACATTTTTACCATACAATTTTATAAATGTTGATGAAATTTAACATGGCCTGTATCTATCATTGCAAGATCATGTGGTACAGTTCCATTGCCCCGAAAATTCCCCGTGTTCCATCTATTCTATTCCTCCCTCCCCCTCCCCTTGGGACCCACAGCAACCACCAAGCTTCAATCCTTGGAGAACAAGATGCATAGTTACATGCACCAGTACTGAGAGCTTAACATACTGGCCTGTCCTCCCCTATTTGGCACTGCCTATGCTCTCGAGAGACTCCTGCCCCTCTATTTGAGAACATAGCAGGACTCCCTACAGTGGGAGTCCAACACCTTCCTACTCATTATGTGGGTCTCCATCCACTGATAAAACACACTATGACAGATGAACACTTACACACTCCCTATAAGCCTGCCCCATGTGCGCCCTGTCCCGAATGCCCCCCACATCCAAAACCATAAACCAGTAACCCTCCCCTACTATATTGCCAAAAGAACATTCCCAACATTGTAGTTTGAACCACATACCCACAAATCCCCATTGTTCACCTGGTCCTTCCCCCAACCATCCCCCCTGTTCCATGGACAGTCCAACCCACCCTCCCCACCCTCCCCACCTCACACACCAGCACTGCCCAACCCAATAGTATCACTCCACCACTGTTATGCCCATCCACTGCACAACTACACCCTTCCACCTTATCATAGATTTTGCCCATATGGGCATTGGCTCACAACATTCTTCTACCTTTCTGTCTCCTGTAAAACTATCTTCCAGAATCTAGCTCTGTGAGTCTGCTCAATTTGCTTACTTCATATCAGTGAGGTCATGTAATATTTGTCCTTCAGTGCCTGGCTTGCTTCACTCAACTTAAGGTCTTCAAGATTCATCCATATCACCTCATGTGTTAATAACTGCATTCCTTCTTACAACTGAGTAATATTCCACTGTATATATATATAGCACAATTTGTTTATCCATTCATCTGTTGTGGACATTTGGGGTGTTTCCAACTTTTGGCAATAGTGAATACTACCACTATAAACACTGGTGTGCATATATCTGATCGTGTCCCTGTTTTCAATTCTTCTGAGTATTATACTCAGCAGTGAAATTGCTAGATCATATGGCAGTTCTATAGTTAGCTTCCTGAGGAACCACCAAACTGTCTTCCACAATGGCTGCACCATTCTACATTCCCACCAGCAGTAGATAAGGGTTCCCATTCCTCCACATCCTCTCCAACACTTGTAGTCCTCTGTATTTTTAATAGCTGCCAGTCTAGTGGGTGTAAGATGATATCTCATTGTGCTTTTGATTTGTATTTCTCTAATAGCTAGTGATATTGACCATCTTTTCATGTGCTTTTTAGCCATTTGTATTTCTTCTTTGGAGAGGTGTCTTTTCAAATCTCTTGCCCATTTTTTAGGTTTATATATATGATGTGTTTTTATTTCCCTTTTTATCTTTTTAGTTATTCTTACACTGTCCTCCAACTCTCTCTTTCCTGTTTTTTCCTTTCAACTTGAGAACTCCCTTTAGTATTTCTTCAAGTACAGGTTTCTTGTTGACAAACTCTCTTAATTTCTGTTTATCTGTGACTATTCTGAACTCTCCCTCATTTTTGAATGCCAGCTTTTTGCTGAATAGAAAATTCTTGGTTGGAAGTTTTTTCTTTTACCATCTTAACTATGTCATACCACTGTCTTTTTTCCTCCATGGTTTCAGGTGAGAAATCAGCACTTAATCTTATTGATCTTCCCTTGTATGTGATGGATTTCTTTTCTCTTGCTGCTTTCAATATTCTCTCTTTGTCTTGAGCTTTGAACAATTTGACAAATATATGTCTTGGAGTAAGCCTATTAGGATTTATACTGTTTGGGGTGTGCTGCACTTCCTGGACATGTACATCCGTGTACCTCAATAGGGTTGGGAAGTTTTCAGCCATTATTTCCTCCAACACTCCTTCTGTCCCCTTTCCCTTCTCTTGTTCCTCTGATATACTTATAATGCATATCTTTGTGTGTTTTGTGTTTTCGTTCAAGTCCCTAAGTCTCTGCCAGATTTTTTCTATCTTTTTATCTATCTGTTATACTATCTGTCTGATTTCAGATGCACTATCTTCCACATCACTGATTCACACATCACTATGCTTGTTCAAATCTGTTGTTATATGCTTCCAGTGTATTTTTGACTTCTTGCATTGTGCCATTCATCACCATCATATCCATTTTTAGGTATGTTTACAATTTCTTTGGTATGTTCTTCCAGTGTCTTCTTAGTATCCTTAGTCTCTTCCTTCATTTCATTAAGTTGATTCATGATATTTGTTTGGACATCTTTGATTAGTTGTTCCATGTTCTGCATCTCCTCCTGTTTTTTAGTTTGTTCATTAGACTAGACCATGTCTTCCTTTTTATTAGTTTGGCTTGTAATTTTGGGTTGGTGTCTAGGCATTTGTTTATTTTGATGAGTGTATTTGGTTGGTTAGCTTCTCTTTCTGCTCTAGGGTTTTATTTTGTTGTTGTTGTGTGTTGTAAGGTTTCACATTGACACTTCATTCCTATTATTCTTTTTCCTTGCTTTCATTTATGTTCCCTTGTGAAAAAAAATTAGGACAAGGGAAAAGGAAAGATATAAGAAGAGGAAAAAAAAATAGTAATAATAATAGTAAAAGGTAGAATAGGAGCCATACAAGACCTAGGAAAATAAATAATCAACAGGAGTAAAAAATCATAAGAAGTATGGAGGAATACGATTTAAAAAGTGAAATTTTAGAAAATAATATAACATGGAACAAAATAGAGAAAAATATATAGATTGAATTAAAAGGCCTGAGTGATGTGGAGAGGAAAAGAAAAAAGAAAAAGGAAAAAATAAGGAAAGAAAATAGAGAAAAAAGAGTGAGAGAGAGAAATAAAAATAAAAAAAAAAAAACCTGAAGACCAAAAAATGCAGTGAAATAAATGAAAAACAACAGAAAACAGAAGATAGAAAAGTGAAGGAAAGAAAAGAAATAATATAGGTAGAAAAAAATTGGTAAAGGAAAAGTAACAAGGGAAACAAAGAAAGGGGAAAGACAACAAACAAGAAACAAAACAGCAGCAGCAGCAACAGCAACAACAAAACAACCAAGGAGAAGCAGCCTTCCCTTTAGGCCCCTAAGCAGCTTCTCAGGCTGCTGGTGTTCATCAGTCAATTACGCTGCAGCCTGCTCTCTGCAAGTGATATGTCAAGTTTTAGCGATTAAAATTTTAAAAATTAAGATTAAAAAAAAAAAGCAATCTTAAAAAAAAAAAAAACCCATCCAAGAAAGCTTAAAACAAACAGAATGTCTATATTTTCCCTGTCATAAAGTATCAGCTGGTATCTGATAACCCAGTGGATCACTCTCTTGATGGGCCTAGGAATCGAACCAGGGGCTTTACATATACAAGGCAGGAATTCTTCCACTGAGCTAAATTGTCTCTTTTGGTTAAGTGGTCTTCAAAGAGTTATCTGCCACCTGTCCCCCAGGGTGTTTTTAGACTTCTACAGCTTGCTAGAGTCCTGCTGATTAGGCACCTGTTCCCCTGCACTCTCTAATTGCTTTCTCTCTCCAGGCCACTGGGCATGACATCCTGCCTGAGCAAATACCCCCTCCCTTCTCCTTGTTTGGTCAGGGTCCCTTCTGAGATTCAAAGGGGGCTCAGCTGGCCAAAGTCACCACAAAGAAACCACTCTTCACCCTCTGCCAGACTCTTCTTCCTCCCAGGGAATGCCCCCTCCCAGTCCCTTAGCTGTAGTGGGCCAGGGACACCGAGGCTACTAGCCCTGAGGGTGGAGTATATGTGCTGTTTCTAGCCACAGGGTTGAGCAACTCATGGTTTTTGTTTGGCTTCTTTAACTTTCCAGTACCCTCCTACATGACTCAGAGCACCTTCCTATTCTATATAATATTCTCCTTTAGCTAGGTCTCTGCCTCATCTCCGCTTTTTTTGTGAGAGGGTCAGTCTCTGCCTACCTACTCTGTCGACATATTCCAGAATAATGTTTTGTAATGCATAAAATAAAATGAAAAAGGAAATCAGTTACATATATTGAAATACAGTTACTAAAATAAAAACAATATATAATACTATATATATATATGCATCTTTCTTAACACATTAAATAATATAGGAAAGTTAAATTTTATTTTTCAAAGACATGTCAATATACAGACTTGTTTTTTATCTTGAATAAGAACAATTAAACTGTGGTGTATAGTATCTGACAAAGCAACACACATATCATGTTGGACATCTAATTGAGTTGAATTTTTTCAATTCAAGCTCACAGACCCCCTGAAATCTGTGTATCCCTGGTTAAGAACCCCTGCCTTATATTAAATGGACAAATTCTTACATACTCAAACTACCTATAATGAATCAATAAGAAATAGATTTCAACAAACCAAAAACTAATAATGAGATTGAATCAGTAATTGAAAACCTCCCAACAAAGAAAAGGCCTGGACCAGATGGGGTCACAGGGAAATTTTACCAAATAATACAGAAAGAGTTAACATTAATACTGTTCACACTCTTCAAAACAATTGAAGAGAAGGGAGCATTCCTCTCTAATTCATTGTATGAGACCACATCACCCTCATACCAAAACCAGATAATGATACCGCAGGAAAGGAAAATTAAATACCAGTATCTCTTTTGAATATAGAGGTAAAAATCCTCAACAAAATACTAGCAAACCGAATCCAACAGCCCATTAAAAATTGTACACCATGATTAAGTGAGGTTTATCCCAAATATGCAAGGGAGGATGAATGTGAAAAAATCAAGTAATATAATATACCACAATCACAGAGTAAGGAAAAAAACAGATGATTGTCTCATTTGATGCAGAAATGGCATTTGGCAAAATCTAGCACACTTTCTTCATAAAAACACTTAGAAAACTAGGAGTAGAAGGAAACTTCCTCAACATGATAAATGGGCATATATGATAAACCTCAGTTAACATAATAATGGTGGAAGACTGAAACCTTTTCCTCTAAGATCAGGAACAAGACAAGGATGCCCACTGTCACCACTGTTATTCAACAGTTCTAGTCAGAGCAATTAGGGAAGACAAAGAAATAAAAGGTATCCAGATTGGAAAGGTGGAAGTAAACTTTCCCTTTTTGCATATGACATGATCCATTATAAAGAAAAATCTGGGGAAGCGGCTGTGGCTCAATCAGTAGGGCTCCCGTTTACCATATGGGAGGCCCTGGGTTCGGTTCCCGGGGCCTCCTGGTGAAGGCAAGCCCGCCCACACGGCGTGGTTAGCTGACCCAGCGAGCACAAGCAGCAAGGGGGGGATAAAATGAATAAATAAAAATAAAAAAAATCTTAAAAAAAAATAAAGAAAAATCTGAAAATCCACATCAAGGCTCTCAGATGAAAGTTAATTGATGAACTCAGCAAAGTGGTGGGGGTACAAGATCAATACCCAAAAATCAGTAGTGTTTCCATATACAAGAAATGAACAAGTGGAATAAGAAATCAAGAAAAAAATCCAATTACAATAGCAACTAAAAGAATCAAATTTCTACAAATAAACCTAACCAAGGTTTGAAAACACTTGTATACAGAAAACTATACAAGATTGCTAAAAGAAATCAAAGAAGAACTAAAAATAAATGGAAGGACAATCCATATTCATGGATTTGACTAAATATTGTTAAGATTTCAATAATAAACAAAGTTATTTACAGATTCAACATAATTCCAATAAAAATTCCAACAACTGAGACAACCAGCAAGATGGCGGCAGAGTAAGGGGCTCCTAGAGTCAGCTCATGCTATAGGGCAGTTACTAATCACCCAGACCTATCTAAAGCACCTGTTTGGGGGCTCCAGGAGACCAGAAGAGCATCCTGCAACATCCTTAAAAGAAAGGAAAGAGGAGACTGCCCAAAGGAAGGAGGAGAATGCACATCTGCAGAGAAGATTTGTAAGTAGAGCACTCTATGCCACAGAAGCTGGTGCCCATACTCTACTGGCAGTACAAGCTGCCTCGGGAACTATTCCATGACTGGAACTGGAAGCTCCACTTCCCAAAAATAGGGAGGAAGAGATGTTGGGCACCAACTTCAGCTACTGATTAGTAAATTTGGTGGGCTAAAGTATAATCCTAAGAACAGTTAAAGTTTGAACCTGTCCAAGTCAGAAAGAGGCCGGTAGCCACCATTTTAACTCTGCCCCTGGCACAAGGGGAAACAGGGCACACTTAAAATCACAGTGCTGGACCAGCTTCGTTCCATCCAGGTCAGATTGCAGCTCTAGCATAAGCCCCAGCGCCACCTGCGGCAGGGAGGAAGCTAAGAGGAACTGCGCCAGCCTCTCCAGGAAAATACAGGCCAGGCCGCGGAAGCTGGTAGTCATCATACTCTGGTGGCAAAAGCCACCTCAGGAGCTATTCTGTGGATGGAATTGGGAGTTCCATTTCCCAAAAATGGGGGAGAAAGATGGTTGGGCACAAACTTCAGCTACTGATTAGTAAATTCTGCTGGCTAAAGTATAACCTTAAGAACAGCTAAAAGTTTGAACCAGTAAAGTTTGAAAGAGGCCAGTAGACGCCATTTTGACTGCCCCCAGGATGAGGGGAAGCCGGGCCGAATGAAAATTGAAATGAGGGTAAGGACCAGCTTCTTTCACCCAGATTGGCCTGCAGCCCTAGCCTAGGCTTCAGCCCCACCTCTAGGAGGGAGGAAGGTGGCGGGCCCTGCACCAGCCACTCCAGGTAACTGCAAGTTAATTTGGCTGGCACTGACTGAATAGTCAGAAGTCTACTGGGGCAACTGTGGTCATTTTGGACTCACACAGCATAGACTGCTGCTAACACCTGCAGCTTCATCCCCGTCCCAGGCAGGAGAAAAGGGGGCATGAAGCTTCATCTGTCTCTCTGGGCAACTACAGGCTAGGTCTGCATGACTTAGATTATTACACATAGCTGTGACTCTGTCCCTATCCCTGGCAAAGGAGAAAATTGGGAGAAGCTTCATCGGTCCCTGGGGCAATGTGGGCAGCTTGAGCCTTCACAGCTTACAGCACCAACAACATCCTTGACAACTACTACACAACCAGCAAGGGAGAAATGGCGAGAAAGCCCTGGACTATAGAGAGAAACTGCACCCAGAATAAATACATCTAGTAAGCCAGATGCCACGACACCAACAAAAAATTACATTCCACACCAAGAGACAAGAAGATACAGCCCAGTTAAAGGAACAAGATAAGCCTCCAGATGACATAAAGGAGTTGAGACAACTAATCAGAGATATTCAAACAAATCTCCTTAGTAAATTCAATGATATGGCTAAAGAAACTAGGGATATTAAGAAGACATTGGATGAGCACAAAGAAGAATTTGAAAGCATACATAGAAAAATAGCAGATCTTACAGGAATGAAAGGCACAATAAATTAAATAAAATATACACTGGTATCACATAACGGCAGATTTGAGGAGACAGAAGAAAAGATTGATGAGCTTAAAGAAATGGCCTCTGAAAGTGAACATACAAAAGAACAGATGCAGAAAAGAATGAAAAAAATTGAACAAAGCCTTAGGGAACTAAACGACAGCAAGAGATGTGAAAACATACCTGTCTTGGGTGTCTCAGAAGGAGACAGAAAGAAAGAGGCAGAAGGAATATTTGAAGAAATGATGGTAGAAAACTTCCCAACCCTATTGAAGGACATGGATATCCATGTTCAAGAAGCACAACATACTCCCATCCAAATAAATCCAAATAGACCAACTCCAAGACACATATTAATCAGAACATCAAATGACAAAGACAAAGAGAGAATTCTGATAGCAGCAAGAGAAAAGCATTGCATAACATATAAAGGGTACCCAGGAAGACTAAGTGCTGATTTCTCATCAGAAACCATGAAGGCAAGAAGACAGTGGTATGATATATTTAAGATACTGCAAGAGAAGAGCTTCCAGCCAAGAATCTTATATCCAGCAAGAATTCTTCAAAAATGACAGCGAGTTTAGAATATTCACGGATAAACAGAAACTGAGAGTTTGTAATCAAGAGACTGGCTTTGCAGGAAATACTAAAGGGTGTGCTACAGTCTGAAAAGAAAAGACAAGATAGAGAGACTTGGAAGAGAGTCTAGAAATGAAGATTATATCAGTAAAAGTAACTAAAAGTGTCAAAAGAGTGGTGAAAATAAAATATGACAGATAAAACCCAAATATTTAAGAATAAACTTAACCAATGATGTAAAGCAGTTGTATTCAGAAAACTACAACTCATTGTTAAATTAAAAAAGACCTAAATAATTGAAAGAACATTCCA
This sequence comes from Tolypeutes matacus, assembly GCA_026826555.1. Lineage (NCBI taxonomy): Eukaryota > Metazoa > Chordata > Mammalia > Cingulata > Chlamyphoridae > Tolypeutes > Tolypeutes matacus. The sequence goes on from JAKSZT010053769.1 coordinate 25,597,460, forward strand.
TGCTTACAAATTGGAAGACTAAATATCATTAAGATGTCAATCCTACTCAAATTGATATACAGATTCAATGCAATCCTGATAAAAATTCCACCAGCATTTTAAAAATAAATGGAAAACATGATTATCAAATTTATTTGGAAGACTAAGGGGTCTTGAATAGTCAGAAACATCTTAAAAAGGAAAAGCAAAGTTGGAAGACTCCCACTTAAGGACTTTAAACCATATTTCCTAGCTACAGTGGTAAAAACATCATGGTACTGGCATAGACTACTGGCATAGACACATAGACTACTGTAAATGAATTGATAGTTCAGAAACAGATCCTCACATCTATGTTCAAGTGATTTTTGACAAGCCTGTCAAACCCACCCAGCTCAGGCAGAACAGTCCATTCAACAAATGGTGCTGAGAGAACTGGATATCCATAGCCAAAAGAAGGAAAGAATCCTTCCTATCTCACCCTTATGCAAAAATTAACTCAAAATGGATCAAAAACCTAAATATAAAAACAAGAACCATAAAGCTTCTAGAAGAAAATGTAGAAAAATATCTTCAAGACTGGTGGTAAGTGGTGGATTCTTAAAGGATATAAGAGGAGGACTGAGATGGACTACTGATGTTTAATGTATGTAGAAGTTTTAATTAACTTGACTGTAAAAGTGTGGAAATGTATAGAGTTGATGGCAACACATTTTAGTGAGTAATAGCTGGTTTATAAATGGGAATGTGGCTGAAAAGAGTAGTCTAAGGATGTAAATGCCAATTGAAAGAAAGCTAAAGAATAACATAGGGACTGAATAAAACAGTAAATCCAGAGGTGGATGAGAATTGTGGTTGATGGTACACATGCAAGAGTGTCTTTGTGAGCTAGAGAAGATGTACATCATTATTGCAAGGTGGTGGGAATGTGGAGAAGCATGGGAAAAATACTACTGGAGTGACCTATAGACGTGGTTAGCAGTAATAATGTAATATCCCTGCATCTATGTCAAGAGTGTACTGTGTTGATATTGGGGGCGTATGGAAAAAGTGTGTCAAATGTATGCTATGGACCTGGTAATAGTCTGATGATATTATCTCATAATCTAACAAATGTTCCAACCATGGTGAGGTGTGTTGATAGAGGGGTGTTATATGGAAATTTTCCACATGTGCATGATTGTTTTGTAAGTTTACAACTTCTGTCATAAAAATATATTTAAAAATAATAATAGGGTGGGTTGGGGGAAAAATACACTTACATTTATACTAAATATAAGGTAAGGACTATATTTAGTAATAAGATTTTGACAATATTCTTTCATAATTTGTAACAAATGTCTAAGAACAATACAAGGTGGTGGTGGTGGGTTGATATATGGGATCCCTGTATGATATTATGCATGTTTGCTTTGTAAGTTAACAATTTTTACTATACACTTATTGTTTATGTGCATTCATGTATAAACTCTATAAAAATAACAATTTATAAAAAATTTCAACAGCCTTCTTTGCAAAAATGGAAAAAGCCAATCATCAAAGTTCTATAGTTGTGTGAGGAGTCCTGAATAGCTAAAGCTATCCTGACAAAGAAGAATTAAGTTGGAGGACTCACATTTCCAGATTTAAAACTTATTACAAAGTCACAGTAATCAAAATAGCATGGTACTGGCACAGGGACAGTCATATAGACCAGTGGAAAAGAACTGAGAGCTCAGAAATCAGTTCTCACATTTATGACCAACTGATTTTTGACAAGGCGTCAAAGACCACTCAATTGGAAAAGAACAGACTCTTCTTGCAGGGGAAACTGGATCTTCATTTGCAATAAAAAAAGGATGACCCCTACCTCACACCGTATAAAAAATTAACTCAAAATGGATGAAAGACCTAAATATAAGAACCAGAATTAGCAAACTCTTAGAAAAAAATGTAGGGAAGCATCTTCAGCAACTTGTATTAGGCAATGGTTTCTTATACTTTATAACCATAGTACAAGCAACAAAAGAAAAAAAAAATAGATAAATGGGACCTTATCAAAATTAAAAACTTTTGCACCTCAAAGGACTTTATCATGAAAACAAAAAGATAACCTACACAATGGGAGAAAATATATGGAAACTGCATATCTGATGAGAGTTTACGATCCAGAATATATAAAGAAATCCTCCAACTCAACAAGCAAAAGACAATTTAAAAATAGATAGAAGACTTGAATAAACATTTCTCCAAAAAAGGTATACAAATGGGCAGAAAGCACATTAAAAGATGCTCAACATCATTAGCCATCAGAGAAATGCAAATGAAAACCACAATGGAATACCTTTTCATACCTACTAGAATGGCTGTTATTTTTAAAAATGGAAAAGTATTAAAACCTATTTTGCATAGGATATGGAGAAAGAGGATCATTCATTCATTGCTGGTGAGAATGTAAAATGGTGCAGCTGCTGTGGAAGACACTTTTTCATTTCCTCAGAAATTTAAGTATAGAATTAGCATATGGCCCAGCAATCCCACTTATGTATCCAAAAGAATTGAAAGTATGGATCTGAACAGGTATATGCACACCGGTGTTCATAGTGACATTATTCTCAATTGCCAAAAGATGGAAGCAACCCAAGTGTCCATCAACCAACGAATGAATAAATAAAGTGTGATATGTACTCTCAATGGCATATTATTATATTTATTATTTAATTATAAAAGGGAATGAAGTTTTGATACATGTGACAACATGGATGAACCCTGAAGATATTCTGTTGAATGAAATAAGCCAGACAGAAAAGGATGAATATTGTATGAACTCACCAATATGAAATAAATAGAATAATCAAATTCATGGAGTCAGAATCTAGAATATAGGTTACCAGGGGACAGGGTGGTGGTAGGGAATATGAAAGTACATGTGAAAAGGCTTAAAAGTACAGAATTTCTATTTGGGAAGATAGAAATGTTTTGATAATGGATGGTGGTGATGGTAGCATAACATTGTGAATGTAATAATAGCATTGAACTATATATTTGAATGTGGCTAAAAGGGGAAATTTTAGGTTGTATAAATTAAAAGAAAAATCCATGAAACTGCAAAACTCAGTTAAAGCTAAGTTAAACTGTGAACTATAATGAATAGTACAATTACAAAAATGTGCTTTCATCAGTTTTTACAAATGTACCACACCAATGCAAAGCATTACTAATATGGTGGTATATAGGAATCTTGTATTTTAAGTATGATTGTTCTGTAAACCCACAGCTTCTCTACTTAAAAAAGAGAATCATCACCCCCCGAAAAATCAAATCCAAAAAAAAAAAAAACTTCTCTTGTTCCTATTAGCTATTACCTCATTCTCCCCTACTATTTAAAGCAATTCTTGTGTTCACTCAATTTCTACCCTTCCTTTAGGTTACTTCTATTAAAACTTTCACCACCACAATTCTACTGAAGCAAAAAGTAACCCTATTGGTCAAAAGCAATAAGTTCCATATTATTAATCAAATGATCTTTTTTTTTTTTTTTTTAAACTACCAGAACGTCACTTAAGTTTATTTCAGATGTAACAGCAATGTTAAAATTGACAAATTTAATCTTAACTGCACCAAGTAAAACTTAGCCATTTAAGTATTTTTAGTTATTCCCTCCAAAAAACTGAGGGAGTTTTTCTTTTCCACCACCACACACAACGCTTTCCCAATAGCTCTATTTTTGGAGGACTTTCAAATGTTAGGTAAACTGCTTTGGGGGTATTTCAGAACTTCCTTACCCAAATGAAAACTAATCTGGATAAATTACATATTGCATAGATTTATCTGCAGATTCTTTCTTTAGAACTTAAATGCAATTACCATGCAGTATAATTTTTACCTATTCACACCACAGTAACAACTATCTTTCCTGAAAAAATATCATGGACACATTCTGTGATCTTCCAGTTAATAGAATTATTGTTTTACCTTCAAGATAATTTTTATTATACATATCAAAACTGCCAACTCAATATGGGACACTCACTCAGTCTTTACTGACTCACAGACATATGAATGAGTGCCCAGCTTCTACCTCCTCCACATTCACCTCCTCTGTAAGTGGATGGAATTATTTAATACAAGTCTGATGCATGACAATTAACCCTTTACAAACATTTACAATTTAGGTTAAATCATTGCCTAGTGTGGAAAAAGAAATTGTGACAGGGACCCTACACACTCAATTCAAAATTTAATCTTTTTCCCTCTTTAAATATTATGTACTTAATTGTAATGAGGCAGCTATTCTGTTTTCAATAACCACATTTAGGGATACATTCATAGGACTGATTAGATAGTCCAGGCAAAATGGTTATAGAAGTACAGGCAGTGTCATCTCAGAAAACTCATTTACCTATCAACATATATTTTGATATCTGGAAATTTACAAAAAGAGTGAATTCTTCAAAGTAATGCCTTCTGTAAGTCAAGCACTCTTCTCTTGGCAAGAGCAAGTTGAAGCTTATCCATGAAGGTTAAAGATGCTTAATGTGAAGCATTTCTTCTAAGCTTAAATTTGGACTGCTTCAGAAACCGATAATCAAGAAAATGTGGTCTTTCTAGATTTTTACTATCTTAAGATTAGACACCGATATATTCATTCATCAACTACCTTCCTTTTCTTTATTATTCTTGGCACTCAATATATTAGACTGTATAAGTCTATTATACTTTCACATTCTCGAATAAGAATTTAGGATTATAAAATGTGCATAAACATTTTGTAAATAGTGTATCTGTAGAGATGAGACTTTCATACCAGAATTTTACATAAGAGGATAGACATGAATCAAGATTCCTTTTAAATTCAAACAGAAAACTCAAACCCTGTGCACTGTTTTAAAAATTTGTGAGACATTGTAATGGGCCATCAGTACTGGCAACCTAAAAATTTATAAATATTGAAGGTGGGACTATAAGTGGAAAATAAGAAACTCTCGGATGTTTCCCATCTTACAAAAATTGATCAACCCATTAAAGCCACTTGCCTATGTGCCAGAAAATTTTCTGGCATAAGTCATTTCGGTCTACAGAGGAAGTCACACTGACATGTGCATTATTAACACTTCCAGACTTCTACTTTTCCAAGAACAGAAGCAATATTTTAACAATTCCACTCTTCCCCAAATCCTTAAACTCAACATTGTAGGCACAGAGCATAATCAGATCTAGGATGTTCGCCAACAGATAAACAATAGCAAAGCTATATTCTCAAAAATACTGCCTAGATATTCTCTCCTATATAATCAAACACTCAGTGCCACAGGTTTAGCAGCCTGCATTACCTGATATTAAATGCATTTTTCTGCGTGCGCCACTAGTTCACCTAAACTTCCTTTTAAGTTCTTTTCAATTGTCCAGGAGAAAACACCTGTTTCAGGTCTAATTAGGAGTCTTGACCTATAAGGACACAAACTCCATTTTTAACAATGTTGACTAAAACTACTGTTGGGTTTCCTGAAGAAAAAGGACAGGAGGAAACAAAGTAAATCAGAACAAACCTCTTTAGGTCAGTTAAAGGTCATATTTGTAGGTGGGATATTAAAATAATTTCACCAGCCCACACTCTAAAAGTTAATGCCACTAGTAACAATCAGCAGGAAAAATAAACCTGCTAACAACCAGCCCACTCACTAGCAAAAGGGAGTTTAACTGAAATACTTGACATCAAAGAATTAACACCACCTAACCAACCTGCCCCATCTACCCATAACCACCAGCAAGGAAGAGAGGAAATAGTTGCTTTAAAAAAAAAAAAAAAGTAAGTGTAAATATTTCTTACAAGAATAATGGTCCAACTCCTGAGATACTTCCAAATAGGACTAAAGGTGGAGTGAAGGCAATGTTTTGGGATTAGTATCCCACAAATAGTCTTTAAAAACCCAAAGTACCACAACACACTAAACTTATCCATGAATTAGAGAACAAGATATTGCTGCTGCTTCTTTTTGTCTTTAGAAATATACAATATTTTGTAGGCTGTGCCCTTCAATGTGAAAGCAGAACATTTAAAAAAATTAGCTAAAAAATTTGAAATTGACACCCCAATTTTGGGACCATATATCTTAACTGTGAAAATAAACATACCTATACCTTCTCCTTCCTTCAATGAGACCACCTCAAAAAAGTCAGAAAAAACAATCTAAACATGATTAATGTCCTGAAAGTATTAAAACTTATAGAGGAAAAGGAAGGAAAGATAGAAGAAAGAAAGAGAAACGGGGAGGGGGGTGACTTTAAAAGAAAGAAGGGGAAAAATGAATGGGCCTCTTTTATTTGGCGACAAGCAAGTGCAAGAAAGTTCATTTGTAATTTGTTCACTTGTCTGTTTTTTGCACATCTGCATTTTAGCCAGAAGGGACTTTGCGGTTTTTCTGCATACATGAGCATCTGCAGGCTCTATCCTCTTATAATAGCTCTTCTTTGTCTCAATAAACTCAAAGCCAAACTTCCTGTAGAAGTTAATTGCCGAAGCCCGCCCGCAAGGCGTGGTTAGCTGACCCAGCGAGCACAAGCAGTAAGGGGGGGATAAATGAATAAATAAATAAAATCTTAAAAAAAAAAAAAAAAAAGAAGTTAATTGCCGACTCATTGCTGATTTGGACATGCAGATAGATGTTGTCAAAAGTGCCATCTTTTTCACAGATGTTTAAGACATGATTTAACATTTTAGTTCCTATTCCTAGCCTTCGGTAAGGTGCCAGACATCCTGGTGTCATGACGTAAAGTCTTTTCTGATTCTGTGCATGATCCACCCTACAGCATACCGCACCAATAGCAATATCATTGAAATAGGCAAGTTTTGCTAGCTCGCCAACCTCCCGCACATCCTTGTAGAACTTGTCATTGTAGCTGACTGGAAATATGACCTGGTTTAATCTCTTCAACTGTTTAATATTGTGTGGTGTCACATCTCCCACCTCGATCCGGCCTTTCATCTTCCCCGCCTGCTGGGGCCGTCGTTACCACCGATATCAACGCCTTCCTCGCCGCCTCCCTGAGCTCTTCGCGCCCTCAGCTCGGGCCGCTCAACACCACAAGCCAGCCAGCCTCCTCGCCTAGGCCAGGGAGCTGAGCGGTGACGGAGGCCGCGAGAATCCAGCGCGGCCCTCTATCTTCCGAGGGGGCGGGGATGTCTCCAGCTGCGGCTTCTCGACACGTGCACACCCGGCGCTGCGCTCCAATCCGCAACCGCAGCCAGCCAGACTCGCAGCAGAGCCGTGACCCCAAATGATCTTTTATCAGTCCTCAGTTTACTGTTGGTGATTTCCTCCATCTTGATACACTTCGTTCTCTTGGCTTTCAGAATGCCACACTTTTCTGGTATCCTTCTGTCTATCTTATTTCCACTTCTTATCAGGCTCTTTTGGTAATCCCTCCTCCAATAGTGGTGGAATGTCCCATGGGTCAGGTTTTCCATCCCTTCACTTTTTTGTCTACACTTACTGTGTTCTTATCTTGATTCTCACTCTAATGTGAATGTTTCTCATATTTCACAGTTAGGTCTCCTACAGGCTGTTGGTTTAAAAAGCATATTCTTTATCATATTCGGTATTTTTCTGATGCTAATTTATAAAGAATTTATTTTAGTCAGGTTGAATAATTAACTTCACCAACCTAGTGATTTTTATTAACAAATTGCCTAACATCAAACCATCTTTGCATTCCTGAAATAAATTCTCTGCTCATTATGCATTATTCTTTTAATAGTCTGTTAGATTTGATTTGCTAACACATCTTGTTCTGTTTTCTTTGGAACCTAACACAATCAGTTCTTGAGTATTTAAGAAAATGAAACTTTTCTGATGTGAAGAGCACAGTTTCTTTTGTAAAGTACAATATTTGCTTAGGTCCCACTTAGTATGTTGGAAAGAATTAAAGTGTTTGGATGGTTTGTAGTCTTTTCTTTTTTCACCATGATGAATCAAGTCTATAAAAGGTCAACTTCTCCATTTGTTAAAACACAGAAGAATTTTTATAGTGTGTATTGGTAAAACCTTCTAAATATTTTTGTCCCAAGGTCTTTTATTAAATCCTTTGTTTTGATTCATGTTTCACTCATCTAGAGAACTTATTCAAGTAATTGTCTTTAGAGAGGGTACTTGGGTGGTATAAATTTGTAGCTATTGAATGCCTGAATGACTGAGAACATCAACCTACTGCCATTTTACAGAATGATAGCCTTTCGGGTGTCTACAATTCATTGTATAATAATAGCTTTTAGAGCAATTTTTAAAATTTTGTTAAATTTTATTGAGGTATATCATTCATACATGAAAATACATATACAATAAGTGTATAGTAAAAGTTGTGAACTTAAAAAACAAACATGCATATCGTCATCCAAGGGTCCCATACATCAACCCACCACCAACACCTTGCATTGTTGTGAGACATTTGTTACAAATTATGAAAGAATATCATAAAAAATCTTACTACTAACTAGTCATATCTTACATTTGGTGTATTTTCCCCCCACCCCACCCTATTATTATTTTTTAAATATATTTTTATTACAGAAGTTGTGAACTTACAAAACAATCATGCACATGTTTAGAATTCCCATACAACACCCCTTCATCAACACACTACACTGTGGTGGAACATTTGTTACAGATTATGAGATAATATCATCAGACTGCTACTGCCAACCATGGTCCATAGTATACATTTGACACATATTTTTCATACTCCCCCATTATTACAGTACGTCTTTGGCATAGATTCATGAATATTACAGTATTGCTATTCACCACAGTCCATAGGTCACATCAAATGTATTTTTCCCATACTTCTCCACATTCCCACCACTCTGCAATAGTGACGTACATCTGCTCTAGCTCATAGAAGGACACTCTTGCATTCTGTACCATCAACCACAATTCTCATTCACCTCTGGGTTCACTTTGTTATTAAATCCCTAGATTATTCTCTAGCTTTCTTTTAATTAACATTTGCATGCCTAGACTAACTTTTCCAGCCACAACTGCATTTATAAACCAGCTGTTACTCAGTATAATGTATTACCATCAGCTTTATCCATTTCCACACTTTTATAGTCGAGTTAATTAAAACTTCTACATACATTAAGCATTGGTAGTCCTTCTCAGCTCTCCTCTTATCTCCCATTAACCTATACTCTAGGTTTTAGTTCCATGCATTTATTCTTCGTATTTGGTTCATATTAATGAGACCATGCACTATTTGTCCTTTTGTGTCTGGCTTACCTCACTTAGCATAATGTCTTCAAGATTCATCCATGTTTTCATTGGTGTCCCAATTTCATTTCTTCTTACTGCATCATAGTATTCCATTGTATGTATATACCACATTTTGCTTATCCATTCATTGGTTGATGAATACTTGGGTTGTTTCCATCTTTTGGCAATTGTGAATAATGCTACTATGAACATCAGTGTGCAGATGTCTGTTCGTGTCACAGTTTTCAGTTTTTCTGGATATATTCCTGGTAGAGGAATTGGTGGATCATATGGAAGTTCTATATTTAGCTTCCTGAGAAACCGCCAAACTCTTCCACAGAGGCTACACCATTTCAGAATCCCACCAACAGTGAAGGAGTGTTCCTATTTCTCCACATCCTCTCTAGCACTTATTGTTTTCTGTTGTTGTTTTTTTTTTTTTTTATTTTAAATTATAGCCATTCTGTGTGGTATGAGATGATATCTCATTGTTGTTTTGATTTGCATTTCCCTAATAGCTAGTGATTTGGAACACTTTCATCTGCTTTTTTTGCCATTTGTTCTTTGGAGAAATGTCTATTTAAGTCTTTCCCTATTTTTAAAATTGTATTGACTGTTCTTTTATTGTTGAGTTGTATGATCTTTTTTATATAGAATGGAAATCAAGCCCTTTTCAGATATGTGGTTTCCAAATATTTTCTCCCTTTGAGTGGGGTACCTTTTCACCTTCTTGATGAAATCCTTTGAATTACAAAAGTGTTTAAGTTTGAGGCAGTCCCATTTTTTCATATTTTCTTTCGTGGCTCGTGCTTTTGGTATAAGGTTTAAGAATCCACCAGCTATCAACAGGTCCTGAAGATGTTTTCCTACATTTTCTTCTAGGAGCTTTATGGTTCTTCCTTTTCTATTTAGGTCTTTGATCCATTATGAGTTAATTTTTGTATAAAGTGTAAGATAGGGGTCCTCTTTCTTTTGGCTATGTATATCCAGGCCTACCAGCACCATTTGTTGGATAGACTGTTCTGCCCAAGGTGGGTGGTTTTGACAGTCTTGCCAAAAATTGCGTGACCATAGATGTGAGAGTCTGCTTATGAATGATCAATTCATTTCCATTGGTCTATGTGTCTTTAGTATTTATGCCAGTACCGTGCTGTTTTTACTACTGTAGCTAGGTAATATGACTTAAACTCCAGAAGTGAGAGACCTCCAACTTCACTTTTACATTTTAAGACGTTTCTGGCTATTCAGGCCTCCTTAGCCTTCCAAATACATTTGGTAATTGTGTTTTCCATTTGTTTTTTAAAAAATATTGGTGGAATTTTTATCAGGATTGCATTGAATCTGTATATCAATTTGGGTAGAATTGACATCTTAATGATATTCAGTCTTCCAATTTGTGCATATAGAATGTTCTTCCAATTATTTAGGTCTTAAAAATTTCTTTTAACAATGCATTGTAGTTGTCTGAATACAAGTGCTTTACATTCTTGGTTAAGTTTATTCCCAAATATTTGATTCTTTTAGTCACTATTGTAAATGGATTTTTTTCCTGACTTCCTCCTCATATTGTGCATTTTTACTAATGTATAAAAACACTGATCTTTGCAAATTGATCTTTTTCATGACACTCTACTGAAATCGTTTATTAGCTCTAGCAGCATTGTTGTAGATTTTTCAGGACTTTCTAGGTATAGGATCATATCATCTGCAAATAGCCAAAGTTTTACTTCTTCCTTTCAGATTTAGATACCTTTTATTTCTTTTTCTTGCTTGATTGCTCTAGCTAGAACCTCTACCACTATGTTGAACAATAGTGGTGACAGTGGGCATCCTTATCTTGTTCCTGATCTCAACAGGAAAGCTTTCAGTCTTTCACCATTGAGTATAGTGTTAGCTGTGGGTTTTTCATATATGGCCTTTGTCATGGTGAGAAAATTTCCCTTAATTACTATTTTTTGTAAGTATTTTTATCAAGAAAAGATGCTCTATTTTGTCAAATGCCTTTTCTGCATCAATCAGTAGGATCATGTGATTTTTCTTCTTCAATTTATGAATGTGGTGTATTATGCTGATTGATTTTCTTGTGTTGAACCACCCTAACGTGTGGTATAAAGCCCACTTGATCATGATGAATAATTCTTTTAATTTGTTGTTGGATTCAATCAGCAAGTATTTTGTTGAGGATTTTTGCATCCATATTCATTAAGGAAATGGGTCTATAATTTTCTTTTTTTGTAATATCTTTATTTTGCTTTGGTATTAAGGTGATATTGGCTTCATAGAATGAGTTTGGTAGCTTTATTAGTCAGGGTTCTCTAGGGAAACAGAACCAACAGAAGATATCTGAAAATATTATGAGATTTTATAAAATTCTTTCCTGTGACCATGGGGATGCACAAGTCCAGATTCCGTAGGCAAGCTGCAAACCAGGGGCTCTGATGAAGGTCTGATGAAGTTCCTTGATGAGTTCCCAGGAGACGTTGGCTGTCCGAAGACAAGCTAGAAAATTCTCTGTGAATACTAAAATCACTTCTCCTTTTAAGGCATTCAACTGATTGGATAAAACATCACTCATTGCTGACAGCAATCTTCCTCATTGATTGCAGATGTAATCAGCCATCTATGCAGTAAACTAAGTGATGACTAAAGTACCAAAATGTTTTTGTATTACAATTAGCCCATTGCTTGCTTGACCAAACAACTGGGCACAATTACCTGGCCAATTTGACACATTAGCCTAACCAACACAGTAGCACTCCTTTTTGTTCAATTTTTTGGAAGAGCTTGAATAAGATTGGTATTAAATCTTTTTTAAATGCTTGGTAGAATTCACTTATAAAACCATCTGGTCCTGGGATTTTTCATTTTGGGGAGTTGTGTGATGACTGTTTCAATTTCTTTACTTGTGATTGGTTTTTTGAGGATTTCTATTTCTTCTAGGGTCAGTGTAGGCTGTTCATACATTCCTAGGAATTTTTCCATTTCATCTACATTGTCTCATTTTTTGGTGTACAGTTATTCATGGTATCCTCTTATGATCTCATTTATTTCTGTGGGGTCCGTAGTAATGACCCCATTTTCATTTTTTATTTCATTTATTTATATCTTCTCTCTTTTTTTCTTTGTCATTCTAACTGTTTGTTGATTTTGTTAATCTTCTTGAAGAACTAACTTTTGGCTTTGTTAGTTTTCTCTATTTTTTTTCTCAATTTCATTTATTTCTGCTCTGATTTTTGTTATTTCATTCCTTCAACTTGCTTTGGGATTAGTTTGCTCTTCTTTTTCTAGTTCCCCCAGCTGTGTAGTTAGGTCATTGATTTTAGCTCTTTCTTCTTTTTTAATGTAAGCATTGAGGGCTACAAATTTCCCTCTCAGCACTGCCTTCCCTGCATCCCATATGTTCTGGTATGTTGTGTTCTTGTTTTATTTCTTTTTGAGATATTTATTATGTGAATATTCTCACTATCTTGATTTTTGTGATAATCAGGATAGGCTAAACATTTGCTACATTAAAAACCACACATGTGTCCCCAGACCTAGTTTTTCTCTCTAGGTCTGGTTTTTAGAATGCTGGTGATAAACTAAGCTTGATATGACCATCCTGTATGGGAAAAGACTCTAACTTTTGGGTATCTTTGGTCAACCTTAAGAGATATAGCAGGGGGACAGATATGGCTTGGGTGGTTGGACATCTGTCTCCCACATGGAGGGACCTGGGTTGGATCCCCGGGACCTTCCAGTAAAAAGAAAAATATAGAAGGCACATCGGCCACCAGGCCTGTGCACATGTGTGCCGCCAGGTCCCGCGAACGAGTGAGCCGCCAGGCCCTGTGAGTGGGTGAGCCGCCAGGGCCTATGTGCGCGTGCACCATCAGGCCCTGCAAGCCATTCAGCAAGATAATGACATAGCAGGAGAGTGACACAAGTGAGAGCCAAGATGAGACGAACCAAAAAACCAGGAACTAACGTGGCACAGGTGGTAGGATGCCTCTCTCCCACATTGGAGATTCTGAGGATCGAATCCCAGTGAAGATAGGAGAAGGATGAGAAGAGAGGGCAAGAAATGGACACAGAGAGTTGCCCAGTGAACGGACACACAAACAGCAAAAACGGGGGTGTGGGGGGAATGGGTGTAAAAATAGATAAAAGTAAATAAATAAACAAATCCTTAAAAAAAAATGTATAGGGGAGGAAGATATGGACTATAGTTAGTGGTAATACTTTGATGATGCTCTTTCATGATTTGTTAACAAATGTTTCGCAACAATGCAGGGTGTTGGGGGTGGGGAGGGTGATGTGTGGGGACCTGTATGATGTCGTGCATGTTTGTTTTGTAAGTTCACAATGTTTACTGAACACTTATAGTTTATGTATGTTCATGTATGAATGACATACTTCGATAAATTGTTTAAAAAATACAAAAAATAAATAAATAAAAATTTGTGGATTTCATCCATAAAAAAGATATTTATTAATTTCTCTCAAAATTTCTTCTTTGAAATATTGATATTTAAGAGTGTGTTGTTTAATCTCCATATATTTGTGAATTTTCCCTTTTACTGCCTCTTATTGATTTCCAACTTTATTCCATTATGATCAGAGAAAGTGCTTTGTATAATTTTGATCTTGTTGAATTTATTGAGATCTGCTTTGAGACCCAATATATGGTCTATCCTAGAGAAAGATCCATGAGCACTTAAAAAGAATGCATATCCTGCTGTTTTGGGGTGCAGTGCTCTGTATATGTCTGTTAGGTTTAGTCCATTTATCATATTATTCAAGGTTTCTGTTTCTTTATTTATCCTCTGCTCAGATATTTTATCCAATGCTGAGAGTGGTGTATTGAAGTCTCCAACTATTATTGTAGAGACATCTATTTCTCCCTTCAGTTTTGCAAGTGTATGCCTCATGTGTCTTGGGGCATCATTGTTAGGTGCATATACATTGAAGATTGTTATTTCTTCCTAGTGCATTGCCCCTTTTATTAATATATAATGCCTTTCTTTGCTTTTAATAACAATTTTGCTTTTAAAGTCTGTTTCATCTGATATAAGTATAGCTACTCCAGCTTTTGTTGTTGTTGTTGTTGTTGTTGTTGTTAGTTCATGCATACAATATCTTTTTTCAGCCTTTCACTTTCTAGTTGTATCCTTGGGTCTAAGATGAGTCTCTTGTAGACAGCATATAGATGGCTCATATTTTCTTGTCCATTCCCCTAGTCTGTGTCTTTTGATTGGGGAGTTTAATCCATTAACATTCAATGTTATTACTGTAAAGGCAGCTCTTATTTCACCTATTTTGACCTTTGGGTGTTATCTGTCTTATTTTATTTTCACCACTCTTTTGACACTTTTAGTTTCTTTACTGATATAATCTTCATTTCCAGACTGTCTTCCAAACCTCTCTATCCTGTCTTTTCTTTTCAATACACACCCTTTAGTATTTCCTGCAAAGCTGGTCTCTTTGTTATAAACACTCTCATTTTCTGTTTATCTGTGAATTTTCTAAACTCACTCTCATTTTTGAAAGATAGTCTTTGAAAGACAAGATAAAAGGTTCTTGGTTGGCAGTGTTTCTTTTGCAGTGTCTTAAATATATCATACCACTGTCGTCTTTTCTCCATGGTTTCTGATGAGAAATCAACATTTAATCTTATTGGGTATCCCTTATATGTTATGCATTGCTTTTCTCTTGCTGTTCTCAGAATTCTTTCTTTGTCTTTGGCATTTGAAATTCTGACTCGTATGTGTCTATTCAGATTTATTCGGATAGGGGTCCATTGTGATTCTTGGACATGGATATCTATGTTCTTCTATAGGGTTGGGAAATTTTCTACCATTATTTCTTCAAATATTCCTTCTGCCATTTTTCTCTCCTCTTCTCTTTTTGGGACACCTATGACATGTATGTTTGCATGTCTCTTGCTGTCATTTAGTTCCCTGATACCTTGTTCAATTTTTTCCATTCTTTTCTTTACCTGTTCTTTTGTATGTTTGCTTATGGAGGCCTTGTCTTCAAACTCACCAGTTCTTTTTTCTGCCTCTTCAAATTTGCTTTATATGACTCCAGTGTATTTTTAATTTCATTTATTGTGCCTTTCATTCCCATAAGATCTGCTATTTTTCTGTGTGTGTTGTCAAATTCTTCTTTGTGCTCTCCCAGTGTCTTCTTAATATTCTTAATCTCTTTAGCCATGTCATTGAATTTATTAAGGAGCTTTGTTTGAACATCTATGATTAGTTGTCTCAACTCCTTTATGTCATCTGGAGGCTTATCTTGTTCCTTTAACTGGGGCATATCTTCCTGTTTCTTGGTGTGGATTGTAATTTTTTTGTTGGTGTCTTGGCATCTGGCTTACTAGATGTATTTATTCTGGGTGCAGTTTCTCTCTTATTTTGGGGCTTTTTTGCCCTTTCTACCTTGCTGGTTGTGTAGTAGTATACAAGTATATAGTTGTTGCTTAAGCTGTGGAGGCTGAAGCTGCCCGCATTGCCCTAGGAACTGATGAAGCTTCTCTCACATTTCTCCTTTACCAGGGGTAGGGACAGAGTAACAGCTGTGTGTAATAATCCAAGTCATGCAAACCAAGATAGTCTGTAGTTGCCCGGAGAGACAGATGATGCTTCATGCCCCTTTCTCCCCTGCCTGGGGTGGGGATGGAGCTGTAGATTTAGGCAGCAATCTATGCTGTGTGGGTCCAAAATGACCATTGATGCCCAGGTAGACTGACATAGCACTGCCCCCCACCTCCTGCCAGGGGTGGGGATGTACCCTCTGGACTGGACAACAATCTAATTTGTGTAGGCTGAATGTGCCTGCAGTTGTCCTGAGAGGCTGAGGGAATACTGTCCCTTCTATGCTTTAGAGAGTGGGAACAGAACCACTGACATCCAACAGTTCAGTCCCTGTAGGCCAAGAGTACCTGCCATTGTCTGTAGAGGCTGAGGATACACCAGCCCTCTCCTATCCTGTTGTGGATAGGAGTTGGATCTATAGGTTCCCAACAGTCCAGGCCATACAGGCTGAAAGTGCCTACCATTGCCTGGAAAGTCTGAGGAAACGTAGCTCCCCTTCTACCTTACTTGGGGGCAGTGATGGAGCTATAGGTGTCTGACTGTTCAGTCTGTGTGAGCCAAAAGCACCTGCAGAGACCCAGAGGGGCTGAGGAAACACAGCTCCATTCTTATCCTATTGGGGGCCAGGGATGGAAGTACAGGTGCCCAAGTATCCAGTCCGTGTGGGCTGAAAGCACCTGCAGTTTCCCAGAGTGGCTGAAGAAACTCCAGCCCCCTCCTATCTTATGGGGTTGGAGGGATGGAGATGGAATAGAAGGTACTCAACAAATCAGTTTGAAACTGATGTGGGTTGAAATTGCCTGCAGTTGCTCAGAGAGGCTGAGGAAACACAGCTCCTTTCCTATCTTACTGGGGTGCAGGAATGCAGTCCCAGGTGTCTGACTATTAAGTCTGTGCTGGCCAAATATACCTACAGTTACCTGGAGAGGCTGGTGCAGGTCCTGCCAGCTTACACCCTGCCAGAAGTGGGGCTGGAGCCTGCCTAGGGCTGCAGTCTGATCTGGGTGGAAAGAAGCCAGTCCCTACTGTCACTGTGATTTCCAGTCAGCCAGGCTTCCCCTCATTCCAGGGGCGGAGTTAAAATGGTGGCTACTGGCTTCTTTCCAACTCGGACAGGTTCAAACTTCAGTTGTTCTCAGGATTATACTTTAGTTTGCTGAATTTACTTATAAGTAGCTGAGGTTGGTGCCCAACCGTCTCTTCCACCCTCATTTTTGGGAAATGGAGCTTCCAATTCCAGCCAGGGAATAGCTCCTGAGGTGGCTTGCTCTGCCCGTGGAAGATGCGCACTCGCCTCCATGTCGTGGAGTGCTCTACTCACGAATCTTCTCTGCAGATGGGCAGTTTCTTCCTCCCATTCTTTCAAAGATGTTGTGGGATGCTCTTCCGGTCTCCTGGAGCCCCCAAACGAGTGCTTTAGATACTCTGGTTGATTACTAACTGCCCTGTAGCAGGAGCTGACTCTAGGAGCTCCTTACTCTGCTGCCATCTTGCTGGTTGTCCTTAAAATTTTTTATGGCATATAAGAGTTATAGAAGAGATGTCTGGTACCAAACTAAATGTTTGGTTTGGTTTTATTAATTTTTTTTTCTGTCAAAGTTTTTATAGGTTGTTTCTATTACCTTTGAACTTTAATAACATCTTCAGGCTATGTCTAGCTCTAGGGAAATTTCATTTCTTTCTGGAGATTTGACACTCTTTCTTCTGTCTTTGTTCCTTGTAGAATACCCCTCTACTTACTTACATTGGCCTTCTTACATCTGTCCTCCAAAGCTCTGATCTTTTCATTAACCTTTTCATCATTATTTATATGTGTTTTTCTGATTTCTGGAATAATATCTTCTAATACGCTGTTTCCATTTTTTGTTTTTAATTTTTTTTTCATAGCCAGTCTGCCTTGCACTGCTTCTGCTGCATTTTTTTATTTTGATAATTATGTTTTTCACTAAAAAACTATCTTTCTGATCATATATTATTCCTTTTTTCATATAGGCGGTATCATCTCAATTCCACTGAAAGTGAAAAATAAGATTTATGTTTTAGAATTCCATTAATTGCTTGTATGTTAGCTGGAAGGGTATGTATTTATTTCAGTGTGGGTGAGAATTGATATATTTTCACTGAAAGCATAATGCTGACTGTATGGACCTAGTTTTGTACCCTTCCCACTCTCCTTAATAACCCCCATTACCTAATCCTAGAAATAGCCGTGTGACATGGCAACATTTCTATATCAGGACTAATGAGGCCATTTTTTTTAGTGATGGTTTAAAAAAAAGGCAGCTTGAATTGCTGTATCATGAACAGTGTTTTATTTTGTTTTCTCTCTCTTCTTCCATCGGACTTGGAAGAATATCTGTCTACACATATTATCCAGGTATATTTTTGGAAAAAATAAATTTCTTCAATTTACTAGCCGATCTTTTCCTCTTTTGCACTAGAATCAAAGCAGTTGAGGCTTCTCATCTTACAGCTGTTTAAATAGTGTACAGTATTATTCTCTCATTTTACTTTTCCTTTGTCTTCATTCTCAAGTAATTTAATTTTAATTTTCCTTTTGTTATGTGTGATTGGCATCAGCCTACACAATGAGTTTGTGTCTAGCACGACAATTTTGAAATAGTGTTTTTCTTCTTATGGCTCATAATTACTTTAGGGTGTAACTCAAACTTACCATATGCCAGAATGACAAGTGACCTCAGCTCAGTTCTTCCTCTGGGGAGTCAGAGTCGGCATGCATTACTAATCTATTCTATTGCATATTAAACAATTTTTTCCATAAAAGCCAAAGTCTTTTTGTAATCACAGTATGATATTTGTCTACTCCCTTTTCTGTAATTTAATATATCAAGTATTTCTGTGTGGATGGGGAGAAACAGCCCTTTGCCTTGTGGAAAGAAAGGGTATGGTGTTTGAGAATTACAGAAGATTTGGTAGGAGATCAAATCTTGATCCATATCTGTTCCTGATAGTTCCTCATCTGTTGAAAAAACACACACAACAAAAAAACCTGGTAACATGTCCCCAGCTAGTTTTGCCAGTCTGTAACCGTTGTCCTAGACTTTTAATTTTTCCCTGACTTTTCTAATTCAGGACAGAAGTACAGTTGCCTCTTGGCTGTAAAGGCAGTAACTAGTCATACTGGCCTATAACCAGGCCAGGCATTGATATTTTAGATTCCAGGATAAACCAAATCTGAGAATGACAGGCTTTCATAAAGTTGTAAGGAATCAATGTAAAGTGATGGTTGTTATTTATTTTTTTAGAGATACTTTCAGCTGCAGGTGTCAGAAAATCTGACTAAAAAAGGCTTAAACTATAAGGATTGTTTTACTTCAGAAATCTTGTGATTCCTATTCCTAGGTTTGACTCAACAGTTTCATCAAGGACCCAGGATGTTTTCCATCCTTCCACTCTGCCATTGTTAGAATGTTGATTCATATTTGTAAGATGGTTTACTACTTGCTAACTTGTTGCCTCATGGTTTCAACATGGCTGCCTCAGCTCCAAGCATTATGCCTTTACCCAACTGCATTCTAAGATAAGAAGTGAGGGAAGCAAAGTAAGATGGGGACTCACCTCTCCTTTTTGATAGGAGAAAAATCACCAGAGCATGCTCATTCTCTCCTGCAGACTTCCCATTAGATGTTCTTACCTATCACAGCCCCAAGCTATAAGAAAGACAGAGAAAATGAGTATCTGACATTTCCAGTTCTCTATTCAGAGGCAGGCAAAGGAGAACGGTAGAATGCCTGCCAGGTCTTCTACCAAGGGATCCATCATAGCATTCCATGTTCGTTCCCCCTTCATCTCTCCAACCAACCTGAATGAATTAGTCCTTCTTGGTTACATAGTAGATGAAATCTTACATGTGCAAGTTAAACAGCTAGTTTGCTTGCTGTATATTAACTGATGATTATAAACACAAATATTATCAGACTCTATTACAATAGTTATAATTCCTTTTGTTTATATAACAATTTTTATATCCATTATCTCAAATCATCTTCCATCCATATTAACAATAGTTTTGGTTTCCGTTTACATATGAAATAGAGAGATTAAAAATGAAAAGTTATGATCATGCATCTCACAGTGGTAGACTGGGAATCTTGATTCCTTGACCTAACCAGTTTTATAATTCCTTTTACATGGACTTGTAATCCTTATTCTGAAGTAAGAAAACTTTAAGGAAAGGTTTTCTCCCTTCTGCTCATAATAGGGTAAATATTTACTACCTTTCCTTATGCAAAGAAATAAATGAAGCATCATATCCATTTAAAAATTCCAGTGTTCCTTTCTGGGAAGCAGTTGGTAATAGCTATCAAAATATAAAATGGGAATTTCCTTTGATTCCACAATCCCAGTCTATAAAGTTTTCATAAGGATATAAACACAAAAGGCAAAAGGGCTTATCTCCAGTTTATTTTCAGGATTGCTAATATTTACAAATCATGGAAATAATCTAAGCGATCATGAGTAGAAGACTAGTCACATACAAAGAAAATATTATGCATCTGTTAAAATGATTATAAACAAAAACAGCAAACTGAATCCAACAGCCATATTTTTTTAAAAAACGTTATGACCAAGTAAGATTTATTCCAGGCGTGCAAAGATAGTTCAGTTTTAGGAAACCATAAATATCTAAGAAAATAATCATGTGATCATCTCTATGTTCTCTGGAAGCCTATTTGATAAAGTTCAACATACATTCTGTATAAAAGCATTCAATAAAAACTGATGAATGCTTCCTTCACATGATAAAAATCTGCAGAGTTCTTAATTCACTTAAGGTTGAATTAGCCCCTTTCCCACTGTACTCAGGAAGGGGGTGTGGATGTTATTATCTCCATGATATTTAATATTGCTTTGAATTCATTGGCCTATGTAATCAAAGAATAGAAAACAATGAGACATGCAAATTAGAAAAGAAACGATGAAAAACTATCCCTGCCTATGAGATGGACACAGTATACCTGGAAACCCAAAAGATTTTAAAAATAAAACTCATTCAAACAATAACAGCGTTCAGTAAAGCAGTTAAATTTCAGTTAAAATCAACATGAAAAACAATAACTTTTACATATACTAACAACAACCTGTTAAAAATTATAACAGGATTTCATTTTAAAATAATAACAACAACCGAAAGATAAACTACTTAGGAATAAATTTAAAAAGAAAATGTCAAAACCTATATAGGAAAGTTTTTAAACACTCCTGAAATATACAAAAAGCCACAAAATGAGACTTGAACATATGGAAAGAGAGTCTCTCTCTTTCTCTTTTTTTTTTTACAAGGTGATTCACCATCATAAAGATATCAGTTCTTTCCAAGTTAGTATATAAATGTAACTCCATAGTAGAAATGCCAGAAAATGTTTTTTTGAGCCAAATAAGTTGATTCTAAATTTCATACAGAAAAATGTAAAAGCCTGAACATATAGGAAACTCCTGGAAAGGAAGAAGAATGACAGTGTGAGGTCTAGTTTATTGCACCAGATACTGAAACACACCGTTAAATCTCTGTAATTAAAGCAGTGTGATACTGGTGCATGAATAAACTACCAACCCAACAGAATAAAATTGAGAGTCAGAAATAGACCAAGGCACATCTGGAAAGTAGATATATTATAAGAGTGGTGTCTCAAATTACTGGGGAAAAGATGGAATTTAATAAATTGTGTTGGTAAAAAAAGATGCATTTGGATCCATATCTTACACCATACAAAAAAATAAATTCCGGGAAGCGGATGTGGTTCAAGCAACTGGGCTTCCATCTACCATATAGAAGGTCCAGGGTTTGATTCCCAGGGCCTCCTGGTGAAAGGCCAGCTAGCTTGTACGGCAGGCTGGCCCAAGCGACGTGCTGGCCGGCATGCATGCTGGCATGTATAAGAGTGCTGGCCTGTGCAGGAGTGCTGGCCTGCGTGGAAAGCTGGTGCAGCAAGATGACACAACAACAACAACAAAAAGAGGCACAGAGGAGAGATAATAAGAGATGTAGCAGACCAAGAGATTGAGCGCCTCTTTCCCACTCCGGAAGGTCCTAAGATTGGGTTCCAGTGCTGCCTAAAGAGAAAAC
The DNA here is from genome assembly GCA_026826555.1 of Tolypeutes matacus. Lineage (NCBI taxonomy): Eukaryota > Metazoa > Chordata > Mammalia > Cingulata > Chlamyphoridae > Tolypeutes > Tolypeutes matacus. Next base: position 25,619,329 of record JAKSZT010053769.1, read on the forward strand.
AAGCAGACACAGAAGAACAGATAGAGCAGACAGTGAGCGCAAAATGGCGGGGGCGGGGGGGGGGGGGTGGCGGAGAAAAATAAATAAATCTTTTAAAAAACATATTTAAAAAAATAAATTCCAAATGAGTTAAAGATCTAAATGTAAACCAAATAAAACCATATAAGAAGAATAGAAGATATGGGTGAATTCCTTTATAACCTGGGAGTTCTTAAAGCCTTCTTAAATATGACAGAATCCAAAAGCCATAAAAATAATTTGTTTGAAAAAATTTTAAACTCTGTGCATTGCAGGAAAAATTCAAGTCAGCAAATAAATGGCAGAAAGAAAATATCTGCAACTTATATCACACACAAAGACCTAATTAATGAGCTATACAAAAAATAGGAAGAAAAAACAAAATCTGATGTGCAGAGATACGAACAGTTCACAGGAAAAGAAAGTCAGATGGTCTGGATTCAAGTTACTGAAGTGAATACCAATAAAGAAACCTAGGCCATGAAAACAAAAAAAAAAAAAAAAAAGAATATGAAAGATGCTCAACCAACTATAATGAGTGCAGCAAGTTAATACTACACTGCTCTTTGTGGAAGGGTAGTGACAGGGACAGGGCCCAGGGAGGCTTCTGGGTCCTCATATCTTGATCCAGAAAGGGGTTATCTGGATTATTCATTTTGTAAAATTTTGTAAGCTCTACTCTTTAAATTTATGTAGTCTATTGTATGCGTGTTATATTTAACCAAAAAAATCTAAAAATAGTTATCAGATTGGTACAAATATGCTCATGGCCAGACTATATAAAGAAAATAGGCACTCATATTTTGCTTGTGGGAGTACAAAATAGTATAATTCATACTTGAGAATCTGACAATATTTCGCACAATCACAAGTGCTTTGTACCCCTTGATCAAGTAGTTCCACACCTAGTATTAGCCCTAAATGTACACCTCCAAAACAACATGGTTATTCATAATGGTGTTCTTTGGTAATGTGAAAAGACTGGGAAAAACCTAGTGTTCATCTGTAAGAGATGAGTTAAATAAACGATGATATTGCACACCATAAAATATTATGCTGTCATAAAATGGAATAAGGACAATCTCTATATATTAATAGAGAGTGAAAAAAGCAAGGTGCACAACAATGTATACTGTAGGCTACCTTTTCTGTAAAGTGAAGAAGAAATAAGAATCTATTATCATTTTGAAAGTATTGTAGGATGCTAATGCCATAAGGAACCACAATTTTTATTTTAAGAGAAAGGAGATACATATATAAAAACAAAAATAAGATGGAGGAATCTATAATATAAAATTTAAATTGCAAATAGTAAGTGAATTCATGAGTTTTAAAAAAATATAGGACTCTCTGTCCACTGAAAGGTTTCCAAAGCAATGGCATCTCAATGACAGTGTGCACATCTAGAGTCCAGATCTTGATTTTCTCAATCCTGTTTCCCCATTAGTTATAACCAGGAATCCTTAAAGAAATGGCTGATTTCAGATCTGGGGTGGGAAAGTAAAAGGTAAGCCTGGGATATCTTCTTGTCCCAGAAAACTAGGAGCCACTCAAAGATAAATGGGGTCATGTAAAAAACCACAGGTAGCAGCTAGAAAGAGCGCCTACTGACTGAATTTGGGACAATTAGAACATCAAAAAGAATGACCTTAAATTATTGCAATACAGTGAATAAACAAAAAACCCATGAGTTCAGAGTGATATTCCAGAGAAGAGAGGGAATTCATTTGCTGTACCACTAGAGGTAACCATTATATCAAATCTTTACTTTGAAAATCAATAAGGAGAAGTATTAAACATTGACCATGCTTTTTTATTAGGAACTGTGGTTCATCCCAGTTGAATGAAGAAAAACTTTTTTTAAACAAGGATTAACACTTGAAAAACAAAGAAGGAATAACAACATGAAAGTGACCAATCTCCAACCCCCAGTGAAATATTGATTCAGAAAATGGTTTTACCTAAAGCCATTAGGTGACATTTATTGGGGAACAGGATATTCCCACCATCACATAGAATCACCTACAAATTGTTTGCTAATTGCAGAGGGAAGCACCTGTATAGAAAGACAACTTGAATCACCATATAACAGTGATCAAAGTTAACTTAAATAGATATTTCTCCAAAGAAGGTATGTAAATGACCAATAAACACATGAAAAGATGCTCAACATCATTAGCCATTAGGGAAATGCAAATCAAAACCACATTAAGACAGTAAGTCATACTCACTAGGATGGCTTTTATAAAAAATATAATGAGTGTTGATGAAGATGTGGAGAAATAGGAACCCTCATGCATTGCTGATAGGAATGTAAAATGGTGCAGCCACTGTGGAAAAGAGTTTGGCGGTTCCTCAAAAAGTTATGCATAGAATTACCATGTGACCAGGCAATTACACTGCTAGGTATACGTGAGCAGGAATTGAAAACTGACTCTAACAGATACTTGTACATCAGTATTCATAGTAGCGTTATTCCCAATGGACAAGAGACGGAAACAACCCGAGTGTCCATCAACATAAATGGATAAATAAAATGTGGTATATACATATAATGATACATTGTGTAGCTGAAAAAAGGAATGAAGTTCTGATATATACCACAACATGGATGAACCTTGAAAACATTATGTTGAGTGAAATAAGCCAGACAGAAATGGACAAGTATTATATGATTCCACTTATATGAAATATCTAGAATAAGCAAATTCATAGAGGCAAAAAATAGATTAGAGATTGCCAGAGACTGGGGCCAGGGAGAATGGGGAGTTATTGCTTAATGGATATAGAGTTTCTGTTTAGTCTGATGACAAAGTTTTGGTATTGGATGGTGGTAATGGTGGCACATTGTGAATGTAATTAATGCCTTTGAATTATACAGTTGAAATTGGCTAGAATGGCAAAATTTATGCTACGTATATGTTACCACAAGGCAAATTTCTAAAAAAAAGTATTTAAGCAAAGAATAAAATGGTTTTTAAATTGTTGTTACAAATAAAATAACACAGAGCAAGTTTTTGAACTTGACAATAAATTCAATAACTTGGCAGTTTGAAAGGAAAAACAGTCTTTATTTTTTGGAAATATTTATGAAGTAGATAAAGCAAATATGGTAAAATGTAAACACTTGTTGAATGTATATGGTAGGTGATAAGGTGATCATTGTACTCTTCCTTCTACTCTTCTACATGCTTAAAAATTTTGTAAAAAGTAAAGAAAAAAGATACATAGATCTTGTTTTTTTTTTTTTTTTTTACTTAAAAGATATTTAGGACAATTTCAATTAACTGAAATTCAATTTAAAATGCAGGTTAGAAAACAAATACAAGATATTCACTCACTTTTTGTAAAATGTGCATAGTACACATATTTAAAAATGTATATGTGCATAAAGAGATGTCTAGAAGAGTATGTGTTTAGATACTGTTTCAGTTTCCTTGGCTGCTCAAGCAAGCACTATGCAATGGTTTGGCTTAAATAATGGGAACTTAATGTCTCACAGTTTTGAGGTTAGGAAAAAAGTCCAAATCACGGCATCATCATAGTGATGCTTTCTTCCCAAAGACTGTGGCATTCTGGAGCTGGCTGCAGTGATCCCTGGTCCTTAGCTTGTCACATGGGAAGGCACATGGCAGCATCCCCTGGTCTCTCCCTTCTCTCCTGTGTTCCTTTGATGTTCAGCTTCTTCCTGCTCCCTCTATGGCTTTCTCTCTCTCTGTCTAAATTTCATTCTCTTTTAAAGGACTTCAGTAATAGGACTAAGAGCCATCCTGATTGAGGTGGGCCACACCTTAACTGAAATAACCTCATGAAAAGGTCATATTTGCAATGGGTTCATACCTACAGGAATGGGTTAAGTTTAAGAACCTGTTTTTTTTCTGGGGTACCTTCAGCTCCAAACCTACACACACACGCACACACACACACACATACACACACATACACAGTTATTATTTCTGGAAGTTAGAGTTCTGGGCAAGTTTTACTACCTTTTCCATTTCCGTATTGTTCGAAAATTTTTTTTACATTAAACACAGTTTATCTTTACAAAAACAATAAACCTGTTTTCAAAGGCAATAAAGCTTTTGTAGGTTTCCAATGTTTTGGAAAAGAAAAGGATGGTAGAGCTGAATTTTTAAGAAAACGGATTTTCCAGCAACGATAGAAATTGCCAGCGCAGCCTGAGACTTTTGCTGACAACAGCAAAAATCCTCTTTCCGACATGGTGAAAGGTAAAATGGGCCCAGAACCCCCTCCCAGCTTTGTGGTTCCCATGGAGAAAGCTTGCCATGGAACCCCTTGACTGAGGCAGAGGGGGTGGAGCCTGACCTTGCCCAAGCCTCTGGCCCAGGTGGGGCACTAGGGCACTGTCGCCTGCCCCACCCTGCAAGTCACTTTGGTTGGTGTCTGGCCAGCCAAGGCCCAAGTTTACTTGCTTTTGCCTTTGCTGTCCCAAGGCTGGCCTCCTCACCTTGCTTGACCGCACCCCTAGTGCTCTGCTTTTTGATTCAGGTCCTCTTAACTATCTCCACTTCAGAGCCAGGCTTTGATCTTGCCTCCTGGGATCCAGTTTCTGCTTAAGTCCCTCAGGCCTTTTGGTCCAGGGGTTGTTACCCACACAGCATCTCCGGGCTGATTACTCATTTCAACCTTGGCTGAGCTCTGCATTTTGACCTTCTGGCCGTATCAGGCATCAGGTCCAGTATCCTATTTGTGCTGGAGAACCTTAAATCTTAAGTTAATATGTTCGTATAAATCATACCAACCACAACAACATCATTAAAATCTTCTTTTGCCAAAATTTCTCATGGGGCAGTAGTAGCATTTATATCCACAAGGGATTTTTACAAAAAAAAAAGAATTATACTGTTCTATTTTGTTTTCCATTAAATTATTATTTTAGTTTTATGTGAGGCACAGTCAACATAACCTCGATATCAGATTATGCTCTTTTTCCAAAATTAAATATTTCAAAAACACAGAAAAGTACAGAGAATACCATCACAAGCACCTGCACTCAGACCACCCAGATTTAACAAATGTCAACATTTCATAATGATTGTTTCAAGTCTAGCATTCTCATTTTAAAATTAAATTGTATTTCTGTATAGGGGTGGAGCTGGCCTCAGGAAAACAGTGAAGGTAGTGTTACCAGATTCCCTCTAGGTTGTTGGCTATGTTACATAAACTAATTTAAGAACATGCTGGTCTAGGTAGACCAGTAGTATATTAAGGAAATGAGAGAAGAGAAGAGAAATGGGAGAAAATAACAGATTACGGGTCCCAGGTATTCTTGGCAGCTGGTCCAGGCAGAAAGGGAGTGATTTAGCGCGTGTGCTTGCCTTTTAAATCATTAATTATTCCTCCCCATTGCTAATGTTCACTGTTTTAATTGATTACTCCACCTGTCAATTCCCCTGGGGTAGTGGTAGGAGAGCCCAATGTTAGGGCCCCTTGAGAATATCTGGGGCTTTTCGTTGATCCCGGACGCAATCCCATTCTAAATTGAGGATTCTCATGGGATTCTTCCAGCAGCCTTCTTTGTGGGTTTTTTCTCTCAGGGGGGTTCTAGGCGGGATTCCATGGCCATGTGTTTCGTCTTCTCATTCCCTAAACTAGCCTGCTTCAGAGGCAGAATTCGCTTCTTGCTGTCATCCTCCCCTTTCACGGTAGGTGAATAAGCAGGCACCTCTGTGACCCTTCGTTCTACAAAATACCATGCCTCTCCCAGGGTAACTGCATTGGCAGCCATCATGCAGGGCTCTAGATGCAGCAGGGGAATCCTAACTATATTAGAAACCAATCCCTGGTCACGAGTAGCCTGGAAAGATGCGAGCAAAAAAGGGAAGGAGAGTCATTAGAACAAAGGAAGTTTGTTATACAGGAGAGTCTGCAGTCACCAGGCCTCAGAAAAAGAAGAAAAAAATGGATCCAGGAAGTGAAAAGTGGTTGGAATCCCAGCTTCCTATTTCTTGTCTCTGCTTCTCTCCACATCATTCTTTTCTCTTGCTCAGTTCACATGTAGGAAAATAGCCACCATGGCTTCTGAGTTTACATACGGCATGTCCAGACTCATGAAAGTGGACTAGTAGATCTTGAGTTGCAATCGCACATTTTCAGGGGAGGGAATCTGATTGTGTGGTCCTGGGTCACAGGTCCACCTCTGGTCCAGGGAGCTCTGGTGAGGATAACAAAGTCAGGTCCTACAAACATGGCAGCCAGGGTCCTGCTTCTGTGGTCCTGTGGATTTTGGACAGAGGGGGCTGTTCTCAGAGGAGCACCCCTTTCACCTCCCCTCACATAGGTGCATGTTCTCCAGGACACAGTCATTGCAGTTTGAGAAGCCCAAAGCTGGAGTATCAGCAAAAACTTGGGATGACTTTCGAGCCTAGCTACCTAGAACTTGGGAAAACACTGTATGATGATGATGAGTGATGATGATGGTGAGGAGGAGAGCAATGAAGATAGCTATCCCTGGGGGTATATACCATAGGTATATCATGAGTCACCCACTGTTATTGAAGGCATCTCAGATCAGGATTTGTGTATGGACAAAGATTCCCATTTTTAAAATAGATTGTGCTCTAAAAGTTTATGTTATTGTTTCTGTATTCCTTTGACAAATGTTTAGACTCTGATATGTAAGGGATTTAACTCGGTATAAGAAAACAGTGACCATTAAATTCCAAATTTCTTCAAAGGGTTTTGTGTGAACCCCTCATGCATATTTCAAGAGGTTGACTTCATTTTTTGAAAAATATCTCATAAAACACATAATTTTCTTTCTATATGTATCCTGGCTTATCAAGATAGGTGCTTGGTTTTATCTGTGTAAGCCATTTCAAACCTTATCTAGAGTAAGAAGAATATAGCTAAATAAATAAAGCTGAGGTCATGTTTATATTCCCATACTTGCTTGTGGAAGCCTGAAACATGATACTAATAAGCAGTGCTATTTTAGCCATGTAGACAGTTATCATTTATAATTTTTTTTTTTTTCGGAAGAAAATAATGTTGAAGCTCAGCCTTGGGATGGCAGGAAATACCTCCATCATCGAGGTCCTGTAGTGGGAGTGAGTCTCAACATACCCATTTTATTGACTCATGAAAAGCCACTGCTCCAGGCTCTTCTGCCCTCAGGTGTTATGAATTTCTCATTTTGCAAGTTAAGGCTCCAAAACCCGTTGGACCAGCAGCACTGGTTGAGTTTTGAATGAGCAATTGAACTCAGGAAACCTCAACGGGCTTCCCCAGCACCAAGATTGTTTAGCTTTAATTATGATACAGAACTAGTAACACCACAGCCTGCCTGGCCTCGGGAGAGCAAAGGGTCATGTGTAAACTCCCGGCATCTCATTCTCACTCCACACATAGGGCAGGTGCATGGTCACAGAGATGAGGGTGTGTAGTCAACAGCTTGCAGAAGCCATGAGCCCTGGGGTCAATTCAGCCTTCGTCCTGCTTGTTGCAGCCTCCTCAGAGTTAGTGAGGAGCACCCATCCTCAGAGCAGCTATCTCTCACCAAAACCCTTTCTCATGACCAACAGTCGAGACAGTGAGATGTAGTCCTCAGTGGAGTTGTTGTGTATCCTGGATTCATCATACCACTATGTGGTCCATGATTTAGTGCATAAAGAGAATGTAACCCAAAGTCAAAGCCTCCTGTGCTCCCGAAGTTAATCAAAGGTCACAATCCTTCTCTTCACCCATGGCCATATCTTGTCTTCATTTTTTGTATCCTAAGCACTGATCTGAAATATAATAAGAACTTGATAAGTATTTTTTCAGTGAATATTAGATTTTGACCTCTAAAGTTTGATTATTACAGATTCATGATGTCCATCTGTCTAGTCTGTAAAGGATCACCTAATGAACAAAACTGTTTTTTCTACTTTAAAAATTATTGAAATCAAAGGCGTTTGGCCTTTCTAAAGCCCTAAAGTCATATGCTATTTTCATTTCATTTGTCTTTCAGATTATTTGAATATATTTTACTCTATAAGGAAGGAGTGATGTTCCAGATTGAACAAGCCACCAAGGAGTGCTCAAAAATTACCCTGACAGATACCTGGGATCCTCTCGATATTCCCCAGAACTCCACCTTTGAAGATCAGTACTCCATAGGGGGGCCCCAGGAGCAGATCACAGTTCAGGAGTGGTCCGACCGAAAATCAGCAAGATCCTGTAAGGTTATGTCTTTTGGGGTTAAAAAAAAATTATTCAAACACAGTGGGGGGGGGATGTTTAACTCCTTTAGGGAAGGTGGTGGTTAGGAAAATTTGTCAACCTAATAAAATTAGTTAAACTCACATTTAGTCTCCAAGTGTGCTTTGCTGACTGGATAACACTAGGATCGTAGCATCGTATTTTGAATACCTCAGCCTTCCAGTGTCAACTCTTCCTTTCTGCCTCTTTGGCTTTTATGGACTTAGTCGTGGTTTTGACTTTTTGCGATGATTCCCAAAGATCTGTGACATGGGAGGCATTTTTTTGTGGCACCAATTTAAATAGGGTGCCTGTTTTTCTTCCCCCACATCATTACTTAAAGTTGCAATGACCAGATTTACACTCATTATTACAGGTGGCAGCCCAGCCTGCTTTGTATGTAGAGGTGAAGATATTCTCCGCTCTACTGCAATGTGCTAGCCCAAGACTTGTAAAAATACACGCATTTTGCCCGTCTTTTCTATTAAAAAGTCAGCTTTCCTTCCTCTTACAGATGAAACCTGGATTGGCATATATACAGTCAAGGATTGTTATCCGGTCCAGGAAACCTTCACCAAAAACTACAGTGTGATATTGTCTACCCGATTTTTCGACATACAGCTGGGGATCAAGGATCCCTCCGTGTTTACTCCACCGAGCACGTGCCAGACAGCCAGGCCGGAGAAGATGAGCGAGGACTGTGCCTTGTAACCTTGGGACCGCAGAAGTAACATCAGCGGCTCCAGAGCCAGTGAGCCCAGCTGGAAACGCACTTGAAATTTGAGGAGCTGAGAGTCTTCATTGGAGATAAATATAATTTTAGGAAGATAAGCATGGATGCGTGGTTTTTTGTTTGTTTGTTTTTTTTTTTTTTTGTATGTATGATTTTTGACTACTCAAGCTGTGTTTACAAAATGAAATTGAATGGAGATTATATGGTAATATGAGCTGAATAGATGGCTATTATGGATGCTAGATAATTCAGAAGCCCACTTGGGTTCTGATTCTTATGCATGTGCAGGTAGATACTAAATGAAGTGGCATACAAGGGGCAAGGGCCCAATAGGAGCAGTTTGCATTGGCTGGGAGGAGTATTTTACTACTAATAATGTGGAAAATTGCTGGCATATGGTGATAATAAAAGCAGAGTGATTTTGGTCAGTTTTATTATTAATTTTTACATTCTCTACAGATAATGACCCTTTATTGCCTGCCCCAGGGTGGTGGACTGCTCCCACTAAGCCCCACCTCTGAAGATCCCTTGGCCACTAACAAAATGATCCCCTAAAATTCCTTCCAGCCTTAAGAGGTTTATGGCATGACCTAGTGGTTATAAAGTTTTAGGGGAGAAATGAAAGGCTAAACTAAGAAGTATTGATTCCTCTGAAAAGACATTTTGATCAAGAGGGTTTAGAAAATCTTGTTTACAAGACTGTCCACAAAAATGTCTATACTTGGGTAAGCATGAGCCATGTCTGCTTTCTTTTTCCTATGCAAAAGTATTATATATCTGCTGAATATCAAATGCTTGCCAACATACCTAGAAAAATGGGTGATATTTTAAAAATAGCCCTGAAATGGAAGTCAGGAGGCTTGTCTCCTAAATCCAGGACTAGAATTCCCTGGTACTCTAACTCCTTGGGTCAACTAAGTGCACTACACTTTCCCTCACCTCGGCCTTTTCCAAGGACACTGTTCCATGACCTCCTTATCTGACTTCTCCTCCTCCTTCCCTGCTCAGTTCACATGTGACCTGCCCTGACAGTTGCCCCCAAGCCTGAATTAGCTGCACCTTGCACTTTGAGCATGCTTTTCTCACAATTTTATATTCTAATATCCTACTTCCTGAGCACTGTCATCCACTGTCCTGGCTATGAGCTCCTCAACTACGGGTACCATGTTCTGATTACTTTTCTATCCCCAACACCAAGCAAGTGCCTGGCACATGATCAATGCCCTAAACATTTGTAGAGTGAAGAATGCTAGCTTTTCTGGTCTTTAAATGGGGTGGTTGGGTTGGCTGACCTTTAGGAAAACTTCTAGTAATAAAACTGATTATTCTACTTCTTTCTCCTATTATGTTTCATCTGGCCATCTGCCTTCCTTAGTTACCAGGAGAAATGTGTGGCGCTTATATTATGCTGAAAACAAACTGTATTACTCACAGTTTATCTATGCTATTTCAATAAAAATGTCACTGCATTTCAAAGTGGTCTTTGATATATTTGCTTTCAAATAAATATGGATTGTCTTGGTTATAAGGAAGTAAAAACCCCTATCTGATAACCAAATAAAGTGATTCATGGACTCAGAACCAAACTCATTATCTTCTCTCAAAAGCCCATTCTCCTCCCACCTTCCCTTAAGTTCGATTGCTTGGACTGGAAGCCTCAGAGTCATTCTTGACCTTTTTGTCTCCTGTTAGTTTAGATACTCACAGGCAATCGTATCTTAAGCACCATCAAAATTGTTCTTAAAGCTGTTACCTCTTCTCCATTGACTCAACCACTACCGATATCTAGCCTTAACATCTCTGGCCTTTGCAAAATCTTTATAACAAGTGCCTTTGCCCTGTTTTTCACTTCTAGAATCTATTGACTGTTCATTCATTCAGCCAGTCAGTTATAAACCAATTGTGAAGCACCTATCAGCTCCAAGGCCTGTGCAGGTTGCTGGGGTCACAGAGCAGGAGCAAAGCCTGGTCCAGATGGCATTTGAAAGGCACAGTTGGGAAAGAATTTCATATCTGTGTCTTGGTGTCCAGCCTGACAAAGCCTTTATGACAATGTTTGCCTCACTTCCTACCTCTCCACCCACCAAATGGCCCCACTCCTCCCCAAACTTCATATCTCCCCTTTGCCCCATAAACACTTTATCTTTGCCCTTCCCAACCCACATCCTCACTTAAAGGAGAAAGAAAGGAACTCTTAAAAAAAAAAAAAAAAGAAAGGAACTCTATATTTTTATTCTGGGACATATAAAGTGCCCTTTCATTTTTCAGTTGAGGTTGTTGTTATGAGTTAAATTGAATCCCCCCCAAAATATATGTTGAAGGCCTAATCCTCAGTAGGGTGATTGAAGATGCATTTAGTTAGTTGAGGTGAGGTCATACTGGAGTAGGGTGAACCCTCAATCCAATATGACTGTTTTTTTTTTTCCCCACATCTCCAATAGATTTATTTTGTTTGAAAAGAATGGATTTTTTAAATGCTTGAATAAATTATTTATTGTGCAAAATTACCAGTGTAAGGTTTTAGAGATTCCTGACAGTAAGATTTTTTTAAATATATTTTTTATTTTAAAAAAAGATATTTAGATTACATAAATGTTACATAAAAATGTAGGGGATTCTCATATGTCCCACTTCCTATACCTCCCACATTTTCCCAGATTAACAACATCTTTCATTAGAGCGATACATTCATTACCATTGATGAAAACATTTTAGAGCATTGCCACTAAGCATGGATTATAGTTTACATTGTAGTTTACACTCTCTCCCGCACAGTTTTGTAGGTTATGGCAACAAAGGTAATGGCCCGTATCTGTCATTGTAATTTCATTCAGGAAAATTCCCAAGTCCCCAAAATGTCCCCATACTTCACCTGTATTTTCCTCTCCCTGCCCTCAGAACCTCTAGTGGCCACTGCCTCCACATGAATGATATAGTTTCTTCCATTGTTAGAATCACAATAAGTCTATAGTTAGAATATTTTAGTCCATAGTTCATTCCCGAATGGATTTTGAAAGAAAAACACATGGGGCAGGGAGAAGTATAGGATAGAAAATAAATACAAATGTAATCTGTTTGGCTAATTGTTTTATAACCACAACAAACCAGTACATAGAATGCCCTGTACCAATCAACACATGAAAGGTTCAGAGATCAAGGTGTTCCTTAGCAAGGCTAAAGAACTCTGGTATTAGGCTGAAGTCCTTGTTTTTGGATGGATCATTGGGTGGGTAACATAGTCCATGCTTTAACCAGATTTAAATAGAAGAATGGCCACTTGGCCCAGGTAGAATTAGATGAAGGGCTTGGTTTCACGTGTCACATAACTACCAAAGTTCCTCCCCACAGTGCAGTGCCAGGTGGGGTTGTACTTCTTGACAAACTCCTTCTTGATATGGGCTGCAATGTCCTACTCTATGTTACATTTCTCTAACGCCTGAGTAGTGCAGTCCACTGAGTCCTGTTGCATCTCCTCCAACATGCCCACATTTTTCATCACAGCCTTTCAGTCAAGGAGCAGGGTTGACTGACTCAGGGAGTCAAAGGGGAGAAGAGGGACAGATGCACAGAGGGGGAGGCCATGTGAAGAGGAGCTGCACAGCACAAGCTATGGAATGCCAAGGATGGCCGGCCACTGACAGCAGCTAGGGAGAGGTGGATAAGGGCCATCATGGAGAGCACGGCTCTGCTAACACCTTGATTTCAGACCTGTATCCTTCAGGGCTAGAATAAGTTTCTGCCCTTTTAAGCCACCAAGCTTACCGTAATTTATTACAGCAGCTATAAGGCACTAATATACCCATTGCTGTAGATAAACCACTTGCCAGAAATGGAGAAAAAGTCTCCCTTCCAGAAGGATTTTACATCTGGTGGAGACCCCAACACTGATGGTGTCCTGGTGCTGTGGTTCTCCACTGCCTGAAAGTAAGGCAGAGACTCTGTAATGTGTACAGTGCCCTTTATAACCAGGCCCCCAATTCTTTCCATCTTCACTACTTGGCACGACCCTCTCTTTTCCCAACTGCTGCAAGAGTGTGAGAAGTGAGGCCTGGATTTCCTCTGGGCAGCAGGCAGATTTCCTTAGTCACCAGTCTTAAGTAAAATCTTCCTAATAATCATTGTCAAAATGAAGAGGCCTATTAAACAGGGAAGGAGGATGTAACCATTAAGATGACTGATTGCATGTTTCACTTCTCTGCAGACATGGCCTTCCAATCACAGGCAAGACCTAGGGTTGGGTGCCATTTTGTGAATACCCTGCCTCATATGTCTCTGACCCCTTGTGCTACACTGGAACTGCTTACTGCCACCTTCCAATTTGCCGGGATCTGTGCATGTGCTGGAGTCTGCTCTGCCTTGACTGACTAGACTGAAGAAGGCCCAGCTCTGTGATAGAGCCATCACCTACCTTTCACCCACTCCCCTGCTCCCCTCCCCCACCAGTCCATGTGGGAGTCAAGGGGATCTGGCCTTCCTGCCTCCAATTGTTCTATCCTCAGGGTGACTTTCTTACAAGAAAGTTAGCTAATTGAAATAAAATTGGTATATTAAAAAAATTTTTTTTTCAAATATTTAAAGAAGGCCAAAAAGGTTAGGTGTCTGAGGAAATTTTCCATGAAGTTTCCACAAAATGTTCTGAATTTCCTTCCAAGATAAATGTGACACCATTTAAAAATTCCATTGACTACTCACCTCTTGCTGGATCTTCTTTACTAAGTTTCCCCTCTCAAAGTTTCACGCTATTATTTTAAATCACTTCCCATAAGTATTCTGTCTGTACTACACTAGAGTGTTTTTTCCATTTTTTCCTGTATGTATATCATATTTTGTTTTTCTCCATCTGCTAAAAGCACCTCACATGCAGTAATGGTGCTCTTGTCATTCTTGTCAAATCAAAATAACTTCAATTAAATTGGATGAGAGATTGAGCCTTCTCAAACAAAGACTTGGGGAAATTTCATAAGAGAATAAAATGCCATAAAGGTAAATTCCTCCTTAATTTTATTTATCAATCTTAACTTTATTTTTGGATATTCTAGCATCGATAATCTTTTCTAGGAAATCTATTAGGAAAATAACCAACTATAATCTATTTTAATTTGTTTTCAAGCAAAATTATTATTTCAAGTTTATTTATAGAAAAAAAAAAAAAAAAAGGTTTTGGACCTACAATTTGTTGCATGTTTTGTTCAGAAAAAGTGATATTTGTTTTTATTTTAACCCAAGCTTTTATTTTTATCTTGTTTCCATTAGAGCAAAAATTAACATATTTTCAATATATATTTCATGGTTAAAATTGGAAAATGTAATGTAGCCCTAGCAATCAAGGAGTGGGCTATGATTATCCTGTACTTTAGGAATAATTTTCAGTGAATACAACATACACAGTTCTTAAGTAATCTGAGTATATGTGTGTTTGTGTGTGTGTGCTATGCTTTGGTAACAGTTATATGATTTTCAATGGCATATTTATTTTTAGCATCATTCATTCAAATCATCTACTTAAGTGTTCTTTTCCTCCATCACTGTAATTTTTGATGGCAAAACGTGTATTTTTCTTATTAAAACATGACTGCTGTTGTAATTTTTACTTGAGCTCTATAGTTTCAATAGAGAAAGTTATAAAAACAACACCACCAATAAATCAAGGGGTTATCTGTTATTGTCAGGAATGGTTTTCCAGACCTAAAGTGCTTTATTTAGTAACATCTCAACCTTAAATGATTAGTTTTCTCTGTCAGCCTGGAGGAACGTGGATGTTTGGGAAAACATTGGTATTAGCTTTCCAACCAAGAGGCACCAGCCTAAACTATTGTGAAATTTGCTGTTACCTAAGTAAGTACACAAAACTGATTAATGGTATAGACTTGGGCTAGACTTGTGGATAATTATATATGTATCATAGGCATTTAGGATGTCTTGGTTTTGTTTTTCTTCCAGTGGCAGCAATGGTGCCCTTTGTGTGGGGTCATGGTGCATTTGTACTTCCCTGGGAACACGGACATTTCAGCAAACTCTAGTTTCCCACTAAACTCCATCATAAGGTGGGAGTTGCTCTTCCAGGAATATAAAAACTAAACTGAAAACTTCTGGTGAGAAAAAGACTAAGATAAATGTGATTTAGGAAACATTCTGCAATCACATTAGTTGATGGGCATGTATGTCCAGCAATAACGAGTTAGTCTCTTTTTAGCAGGACTCTTTGCTTTTGCAGAGCTCTCCTACTTTAAGGTGCTAACTGACCCTTCCTCAGGTGCTCTGACCTTCCTGAGGGCTCAGGGATAATAAAGTGAAGCCATAGAATTCTTTCACCAAAAGTTCATTAAAATTTCCTGAGAAATTTTAATGAACTTATGGTGCAAATCAACATCATGGGAGTAAAAAAAGTGAAGCCTCAAGCCCAGTAAAGGTGTATACCTTTATGAAGTACCTTATAAGTCATTTCACTTAACAACACCTTTCATAATCTTCTCCCAGTGCAGCAAACACACACACTTTCCTATAAGCATAACCATTACCACATAAAGAGTAACCAATAGCACTGCAAATGTTGCCAGGTACACCCTACCTTCCTGATAGCTTTGTACTAAGGACATTGCTTAGATTCTACATGATATCAATAAATATCATAATGACCCCATGGATTCTAGCTCAAACTCCCTAACTGTCCCGCTTTGAGTCTTTTGTGGACCCCAGGAAATTATGTTCTTACGCTAACTCATTCCTGTGTGTGTAAGCCTATTGTGCTATTGTATGTGGGAAATTTTGGTTAGATTCATTAAAGGATCTTTTGATTAGATCGCTTTGATTAGATTAGCATGGGTCCTAATTCTCTCACTGAACTCAGAAACTGAGGATTGAAAGGACAGACACACAGAAAGAGAGCTGTCATTTTTACACTGCCATGTGAGGGAGGACTCCAGGATTGCCTACAGCTGAAGAAAGACAAAGAAAAGCCAAGAGGCTGACAGAGAGGCCATAGGCTGGAATCAGTGTAATAGATGAAGCTGAAGAGACAAGGCCAGGGGAGATGAGACAGATGCCTGATTTCCCACAGCTGAGCTCAGGGATAAAGTGAGCTTGGAGGAGAAGGCAGAGAATTGCCTTACCACATGGCAGTGGTCCAGAATTTCCTTTGGTGAGACAGCATCTCTGATAATGCTTTGATTTGGACATTTTCACAGCCTCAGAACTATAAGCTTTTACCCTAATAAATTTCCTTTATAAAGCCAATACATTTCTGGTATATTGCATTGGTAGCCTGTGGCAAACTAAAAGACTAACTATATCCCAAATAGCAAAGAAGATCCTTCAAAAAAAAAAAAAAAAAAAAAAAGAAAAAAGAAAAGGAGAAGATGATGCCATTGCAAGATTTATCACCATAAATTCTCAGCTAAAGGTGTTGCTGTACATTGGTGAATAAACATAAGAAAGTATAAGTCATATTAGAGTAGCATTTTAGAGATTTTCAATGCAAATATTTCCATTTTAAGTTATCCTAATATAGAGCATTTCCAAATCGAATTTTCTTTCCTAAACCACTGACCATTGGCCCCTTCCACCAAAAACTGAGAATTGTTCCCAGGGCTGTGGACCTATGGACTTCATATTACATGTTGCCATTTAATGAGGAAGGAAAATAGCCTGAAAGAGAAATATTCTTTGTTTGGGAACCTGCAATATAGCATCTTGCAGATATGTAGAGAACGTTGGCGACATTTATGAGATTAAAGTCACAGGTTGCTACTTTGGCCAAGATTCAGGAATACCCAGATTTTATTTTGTTCTTCCTGTCAAAGATCCAGAGTGAGACAAGTTCAGAAGACAGAGCCAAGTACATTATCATTGGGCCCAAATACTTATGTAGCACACTGGTGAACTCAGCTAGACCAAGTGGTGGAAATAGAGGCCAAAGTAGCTGCAGGCCAAAGCAGGATAAATTATTGGGTTTGTCCACTCTACAATAAGTCCCAACCCAAGTAGATCTCACCACTCCCAGTTCAGCAGAAGGGCACACTCAATAGATCTACTGGCATCTGAGAAAAGGAGAAAGAGACACAGGAGGAGAATATTTATCCCAATGCCTAACATGCCTTCCCCAGACCTTGGCTGGTCAGGGCAATAACCAACTTGTTTGAAGAGGGAACATCCAAAAAAGAAAGAAAAATTTGGCCAGGTCTAAGGGTCAAAGAGAATTCAATAAACTCTATGGCTTGGAAGAATTATCCCTCAAGACTGGCCGAATTCCCTAATGATCAGAAGTTTTGCTTCTCAAGTAATTTGTTATTGAGGGTAAGTGCTCTAAATGGCAGATTTAAGTATTCAACTCACTGGAAAGACTAAAAACACCATTGTAAAATAAAACTTTGTCATTCTGGCATATCAGTCTATTAACTCATTTCCTTAGTACATCTCCGTCTCTAAGGGAGACCATGAGGTTTAATAGAAAGGACAAGGGTTTGAAATCATACATACCTGAATTCAAGTGCCAATTCAGTCACTTATTGCTACTGTGTGACATTTGATGTGTTATTTTTAACCTTCTATTCGCATATGTTTTCTCTTGTCCCTCCTTTAAAGGATTTTTGTTAAGATCAAATGAAATGTGGCATGTAGCATGGAAGGAATAGGCATTCAAAAGGTAAGAAAGACCACCACAACTCTTCTAGGCATTGGGGATACAGTAGATGACAAGTCAGACAAGGTCCTGCCATCAGGGAGCTTCCACTCTGGTGAGGGAAGAAGCAGACAAAAACCAGACAATTTAAAAAGCCAGAAAGTGGCAGGAACTACATGGATAATGAAAAGAAAGTGATGGAGTAGAATGAGTAAATACTTTAGACAGGGATGGTAGGGAATGCCTCTCTGAAGAGGTACCCTTTCATCCTTTAACAGGAGACACCGAAAAGAAGCTAGTCTTGGGAAGCAGATATGGCTCAAGTATTTCGGTGCCCACCTACCACATGGGAGTCACAGGTTTGGTTCCCGGTGCCTCCTAAAGAAATAAGCAAGACACAGAGCTGATGCAATGAGATGACAAAATGAGGAGACACAACAGGAGACACAACAAGCAGGGAGCGGATGTTGTTCAAGTGATTGAGCGCCTCCCTCCCACACATGAGGTTCCAGGTTTGGTTCTTGGTACCTCCTAAAAAGAAGACTAGCAGACACAGAGAGCACACAATGAACAGACACAGAGAGCAGATAGTGAGTACAAAATAACAAGGGAGAGGGGGGACATAAATAAATAAATCTTTAGAAAAAAGAATTCTAAATTCCTTATAATTAAAAAAAAAGAAGCTAGTCTTGAGAAGATCCAATGAATAGCATTCTATTAGAGGGAACAATTAAAATAAAAGACTTAGGCTACAATGAGTTCATCTTGTTTGAGGGAATGTAAAATGCCCATGATGCTGGAACTTTGTGGGCAAGAGCTCCTGGGAGAGTGGTTTTAGATGAGGCTGAAGATACAGGCAAGGGCCAGAACCCATATGTAGCCCCTGGGCAATTTGATGTAATTATGAATTCCAAAAATAGATATTGGATCATGCTTGTAAACTGGTCTGCTAATCTGGGAATGATTAAGTTATGATTAGGGCGTTAACTGGGCCATGTCAGTAGGGCATTGAGCCCCACCCCTTGGTAGGTGGAGAAATCAAATATAAAAGGCAAGGCAAAAGACAGAGAGAGAAGTTTTTGATGTTGGAGTCTTGTGCTGGAGCCCCGGGAAGTAAGAGAGCTTGGTCGTGAGGAAGGCGAGAAGGCCCCGGGATAGAGACAAGCCATTCACCTGATAGTCTACAGCTGGCCTTGTGGAGGAAACAGAGGAGCTAAGCCTGGAGAGAAACTCAGCCCTGGGAAGAGAGGAACCCAAGAAGCCTGAACCCTGGCAAACATTGGCAGCTGTCTTGCTCCAACAAAAGGCAATGGACTTTGGTGAGGGAAGAAACTTATGCTTTATGGGCTGGTAACTGTGGACTTCTACCCCAAATAAATATCCTTTATGAAAACCAACCTATTTCTGGTATTTTGTATCAGCACCCTGGATTGTATTCTCAGGACAATGGGAAGGTCTTTGTGGTGGTTTGAGGCTATATGTACCCCAGAAGAACATTTTCTTCATTGTAGTCCATTCCTGTGGGTGTGAAACCATTGTAAGTAGGGACCTTTTGATGAAGTTACTTCAGTTAAGAAGGTATAGCTAAGCTCAACCACTATGGGTCTTACTCCCATTACTGGAGTCCTTTATAAGTGGAATGAAAATCAGAGAGAGATAGCCACAGGGAGCAAGAAGCTGAAAACATCAATGGAAACTGAAGAGAATGGGGAAACAGAAGATACCACCTAGTGCCATTGCTGTGTGACAAGTTAAGGACCAAGAATCACTAGCTGCCAGCCCCCAAAGGCCAGAGTCTTTAAGAAGAAAGAATTATCTGATGTCACCTTGATTTGGACTTTTTCCCAGCCTCAAACCATGAGTGAATAAATTCCTGTTGTTTAATTGGACCCATCTCATGGTATTTGCTTGAGCAGCCTAGGAAACTAAAACACTACTGAGGGATTTTCACCAGAGGAGTCACAAAATCTGATTTGTACTTAAAAAGACCCTTTTGGAGGCAGTTTTGGGCCAGGCAGCCACTGTGCTCCATTGCTTGTGCAACCAATAAAACTCTTTCTTTCTTTTGGGGAAAAAAAAAAAAAGACCTTCTGTCTGCTGTGTGGAAATAGACCACAGGAGACTGAGAAGAAAAGCAAGTAGAACTATAAGGAGGCTATTGCAATAGTTCAAGTGTGAGAAAATGGCAGCTTGGCCTAGGTTGGCAGTAGTGGAGGTGGGAAGAAGTACACAGTCAGGATATGTTTTGAAATAGAATTAGTGGGACTTATGAATAGATTAAATGTGGATGATGAGGGGGCAGGAGAAGGAGGAATCAAGGAAATCCCATTCAAATGTTAGTTGTGATTAAATTTACTGCATATTCAGGTAACTAGATAATGATAGGAGGAGAAAATCTTGCCTTATTCTAGTATCTGATTATGTATTTTTGTACTTGTTTGTGTGTACAAACTATTAGAAATAGGAAGAAACTTTATTATTCATTAAAAATATGTCTCTATGCATGTCTGTTTCTGTCTGAGATGTTGTATAATAGGGCATCAGATGAAACTGTGCTAAAGACCAAAACTGAGGACAACTTTTAAAGAGTCTTCAGTAGGGCCAGTAGTTGGTACCAATCATTCCTTCTTTTACTGAGGGGCACTAATGAAGAATTGGTCCTGCCATTAACCCCTGCAGGCCCTCTGGCTTCATTTAAGATATGAGGACTGGTAAGAAAGAAGAGCCATTGGAAATGCCCAGCTACTGATCTGAAGCTGTGCCCACCCCTGCTCACACTGAAATAGAATGTGTCCGTTTATTGGGAAGCTTGGTATTTTCTTAGAAGAATTTTTTAATGTAAATTTTTAAAAACCAACAGTTTCTAAATAACAGTAATAATCAGAAATTAAATGAAAACAAATATTATATTCATAGTAATAGCAGGTAAACATAAATGCCAAAAATGACCCTTATAAGAAAGTTGTGGAATCAATATTCTAAAATATAAATATGTAATCTTCATAAATTTTTACAGCAGTAAATAATGAAATGTTTTCCATCAGTTTCTGAATTAGTTTATAAAAATGTAATTTTTCAAACTTAATTTAGTGGTTAAAAATATCTAATTATAATCCCAAAGAGATTTCCTTTGCAATCTGACAAAATAATTACAAAGTTCACCTGGAAAAATAAACTGGATCTAAAAAATAAAAAAAAAAAATCAGTTAAGAACCATCCATATCAGATGTTAGGTATATAATGAAGTGATAAGTAAAAATTTGGAAAGAATCTAAAATTCACTGATAAATCATGGGTACTACAGTGTTTTATAAAAGCAGACCTATGCATTTAAAATTTCATAAAGAAGGGGGTGGATGTGGATCAAATTGTTGGGCTTCCGTCTGCCATATGGAGGGACCTGAGTTCGATCCCCAGGACTTCCTGGTAAAATTAAAATATATATATAGAGAGAGAAGGCGCATGGGCTGCCAGACTCTGTGTGCCGGTGAGCCGCCAGGCCCCGGGAGCCCTGCAGCAAGATGATGACATAACAGAAGAGAGACTCAGGGGAGAGACAAGACAAGATGCTCTGAAAGCTCCAAAAATCAGAAACCAAGGTGGCGCAGGTAGCAGAACACCTCTCTCCTACATTGGAGGTCTCCAGGATCGAATCCTGTTGAAGACTGGAGGAGGAAGATGAGAAGAGATGGCAGGAAACAGACACAGAGAATTGCCCAGCGAATGGACACACAAAAAATGGATAAAGTAAATAAATAAATCTTTAAAATTTCATGAAGAAATATCGTAAGCCCATAAAAAGGATGGGTTTACTTGTCAAAAAATGTTGGGAAAACCATCCAATTCTTATAGAAACAAAATCTAGTTGTACATTTCAGGACACAGGGTGGGTCCTAATCCTATCACTGGAGTCTTATATAAACAGAGAACTGAAAGAAGAAACACAGAGAGAGCGAGCGAGCTGTGGTTTTACCCTGCTGAATGAGAGAAAATGCCAGGATAACCAAAGCCACAGAAAAAGAGAAAAATACCAAGAGGCTGAGAGAGAGAGAGACCAGAGGCTAGAATCAGTGGATTAGCAGAAGATGAAGAGAGGCCAGAGAGAGAGGAGCCAAATGCCTGATCGCCCACAGCTGAGCTTGGGAGAAAAAGTGAGCCTAGAGGAGAAGGGAGAGATCAAACATCATTTTGCTTTGCCACATGACAGGGGTCCAGGATTTCCCACAGATGATCTTTGGTGGAGACAGCATCTCTAGTGATGCCTTGATTTGGACATTTTCACAGCCTTGGATACTATAAACTTTTACAAAGTCCCTTTATAAAAAAGCCAACACATTTCTGGTATGTTGCATTGGCAGCATTTGGCAAACTAAAACAGACCCCAAGAAAGTATGTTCTTAAAGTTAATCCATTCCTCAGAATATCAACCTATTGTAAGTACGTTTATACCCTTTTGATTAGCCTACTTCAGTTAAGGCTTGGCCCAGGGTGGGTCTTAATCCTCTTACTGTCTCTTTCTGTATTCATCCTTGTATTAGTCAGCCAAAGGGGTGCTGATGCAAAATAACAGAAATCGGTTGGTCTTTATAAAGGGTATTTATTTGGGGTAGAAATCCACAGCTACCAGGCCATAAAGCATAAGTTTCTTCCATCACCAAAGTCTGTTCTGCGAGTTGGAGCAAGACAGCTGCTGACGTTTGCCAGGGTTCGGGCTTCTTGGGTTCCTCTTTTCCCGGGGCTGCGTTTCTCTCCGGGCTTAGCTCTTCGGTTTCCTCCACAAGGTCAGCTGTTGACTATGATGCTCTCTAGGCTTTGCGTCTCCCCACAGGGCCAGGTGTAGACTATCAGGCGAATGGCTTGTTTCTATCCTGGGGCCTTCTCTCCTTCTTCACCACCAAGGTCACTTACTTCCCGGGCTCTAGCACAAGACTCCAACATCAAAAACTTCTCTCTCTGTCTTTTGCCTTGCCTTTTATATTTGATTTCCCCACCCACCGAGGGGTGCGGCTCAACGCCCTACTGACATGGCCCAGTTAACGCCCTAATCATAACTTAATCATGCCCAGATTGGCAGACCAGTTTGCAAGCATGATCCAATATCTAATTTTGAAATTCATAATTACATCAAACTTCCAAACTGCAACAATCCTATTATAACTGGAGGAATACAGAAAGAGAAAAGGCCCTGAAAGCAAGAAACTGAAAGCAAGGAAACTTGGAAGATAAGGGAGAGACCAGCAGACTCTGTCATGTGCCTTGCCATGTGACAGAGGAGTCCAGGATCGCTAGCAGCTGGTCTTCAGGAAGAAGGTATTGTGTTGATGATGATTCGATTTCAAAATTTTCATGGCTTCAAAACTGTAAGCTGTTTAAGCAAATAAATTCCCATTGTTAAAACCAATGTGTTTCATGGTTATATGCTTGAGCAACCTAGCAGACTAGAAATTATCTCATTAGAAAAATAGGTAAAAGATACATGTCGACAATTCACAAAAGACAGAAAAATGGCTAATAAACAATTTTAAACATCCAGCCTCAGTAGTAATCAAAGAAAAACAAGTTAAAAAGCAACAAAACATAATTTCACCTCTGAAATTTGTAAATATTTTAAATATTATAATCTCCAGTGATGTTAAAGGGCTGATAACGAGATAAATACTCTCAGATGTAGCTGCTGGGCAATACTTTGGCACATTTCTGGAAAGCATTTTAACAACATGAAATTGAGAGCCTTATAAAATTTTTTATGTCATCATGGTCCCAACCCTACCTCCAATTCACTGAGTGGGCATTTAGCATCACCAACTTTAAACTTAATTCCAGCTAAATTATTACAGTCAGAATGTATACTGTAGAAGAACTTCAAATTTAATGAATCATTTGACCACTTCTTAGAACAGGCTCCACATTACCTTTTACAGAAAATGTCAGCATTCCTTAGACTCACCTTTTGAGAGCTGAAGCATTCGATCCATCATTTTGTTATCCTTTATAAAAGAATGTTAATTCAACCTGAGAGACTATTAAAACCTGGGGGTCTTCCCTTTCCTGGATATGCAATCTTTGACTCTTCCTTTCCTCAAAATGCACCAGATCAGGCAAGACACCTTAGGTCCTCCACGGGCCTTTAGTCTAATTTGGGGTGGGGATCAGAGGAAAATTTCTAAAGCAGTGGTTCTCAAATGGAAGCATGCAGCATTGGAATCACCTGAAGGACTTGGTTGCTGGCTCCACCCATGGAGTTTCAGATGTACGGTGTGGCCAGAGAATTTGCATTTCTAACAGGCTCCCAGGTGATACCACTGCTGTTGGAGAACCATTGACCTAGAAGAAATAATTTCTAAAGGTGAGCAGGACAAGTAGGCATCTGATGTTTTTGTGGGGATCAAAAGATCAAGGTAAAGACATGAAAATGGAATGGAATGATTTCAAGCACCTTTCAGCCAGTGTATGAGGGACATTTTGGTGCCTTCCTAATACCCAGGCCAGACTCTAATTTTTTTTTTAATGTAAGACCTGTTCATTGTTTCCCAGCGAGACTTTATTTTCCTCAAGGGTATGTCTCCTGTCTTGTACTTGTCTTGAATTTCCCACAGTTATTTGCAGAAGTCAGGGTTCAATATAGAATTACTGACTGGACTCAATTCATAAAGCAAACATGTAAGAAGAGCCTATAGAAAATTCTGGGTACATGACCACAGCTACAATTTAGGATTTTGTGCTTAGCACGATGAATGTCACTAAATCCCTATATTTCCATTATCTCAGTTGTAGCTGAGGATAAGGGGAATAAATTTTGAGGTTGAAGATTTTAATGGCTGTAAATCTCCTCTAAAAGCCTCTGGATAGGTTCTACTTGGAGATGCCAATAATAATGGTAGATAATCATGGGATGGAGATGCTATTATTTGATTCATCCAGGTCCTTAACGAAGTTGGAGGGAAATGGCAGGGGCTGTGAGAGACTCAAATAAAGGAATTAGCTCTTACTGGAAAACAATTTTTAAAAACCAACAGTTCTCACATATCTGCCTCAGAGGTTTCTTTTTTTAGGGGAAGGTTTCTTGGAATGAGCTGCTGAGGTTGGGTATTGAATGTTCTTTGTTTTGTTCTTTTTTGTGTATTCATTTGGTTTTATATGAATTTACCTTTATCCTGTAGACCTCAGGCAATATTTTATTGTCCGCTTCATGAAGGATGAGACTTTTTTCTCTATCCAGATATAATAATAATAGCTAACTTGTATGCAGAGCTTTGTAATCACAGGGCACTGCTGTAGTTCTTTACAAGTATTAACTCATTTAATACTCATAGAAGTAATATAAGGCAGATACTTTCATGATCTATTTTGTAGTTAGGGTTTCTGAAGCACAGAAAGATTAAGTAACTTAACTTGTCCAAGGTCACAGAACCAGGAAATGATAAAGCTGGAATTCACACACAGTCAGGTCATCTGGTCTCCCCCTAGGCTGAGCTGCAGGTGCAAAGCAATGAAGCTGAGAGGCAATGGGGCATGGGGAACCTTAGGCTTTCAAGTCAAAGTGACCCAAATGATACTCGTGTCCTATGGATAGGCCTCTTTGGGCCACATTTTCCATATGTGTAAAATTTAGAATCATCATAATTATGTCACAGACTTAATAGAGTGAAAGTGATGATGTAAATGCAAACAACTAGAATGGCTCCCTGAGCATCACAGGTATTCAGCAAGTATGAGTTACCATCTTTCATGAAAAGAAATCCTCAGGACACAGACAGTCTGCTTTCCATGGTGTCATTACATCTATCTATCTTCCCGTCCTCAGGAGCCCCATAGCTGGAGATGGCAACAGTGTGAATGGGATGTTACTCTCATGTCCCAGCATATTGCATGTTTGGAAAAGATGTGACACACACATTTTGACACAGTCTCTAAAATTGCATATGAAGGAAACGAGAGAAGCCTACAATGTAACTGAGTTTTCTGGGATTCTTCTATGGCAGGCAACACAGGGTGCTATCTTGAAATATCTTTCTGTTTCTCATGAGTCTTTATCCCCTTTCTTCCATACAACTGCTGTGTTTTCTTACTGGTGCCAGGAGCCTTGTTCACCTGCCCCTCAAGTCTCACTGAAGAATAATTAAAAATTTAAAGAAGCTGTGAAACAAAAATGTGTCTGGCGTAAAGATCCAGATGTATGTATCCAGGGTGAGTCTCCCCCACCCTACATAACCCTCAAATGAGATAAGCCTTGGCGAGCTCCAAGCTCCATGGCCACTGGCCAGCCACTCAGCCAAGCCATCGAATGCCCCTGCTTGACATGCTGCCTGTAGACAGCCTGTCTTCCCACGGACCTGGGGACTTGTGTACCCATCTGAAAATAGTGGAATGAAAAGCTTCACTCCCTGTCCAAGGAGGGTAGGACAAACCTGTAGAAAACTTCTCTAGGATCCAGGGAAGCTGCAGACATGGCACAACTGCTACACTTGCCACTGAGGAGTGGTTAAAAGGACAACAGAAGACGAAGGGAATAACTTTCAGGATCCTGAGTCTGACAATGGCTGGTCTCCCTGAATCACTGTTATAATATAAAAGCTATGTTTCCTGGCACAGTGGTTAAAGAGTATTGCATGACATGACTCATTTGTTCCTCAAAACAACCCTTATTATCCCTTATTATGAGGCATCTGAGACTCAGAGAAATTAATTAACTTGCTTTATTTCCCCAGCCAGCCATAACTCTTTTCACCAGAACTCACTCTTTTACTAATCTTTGATGGCTTCTCCTGCTCTCTGAAGAAAATCCTAACTCTATCACACAGCTGACAAGGCTCTTCATGATCCAGCTCCTGCTTTCTTCTTCAGTATCATTGCGTTTTTTGCCGTTTTTTTTTTTTTTTTTTTTTTTGCCTCTTCCCACTCCACACTCAGATCATGATGAATTGCTTTCAGGTCTTCAAATAGATTATATTTCCTGTTGCCTCAGGACTTTTGCATGCATTTTCCCTGCCTGGAATCTCCTCCCTCCCACTTGTACCAGGATAGCGCCTACAACCCCATTTTCTCCTAGAAACTAGAAGTGGGTGGTTCCTCCTATTATTTGCTAGACAGTGCACTGGTCTTTGCTATCGTACAATAGTTTATTAGACTGGCTGACATAGCTGCCCATCTTCCCCTCTAGACTTGAGTCTCTATGTGGCCAGAATTTGTCCACCTCGTTCACTATCATGTTCTCAGGATGGAGCTTGAAGTCTGCCACCAAGAGGGTGATCAATAAATATTTTTTGATGGATGAGAGATTGAATTTTCTTTGCTTTGCTATCTCATGCATACTACTGTGCCACCCCTTAAAATCCTAATTTAAAATTCCTATTGCTAATTATCATCAGTTTTACTTCATTAATCTTCTGTTAGCTCTATCCTTACCCAGCAAGAGGAAAACTCCTTCTATACCAAAATTCTTGCAGTGTTCAAAAGAAGTTATTATAATAGTGCCAAACAATGAAGAGAGCAGTCAAAAGAAATGGTCTTTTGTTTTTTCTCTTTAACTTTCTTTTTCCTTGAAGCCACTGACACATACATGACCCTGGTCTCTCTGTAATCTCACATCCCAGGAAGCCACACATCATGTGCTTTGGTTCTCACATATCTCACATATGCTCAGAGGCAGGGTAAGAATGGAAAAAGCTTTGGTTTCAGGGTAAAACAAACTCAGGCCATATTCCCAGCACAACCACTGTCTAGCTGTGTGAGTTTGTGCATGTTAGTAAATCTCAATTTCCCCCTCTCTGAAATAGGAATGGTAACATTTACTTAATAGAATAGTTATAAAATTTCAATGAAATAATAAATGTCAAGCATCTATCCTCAGGCCAAACATGTAGGAAACATGCCAATTTTCTTTTCCTTTCTTTGGCCTGGGAATTTTACAGCATCTGTGCAGGAATTATTAACCTGGGCTTCAGTGGACCTGTGAACATTGTGAAATTACATGCAAAATTGTGTATGCCCATAAGAGATTTTATTTCTAAGAAGAGTATCCATTGCCTACATTAGATTCTGAAAGGAGTCTGTGGCCCATCCAATGACTAAGAAGCCATGGCTATAAAATCTACTTTATTACTTATCATGCTGGTTATTACTTAACCAGCAAGGTTGTAGTTTTGAGATGTGCTAAGATAATTCTTGAGTGCTGAATCATGGAGAAGTACCAATGTAACTTTGATGGGGTTGTTTAGGCATGTGTTGATGGGTAGAGCATCCAGAAATTCTCTTTCTATACTGGACATGATTCTGGCTGGCAATGGCTGCTATTTGGTTAAAATCCTGATGACTGTGATAAGAATTTCTTGGGTCACACTTTCATAAAGTTCACAATCCAGAGATGGGGCATATTTATCAAATAATAAGACAAATGAATGTGTAATTATAAATTAAGATTGTTACTATGGTAGAAAGAAGCATGATTGTATGGAAGCATATAATGAAGAAATTTGACTTGGCCTGGAGACATCAGGGAAGGCTTCCTTAAGGAAATTGGTGCTTTATCTGAGATTGGAGAGATGAATTTAAATGAATTTAGAGGGAAGAGTATTCCAGGAAGAGCCCTGGGGTAGGAGGTAAGAGGATACATTAAAGTAACTAAAAGAAAGCCAATGAGACTGGAGCAAAGAGTAGGAGGTAGGGGAATGAGAGAATGGTATGAGATAAGGCTGAAGGGCATCTGGGCATTGCAAAGAATTTGGGAACTTATTCTAGAAGAAATGGAAAACCATTGAAAGGCTTCTCCATCTTACTTGACCAGTTTGTCAATCCATACTCTTGACCCCCCACCCCTTTGACTTCTTGAAACTCTTAACCTTGATTCTTTAGAGACACTACTGTATTTTGGTGCATTCTTATTACTCTGCCTATACTTTCTCAATGTCATTTTTCTCTGTCTGCTCCTTAAATGTTGCTTTCCACTTTCACCCTGAATGAGCTCATCCAGTTCCATGATTTCAGCCATCACCCTTTTGCAGACACCTCTAAAGTCTTTTTCCTGGGCTGCAGTCACTTGTCCCTATCTGCTTTCAGAGTAATATTGCATGACCTTGGTCACATGAATATCTATATGGCCTGCATGACCCTTGTTTTGTAACTCTATGGGTAACGTCTCTTGAGGAGATTACCAAATACCTATCATTTTGGCTGTTAACAAGGCTTAAGGGGAATGAGTCAGCTTTGGGGAGGCTTGAACAGTGACTGGTGGGTGCTGCCAACAAGGCTGCCCCAGGCAGCAGTGGAAACAGTTGACAGATAGTTTGCCCTTGTGATCTTCCCTGATATGTATAACATATGCTTTGCGTTGGCTGAAGTTTCTGTTCCTCTTCCCTGAGGGACCTGGCTTAGGGTTACTATCACCCTC
The DNA here is from genome assembly GCA_026826555.1 of Tolypeutes matacus. Classification (NCBI taxonomy): domain Eukaryota; kingdom Metazoa; phylum Chordata; class Mammalia; order Cingulata; family Chlamyphoridae; genus Tolypeutes; species Tolypeutes matacus. The sequence goes on from JAKSZT010053769.1 coordinate 25,648,288, forward strand.
TGCTTACATCCACATGGGCACAGAGCATCAGCCCAGCAGAGATGGTGTGGGAGCAGCAGGCATTCAAAGGCCACCATGGCAAGGTCTATGTGAGTACTGAAAATCAGACTCAGTTGGAAGTCTTGGTGGGTCTGAGCCTCAGGAAATGAAACCTTGAAGGTTATCTGCTGTGCAAGAAAAATAGGAGGGGGAGAGTGGGAAAGACAGGGAGGAGAGGAGGGAGAGAGAAAAAGCCTACAAACCTGCTGGTTAAGTTGGTACAGGATAAGCGATAAAGAAGATTTTATAGCCACTGCTTCTTAGTCATTGGGTGGGCCACAGAATCCTTTAAGAATCCAAAGCAAGCAGTGAATACTCTTTCTAGAAATAAAATCTCTTAAGGGGATATGCAATTTTGCATGTAATTTCACAAGGTTCACGGGTCCACTGAAGCCCAGGTTAATAATTCCTGCACAGATACTGTAAAATTCCCAGACCAAACAAGTATTTATTGAACACTGCACTAGTAACCCTCACAGAGTTATTTTATTTGATTCTCACAAACAGCCTAGCAAGGTGGGCATTTTTTGATGTTCATTTTTAGAGAAGGAAACAGAAATTCAGAACCATGAAATGAATACTATATATATATATATTTTAAAAAACCTAGTAATTTGTCATATGACTTGGGAATCAATTGCTATTTATTTATTTAGTTAGTTAGTTAGTTATAGTCGATGTTCTTTCAACTATTCCATAAAGCATTAGTCATTGATTCGCTGATTTAACCAGAACTTTTGAAGTAATCCTGGATTCTGTTGCTATTATGAAGACTTAGCTACCATTGACCTCTCTGAGTTCTTTCCTTGAGGCAACTAACCTGAACCTGTACATTTAAGTTGAGCCATCTCAGCCAAAAGCCCCAAAACACATGATTGGCAGCAAATACCAGCAAGCCAGGGACCCATCAGCTCAACTGAAGCAATCACTCCTGTTCTATCCCCTAATTTCTCCTATTTTATTGCAGTTTTTACTGACTTCTGTTGCTAAGTTTTTCTTTTTCTGATTTGGTTCAACTTATACTCTTTGACATTTGAACATATTTTTCACCAGATTTCACCCAGTACTAATTAAGGATTTGCCTCAAGTGCCACACTTTTTTCATCCTGTATTTATTTTAAGTCCACGAATAATGCTTCATGTTTCTGTCTGAAAGCAAAATTCTAATACTTGCCTATCTGGCTGTTACTCCAGATGCTCCATTGCTGAACCCCTCTAGAGCAGCCAAGAATTCAGAGAACACTATGTACAGGAGAATCTAATTATAAGACGGGGCTTTGGGCACTTCCAAAAGCAGGTTGTGCCTGTTCCTATAATAAGATATGTTACATTAAAGACTTTGAAGGGAAGTTGATCTAGCAAGAACCATTTACTCTAGCCATCATTTTAATAGAAACCATGGAGCAAGTGCTCATTCGGTTAAATCCTAGGACAATGGAATGAATTCCTCACTGTCATCCTATCCTTTGGGATAGAATCAAGTTATTAAATTATCAGTTATTAAATAGCAGCTCTCTTTTTACCCCACTCTGCTGGCATTTTTGCCTTTTTTAAGAGGTATATTCCATTCTGGACATTCAGTGTCTTCTCAGCAGAAGATATCTAAAAATCACTCCAGACAACGGTAGAAGCAGCAGCCTGGGACAAATGAGCTCCCATCTCTATTCCCCCTCCATGCTCTTGGTTGACTGCCCAAGGGAACCGGGCACCACCTCCTCTAACCCCCAACCCCCTACTTCCAGCACACAGACTCTGGATGCACGAGAGTCTCATGTCTTCCGGCCTTCAGTGAAGAACAGGAAAATGCTCTTCCTGCCAAAACTTCAATGTCATCCAGAACCCTAATGATATGGCAGGGAGGTATATAGCTTCTAATGCTTAATAAGCAAAACCCAGTCAGGCAGTTAAGATACTAATTTTTCAGCCCTCTGCATCAACATTCAACCCACCTCATGTCTCTGGAAACTCATTGGAAACCAGTCAGAGGTAGACATGAGACTTGGAGTGTGAACATAGGAAAAGCAGTGCACATTTTATTTTGGCCATTATAAGGAATAAAAACATGCAGGCTTAATAAGCTTCTATGGTACTTATCAGGCAACCACCTGATTTATGCCTTTAAGCATGTACATTTCTCAACTATTTTTTTCTCCCTTAGGAGTTATGATACAGCTGGTCTTTATGATTGAGAGGAGTGTTAGTTTGCCAGAGCTGCTGTGACAAAGACCACACAATGGGTGTGCTTAAACAATAAGCATTTATTGTCTCATGGGTTTGAAGGCAAAATTAAGATGTCTGCAGGACTCTGGTGCTGGCAGTCCTCTGTCACATGGCCATCTCTGTTCTTGGTTTCTTCTTGTGACTTTCTCTGACTTCTAGCTTTCTACTTCTTCTGGTTTCTGACTTGTAGTTGCTACTACTAACTGCATCCAAATTTCCTCTCTTTAAATGGCCTCTAGTTGTTTTGAAGTTCACAAATTTTACTATACACTTATTGTTTATGGATGTTCATGTATGAATGATATACTTTAAGAAAATTTTATTTTTAGAAAACCTGTTTTTTAAAAAAAGGGGCTTCTAGTAATATGGATTAAGGCCCACCCTGATTCAGTTCAGCCACATCTAAATAGGACATTGGAAGATCCTATTCACCTGACTCACCTTAACATACTAAAAGATACTATTTACAAATAGCTTCACACCCTCAGGTACCCAGATTAAGATTTGAACATGTCTTTTGTAGGGTACCTGATTCAATCCCCAGAAAGGGAGAACTGCTTTATGAGGAGGAATCCAAGAGAGGGAAAGAATTGATCTTTGTAATTCTGTTATTTAAAACAACATTGTCTAGAATAATCAGTATCACCCAATAGAAATGGAACACCCAACCAGTCAGTAATGAAAATGATAGTCTATATAATAAACTAGCAGAGTGTATTTTATTAAGATCATTTGATAAGTAACAGAAGTAGATTTTCTGGATGGGTCTTGGAAAAGAGTATGGAGAGACTGTCTTAGAAACAATTACCAATATTTACTGTACATTCAAAATCTGTGCTCACACATTTTAATTTCCATGGGAAAGGGGAAAAATGATTCTGGATCATACCATTCCCTTTTTCTGTGAAAATGCTCCCTCAAAGTTCTCACAGTACAGTTATATAGTCTACATATTTATTGATTAAATATTGTTGTATATGAAACTAACTAGAAATTATTTAAGAATAAAAAAACCAACTGGTAGTTTATCCTCACCATGCTCTCTTTCTTTCCATCCTTCTCATTTCTTCAAAACTCTACCAATCAGTATAAGTACCAAAGAACTATCACTTAACCACAGACTCTAATTCAAGGAAGACTGAAATTTCAGTTCATAAACCCCAAAATAATGAAACCAGTGATTTAAGAAAGAAAAAGAAAATAGCATTCACAGGGGAAAAAGTTACCTTCTAATGCAGAATCATACTTTTCAATTCAAAGTGCCCTGAAGCCTTGATAGGGAAAATGAAGACTGATTCCCCAGGTAGCTTCCAGAAGAGCAGTTGCTAGGTGCATTCTCGTTCTTCCCTGCTCTGCAGTTGCATCCCGCATGGTCACAACGACAAGTCAAGCATGCAGATGGCCTTGAAAGGTCTGAACTTAGCCCTTTTTGAGCTGAGACAGAACTGGCTGTGGGCCTCTCCTCTTGGTCCACATTTGCCGCTGAATTATCATGTGCAGTGTTCTCTCTTTGGCTCTGTTTTGGGCACATTTTAGGACAGATAAAAAGCAGTACTTAAGATGCCAGAAGACAATTAAGGGGTGTAAATGGTTGAATCTTAGAGCACCATCTTTCTAGGCCTTCCTTAACAGTGAGGATAGCAATAAATTTCAGCAGCAGTACTGTTTCTGAAGCTTTTACATGGTCTCAGATACTGTGCTAAGAGTTTTATATGTGTCATTTCATGTGGTCCTCACTGTCTAAGGAAAATACTTTTACTGTTGCCATTATACATGGCTCTGTCAACTTCCCCAAATCAGTAGAGCGCACCCATGACAGAGCTGTAGTATGGAGCCAGCCTGTCTGCTTAAAAAGCCTGATTTTAACTGTTGCACAATATTATGCATTTATTCAAAAGAATGTTTTTTTCTAAAATCATGTTTGTACATAAAATTCCATAAAATTTCAAGTTTTGCCTGTTGTTTTTTGAGTTTTGCTTTGGCTTAGTATCACGGATACTGCCTGCCAAAGATGGTCCCTAGTTACATTTTCAGTCCTAATTCTCACCATTCCCCCAACCCTTTGTTATAAACCACTCTAAACTCTTCATATTCCAAGAATACACATTTTGTTTTTGTAGTAGCAGTGACATTTGCCTTAAATGGCAGCTCACTCTTCAGAGTCTAGCTCAATAGTCACTTTCACTCAGTAACTGGGAAGCAGGGAGTTGAAATAAGGTTGTGGGATTGAATTCTGAACCTAGAATGTGTTTTGGTATCATCAGTCTTGGTTTGAGTAAAGTTATACTAGCTTAGGAAGTCTTAATGTTTTCCAAGTGAGAGGAGAAAATTATTATTTTTGACATCCACTGCAATTCAGTAAGAATAAGATTTCTTTCTAGAAAAGGGAGATTCAAGGCTGCAAGAGCTGCCATTGTGAAAGTCCTTTATATTCAAGTGAAAATTTAACCATAAGGGAAGCTCGTGTGCGCTTACACATAAATGGGAAAATTAGTCAAAATACCACAGAGGACTTTGATTCCTCATAAAATTGTTGACACTCTCTTCCTCTTTTTCCTTTTGGGCTTTTTAGAATCACCTCATTGATGAAACATTGTGTTTCTATGTCTTTTGCAAGGAAAGATAATAAGCATATGCATTCATTATCATCATCATTTTTGGTTTTCGTATTAGACAGCTTTGGTGCAGTAATAAACAATCCCCCACATTTCAGTGGCTTATACCCAAAGCATTTACTCCTCATGCACATATATACACATTAACATCTGTGCATCAGCTTGGCCTTCTGCTCCATTAGCCTTCTTATTCTGGGCCCTAGGCGGGAAGAACAGACCTTATTTGGGACACACTGTTCTTGGGGCAGAGGGAAAAGAGCAAGATAGCTGTCTCAAACAAGCAATGACTATTAAAGCTTCTGCTTGGGAGTAGGGCATATCACATACTCACATACAGATCAAGTCAAGTTACATGGCCCAGCCCAATGCCAATGGGGCATCGATGTTTATTCCTTCCATTGGAGGCCCTGCAGGTCAAATTGTGGCAGGGATATATATATATTACCTCTTACAAGAAGGGTGAGTGAGAAGTTTTTAGTGATTAAACAATCTCCCATAGCTATTCAGATATTATTTATAATGTGTGTGATGTCTATGGCTGATTAACAAATTAGCACATTTGATGGCACTGATTTTTCTGATCTTATCTTAAGGATGTGTTTCTTCAACTCACACCTGCAATAACAAGAATCCTAGCAAATATTAAACATTTACCATATATTAAGTACAGCATTTAGCACTTTATATATAGTATCTATTTTATTCTCTCAAAATAATTGTTTGATGTAGGTACTACTATTATTCATATTTTGTATTTGAGAAAACATGATATGTATTGCTTGGAGGGTTTGAGAAACTTGCCCAAGTTTACCCCAACAGGTAAACTGAACCTAGGTCACTGGGCTATTGGAGCCATACATCTCATAACTTCTTGCCACCACCATCGAGGATGTTAGAACATTTCATAGTATTAATTGAATGCAAGAAAGTTAAGTGATAAAACAAAAGAAGAAATAACTATAATCCAAGGTAGGATAAGAAAGAGGTCTTGAAAAGGGCCCTGTCCAGAAATGTTATTTATTACTTGGGTTAGGAAATTGATGGGAAGATAATAAATGTTGTTGATGATGAGCTTGGAAGAGTCAACATATTCCTTGGATAGCAGAGCCAAATTAAAAAAAAAATAGAGACAATAAAACCATTTTTTTCAGGCAGGAATGAATTGGCCAGATCTAAAGAAATGGTGTACAATGAATAAATAAAACAAACTTCTCCCGAGTCAAAAAAAAAAGCCAGGGAGGTCAGAACAAAACAATGAGTATGCACTGTGATATGGATAGAGGGCATTTTAGTTTTATTAGTTGGCTGGGTCAGGCCTGTGGACTAAGGCCACAGGAGTGATCAGGTCCACTTGGTCCACTTCAACAGGTCCAAGTGATCCCACAAAAGGTGCTTGTGTTACAGAAGGGAGACAAAGTCATAAACAAATAATTATAAAACAATCTGGTAAATGATTTTATGTGAGTTTGAATGAAGCACTCTTCGTACACAGGGCAGAGTGTAACTGACTTTTCATAGAGTCATGGAAGACCAGTGGCGGAAAGGTATGTGGAGGTGGCATTTGGGTTGCTACAGGAAAAAAGGCGATTGCCAGGTAGTGAAGGGTGATGATGACAATCTAGGAGGATAGAGCAGCATGTGGAAATCCAGCAGTATAAAAAAAGGCCTGATGCATTAGGAAAGGCTGGCATATAGTTCAATCAAGTGGAAAGGTGTGTGATGAGGCTGAAAACCTGGCTTGAAGCTTGTTTTTGAAGGATATTGTAGACAATTCTACAAAGTTGGGCCTTTGTCCACAATGGGGGCAATGGAAATTTCTAAGCAGGGTAGCAACACCATAGCATTTGATTTTTATGAAAGATAATTGTAACACTGTAGAATAAAGACAGGAGGGTGGAGAGGGTGGCTTCAGGGAGATGAGTGAAGTAGTTGTTATCATTTTCCAAGTAAGAAAAGATGAAGCCTGAGCATGTTTGACTAACGTTCATTATTAGTGTAACAGAAGTGGGCCTCCTGTCCTGGCTCAAAGTGAAAATTTCAGCTGTTTTGTGTTTTGTTTTGTTTTTAATTTTTATTCCCACACAAATTGAGGTGCTGGGCTATTTTCCTTCCATACCATGACTACCCCTTCAGATGTCAGGGCTCTAGCTTCTCTCTTAAGGGCCTTAAAAGGTCCTAGGGCCTTAAAAAGAGCCATAGAAGACTCAAGAGCCTAAGCAAAAGTCAGGGCATATAGAGATGACACTCCCATGGGGAGATTAGTGGGAGAGGTGAGAGCAGCTGTCAGGGGAAGATCTTCGCTGGATGACGAGGAAAGATGCTAACATGTCCTTGGCAGGAAGACACCCAGCATGGCTTGGCTCCCTGCCTGTCCCTGGATGGGCCACAGTGGTCCTTATTTGGGCAGAAACTGGGATCTTTCTCAGTATGATCTCTTTCTTCTCTGTGTGACTTCTCTCAGACATCCAGAAGGTCAACTTGACCTCTGTCCTTGTCAGGTTCTCTATCTTCCTAAAGATAAAACTGTAGTCTTAGTTTATTATTTATAAGCCAATTTCATATCATTATCCTGCAAATGTTTGCCTTTTGATATTCAAAATTCACTTATTTACTCAAAAATCTTGGTTCTTATAAATCAAAAGTTTTAAAAATTATTGTGGGTTTTTTTTTTTATAAACTTCAAGAAAACTTACTGTTTTTCTTTGGGTTCCAACAAATAAATCTTAACCCCTTCTTCCCTTTTACACAAAAGGATATCTCTAACAGTCTGCATCCCTTTATAAGGAAATGCATCATCAGGCAAGTGTGGAAAAGAAAAACACTTTTTTTTTTTCAAATATAATTTTATTGCAATTGTTGTTTTTAAATTTAGCTGAAATGTATGCTATCCTAGGAAAATAAATATTACTAAGATTGACTCAGGAAGGAACATAAATAGAATAGGCTAATAGCCATAGAAAAAATGGAAAAATATGTCAAAATACTAAATTACCTACAATAAAGATGCCCAGTTTTATGTGTGATGCCTTCAAGGTTGATATGTATTTCTTATGATTTTAAAAATCATTGCTCTGAAGCACTGGTTCTCAAAATACTTAGGAAAAAGAATCACTTGGAGAATTTATTAAATATATGGATACCTGCCTCCCCTTCCCCCATCTTCTCTTTGAGACTTTGATCTAATATTTTGGAATGGGAACCAGGAATCTGAATTTTAAACCAGCAAGTGCTTGGAGAACAACACTATCCCTTGAGAAACGTGTTCTAAAGCCAAATAAAGTTTGCATGAGAAATCCCATAAGATGAGGGAAAACACTGGAACGTTTATCTTTTTTTTCTTAATAAAAAAGAATTTAAAAGTACAGAGCATTAGTAACGGATGGTAGTGATGGCAGCACAATCTTGTGAATGTAATTGACAGCGCTGAATTATATATTTGACTGTGGTTAAAAGCAGAAACATTAGGTTGCCTATATGGTACTAGAATAAAAATTTTTAAAAAAATTCTTGGAATTGCACAACACAAACAGTGAACCATTAGTTAAACCAAAGGGAAAGAAAAAAAACAAAGAAATTGCAATTTAACAACAGTTGTTTTACTGATTTTCCCTGGCGCCCTTGCAGTGTTGGATGGCCAAGCCACACACACGGTCCAGCAGGGATCTTTGGAGCAGAGTGGGGGTGCCACCTGTTCCCCTCGTTGGGTGTCTGCCCTTAGGTACCGCACTGCAGTTTCCCTAGGGTACATCATGTAGTTGCCACTAACTGAATCCTCATAGAATGGATAATTCGCATGAATATACTCCTGAACAGAAGCCACAAGTGGAAGGAGCATTACTTATAATGCAGGCACGTGGAAACAATGGGGGCCAGGTAAGACTGACACTTTTCCCACTCTTAGTTCAAAGTCCTCATCAATCATACTGTGAGATCAAAACAAGGACAATCTCATCAGATATGAGAAACATCAGCCCACACAATTTAAAATGATCAAAAACATTGGAAAATAATAACCTGTACAAAGTATCAGCAACAATAAATCTTATCCTAAGTGTATGCCATGCCTTGTGTATTAACTTATAAAATGATGAGACTATCAGGATGCAGGACATCAAAAATCTAAGCATCCAGAATATTATAATAATTTCAATAATATATGTAATTGATAAATAAATGAAAAGACATATATCGTGGTTATATTCTAAGGAATATCTTTGCAGAGGGGTGTGCATCATCAAACTTATTTGGAAACTGCTTCTCTGGAACAGGGATATTCAAAATATGGTTCACAGACTGATACTGGCCCATGAACTATTTTTTACAGGTGCACAATAAGTACAGCAATTGAAAGTCAGCAATTGAAAATCAGCATGAAGAAACTTTTATAGCAATTTCACAGAGTAATTTCATGTCTATTGAATCTAATAATATAGAAATTGAATTTGAATTTTTATTGGTTTTGTTTTTTTATTTCATTTTTCTAGTAATTCTTTTTTTATTCTGTTTTAATAAAAATATCACTGCATAATGGATTCAAAAAAATTTTTAAAGGTATTTCTACACAAATAGTTGAAACAAACACTATCCTACAGCATAGAAAACATGTAAACTATTGTAATTTACTTTTTAAAGCTAGCATAATTGTAAAACTCAAAACTGACAAACATCCTACCAAAAAAACCCACAAACTAATCCCAATTATGATGTAAGTACATTATCAAATCAATCCAACGTCAAATTAAAACACTGCTAAGCCATGATGAAGTAGAATTTTGCTTTTGTTTTTTCTTTAACTCATCAACTATAAAGAAAATCCATTAATGTATGTTATCATGCTTACAGTTTAAAAGAGACCTTGATAGTTACTCATGAAGAATTATTTCATCAATAAAGCAGTTTATTAAACAGCAATGAGTACACATTTTCATAATTATATATTTAAATATATTTACTTATTTAGATGAGTGAGTAAAAGAACATCTGGAGTTATATACTAACATGTTTACGGTGGTTATTTATGTTTTGATTCATATTTTCTTCTTTTCTCGTAGCTATATTTATAATTAATATATTTTATGTAGTAAGTACAAACAGTTATAAATATTAAACTTTGCATATAAATGGAGTCTAAATCCCTATAAAACATGTAAAGAATTAATGTTATTCACTTACACATTTTACACAGCCTTCTTTTGGATATTTACTCAATGACTTTTTTTGTTTCATCTTCAAAAATGAGCCAATTGTAGTTGACAAAGAAAATAAATAGAAATAACTATTAGTGTCTTTCCAACTACTCTGTTTTAAATGTATTCACATAACAAGGACTAACTTTTTGTTCTCTATAAAATCTTTTTTGCTTGGGTTTGGGGCTCCTGCAAAATCCAGCTACTTCCCCTTTGTAGCCATTCCTGTATTTCCCAGGTAAACCAGTCGGAATAGTCTTCGAATTTTCCCTTTACCTAATGGGAGGCAGCTCATTTCAGCTTTGAATCTTTGCTAATGTAATGTCTCTGAATTTGCTGATCCTCTTTGCTGCCTACCACCCAGTCGCTTAGCCAAATGCCTTTTCTAATAACTAGTCATCACTAATCACCTTTATCTTTTTATATTGTCCAATTAAGCACATGATAACAAAATTTATTATAAAAATCACTAATTTTGTTTCATAATTTGTTTCAGTAGAACCTTTGTTTTCATGTCTATTTATATTAGATTCCACAAAAAAATGGTCATTTCCTTTAGAAATAATATTTGTCATGCAACAAACAACAAAACTTGTATTGAGTGAAAAGAAAATAATTGCGAATATATCACTGAGTCACTCATTTATTCTTTCAATAAGAAAATGTCTGTTGAATGTCCACTATGTGCTAGCCATTGCTCTAATAGCTGGTGATATTTCAACAAGCATAAAAGATGAGGTCTTTATTATCAAGGAGCATACATATGTACATATAGGTACTTAATAAAAGATGTTTGCAATAAAAAAGAAAAGTGGAGTAAGAACATAGGGAGTTAGCTAGTTATTCTCCATGTTTCCCTATAAATCTACTCTTGTCCTTTTCTGCACCCTCAGAGGCTGTTTGGTTCAACCAATGGGAGGCACCAGTTGGAATTTGGAGGAGAAGGAGATTGGGTTATTTATTTCCCTCTCTAGATCCCCACCCTCCCATCCCACCCCCCATATGCTATATTTCTTTACCAAAAGCCATAGTAACTCTTGTCAGTCCTTATTCCACTGATGTATGTCTTGCCAGGTTCTGGTGATACCACCACTTCAGCTTGCCCATCTATGTTCTAGAAGTGGTTATGGCTTCCAGCTCTTGCCAGTCCTTGAGTGTTTCACTATGTTTTGTTGCTTCACCTCACATTACCTTCATTAAACTCACTTCAATGGAACCCTTTGTCTATGCCATCTGTTTCCTGCCAGGTCCCTGACTTATACAGAGAGCAATGAGGTTGCTAAGAAAGGATCTTATCTGCATCCTATAGAAAGCAGAATCTGAGGCTAGGAATAAAATGCTGATAAGTTATTTGGGAGGTGCATCTCCAGGTGAGGGTGAGGGAAAGAAGGAAATGAAGCAAGGGAAGATGTAATATACTGTGCTGTGATATGTTGTTTTTAACCTTCTGCTTGACAATGAGCCACAAAAAGATGCGGCCATATATTCATTGGGTTCTCCATTGGGCTCCTCTAGAAAGGTAGCAAGAAGGAACTGGACTTTGGAATACTTCAGCATCATCCACGCAAGGAGAAAGGAGGAGATGCATCTGCTCAGCTCCCTCAATCTCCTGTTTACCATGGTCACAAGGACCTAACTCCCTTGTCTTCTGGCCTTTATATGGCAGATCAAGAAGGGATGACTGACGGGACTTTGCAGATTCTTTCCAGTTCTGGGAGCTTAACAAAGACATGAGTGATATGGCATGGTCCAGGAACTAGGCCCCACCTTTGAAAACAAGGAAACAGTCAAGGGAATCTGTAGAGACACTCAAATTTTGTGTTCAATACAGAGGGCTTTTTGAGGAGATGCTGTTTAAGAAGTCTGATTGAATTAGGAGAGCAAGTCATCCAAGAATCTGGGTAGAAATTATTTCAGGGAGAGGAAACCACAAGTGAAAGAAAAGTTGGAGGAATAACGAGAATAATGAGTTGGCTGAGTGAGGTCATTGAGGAGGTTGTGATAAGACATGAGGTTGGAGAGGTATCCAGAAGCAAGCTACATAAAGCCTCATGGGAGAATTTAATGACTTTTTTTTTTTTTTTTAATTGAGATAGGAAGCTTTTGGAGGTTTTTGAATTTATCATTTGGGAATGGCAAAATATGACTTATATTTTAAAAGGGTGACCAATAGCCATATGGAGAACAGATTATTGGGTGCAGAAGTAGAAGAGAGGAGATCTAGGAGAATATAAGAGTGGATGGATCATGATAGAGGTTTTTTTTTTTAAAGATTTATTTTATTTATTTATTTCTCCCCACCCCCTTGTTGTTTTTCACTTGCTGTGTCTGTTTATCTTCCTTGTTTCTTTAGGAGGCACCGGGAGTCTAACCTCGGACCTCTGATGTGGTAGAAAAGGACCTAATAGCTTGAGCCACCTCTGCTCCCTGCTTTGTTGTGTTTCTCATTATGTTTTTTCCTCCCTGTGTCTCTTGTTGTGTCATCTTGTTGCATTAGCTCACTGTGCCTGACCATCGTGTCAGCTAGCTGTCTGCTTTAGGAGGCACCGGGAAACTCTGCTCCCTGTTTTGTTGTGTCTCTCATTATGTTTTTTTATTCTTGTGTCTCTTGTTGTGTCAGCTCGCTGTGTCTGCCCATTGTGTCAGCTTGCTGTCTTCTTTAAGAGGCATCGGGATCCGAACCAGCGACCTCCCATGTGGTAGGTGGTAGCCCAGTCACCTGAGCCACATCTGCTTCCCATGATAGAGGTTTGCACCAGCATTGCAAGCAGTTGGATGTTTTCACTGGCCAGACTCAGGAAATATTTTTAAGGTAAAGTTTACAAGATTTGCAGATGGATTCAATGTGAGGTGTGAGAGAAAGCGTGGGGCAGAGAATGGATATGATGATTTTGGCCTGAGCAACTGGAATAATGGAGTTGCTGTTTGCTGAAATGGGGGAGACTAGGGGAGGGATTTGGGTAGGAAATGAGAGCTATCATTTTGAATATGTGAAACTTGAGATGTATTTTATATATCCAATGGACATGGAGAATAGGAACCTGAATATTTGTATTTAGAGTTAAAGGGAGAGGTTAGGGCTGAAGATAAAATGTGGTTGTGTTGCTGAATGTGTTGTTTAGAGCCAGTTGGTCTAGATGAGATCATGTAGAAAGTGAGTATGAACAGATGGACACTGAGCCATGGGGCACTGTGGCATTTAAGGATGGGAACAAGATCAGTCTCATGGGTGCTGAGAAGGGCCCAATGCTTGGTTTAATGCTCTATTTTCACTGTCTTGAAGTTCTTAAATATTTTTCTACAAGGGGTCCTGCATTTTCACTTCAAATCATGTAGCAGGTCCCGGTTGGGAACACTGGGAATCCAGCATAGTTAAGGGCCAATAAAATAGACTGAAAATCAAATAAGTGTGTGGTGGTTTCATAAAACTCAAGACAAGAAACTATATAAAGAAGGATAAAGTGATCCACTATTTCAAACACTGCTGAGAGGTCAGGTTATCTCAGGCCTAAGAATTGACTATTTGATTTAGCAACTTGGATATATTCATTGCCCAGGTTTGTCTGGGTTAAAGAGAGAAGAAGAGAAGATGATAAGAATAAATATTAAAATGTGTACAATTCTTTCAAGCACATTTCCTGTGAATGGGAAGCTTAAAAATGAGCAGGAGCTGAAAGGGTTATCTGAAGTGAAGAGAGGGTTTTTCTAAGATGGAGGTATTGTAGCATATTTATTCCCTTGACAATAGTCATTTAAGAATGGGGAAAAATGATGAGTCAGGAAAAAAAGTTATTAGAGGAGCAAATTCCTTGACTAGAAGAGTGAAATGGGATCCGGGAAAAGTGGATGGTTGCCTTTGAATTTTGTGGTGTCAACAACTTTGTAGTGTTCAATGGGAAAGATCTGTTCTGGTTGCTTCTATAGAGGAATCAAAGTCTTCATCTGAGATTAAGAACCAAGGAGGGGGTGTTGAGTTTTGATGAAAGAGAAGAGGGTATTAAATGCTCCTCTAGGATAATTGGCAAGTGAAGGGCCTACAATTGACAGCCCACAATATGGGCCCACTTAAAGGCTGAACTATGGGAAAAAACATAGAGATCGGAAAAATATGCTAAAATGTTGACATCAAGTATCTCTGGATGATTGTTTCCTTTTTTCAGTTTTCTGATTTTCCATATTTTCCCCATAGATATCTATTACCTTCATAATTAGCCTTTAGAACTGTTATGGAAGGGGGAAGCAGGACATGTGGGTGTATGAGAGAAGTGCTCACAATTTATGAGTGGTGAGTGGAAATGTTCAAAGCAATGTCTACACAATAGATGAAGTGCAATTTCCTGATTATTCTAGTCAAACGAGTTTCTGAGCCTAGAACAGAAATTAGAACAAGACAAAATATCTTTGATCCTTTCTTCAGGCCATCAAATTTATTGTGTTTCTAGGTCTGAGCCACGGATGTGTTTCTTAATCGAGTTTGATTAGCCTAATGGCAGAGATTGTGCCTGGGTTTTGGCACCATTTTGCTGCCACTCCTGGTTTTATGGTGGAGATGTGTGTTGAAATCATTCTGGGGGTAATAAATCTCAAATTTCCAAACAAGATGTGAGAATTAGATCCTGTGATTTCTAAAACACCACATGGTGATCAGCTGTGTGTTCACAGAGGCGGTAACTCTGCATGTGCTGCGAGGCTGGGTGTGTGGACAGCTGCAGAAGTGAAGTCCAGAGTTTAGTCTTAGGACTGAGGGTGGGGGCGATGGGATTTTCCTCTTGTGCTGTAAATAATACTTAACAAAATGTATTTGGACTATGCCACACTTCTTTCATGAGATGCACAAACATATGGATAGATTTCTTTCTTCCATCTCTTTCACAATAGTCTCTTTCATAATAAGTCTTTTTTTATTATTTTTTTTACAAATTTATCTATTCTTTGTATCATACAAGGTAGATTCTTTTAAGTACAGCACAGTTATTTTAATATATAATATATGTTACCACCGTTGAGAAAAAAAGATAAAATAAATGAAAAGCACTGTATGAGTATAGAGTCTAATTTGAAAGTGTAACTTTGAAACTTGGGACATGTTAATGAAACTACCTACAAGACATTTGAAAGGAATTACTGGCAGCTCGGTTCTTCTTACATTATATGGGTTGAAATAGGGAGGTGAGATCCTCAGTTAATGTGGGTGAAAGCTCAGGATATGCTTAGAAGCAGTTATTTAGGATCTCATGAGAAAGAGCTTAAAGAATAGCATGACCAGTAACCAGCTAGACAATGATTAAGGCAAGATTGTTTTGGTGTTTTGGAAGATGATGAGGTAGTTCTCCTTAAGGAGTCTGAATCTCATTGTCTGGAACTCTTGGCAGTTAGACAGACTTAAATAGATTGGCTTTGGGAAAATCATTAAGTCTCATTTATCATATTTGTGCAATGAAAATGATATCTTCATTATGTTTGTGAAACTTAAGTGAGATACATGTGCATATATGTATATATGTATCTATGTATGTGTATATTTTTTGGATATAGTATGAGTTTAAAACATTGTAATTGTAGTTTATTATCAGATTTCATGAGACATGGCACCTCTGGCAAAAGGGTTGCCAGGGGTAGCCCTTTAGAATTAGAGAAAGACCCCAACTTCATGGATAATACAGGACTCCAAGCATCTATGAGTCTGTCCTCTCTCTTTTTATTTAGGAGCAAAACCTGAATTCTGTTGTGATTTAAGAATTTTCTACCCATACTTGCAATCAGATACTTTGGGTCACCTGCATAGAAATTGCAGACTTCATTTAATTCTGACAGAACAAAAGACTGCAGTTACCTGTCCTTTCTCATATCTAGCAAACAGAACTGACCTGCAGGCTTTTGGGGGAAGGTGGTGATTCTCATCTGAGGATGAGTCTACATAGGTCATAGAAGAACTTGCCAATTTGGTTCAAGAACAGCTGCAAGCCCTGGAAGATTGGTCAGGGAGTCATTTGCTGGCTCTACTTTGGCCATCTAGGGGTCCAGCAGTTGAGGGGAATCACAGGGTGATCTGATAGAGAAATAGACAAAGGGAGGTTCAAGTCAACTTATCCCAGATTCATTACAGTCCCCTAAAGCATTAATGACCTTTTTGCTTAATATCGATATAGGGAAAATTTTAGTTCATTGGCCTTACTTATAATTACAGCTCTTTGGAAAGCTTTTATTCATGAAAACTGGCAGCACTTCCAAACACTTTAATGCTGTTTATTATCTCAATATCTCGGTAACACCTGTCCTTTACCCTTCATAACTCTCCAATGGAAAGTTAACTAAGAAAGAGAATGATTAATTTTATATCCTGATGTTTTCTTATGAGCACAGCTGTGGTCATTTCAGAGTCCAGCAAAGTATTTCTTTCTTTGGCGAGTGACTTAGGGAGAAGTGGAAAGTGGAATGGAAGAAGTCTCTGGAAAGTCTTTTATGCTTGGGCGTAGTCTATCCCTATTTGACTCCAAGGAATTCTCACTCATAGAATCTGTCCTATCATAAAGAACTTTTCCTTTCTGTACTTGAATCAGCTTAATAAAACATGTCAGCCAACAATGGTGAATGAATAGTGTTCTTTACACTACAAAACTGGAATCTATCAGTTTTAGTGCCCTTCTGCTGAGTACAGTCATCTATCTTAGTGGATCTGATCCTCTTGTTCATAGTGCTCCCACTAGACCAAGTTCTTTTTTCTGACCCCTAGAAAATACCAACATGCCGTCCTTTCTTAACTGCCTTTGTTGGCCTATATTCTCAAGTAACATCACTGAAATAACACCTCTTTAAGAAGCAGAAAGGTGACATTTGTCAAGGGCATCAGAGGCAAATTCTCAATGAGCACAATTCATTTTTTAATAATAATCATGCTTTATCCAGCAAGAGTTAGAAGATAGTGATTTTTCTTTTTTACTTTGTATTTATCAGGTTTCTTCAGCAAAACAGAACCAGCATGACATATATGTCAATATTAAGATATTAATTATCTGGATTTGCTCACACAACCATGAGGATTGGCATGTCTGAATCCCATAGGCAAGCAGCAAGTTGGAAACTTGATGAAGGTGATTTGAATTCCCAGGACAAACTGGATGGTGAAGTAGAGATAGAAATTCCTTCTGACTGCTGAAATCCTCAGTTCTAGCTTTAAGGCCTCCAACTGATTGGATGAGGAGACTCGTCTCATTGCTGAAGGCTATCTCCTTTGTTGAGTGTAGAGGTAATAAGTCACTGACTCATCAACTAATGACTTAAATCTATCTACGAAATACTCTGACAGTAACAATCAGACCAGTGATGGCTTGACTAAACCATTGGACACCATAACTGAGCCAAGTTGACACATGAAATTGACTATCATGTATTTTTTAAAGGTAGACTTTTTTTTTTTTTTAATTATCAGTCTTTTACATTGCAGTTTTATTTTGTTTCTTGTATGATAAATACAAGAAATATGTGAGAGATAGCCTGATATCATGGAAACGTTTTGCATGGTTAAACTCTAAATCCATTATATTCTTGACTTTCAAATATTGACCTTTAATCTATACAATTTCTATATAGTGAGACTGTAATTGATGTGTCTCCTAGATGAATATCTTACTGTCCAACCAACATTAATTGAAAAGTATTGACTAACGGAACTACCACACATTATCTCTGTCATATGTTTTGTTTCTAATTGATTGGATCTGTATCTTTGCTCTTTATACTATACCAATGAATACTGTAGCTTTAGATACTGGGTATCAACTGAAGAGATAAGTTAAAAAGACACTTTTTATGATTGATTTCTTTTTTTTTTTTTTTTTTTTTTACCGGGAGGTCCCGGGGATCAAACCCAGGTCCCTCCATATGGGAGACGGACGCCCAACCAGTTGAGCCACATCCAACCCCCTGATTGATTTCTTTTTAACTTAAAGAAGTTTGCACTCTCCAGAAAAGGAATATTGACGAAATTATAATCACTATATTTCAGTAAACATGGGCCAAAAATAATTCATGTTTTATACCCTAACTCAGAGGAAGTGAATAAATATTAATAGATATTTAATCAGTTTGTTGAGCAAAGCTATAATGCTCTAAGTTTAATCAATATTTAGTAGAGTACTATGGCTATATACTGTTCATTGGAAAGGAAGAATCAGTTATTTTCCAAATCACATTTGATTTTAAAGAGTAATTATAATATTAGTCTCAATGCAATGTAAACATTCCAAGATACTATAGTTTTACCACGTTTCTCTCACTTTTCATAACCTTTTCTTCTATCTTACAGGTAATCATGACCCTGACTGGAAATGCAGGGACATATCATCTGTATTTGCAATTTAATAAATAAAGTTTTGTTTGCAATATTATTCAAAATATCCCGTGACCTTTCTGAGGTGGCCTTCTCTGCAATGCCCTTGAATTGAATGAAGATAGGAAAATCGAGTCAACAGTCATGAATAACAGACTAAGTTACATAACAATCTTTTTTTTTTTTCCACCTCATTGTTATATTTTCTTCCATTGCTAGAATCACCATATGTGTACAACAGAATACCATCAAGTCCATTCTAGTCCATAGTTCTTCCCCCAATCCTGAGGGGACTGGGATGGTGATGTCCACTCCACCTCCAAGTGAGAAAGGGCTTATATCCCATGGATATGGTGGGTGGGATGATCCTGCCTGCAGATGCAGGCCCTCTCCATTCCCTGGGATGGCCATTGCCCATCATTGTCTCCTCGCCAGGTGACTTGGATGAGTCCATTGAGCTGTAGGGTAGGAGTTGCAGCTCCACCGAGATTCCACGCACCCCTGGCACATAGGTAGGCCAGAGGCTCCAGTCTCTGGAAGTATACCTAAAAACTTCAGCATCACATATAGGTTTGAATAGAAGGGACTGATGAATGATGTGCAGGGAGGACTTATTTGAGTCCAATTCTGTCACTCTCAGGAGCACAGATTCCAAAATAGAACCCACTGATAAGGCATCAGTCTCTGGGGCTATCCCCCCTTATATAGGACCTGGGTGTCTCCAGAGCTCTCAGGGGCCCCTCTGTGTGGGGTGAAAGGCACTTAGATGTTCTATGAGCTCCTACTGAGGTGTGCGTAAGAGTTACCTCTGGGATGAACTCCCGACTCTCTTTGAAGTATCTTAGCCACTTGAACTCATTTGTCTTTACCTTTTCCCCCCATTCAAGGTCTTTTTCCAGTTGTGTTGCCAGTTTGCACTTGCTATTAATCCCTCGTTGCCAGGGAGGCTCATCCCCGGGAGTCATGTCCCACGTTGGAGGGAAGGTAATGCAATCATATGCTGAGTTTGGCTTAGAGAGAGGCCACATTTGAGCAACAAGGAGGCTCTCAGATGGCAACCTTTAGGCACCCCACAACTGCAGGCTAAGTCTCAGTTACAAGAGCAAAGACTCACAGGGGTAGTCATCAATAAAAAGAACACATCAGTGGGTCATCCCCTTTTGACAGACACTGTCCCTGCACTCAGAGAACTATTGCTGCTCCCTTGGAGACTGTGGCAGAGCTCTCCAGGCTGGGAATTCAGATTCCCTCATTTATTGTGTGATTGTCCACCCATCGTGATCATGCCCCATCTTTTGATCTTTTGAACGATTTTGTATATCTTTCATGTATATTCGGATGAACTAATTCCCATGAAACCCCCCTCCCAGACACCCCCCACCAATAATCCCCTGCAGTACCCATTGTAACCCTTCTGTGATCCAAATCCCCCATGAACATGTAGTCCATAAAATAATCAAATACACTTACTAGGAAAAAGAAACAACTATGATAAGCTTACATGCAAGAGACAAACATAAGGAAACTCAGGAAAAAAAAAAAAGAGAAGAAAAGAAAAAACAAAAAAACCAAATAATCAAACAAAAAAACAAAACAAAACAATATATAATTAGTGGATTGGGACATTCAAAAAAATTGGCAAAAAAGCAAAAGAAATGCCTTAAAAATATATATATATATATTTATTCATTTTTTTTCCTTTCTCTTTTCTTTTCTTTCCTTCCTTTTATCACTGTGTTATCGGATGTCCAGTGTGCCATGACACCTTCCCCCTCTCAATCCCCATTGTCTCCCAATTTTTCATTTAATTTTCAAAGAAGTTTTAGGTCATAGCAAAGTCACACACGGAGTGCCGAAGACTCCCAGATACCAAACCACCCCCCCTTCCCCACCCCAAATTAACCCCCACCTTTTTTTTGGATGTTAGCATTGTTATAACTATTATACAGATAGAAAAATATAGCAACTAAACATTGTCAATGATTTACAGTATAGTTTACAATTTAGATGATACAGTTTAATAATTTTGATGATATTTAACATGTCCCATGTCCATTACTGTAAGGTAATGAAAAACCTTCCCCATGACCACCAAACATGCCATTAGATCTTGACTGTTCCCTTCCCCCCAGCCCCCCAGGGCCCATGATACCACCCTCTCCCGACCCATGGAATGTCAAGATTCACAGTTACATGCCCTGGGAATTTGAACCTGCCCTACCTAATCCACCCACCCGCCAGTGCTGCACCACCAAACCCAGGAACACCACCACTCATCTGCCCCATCCCCCAACATGCAACCACACTCTATCCCTTTACCATAGATTATGTCCATATGGGTGATGGCTCAAAGCCTGCTCTTCTCTTACTCTCCCTTGTTAACCTATCTTTCAGACAATGGTTCTCAGAGACTGCTCACTTTCCTCAGTTCAGATCAGTGAGGTCATATACTGTTCATCCTTCAGTGCCTGGCTTGCTTCACTCAACATAAGGTCTTCAAGATTCATCCACTTTATTCCATGTGTTAGCCCTTTGTTCCTTCTTACAGCTGAGTAATATTCCATTGTATGTATGTACCACATTTTGCTTATTCATTCGTCTGTTGATGGGCACCGGGGCTGATTCCAACTTTTGGCAATGGTGAACAATGCCGCTATGAACATTGGGATGCATATATCTGTTTGTGTCTTTGCTTTTAGTTCTTCTGGGTATATACCCAGCAGTGGAATTTCTGGATCATACGGAAGATCTATTGTTAGTTTTCTAAGGAACCACCAAACTGTCCTACACAGTGGCTGGACCATACCACAGTCCCACCAGCAGTGGATGAGGGTTCCTATTCCTCCACATCCTCTCCAGCATTTAGTGTCTCCTGTTTTTTTTAATAGCTGCCATTCTGATGGGTGTAAGATGGTATCTCATTGTAGTTTTAATTTGCATTTCCCTGATAACAAGCGATGTTGAGCATTTTTTCATGTGCTTTTTAGCCATTTGTTTTTCTTCCTTGGAGAAGTGTCTTTTCAGGTCACTTGCCCATTTTTCAAATGGGTTGTTTGTCCTTTTATTTTCAAGGTGTAGGATTTCTTTATATATGCAGGATATTAGGGTCCTATCAGATATATGGTTGCCAAATATTTTTTCCCATTGGATAGGCTGCCTTTTTATTTCTTAATAACATCCTTTGAGGTGCAGAAGTTTTTAATCTTGATGAGATCCCATTTATTTATTTTTTGTCTTGCTGCTCATGCTTTGGCTGTGAAGTTCATGAAACCATTTCCTATTACAGGGTCCTGTAGATGCTTCCCTACATTATCTTCCAAGGTATTTATGGTTTTGGCTCTTATATTTAGATCTTTGATCCATCTTGAGTTGATTTTTGTATAAGGTGTGAGATGGCATTCTTCTCTCATTCTTTTGGATATGGGTATCCAGTTCTCCAAGCACCACTTGTTAAAGAGGCCATTCTCTCCCATCTGATTGGGCTTGGTGGCCTTGTCGAATAGCAGATGACTATATATGCAAGGATCTATATCAGAACTCTCAATTCGGTTCCATTGGTCAGTAGGTCTATCCTTGTGCCAATACCATGCAGTTTTGAGCACTGTAGCTTTTGTAGTGTGTTTTCTAGTCAGGTAGTGTGATACCTCCAGCTTCATTTTTCTTTTTCAATATGTCTTTGGCTATTCAGGGCCTTTTACCCTTCCAAATAAATTTTGTAGTTAGTTTTTCCAATTCCTTAAAAAATACAGTGTTGATTTTTTGGGGGATTGCATTAAATCTGTAGATTAGTTTGGGTAGGATAGATATCTTGATGATGTTTAGTCTTCCTATCCATGAACAGGGAATATTCTTCCATTTATTTAAGTCTTCTTTGATTTCCTTTAACAGTGTTGGGTAGTTTTCTGTATATAAGTCCTTTACATCTTTAGTTAAATTTATTCCTAGGTATTTGATTCTTTTATTTACTATTGTAAATGGTATTTTTATCCTGATTTCCTCCTCAGTTTGCTCGTTATTGGTGTACAGAAATCCTACTGATTTTTAAGCATTGATCTTATAGCCTGCAACATTACTGAACTCCTTTATAAGTTCTAGAAGCCTTGTTGTAGATTTCTCAGGGTTTTCTATGAATAGGATCATATCATCTGCAAATAATGAAATTTTTACTTCTTCTTTTCCAATCTGGAACCATTTTATGTCCTTTTCTTGTCTCAGTGCTTGTGCAAGTACTTCTAAGACAATGTTAAATAGGAGTGGTGATAGTGGGCATCCTTGTCTTGTTCCCGATCTCAGAGGGAAGGCTTTTAGGCTTTCACTGTTGAAAATGATGTTAGCTTTGGGTTTTTCATATATACCCTTTATCATTTTCAGAAAGTTTCCATCTATTCCTATCATTTGTAGTGTTTTTATGAGGAAAGAGTGCTGTAATTTGTCAAATGCTATTTCTGAATTTATAGAGATGATCATGTGATTTTTTTCTTTCAAATTGTTTATGTGGTGTATTACATTGACTGACTTTCTTATATTGAACCATTCTTGCATACCCGGGATGAAACCCACTTGGTCATGGTGTATAATTCTTTTGATATGTTGTTGAATGCGATTAGCAAGTGTTTTGTTAAGGATTTTAGCATCTAGGTTCATGAGAGAAATTGGTCTGTAATTTTCCTTTCTTGTGGTATCTTTATTTGGTTTTGGTATTAGGGTAATATTGGCATCGTAGAATGAGTTAGGCAATATTCCTTCTACTTCTATTTTTTTGGAAGAGCTTAAGTAGAATTGGTGTTAGCTCTTTCTGGAATGTTTGGTAGAATTCAGCTGTGAAGCCATCTGGTCCTGGACTTTTCTTAGTTGGGAGGTCTTTGATGACTGAGTCTATCTCTTTACTTGTAATTGGACTGTTGAGTTCATCTATTTCTTCTTTCATCAATGTTGGCTGTTTGTGGGTTTCTAGAAACTTGTCCATTTCCTCTAAATTGTCATTCTTGTTGGCATATAATTTTTCAAAGTATCCTCTTATGATACTCCTTATATCTCTGGGGTCAGTAGTGATATCACCTTGCTCATTCCTTATTTTGTGTATTTGCATCTGTTCTCTCTTTTTCTTTGTTAGTCTAGCTAAGGGTTTGTCAATTTTGTTGATATTCTCGAAGAACCAACTTTTGGTTTTGTTTATTATTTCCAGTGCTTTCTTATTCTCTATTTCATTTAGTTCTGCTCTAATCTTTGTTATTTCCTTCTTTCTACTTCCTTTAGGTTTAGTTTGTTGTTGTTTTTCCAATTCCTCCAAGTCAGACCAGTGATTGCTTGACTAAACCATTGGACACCAAAACTTAGTCAAGTTGACACATGAAATTGACTATCATGTATTTTTTAAAGGTAGACTTTTTAAAAATCAAATTTTCCCATGAGATTAATGGTAACTGAGGAGAATGGAACTATTCCTTTTTCTGGCACCAACAATGGTTTATGTGCCTATCCTTCCAACCAAATCACAAAGTGTCAATTTTGGTGCACTGTCACATCAAATGTTTCACATAACTGAATGTTTCTGAAACAATTATACTGTTTCAAAACTCACAACTTGCTTTTTCTAAACCAGATCTCTTCTGGAGTCTGTCTCGCCACAAAGATGCTCTTCCCAATTTTCTTCCAATAAATTTGTGCTTATTTTTGCTCCAACCTTGTTCTTCACAACTACTCAATCATGTGCTTCATTTCATGTTACCATTTCCTTTCTCTTCCTACTGCCAACAACCTAGTTCAGATATATAGGCAGCCTTCTCTTTGCATGGTAGTGAGGGACAATAAAAGTGACCATACAAACTGAAATCATACAATTGCTTATTAATCAAGGGGAAACCCACAATTGTTTTGTGACCTTTAAAATTTTTTGTTAAAGCTTAAAAACTCTCTTACTTTAACTGCTGGTTATAAATGTTTAGGGAAATTTTAAAAAATACTAAAACTAGTATTTATTTAGTACACTGTAATTTAAAACACAAGAAACACTGAGAATTGAAGTGCTTTACTTCTTTGTAAAAATCTTAACAAGAGTAGTTCAAACAGTGCTTGCTTCTTCCTCTTATTATATAACTTACAATGTGGAGTAGCATATTTATTATGCCTTGGTGAATTATCATATTCCTTTCTACGTGTAATAGTCAGCCAAAGGGGTGCTGATGCAAAGTACCAGAAATCTGTTGGCTTTTATAAGGATTCTTTATTTGGGGTAAAAGCTTACAGTTACAAAGCCCTAAAGATTCCAAAATATCATAAAAGGTATTTTCTCACCAAAGTCTGTTGCCACATGTTGAAGCAAGATGGTTGCTGATCTCTGCAAGGGTTCAGCCTTCCTCTTCCTTTTAAGGCTCTGTGGGTCCAGCTTCTTCCTATCTCAGCTGTAGGCTGGAGGGCTCATTTCTTTCCAGGCCTTCTCAGCTGCTCAGGGCTGTGGTCTCTTCAGCTGCAAATTATTAGGTGAATGGCTCAACTCTCCCCGGGGCATTAGCCGTTTAAGCTTTCTCCTTTCTGTCACATTGCAGGACTGAAATGACCAAGTTTTCTCTTCTTCCGTGTCTGGAGCTCTCTTCTTCCTGTGCCTTCTTCTGTGTCTCCTTGAGTGATTGTCTGTTTATATAGCCCACCATGGGGGTGGGGACTTAAGCTGAGTTACACCCTACTTAAGCGGTTGAATCAAAACCCTAATCTTGATTTAATTGAGGAAATGGTCAAACCTTTGGATTTAATACAATCAAAAGGTGTGATAACGCACAGAGGAACAAACCAGTTTACAAACATAATCTATATCTCTTTTTGGAATTCATAAATAATATCAAACCTCTATACAAAGTTTAGAACAGTTTCCCACCATTTATCCCTTTTGTTTTCAATGTCATGAAATATCTCTCAGAGTTCCTTTAATGTGAAGTGTTTTGCTAGCATCACTTCCTCTAGGGCAACTTCATCCTTTTTATTACAACCATTTTCAACATTTATGTTGCTAAGTTTGCCTTCACTGTGTTCCTCTGGCTCTGCACAGCTAGAGTTAAACAGTGGCAGTGTCAACATTCCTACAGTCAGCTATTTATTCTCTAATTCTTTTGACATTCAATTTGGATTTCACTTCCAGTTTTATGAATTTATGTTTCTTTTATGCACTTTCATCTTTGTTGCACTTCACTGTTGGCTCATTTCCTCTTTTGATTATCCATTTTTATAAAATGTCATGTAAGTTTATCACTGGGAGACAGGGAGGCAACACAACTACATGCTTTGGAGTCTGTTTGAACCAAAAAACAGATGTATGTTAACGAAGCACTGATGAACTTTGAAAGAAGTCACTGATTGGTCATTGATTATGGTGCCTATCTGTTATTTATGTAGTGATTTGTGGACTGAAGAGCTAGCAGTGAAGTTTGTATTTTGTGCAACTATTAACAGTTAATATACTGAAATCAGAACCACATTTTTAGGACTGGTGTTACTTATCTGAACCATGGTAACTGAAATCTATGCAATATTGGAACAGTCCAAAGCACAGACTGCCTAATATTACTAGGTTGGTTATGTAGCTTCTCTATTTACCTTTAGTGTCCCTAATGCATCTGACATTCACTGGTCCAGATTTTCCTTCTAGGACAGACTATTGCCTTATTCATCATTTTGCCACTCAAGGACCTCACAGTATCTTACATGTAGTTTTCACCCAAACCTATGTATGACATAATTATAGTTATTTTCCTTGTTGGCCTATGTACCTATACTCATGTCTGGAGATTTCATCTCTATTAAGCCCCTAGAGGGTAGAAGGAATTCCTGAAACCTGCTTCAGGATTAAAGAATTAAGGCTCTTTGTTGCTTTTGTCTTCTATAAGGAGAGAGTCACAAAGAGTCAAAGATTTCTTTGTTAAACTTAGACCCTTCTGGTGCCTTGCCTGAGTGATATCTCCAGTAAGGTGGATCTGAAGAGTTCTCCTTTTTGTTTGTTTGGCCTTCTCCACAAGACTTGTTTGCCAAATACTCCCCAAGACTGTGAGAGCAACTGCTTAACTCTCAACTGGAAACACACTATTGGGCTTCTCAAACTTTGCCTTGTAGGTGTCACTGAGAGGCACTTCTGCCTGGTTTCCTATCTGCTGACTCCCAAGTCAGAATCTGGGAAGAGTAAATCTTGGCTTGGTTATTTACTGAAGGATACTCCTCTCCTTGGCACTGTCTCCTTCTTCACAGTCTATTTTTTGGTCCCTAAGAAATAGGGCAATATTCATGAATTTCTCTTTGTGTGTACCATAATAATCCTCAAAGGAGTGTGAGGTGAATAAGAAGAGTGGTTTTCTGTCTGCTTATTCTGTGCTCCCAAAGGGAAACCAGGCAAAAAACTGTGGCAGGTTTTATTTTCCAGTAGGGGCACTACTCCTATCTAGGGAACCTGGATAGACCTTCGTGACTATTTCAACCAATGGAGTATAATGGAAGCTATACTATCAGTCTTCTAAGATTAGATATTTAAAATGCCTTGCACATCTGCCTTGCCCTCTTAGGACCCTCATTCTTAGAACCCAGCTGCTATGTGTGCTGTGAGGAAGCCTAAACTAGCCCCCATGGAGAAACCATGTATAGGCAATCTGGCTGCTAGCCCAGATGCGGCCCCAGCCAATAACCAGCATCAACTGCCAGGCATGCAAGGAAAGATTCTTCCAGATGGTTCCTGCCCCCAGCTGTTGAACCACCCTTAGTCTTTGAGTCTTCCCAGCTAAGAACCCAGACATTGTTGAGCAGGCACAAACAGTCCTCTCTGTGCCCAGTCTAAACTCCTCAACCCCCAAAATCTGTGAATACAGTTATAATTTTTAATACAATTGCATGCCAATGAGTTTGGTGTGGTTTGTTATGTAGCAATAGTAAATGATGGGACAGGAATGCCTGACTCTTGTCTGAGTGGTGAAATTAGTGAATTTATCTTTTCTTACCTATACTTGCTAACATTTCCACAAAGCAAATGATGTCTTGTGCACAAGTAAGGACATACGGAAGTGACAGATTAGATGCAGACAAGAAAGGAAAAGGTCTGGGGTACTGCCCATGTTTCATGTTCTTGGACTCCAGCGAGAAGAAGCATTTATATGTTCATTGTTCCCTGTATATCATCCATGTAAAGGACACTGGTAGCACATTGCCTCCTCACATAAAAGTGTTGGATTAAGCAACTCTTCAGAAATAGCTCCCAAACTATAATAAAATGTGATTTGATCAAAATATTTTTCTATCTTCACCAAATACTGCCAACATGTAGAAGTATCTTTACCCCTTGTGGCCAAATGGTTAATCCTTGGAGAGGAATTCTCCACTTGAATTCTATATACCCCATTCAACAGGAAGTTATGGACCACCTTTCTTTTTCCCCTTCTCATCTCCTGATGCTGGAACTGATGCACTTAAATATTTAGGACCCTTGTGACAAAAATAAAACAGTCCAGCCAGGTGATTGTGTTCTTCAGAAAGATGGGAGGCAGACTTACAAGAAAGAATCAATTTGACTACCAGTTCACTAAACAAACCCACAAACATTGGCATCAAGGAACAAGCCAAGTACTGGCATCAGGGTATAGGCTCAGAGTTGCTTGTTTCAACTAATTGAATTCAATGCAGCACCACAACTAGGCAATTCTAAGTACTTATGTAGCCTTAGCAGGTAAGTGCAACTTATGGTTCTGTTTGTTGGTGGTGAGGAGAGGGGAAGTGTTTTGCCATCTCCAGAATGGGTGGAACAGGTTTAGAAGTAGGTACCCAGAGCATAATTAGAAAGCAAATTTGAAAAACAAGTCTCACAAACATTAGAACTTTAAGATTGCATTCTGGTAGTGCTTCTTAGAAAAGAAAAATGAGTCAAGTTTTCTTCACCTGGGGGTTAAATTAATGGTTATATGGTTACTTTCCACCTTCTAGTAACTTAAAGCCAATAATCTCTGAATCTCAAAAAATTCTGTCTTTACCACTTTGGCATAAAATAGTTGGAGACTGCAGGAGGGAATTAAAACGTCCTTGGAGAGATAAAAAATGAAAATAACCAAAATTACATCTTTGTTACTTGAGTGGCCAAAAACAGAATACTTCATACAAGTTTTTGTGTCTTGGCAGCAAGTATTGCCCTTACACCATTGAATGTCATTACAATCATATGGTATCAATAATAAATGAATTATGGCCGGAACGACTAAAGCCTGTACTTGTGGACTTTAGATCTGAATTCCCTTTCTCTCAAATCTCAAATGCGTGCTCATTCTGAATTATGGCCAATTGTTTGACCTTTCTGCTGACCTCAAAAGGTTATGTAGCTAGGGTAAGACTCAAATTTAGTGCTTGGAACATCATTCTGAGTGGCCAAAATATTTTCTTTATGACTGTGAGATAATTTCCAAATCATATTGTTTTCTGCAGCAGAGCTTCCTAGACTATTGAATATTTCCCAGTATAATTATTGCCAATTTCTGTCTCAAGACTTGGGTTAAGCTCTTTCAATATGATGTAAACATTCCAACAATTGATAGCATTCTGCTGGGACTATGGAATTTGACTTTGGTCCCAGAGCCTGGAAAAGGGAATCTGAATATTTTCTATACCATTTCTATTGTCCTTGTGGTCAGTATGGTCAAGACATAAAAGCTTTAACTAGAGTGCTAGGGAAGGAGAAAAGAAAATAATGAAAGCACTTGATATTCTGAATGTTGGTTGTAGGGGAATAAAGAAGAAAAGATGACTAAGTCTATTGGGTAACTGAGCTAATAATAGTGTGCCTACATGAAATGATTTAGCTTTGGATGGTCACTTGCTAAACTAAAAAATAATGTATTAAAGTAAGAAAAACATTTTTAAAATGTTATCTTCTTTGATAAAAAAAATTAAAAACCTACTTCAAAAATCTTATTTAAGGATAATTAATAAAAGAATTCCCATTGGTAAAAGAAAAACAACACTAATTTTACTCATATTATTCAATATTGTTTGGTTCTATTCCCAATGCAATATGACAATAAAAATAATGTATACATATTAGCATTAAAGATAAATAATTTGCCATTGATACTATTTGCAGAAAATGAAATAACTAGTTAATAACGATAGGAGAAAGACTAAAGTTAATACACAAAAATAGCATTCGTGAACCAGCCCTAGTCAGATTTATTTGTAAAGGTAAACATTTTCTATTCACATTGTGAACTGTAAAATTCCTGATATAAACTTAGAAAGAAATGAGCATAACCCCTATATGGATAAAGCTACAAAATGTTATTTATGGAAATAAGACTTAAATAAATGGAGATAAATCATCTTACCAGATAAGAATATTCAATATCATTTATATGTTGATTATCCCAGCCTCCCCCAAACTAAATATATTTAATAAAATATCCTGTCACTTACACCTACATCTCATTATCCAGAACTTAATCACAGTACTAAACATAGTTGCAAGGGCAATTGGAAAATGTAGTCCTTATTCTGGACATCCTTGTACCTAGCTATACAAGTGGAGAGTCTATTACCATAGAAAGAAGGGAGAATGAATATTGGGAAACAACTAGCAGTCTCCATCAGAAAACTAAATGACCAACAATGGGAAATTCTATTACAGAACATCCTACAATTGAATACTATGCAGTTGTTACAGACTAAGGCAGCTCTACATGAATTGATATGTATCTTGGTTTGCCAGAGCTGCATGAACATACCATACAATAGGGTGGCTTAAACAACAGTTATTTATTGTCTCACAGTTCTCAAGGCTAGAAATCCAAAATCAAGGTCTTTACAAGCCATGCTTTCTCCCAGAGTCTGTAGTGTTTTGGTGCTCTCTTGCTGCAATATGTGGGGTTCCTCCATCACATAGTGATCTGTCTCATTCTCTGGCTTCTTCTATGTCTGGCTTCTGAAATTATGTATAATTTCCTCTGCTTATAAGGGCTTCAATTGTATGGATTAAAGCCCACCCTGATTCAATTTGGCTTCATCAAAAAAAGATCTGCAAGGGATTGTGGGAAGATAGCTAAGGACTAACAGGCAGAGCTGAATGCTCTCACAAAAACAATGGAGAAAGAACCAAAAGCTGTCTGAGGGACCTGCTTTGGGGGTCAGCAGACCAGAGCAGTGCTACACAACTCCCAGGAAGGTGAGGGACAGAGAGACAAAGAAGCTGAAATGACAAACATGAGTTATGAAGGCCTCAAGGTGGCTGGGAAGGGCTGCCCTCCTTTACCACCAAGATATTAAGCTGGAGTAAAACATCTGGCATGCTGCAGCCAACTGAGAGGGGAACAGACATCTTCCTCCCTGTCAGCTGTTTCAAGGGAAAAGGGAGGGGTGGGGTGGTCAGGGTGCTTTCTTCAGTGAATTTGGCCAGCAGAACTCACTTTGAGTCTCCGGTCTGGAGATTGAACACAGGAACACAGGAATGACTGAAACACGTCTGTGGAAAGGTGCGCTGACGCGCGCCATCTGCTGGCCAGTCAGAAATTGCATAGATTAAAAACTGCTCTCTGTATCCAATCCCTGGGAGAAAATCTGCATCCCACTAGTGAGTCCCCAGCCTGATTTTGAAAACTTAAGCTGGGAATTTTAAAGACTGAGAATAGGTTGAACCAAATATCAAAGAAGAGCTGTGGGGAAAAAACAAAAACAGTAGATGAGATAGAAATTGGCCATTAGAGTAAATTCCTCAACATATTCAGATGCCTAGAAATCAGCAAAAAATTATAAGCCATACTAGGAAACAGGAAGAGATGACCCAGCCAAAAGAGCAAACAATATCTTGAAGAGATACAGGACTTAAGACAATTAATCAGTGATAATCACACAACTCTCCTAAATCACTTCAAAGAATTTATAGAAGATATGACTAAAGAAATAAAGGATATTAAGAAGACACTGGAGAGCATGAAGAACAATTTGAAAGCCTGCAAAGAAGAGTAACAGAGCTTATGGGAATGAAAGACATAATGGATGAGATTAAAAATACATTAGAGCCATCTGGTTTTCCCAGCGACCCTGCTGCTGCTCCCAGCAGCTCGGGCAGGAGGAGGACTAGTGGCCAGCAGCTTAGCTCTTGGTGTGCCGTGTCCCGCAGCACCATAAAGACGCCCAAGAGGAAGAAACCAGCTTCTGTGAAAATGGAAGTGAAGCCAAAAAAAGGCATCGGGAAAGGATAATCCTTCAGACAAAAAAGTGCAACCAAAGGGAAAAAGGGGAGCAAAGGGAAAACAACCTGAAGTGGCTAACCAAGAAACTAAAGATTTACCTGCAGAAAATGGAGAAACTAAAAATTAGGAGAATCCAGCCTCTGATGAAGCAGGAGAGAAAGAAGTCATGTCTAGTTAAACTGTATACCATGACTTATCAGTGGTCCTTGTTTCTCCCTTCTTGTACAATCCAGAGGAATATTTTTATCAGTTATTTTGTAAATGCAAGTTTTTTAGTAGCTCTAGAAGAAACATTTTTAAGAAGGCGATTGGAATCCCACCTCATCCCATTTTTTTTTTTTTAAGTATAAATTCTTTTTTACAAAAAGGGGAAATCGTTGCTGGTTGTTTATTTTTTGGGTACAACCAGAAAATAGTGGGATATTGAATTATGGGAGACTTTGACTGTCTTGAGTGTCAACTTAACATTCCACTGGGGCTGGCAGTTTTTATACCCTATAATATAGCACATACTAAACGGTGATTTGGAATCACAGTCATGCATTTAATATGTGTTGAATATTTTAAATTACTCCTATTCCCATGTTTTTTAGTAGACATGTTTCTTAAAACCACTCCTGTTCTTGGCTCTTCCTGTCAGAACTCTGTAGCATTCTTGGTCGTGGTTGTCCAGTTTTTCTAATAACTTTGCTATGTGCTATAAAGGATTGGAAATGTGAGTATGCAGTGTGTATGCTATTAAATTGTGAATTAGTGGGACTTAAAAGATGTAACAGCTTATCAACATTTGAAGATATTGTTACTTGATATTCTCTTAAGGAAAACTTGCCTCCAAATTTTAAGCTGGAAAGTCACTGGAATAACTTTAGAAAAACAACTACATGGCTTTTTAGGTCTTCAGTACGTACATTAAGAATTGTGTACAAATTGTTCATAACGTCTGTGCTGATCTTCAAAACAACCAATAAAATCTCAATTATGATAGGAAGGAAATACATTAGAGGCACATAAAAGCAGATTTGAATTGCTTGAAGATAGAATTAGTGACTTTGAAGACAGAACATCTGAACTGGAAAAGACAGGAGAACAGGAAGAGAAGAGAATAGAAAAAATGGAATGGGGTCTCAAGGAGTTGAATTACAACATGAAATGTACAAACATTCGCATTATCCGTGTCCCAGAAGGAAAAGAAAATGGAAAAAGGGCAGAAAGAATATTTGAGGGAATAATAACTGAAAACTTCCCAACCCTTATGAAGGACATAAATATCAATATCTAAGAATGACAATGCATCCCAAACAGAATAAATCCAAATAGACCTACCCCAAGAAACCTCCTATTCAGAATGACAGATATCAGAGATAAAGAGAGGATTCTGCCCACAATAAAAAATAAATAAATTTTAAAAAGAAAGAAAGAAAGAAAAGGACAAAAAAGGGAACAAGCAAAAAAAGAGGAAAAAAAAAAAAAAGAGAGGATTCTGAAAGCAGCAAGAGAAAAGCAAAGCATCACATACAAGGGAAACTTGATATGATTAAGTGCCAACTTCTCATCAGAAACCATGAAGGAGTGAAGAAATTGGTATGATGTATTTAAGGTACTAAAAGAGAAAAAGTGCCAGATAAGAATTCTGTAACAGCAAATCTGTCCTTCAAAAATGAGGGTGAGTTCAAAGTCTTCACAGACAAACAAAAACTGATAGAATATGTTACCAAAAGACCAGATTTACAAGAGATATTAAAGGGGGTGCTGCAGCCTGAAAGGAAAAAACAAGGGCGAGAGATTTGGAGAAGAGTTAGAAATGAAGATTATTAGGAAGGCTAAATTAAACGATAAGAAGACAGATAATAAAAGGTATGACAACAGAGAACCAAAGGACTAAATAGGTGAAGTAAGTAATGTTTTTACAGTAAGAACACTGAATGTTAATGGACTGAACTTCCCAATCAAAAGATATAGACTGATAGAATGGATTAAAAAAATATGAACCATCTACATGTTGTCTACAAGAGAACCACCTCAGATGTAAGGACACAAACAGGTTAAAAGTGAAAGATTGGGAAAAGGTATTCCATTCAAATAGTAACCAAAAAAGAGCTGGAGTAGATCAGATAAATGTAAAATAACAATATTATACTATATGAACAATAATTACTCAGTGCAACTAGCAAATTGTTCCTGTGATCCGTATTCTGAAAGTTTCTTCATACAAAATAAACATTTGTTTTTAATTGAAGGGGACTGGAAAAGAGATATATTTTTGCATACTTCATTTTTCTTTAGCCCTTTCTTATTCATACTCTTTAATTAAAATAATCTATCTGGATCAATAACGATTTAGCATGACTACTGTTGAACAAAATTTTGGTTTTTTTTGCCTCGTAAAATTATGAGTTGGCAAATTGTTATCTGCTGTAATTCATTTCAATGAGATGTGAAATGCTATAGATCAATGAGAATGAACAAAGTGTTGTCATATTCAACACCACAGATGACTTTTTACTTTTTAACATTATTTTCAAAGAAGTTTTAGATTACAGAAAAGTTACATAAAAAATATAGGGGATTCCCATATACTCCACCCCTTCCCCCTCTCACATTTCTCCCATTAATAACTTTTTACATTAGTGTGGTACATTAGTTACAATTGATGAACAAATACTGAAGCATTGTTACTAACCACGGTCTATAGTTTGCATATGGTTTACACTTTGCACCACACAATTTTATAGTTTGACAAAATGTTTAATGTCCTGTATCTGTCATTGCAATATCATACAGAACAATTCCAATGCCCTAAAAATGCCCCATGTTACACCTATTCCTTCCTTCCCCTCCCTTCAGAACCACTGGTAACCACTATCTTTATATCAATGTTACAAATTCTTCCATTACTACAATAATAACAAGTCTACTTTGGTCCATAGTTGCATCACTCATTCCTCAATCTCAAGGATTTTTGGATGGTGATGCCCGCTTTGCTTCAGATTGAGAGGGTCTTAGAACTTATGGGACAGATATAAGGAAATAATTTGCTTGCAGTTGTAGATACTCTTTGCTTTTGGGGATGGGGGTTGTCTATCATCATCCTTTCGTTAGTTTTCCTGGGCCAGTATGTTGAACTGGAGAGTAGGTGTTGGCTGCAACTCGGCTGATATTCAGGGCTCAACCGGCCTATGAACAGACCAAAGATTTAAGTCCTTGGGACACAAATTTAATAGGTATAGTACTAATTATAGGTTCAAATAAAAGGGGTAGAAGAATCATGTGCAGGGAAATTATAAATGAGCCTATATATATATATATATTCCAAGGTAAGGCACACAGTTGGGGTGCTGATTTCATGGTGCTGTATACCTTGCCTAAGTGTCCAGATGTCTCCAGAGCCCTCAGGAGCACCACTGTTTCAATTTTCATTTACAGTGGCCGTTAATGGGATCCGTCTGAGACAAGCATAAGCATAACCTCTAGAATGACCTCCCAAAATAGAAGATTCTTAAAAACATAATGTTGAGTGAAAGAAACCAGAGATAGAGCATATAATGTTTAATTCCATTCACATAAAGTTCAAACATAAGCAAGATTAATTTATAGTGTTAGAAATCAGGATACAGTTACTTTTGAATGGTGATAGTGATAAGAAAGGGGCATGGGGGAGCTTTCTGAAGTGCTGATAATGTGTTGCTTTTGTGTTTTGTTTTGTTTTGTTTTTAGGAGGTACTAGGAATTGAACCCAGGACCACATACACGAGAAGCAGGTGCTCAACCACTTGAGCTATATCTGCTCCCCTCTATTTCTTGAACTGAGTACTGGTTATATGGGGCTGTTCAGTTTGTAGAAAGTTATCAAGCTGTACACTTAATTTGTGCAATTTTCAGTATGCATGTTAGATTTCTGTAAAGTATTGTAAAGCCTATGCATATTTGTACTTACATAGGTGTGATGGTTAGGCTAATGTGCCAATTGGGCCAGGTAATTGTGCCCAGTTGTTTGGTCACACAAGCACTGGGCTAACTGTTAATGCAAGGGCATTTATGGACTTTAGTCACCAGTGAGTTTACTGCATAGATGGCTGATTACATCTACATCAATCAGGGAAATTGCATTCAGTAATGAGTGACAATGCTTTAAAAGGGGAAGTGATTTCAGCATTCAGAGGGAATTTTCCAGCTCGTCTTTGGACAGCCAACGTCTACCGGAAATTCATCAAGGACCTTCATTGGACTTTCATCGGAGCCCCTGGTTTGCAGCCTGCCTGTGGAACCTGGACTTGTGCATCCCCACAGTCACTTGATAGACGCTTATAAAATATCATACTATTTACAGATATCTCCTGTTGATTCTGTTTCCCTAGAGAACCCTGACTAATACAATAGGAAATCTGAAAGTGTATATAATATACTACATCAGGGGTCAGCAAACTTTTCCTATTAACAGCGAGATAGTAAATATTTTAGGCTTTGTCCCTGTCACAGCCACTCAACTCCACTTGTAACATACAAGCAGTCATGGGCATAGACATGGTGCAGCTATATTTCTATAAAGCTTTATTCATAAAAACAGATAACAGGCTGTAGTTTGCCAAATCCTGAACTAAATTGTTCATAATGGTTACCTCTGGGGGTAGGGTGAAGGGGAAGGGTGGCTTTTACTCTTTATATGCTTCTATACTATCTAACATTTTAAAATTACTATATTAATCAAAATACCTACTTTTATTAAAAGCTCACTGTCACAAACTTTGTGATCATTAACTTTAGACAATCTGTGCCTCTTATTTTGGCAGGCACGAAAAAGGAGAAGGAAGAAATATTGTGGCCCAATAAAGAGAAGACAGGATTTTCAAGGCAGCACAATAAATAAGTTCTGAAAAAGGTGCAGAGGAAGGCCAGACTCTCTGGGCTGGGGAAACAGCAGGAGAAACCAGAGAACAAAGTTCCAAATGAGCATGAGCTGCTCAAAGGACAGAGAAACCAGTTTGCTTTGGGGAAAAGCCAGTTTAAAGAGCATGGACTTTTTCCTGAGTTCAGTGAAAAGCCAGTGGGAGATTGAGCAAGAAAGTAATGTGTTCTTAAGACTGATTTTGAGACCATGTGTGCAGCACATGACCTTCTCCCCCATTCCCTTCCAAAATACCAGCACTGCTATTGCAAAAATTCAAGCCAGGATCCAGAGGCTCCAAAAAGGTACACAGCAATATAAATGGTTAGCAAGAGCAGACAGTTTAC
The DNA here is from genome assembly GCA_026826555.1 of Tolypeutes matacus. Taxonomy (NCBI): domain Eukaryota; kingdom Metazoa; phylum Chordata; class Mammalia; order Cingulata; family Chlamyphoridae; genus Tolypeutes; species Tolypeutes matacus. The sequence goes on from JAKSZT010053769.1 coordinate 25,685,102, forward strand.
TTTTCACATCTGAATGACCAATGCTTTTAGCAAAACAGTGATTGGAAAAAGCAATAGTTCACACTAATGCCATTTTTTGTTTGTTAGTGTGTGTGTGTGTGTGTGTGTTTATGTTAGTCTGTTATAGGTATGATTTCTACCAACCTATTTCAATTTCAGCCAAGCCCAAACCCCATGAACTCCTGACAGAAGATCAGATCTCTAGCAAAAGCGTTTTTATAATGGTATATTCTTTTATCTCCTTTAAATCTAGACTCTCTGACTCCAGGCTTCTGGACTTTGCAAAGAGTGTCCAAGTTAGCATGATCATGTGGAGGCCCTCCTTTGCCTTCTCTCATCCTCACTAGTAAGCTTGTTGTATGCATTGTTTCTAATGTTGATTAGAACTAACTAAAGGTCAGCTGCCCTGAGAGAGTGGGAGCTGTTGCCAGCACTGACCTTCCATCTTGAAATACTTAAAAGGCCTGCCATTCCTAACCTTATGAATCGGGCAAGACCTTGGTCAAGCCAATTTTGGGAGGAGGATTTAAAAGGATCTTGTCCTCTCTTTTGAATACAGGGTAATGTTTCTCCTTGGAAGACAGAGCCGTAAATCTGAGAATGGAAAATAGCACCCTGTATATATAATGAGGAGAATAGAGGCAAATTATGGCAACAAGAAACTTCACTGAAGAGGAAGCCTCTACAGACTTTAGCTTTAAAGTCTTTGTATGCTATTTAGGATGAGATTTATGCATGCACAGTATGATGGGAGAGCCCAGGAGTTCAGAAACGACTTTATGGTGTTGATTTCTTGATTTCCTCCCTCTCTGTGATCTCCCTAGTACTTTTTTGGTTCCTTGTGGCTTCCCTTTTGGTCCTCCAGCCAGAAAGCTAGGTCTTTAGTTATCCTGCTCTGCTATGCACTTCCTGCAGCTGCACCCATGTTTGGACTATGTGTCAGGAGGATAGAGAGGAAAAATAGCAATGGGAGTTCACCCCACTCTCTTGAACAATAACTCTTTTGAATAGAGAGAAAGCTTCCTTTCCCTCAGAGTTTAAGGCACCTGCAGATCTCTGTTGCTATTATTCCTGCTGCTACTGCCATGGGGTGAGATTGCAAGGGAATCAATAAAAGAAAAGAGTTTATTATTATTATTATTATTATTGGAATAATGAAAATGCTCTAATAATGATTGAAGTGATGAATGCACAACTACGTGATTATCCTAAATACCACAGATTGTACACTTTGGATGGATTTATGCTTTATTAACATGCATCAATAAAATTTATTTGTTAAAAAATTTACCTTACTAATATTGAGCTGTGAAATTGAAACTTTTCTAAACTATCAATAATTTAAAAATTGATCAATTATGCTAAAGGAAAAATTGCATTTTCTTTATATTCTCTCTATAGAAAATGTTATTACAAAATAATTGCTATATGAAGATGCTATCAAAGAGTTTACAGCTAAAAAGTGCAGGAAAATTAATAGATATATGGGTCAGACAATTAATAAAAATATTTTATTTTTCTGGAAAAGAAAAAATATATAAGGGATTTTCATCACCCTTTCTGAGCACTTGGAGACCTATTTCCATGTTTTGAGCCAGAACTTGAGGGATTCTCCAGGAGCTATTTCTGTCTGGGCCAATAACCAACTCTGGGTTTCAGGTTGCTTTGCATCCAGACTGGGGGATGGTGGAGGGGAGAAAATGGTAAACTTGTCACTGGTTCCATGGTAATTTGAATTTTGCTTTACTTCTCCAATCTGTCTGCTACTAGTTGCTTTCAGAATCTTTAAATAGCTTCTCCAGACATTCTGTACAGTTCTAATAGGAGAATCCAGTTGGAAAGACAGGAGGGAATGTGCTTATTCTGTCTTACTCCAGGATTTATTTTTAAAATAATTAATATTACACATCATATTAACATTCATGAAGTGACCAATGTTGGATTTCAGAGGTCATTGCATGTACATTTACTTGCATGTGCAAATTTATTTTTAAATATAAAACCTTTACATATTAGTTCTAGGTGCTAAAACTATCCCCATATCTTGCTTTCTGCCCAGCAAGTGGTTACAGGTGCCCTCATTGGATTCCCTAGTTCCACAGAGTATTAGAATTTCCAGTAGAAGAAAGCAGTCATTACTCAGGCTAACTTAATTCTTTCCTGATCAGTTTAGTTCTCCTTTGGATTTGCTTGGTGCTGGGTGCTTTCACATACCAGAAATCACTCACTAATCATAACACCTGATTCGAGGTAGGAATTTTCTTCAGATTAAGTGACTATATTGATTTGTTCAGAATCCTATTGGCAAGGGAGTTGAGGAAGTGTAGCTCTCAGGCTTCTACCCCTTTTAATACAAGAAGAAAATTGAAGGGGTATAAAGAGTTCTGAATGCTGGCAGTTAATATTAAAAAGAGTAAAAATGTTCCAATCCAATAAAAAATAGGTCTTCTTCTGGAAAGCTAAACCTTGGTTGGTTCTCTTTCTTGTGAAAGTCACTTCATGTCTGATAATCACATAAATACAGTTTTAAGCTTTTATTTTGCACATTGTCTGAGAGTAGTGAAAAAATGATGACTGTGCATCCGTTGAAACTAATGTTGATTGTAAAAAATATAAATGCATTCAATGTTAAGATTTTTCTCAATAGAAGGGGAAGCAGAATTCTGCTCTTGGTATTCACTGATCTTTTTGCTACAAATTCTAGTATAGAAAATCCATCTAGGCCAATAATTGTAATGAAATTTCTGGAAACATTGAGAAACATAAATGAGTCATCTGAAATCATTGTAACTTGAGTAAATGTGGATATTTGTGATAAATATTTTTATTAAAAACTAAATTCAAATGGTATGTACCCAAAATTCATAGTAAAATATGCTTGGTGTAGACTTACCATTAAGAAAGCATGATGTTTGAATGAGTATAACTAGCACTGCTAATTTATAAATGTGATTGTGGTTTAAAGGGGTAGTCTGTGGACATAAATGTCAATTGAAAGGAAAATAAAGAATAATATAGGGAATGTATAACAGTGATTTCGGTGGTGGTTGAAGATTGTGGTTAATAATATAAATATAAGAATAGTTTTCTTTTATAAAGTGCTAAGAATATGGTGATATACAGGAAAATTACAACTAATGTAATGTATGGATGATAGTTAACAGTAATATTGTAATATTTTGCAGCAATGGCAAGAAGATTTTTTCAATAAAGAGGGACAACAATAGGGGGATTTATGGGGGTATGGGATTTTGCCTTTTGGAGTAATAAAAACATTCTAAAATTGACTGAGGTGATAAAAGCACAACTCTGTGATGAAAACGAAAGCCACTGAGTGTACATGATGAATGGACTATACAAAGCATGGGACTGTATAACACAAGAAATCCCGTGGTGGATGATGAACTGTAGCTAACAGGACAATATGAGAATGTTTTCTCCTGAATGATAACAAATATATAATACTAATATAGGATATCAATAATTGGGTAGGTTGGGGGAAAATGCACCAAGTGTAAGATATGAGCTATAGTTAGTAGTAACAGTTTAATGATGCTCTTGCATAGTTTGTAACACATGTTTCACAAAAATGCAAAGTGTTAGTGGTGGTGAGATGTGTGGAAGCCTTGTATGATGATATGCATGTTTGTTTTGTATCACAAATTTTACTATACATTTATTGTTCATGTATGTGCCTGTAAATTTCAATAAACTTTTATTTAAAAAAGAGAGCATAAATTTTTCTTTCCATGAATAAAAGCAGTATTTTTAATTGTAAAAATATGAGCCAAAAATAACACTCTTTTCACACTTGAACTTACCCATTTAAAATCTATCATTATATTAAAAATAGTTCTAATGACCTCCTCAGTGATACCTCCTCATTCTTCCAGAGTAAAACAGTACTTCATTTTCTATCACATGTGAGAAACTGAGAATTGCAGACACATTTAGTACAGTGTGGAAGAATTATATATAAAAAACAGCATGCAAGGGAAACATTTTGAAGGTAAAAAAAATACCATTAGTAGAAACCCTAATGCTGAAAATAAGATGGAGCAATTTCTCTTGCTTCATCAGAACAGTATAACATTTCCAAAGAATAGATACAAAATTACTAAATTTATATGGATATTGATAAAAAAAAAGATATAGCAAAATGAACTAAGATTTGTGTCTCTATAGAACAAAGTAAACTAAGCAATGACCAAACATGTGAAAATTTAAGAAGACCTATAAAAGAAGAGGATCTGGGTGTTTTATTATTCATCATGTCATCTTTCAGCTAATGCTTATATTTTGTGAGTGGAAACTCATGATGCCCTCTACTGTGGCTGGTGTCCAAAATCTATTTCATTCTTCCTTTCTAGAAAATAAATATCCAGTCTTCTCTTAGGTTGAAAAAGACTTTTTGGTATGTTTTCTTCTTTTAAAAAAGCCTGAGCAAAGGATTAACTACAATGTTCAGGGAGAAATGTAAGTTTAAGGATATCAGGAAGGGAGGGTGGGAGAACAATAACCAATAACCAAGGATAAAAGTATAAATTAGACAATAGCAACAAAATACCCCAATAGGCCATGAATTCATCACTAAGTGATGAATTATTTATAGTGTTAATTAAACTACCTATTTCATAAAGCAGGCAAAAATAAGTCAAGAGATAAAATAATAAAACTTTGATCATGTAAAAATAATAAAACTTTGATCATGTAAAAATAATAAAACCTTGATCATGTAATTATTTATAACTAGAATGCAAGGATGGTTTAAGATTAGGAAACTAACAAAATGTGTTAGTCAATCAAGATCATAAAAAAGCATTTTGATAAATCACCCATTCCTTTAATAAATTTCATGGGCTGGGAATAGAGAGTTCTTTCCTTACCATAATAAGGAACCATTCTTAAGCCAACATTCCATCTCACTTTTTGTTTGTTTGTTTGTTTGTTTGTTTGTTTTTCTTCCCATCTCACTTTTAGCAACAAAATATTAGAGGCATTCCAGTTAAAGCTGGGGAACTAGATATGGATGCAAGCCACCACCACGGCTTAATTTTGGTCTGGAAATTCTGAAAAGCTCATGGATTCTTAATCTTTCTGAAGGTGGTACTAGAAAGTAAACACCTACAAGTACCAGCTCCTTCTGATTATATAATTACATTGTTGCTAAATTCTATTTTCATTGAACCAAGTTCTGTGAATTCTCCAGGGCTTTCTAAAGTACAGAGGAGAGGGCTGAGGGTGTACTCCAGCCACTCAGCAATTTAGCTAAGTGCTGTTTACAAAGTAGAGTGGGAGGTCTTCATGTGTCAAGACTGAGAACCTAGCCACAGTAATTCTTTGATATTTCTTGGCTTTACACACGCATTCCAGACTCTCCCCAAAAAGTATGATTGGATGCATTCCCATGTGATAGGAAGGCAGTCCTCGCTGTGGTTGCAACTAGTTGTGGGTGGTTTTCATGGATCCATGGAAGAAAGTTTTAGAAATTTTGAAGGTAGATTAGGGAAATCTCAAAGCCTCTTTCAATGGCTTTAAATATGAGATGTTAGCCAAATGGTAACATGATTTGAAAATGACTAAAAGTGGTGAACAGGTCATGAGATTTCTGAGTCAGAAGCTCTAAGTTCAAAAGAACTCATTATCATAAGTAAACTATGCTTTTTTCTCAGATGAACTGCCAGAGAAGCAAGCATTGACTCAGAGGATCTTTAGGATCTAATGAGAAATAAAAGTGCCTCTACTGGAAACATTATATGATCGTGAAAAACAAGGAGAGTTTTCATATGAAAGGTTTTGTTGTTTTTTTATTATTATTATATTTTTTTTTTTACCACAAATGTTAACAGAGGTTTCAAGTATCTTGTAGGCCTGAATCAGAGCTGGAGCAGCTGGGGCTGGAGAACTTTCTAGTGCAAGGCATAGTGTCTCTCCTTATATGAATGGGCTAGGATCTACAAATGAGGGAAGTGAGTCTTTGAGTTCAGTAATAAATCACAGGACATAATGTTAAGGATTCTTTGTATAGCAGGAGCCAATGACATTAAAACCCAAAGGTTGGGTTCATGCTACATTTTTTCCATGAGTTCTAATAATCCTTACAGGAATAAAGATGATGATGAAAATAACCACCACCATTTATTTGTGTGCTAAACAAGAAATTTTAGACTCAGGATTCAGACTTTTCTCCAAATGTCATGCCCTAAACTCCTGGTAGATTTTGATTATCCAATGAAGTTAGGTAGTGGAAGCAGAGTACAAGTTATTTGGGTATGATATTGGGAAAACTAAAGAAGTATGAGGGTTAGAAATAATTTCAGTGAAATACATCACTGTTTTGAATATGAGATTATTTTCACCCATTTAGTTAGTCACAATGGTAAAAACAGCATAGTACTGGCATAATGACAGACAGATTGACCAATGGAACTCAACTGAGAACTCAGAAATAGACCTTCACATTTACAGTTAAGTGATTTTTGTCAAGGCTGTTAAGTCATCCCAGCTGGGCCAGACTAGTTTATTCAACAAATGATGCTGGGAGAACTGGATGGCAATATCCAAATGAAAGAAAGAGGACCCCTACCTCAAGCCTTATAAAAAAAATTAACTCAAAATGATCAAGGACCTAAATATAAAAGCAAGAACCATAAAACTCCTAGAAGAAAATATAGGAAAACATCTTCAAGATCTTGTGGTAGGCTGTAGTTTCTCAAACCTTACACCCAAAGCACAAGCAAAAAAAAAAAAAAGATAAATGGGACCACCTCAATATTAAACACTTTTGTACCTCAAAGGACTTTGTCAAAAGGGTGAAAAGCCAGCCGACTCAATGGGAGAAAATATCTAGCAATCACATATCCAATAAGGGTTTAATATCTATGATATACAAAGAGATCATACAACTCAACAGTAAAAAGACAAACTACCCAATTAAAAAATAGACAAGAAACTTGAAAAGACAATTGTCCAAAGAAGAAATACCAAAGGTGAAGAAACACATGAAAAAATGTTGAACATCACTAGTGAAATGCAAATCAAAACTACAATGAGATATCATTTCACACTTATTAGACTGGCCAGTATTAAAAAGTTGGAAAATTGTAAATGTTGGAGAAGATGTGGAGAGATAGGAACATTTATTCACTGTTAGTTGGAATGTAGAATGGTACAGCCACTGTGCAGGACTGTTTGGCAGTTCCTAAGTAATTTGAATATAGATTTGCCATGTGACTTGGCAATACAATTACTAGGTATATACCCAGAAGAACTGAGAGCAGTAACATGAATAGACATCTGCACACCGATGTTCATGGCAGCATTATTCACAATAGCTGAAAGTTGGGAACAATCCAGATATACATCAACTGATGAATGGATAAACAAATTTTGGTGTATACACAAGATGGAATATTATGCAACAATAAGAAAAAATGAAGACGTGAAGCCTATGACAATGTGGATGAACCTTGAGGACATTATGTTGAGTGAAGCAAGCCAGACACAAAAGGACGAAGACTGTATGATTGCACTATTATGAACTAAATAAATTGTGTAAACTCATGGAGTTAATGATTAGAATATAGGTCACCAGAAAATAGAATGAGGGTAGAGAGTGGAAAGCTGAGGGGTTATCTGTGCAAAACTGATTTTTTTTAAAGTTGTTTGTAAATCTTTGGAAATGAATAGAAATGGTGAAAGCATATCATAGTGTGTGCAACTAGCAGAGCTATTATATGGGTGTGGCAGTGGTTGAAAGGGAAAGTCTAAGGTCATGTATATTACCAGAAAGAAAGCTAAAAAATGTAATATAGGACTGTATCACATAGTGAAACCTCATGTGAAATACAAATATGGGTAATATTGCATATATAAGATTGTTTTACAAAATAGGAATACAAATAAACTAGAGAGACAGAAACAGAATAGCAGCTATGTTTGGCAGGGGAAGCATAGAGAGATTGAGAGGTGATGAGTTTTGTTTGTTTTTTGTTTATTATTATTATTATTATTGGAATAATGAAAATGCTCTAAAATTTGAAGTGATGAATGCACAACTATGTGATTATACCAAAAACCATTAATTTTATACTTTGGATGAATTTATGCCTTTTTAATAAGTATTTAACAAATATTATTTGTTAAAAATATGATCCATTTATATGCTGTCTACAAGAGACTCACCTTAGACCAAAGTACACAAAGAGATTGCAAGTGAAAGACTGGAAAATGATTTTCCATGCAAACTGCAACTAAAAAATATCTGGGGTAGCTATACTAATACAGGATAAAAATAGGCTTTAAATTAAAAACTTATAAGAGACAAAGAAGGACACTATATATTAATAAAAGGGGTAATCTACCAAGGAGAAAGGATAATTATAAATACTTATGTACCTAACCAGGGTGTCCCAAAATACATGAGACAAACACTGGCAAAACTGAGGCAAGAAAGAGACACGTCTACCGTATAGTGGGGGATTTCAATACACTACCCTCAGCAATAGACAGAACATCTAGACAGAGATTCAATAAAGAAACAGATCTTAGATAATATGTCAAAGGAACAGGACCTAATGGACATATACAGACCATGATACCCTAAAACAACAGGATATACATTCTTCTCAAGTGCTCATGGATCATTCACCACATATTAGGTATAGAACAGGTCTCAATGAATTTAGATAGATTGAAATTGCACAAGCACTTTCTCTGACCACACACAAAAAATGGAGTTGGAATTCAATAATGGGCAGAGAACTAGAAAATTCACAAATATTTGGAAGTTAAACAACACACTCTTAAACAATCAGTGGGTCAAGGAGGAAATTGCAAGAGAAATCAATATCCTGAGCTGAATGAAAATGAGAACACAACACATCAAAACTTATGAGATGCAGTGAAGGCAGTGCTGACAAGAAAACTTATGGCCCTAAATAGTTACATTAAAAAAGAAGAAAGAGCTCAAGTCAAAGACCTAACTGCACATCTGGAGGAACTAGAAAAAGAAGAGCAAACTAATCCCAAAGCAAGAAGAGGAAAGAAATAAAGATTAGAACAGAATTAAATGATATTGAGAGGGGGACAGATGTGGCTCAAATGATTGGGCGTCTGTCTCCCATATGGAGGGACCCGGGTTTGATACCCGGGACCTCCTGGTAAAAAAAAAAAAAAAAAAAAAAAAGAAATGATATTGAGAATAAAAAAAAAAATAGAATTAACAAAACCAAAAGCTATTTTTTGTGAAGATTAATAAGATAGACAAACCCTTTAGCTAGACTAACAAAGAAAAAGAGAGAGAAGATGCAGTTAAATAAAACCAGAAATGAGAAGTTACATCACACTGTCCCCAGAGAAATAAAAAGGATCGTAAGAAGGTACTATGAAAAACTGTATTTCATCAAGGGTTGCAACTTAGATAAAATGGTTGAATTTCTAGAGACACACAAATAACCTACACTGACAAGAAAAGAAATAGAAAACCTCAACAGACCAATTACAAGTAATGAATCAGTCACCAAAAATTTTTGAGTAAATAAAAGCCCAGGACCTGATAGCTTCATAGGGGAATTCTACCAATCATTCTGAAAAGACCTAATACCAATCCCATGCAAACTTTTCCAAAAAAATTGAAGAGGAAGGGATATTACCTAACTCATTCTTTGAAGCTAACATCACCCTAATACCAAAGCCAGATAAAGATGCCAGAAGAAAAGAAAATTACTGATCAATACCTCTAATGAACTTGGGTGCAAAAATCTTCAATAAAATACTTGTAAATCAATTCCAACATATGAAACAAATTATACGTCATGATCAAATGGGTTTTATCCCAGGTATGCAAGGATGGTTCAATGTATAAGAAAATCAATTAATGTAATACACCACATTAACAGAGTGAAGGAGAAAAATTACATGATCATCTCTATTGATGCAGAAAAGGCATTAGCAAAAATTCAGCATCCTTTCTTGATAAAAACACTTTGAAAGATAAGAATAGAAGGAAACATCCTCAACATGATAAAGGACATATATCAAAAACCCACAGCTACTACACATGGCTTTTCTGCCCCTTTTATGTGAACCTATAATTAGCACTATACTTGTCAAATATATGTCCTAGAGATGTAAATCTTCAGTATGTTCATATGCCAGTTGAGCCCTGAATCTCAGCAGAGTTGCAACACCTACTCTCCAGTTCACTGGACTCACTCAGGACAACTAACAAAAGGATGATGGACAAAGCCCATCCCTAAAACCAGAGTATCTACAACTGCAAACAAGACAGTTCCATCCATCTGCCTCATGGGATCTAAGCCCCCTCTCAATCAGAAACAGTGTGGGCATCACCATCCAAAAACCCTCAGGATTGAGGAATGAGCAAACATAAAGGGGGGAATGTAACAGTGGACTAGGGTATACTTATTATTATTCTAGCATTGGAAGAACATGTGTCAATGATATAAAGGCATAGGCCACCAGAGTTTCTAAGGGGAGGGAGAGGGAAGAATAAGTATAACATGGGGGCATTTGGGGGACATTGGAATTGTTCTGGATGACATTGCAATGATGAATACGGGCCATTATACATTTTGTCAAATCCTATAAAATTGTGTGGGGCAAAGTGTAAACTATAGTGTAAGCTGTGGTCCATGGTTAGTAGCAATGCTTCAAAATGTGTTCATCAATTATAACAAATGTACCACATTAATGAAAGATGTTGTTAATGTGGGAAAGTGTGGGAAGGGGAGGAGGTGGGGTATATGGGAATCCCCTATGTGTATATATATTTAAACAAAAAGGTAAATTTTATTTGTCAAAACAACCATAGCATTATAATAGACTGACAAAAAATATCCCACTTTCAGTACACCAAAATTTTCTACCAAGCTAAATAATGTCAAATCAGGGCACAAATCTTAAAATCTTGCATCTGTTATGTTATTCTTCATCTATGCTCTATGAAGCATTTTAAAGAAAGTGACAAAAAGTTTCAATTATTCCACAGTGAAGTTATAAAAATTATTAGCATTTACAATTCAAATGGAGCACAGCCCTTAAAACTAACAACTTTCTAAAACTGACATGTTGAACACATGAAAAGAAATACTGTAAATGTCTCATATTACTGAATCCTGAGTTGCAGGACTTCTTATATTTCAAATATATCTATTAGCAACAAGGATAAATATCCTTAGCATCATAATACAAATATTAATATAATTAGAAATGACTTTAAAATAGGGGGGAAATTTAACCATATATTAATCTATACAACATTCGATCTATAAAAGCAAATTAAACCACACCATACCAAAACAACACCTCCTCCATAGTTTCTATCACACATCTTGCCTTGAAAGTTTGTACCAACATAATTTGCATATTCTCTGTAATTTAAGTTTAAAAAAGGATCATAATCAAATAATTTTTGTAAAATCAAACAAACTTAATATCAAATTTTCCTAGGACAATTTCTAGTTTTGCATATTTACATTAAACTAGTAGATATTTCCACCTAACCTTAGTATAACAAAGAATAAGAAGTGACTAAATGTTTCTCCTTCTTTTAAAAACAATAAAATAGATTTTAAATGAATAACAGAAAGTGTATTTTTATTTGAATTTTGAGAAAACAATGTTCTATACTGTTTTTAAAATTAAAATAAATAAATAACATAAAATCAAAATAAATAAAACTACTTAAAATTAGATAGCTACGGCAATGCAGCTAATAAATGGCAGAGTCACCTTAGAGACTAAATTCTCTCCTTAATTGGATGGAGTTTACCTGAAAGAGTCATGCAAAGACATGGTTTATTTATGGGACAGAGAATAAAAAGGATTAGAATTTATACATATATATATATACATACACACGCCCATCCATATTTATATAAATATATATATAACATACACACATTTATATAAATATTACTATATATTATATGTAATAGGGCCTGAATATTGAAAAACAACTTATTAAATGGAAAGAGAACTTACATATTTAAAAAATACAGTACAGTATACATATTTTATGCTAGAGGTATTAAAAATACAATAGTGGAGGTAATTCTGGGGAAGATAGTGGGATAGGGAGCTACAAGACTCATTCTTCCTCCAAAAACAACTAGTAGACAGGCAGAAACTGTCTCAAACAACTGCTCTGTGGCTCCAGAGGCAGGAAAACACTGAACAGCATCCAGAGACGAGAATGACAAAGAGACTGAGAAACTGCGTGGTAAAAAAACTGCAAATAACTTGTTCTAGTATGGAGGCTGGCACCCATTGCCCCCCCCCTCAAGGTGGGTCCAGTACTGGCTGGCTATTGCAGTGGGAGAGGGACATGGAAGCCCTCCTCCCCAAGAACAGGGGTTAGGCATGGCTGAGTACTGATCATGGCTTTTCATGGTGAATTTAGAACGCTGGGTTCCAGTTCTGACCTGCTGCTTTAGCCCACGCCGGACAGGGATTACTGCAGCCATTGTTTTAACCCTGCCCCTGAAAGGAGTAGAGCTGAAGGAAGAAAAAAGACACACTGCCTTCTTAGCACTGTGGGAAAAAGTTTGCCAAAAAGTGTCATCTAATGAAAAGGCAAGGAAGCAGGGCCACAGGGAACTGACAAAAAGACTTTTGAGTTTCTTTTCTGACCCTCCAACCAGGGCCCTTTGGAACTGGTCTGCACACCCTTTCTAGGTCCCTGGCTCTGTTTAAGCTGGAAAGCACTGGCTGAAGAAAGTCCTCTCCTTGGTGAACCTTGTCCTAGAATTTGCCCTCTAGGCAAAAGCACCTGGAAGCAACAAAAGGAGAGAAAAACAATATAAAACAAAGCAAAAAACTATAGAGGCAAAATAAAAGCAAACAAACAGAACAAAATGGAACAGATCAAGATTCCAAGAGAAAGAACGGAGGACAGGAAATTTCTCTTGGGAGTGTAAAAACTGCACTAACAGAACAGCTTTAAAAATTATACTGCATACCTAGGGCAAGACTCAGATGAAAAAGAGTTGAATAAATCTGAGCAATTAAATATGGGCAATTCTAAAAGTCTAGAGTAAGTTGAACCAAGTATCAATGAAGAGGTTTAACACAAAGTCAATCAACAACAATACCCTAGACAAGAAAGAGAAACTGCCTTTCAGAGTAAACTAAAGATAATGAGATATTTAGACATCAGCAAAAAAAAATTATGAGCCATACTAAGAAACAGGAACATATGGCCCAGTTAAAGGAACAAATTAAAAAGTTGGAGAAGATACAGAATTTGGAACAACTAATCAAAGATGTTCAAACTAACATGGAAATCAATTCAAGGAGAAGAAGGACAATAGGGCTAAAGTGATAAAGCATAACAAGAAAACAAGGAATGAGCATTAAGAATTTGAAAGCATGCAACAAAAAATTGCTGAACTTATGAGAATAAAAGCATGCAAAGAAAAATAACAGAACTTATGAGAATGAAAGGCACAATAGAGGACTTTAAAAATACACTAGAGGCATACAACAACAGAGTTGAACAAACAGAAGAAAGTATCAGTGAGCAAGAAGACAGGATATCTAAAATCAAACAGATAGAGAAAAGAATGGAAGAAATTGAGCATGGTCTTAAGGAATTGTATGACAGCATGAAGTGCACAAACATTCATTTCATGGGTGTCCCAGAAGGAGAAGAGAAGGGAAAGGGGGCAGAAAAAAATATTTAAGGAAATAATTCTTATGAAAGGCATAAATATACACGTCCAAAAAGGGCAACATACTCCAGAGGAAATTTTAACAGACATACTCCAAGACATACCGATCAGAATGCCAAATACCAAGGACAAAGAGGGAATCCTGAAAGCAGCAAGAGAAAAGCAATTCATCACATAGAAGGGAACAGGAGTAAGATTAAGTACTGACTTCTCATCAGAAACCATGGAGACAAGAAGATAGCAGTATGACATATCTAAATCACTGAAGATAAAAACTGCCAGCCAAGAATCCTCCATCTAACAAAACTGTCCTTCAAAAATGATGGAGAGATCAAAACATTCAAAGATAAACAAAATCTAAGAGAGTACATCAATAAGACACTGCCCTACAAGAAACACTAAAGGCAACACCGCAGACTGAAAGGAAAAAACAGGAGCGAGGGGTCTGGAGGACAGTGGAGAAAGGAAGACTATCAGCAAGGATAACCAATAGGTAAAGAGAGACAAAAATTAGACATGACATATAAAAATCAAAGGAAAAAATGGCTGAAGCAAGCACCATCTCCCCAGCAACAACACTGAACGTCAATGGACCTAACAAACATATACAGAACACTGCACCCCACAACAGCAGAGTATGCATTCTTCTCCAGTGCTCATGGATCATAAACTGGGATAGACTACATGTTGGATCACAAAACAAATCTCTGTAAATTTTAAAATAGTGGAATTATACAAAGCACTTTCTCTGACCACAACAGAATGAAGCTGGAAATAAATAGCCTGCAAAGAATTGGAAAATTCACAAATAAATGGAGATCAAAAGACACACCTTTAAACAGTCAAAGAAGAAATTGCAATAAAAATCAGTAAATATATTGAGATGATTGAAAATGACAGCATGACCCATCAAAACCCATGGGATGAAATGAAGACAGTGCTGAGAGGGAAATGTATGGCCCTAAATGCCTACATCAAAAAAGAGCAAATAAATAAAATCAAAGACCTAACTGTACACCTGGAGGAACTAGAAAAGCAAAGCAAACTAATCCCAAAGCAAGCAGAAGGAAAAGAAACAACAAAGATCAGAGCAGAAACAAATAAACGGATAACAAAAATCAACCGAGAATTAATAAAACTGAAAATGGGAGGTATAGGGAGCAGGGCATATGGGAATCCCTATATTTTTTGTGTAACATTTGTGTAATTTGAGTATCTTTTAAAAAATAAAAATATATATTTAAAATAAAAACAAACAAAAAACTGAAAGTTCTGCCTTTGAAAGGATCAATAAAATTGATAAACCTCTAGCAAGACTGACAAAGAAAATGAGAAAGAGGATGAAAAGAAACAAAATTATAAATGAGAGAGGGACATTGCTACCCTTCCCACAGAAATAAAAAGAATCATAAGAGGATACTATGAACAACAGCACACCAACAAACCAGACAACTCAGACGAAATGGACAAATTTCTAGAAATACATGAACAAACTACACTGACTCTAGAAGAAATAGAGGACCTCAACAGACCAACCACAAGTAAAAAGATTGAATTGGTCATAATGAATTCACAGGTGAATTTTACAATCATTTCAAGAAGAATTAATGCCAATTGTACTCAAACTCTTTTAAAAAATTGAAACCAACATCACTTTAACACCAAAGCCAGATAAAGATACTACAAGAAAACAAAATCACAGACCAACTTCTCCAATGAATATAAATGCAAAAATCCTCAACAAAACACCTGCAAATAAAATCCAAGAGCACACTAAAAGAATGATTAAACGGGTTTTATCCAGGCATGCAAAGGTGGTTAATACACAACATTAACAAATTGAAAGGGAAAAAAACACATGATCATCTTGACCAATGCACAAAAGGCATTTGACAAAATCCAGCATCCTGTCCTGACAAAAACACTTTGAAAGATAGGAATAGAAGGAAAATTCCTCAACTTGACAAATGGCATATATGATGAAGGGTACAGCTTCCATTGTATTCAATAGTGAAAAGCTGAAAATTCTGCCTATAAGATGTGGAACAAGAAAAGGGTGGCCACTGTCACCACCACTATTCACCATTGTGCTAGAACTTCTAGCTAGTGTAGTCAAGCAAGAAGAAACAAAAGGCATCCAAATTGGAAAGGAAGAAGCAAAATCTCCACCACTCACACTTCCTATATTCACAAAGTTCTGAAAAATCTACAACAAAGCTAGTAGAGGTAACAAATGAGTTCAGCAAAGTGGCAGAACACAGGATCAACATGCAAAAATCAGTAGTGTTTCCATATGCCAGCATTGAGCAAGCTGAAGGAGATCAAGAATAAAAACTCCATTTACAATGGCAACTAAAAGAACCAAACATCAAGGAATAACTTAACCAAGGATATAAAGGACCTGTACACAGAAAACTACAAAACATTGTCAAAAGAAACCAAAGACCTAAATAAATGGAAGGACACTCTGTGCTCATGGATTGGAAAACTAAACATCATCAAGACAGCAATTCCATCCAAACTGATACAGATTCAATGTAATACCAATGAAAATTCCAACAGCTTACTTTGCTGAAGGCAAAAGCCAATTATTTCCTTAAAAAAAAAAAAAAGCCAATTATCAAATTTATTTGGAAGGGCAAAGGGCTCTGAACAGCCAAAAACAACTTGAAAAAGATAAAGTTGGAAGACTCACTTTTTCTGGCTTCAAGTCACAGTACAAAGCTACAGTGGTCAGAACAATACTGTACTGTCCTAAAGACAGATATATTAACCAATGGAATCATATCAAGACTTCAGAAATAGACCTTCACATTCATAGTCAGCCAATTCCTAAAAAGGCTACCAAGTCCTCTCAACTAGGACAAAACAGTCTCTGCAGTAAATAGTGCTGGGGAACTGGACATCCACATGCAAAAAAGAGTGAACGAGACCCCCATCCCACACTCTACACAAAAACCAACTCAAAATTGATCAAAGACCCAAACAAAAGAGCTAGCACCAAAAACTCATAGAAGAAAATGTAAGGAAGCAACCCCAAGACCCCATGGTAGGAAATGATTTCCCAGACTTCACACCCAAAGCATGAGAAATTTTAATAAATAGATAAGTGGAACTTCCTGGAAATTGAAAACTTTTGTGCTTCAAAATACTCTGTCAAGAAAGTGAAAAGGCAGCCCACTAGATGGGAGGAAATATTTGGAAACCACACATCCAACAAGGGTTCAACATCCAGAAAATATAAAGAAATACTACAACCCAATAATTTAAAGACAAACAACTCAATTAAAAATGGATTTAAAAAATGGATAAGACTTGAATACACATTTTTCTAAAGAAGAAATACAAATGGCTAAAAAGCACATGAAAAATTGTTCAACATCACTAGCTACTAGGAAAATGCAAATCAAAACCACAAGGAAATAATCATTTCATATCTACCAGAATGGCCATTATTTTTTAAAAAAAGAAAACTAAACGTGTTGAAAAGGATATGGAGGAACAGGAACAGTCATTCACTGCTATTGGCAAGACAAAGTGGTGCAGCCATTGTGGATGAAATTTTGGCGGCTTCTCAGGAGGCTAAGTATATAATTGCTATATTATCTGGCAATCCCACCACCAGGCATATACCCAGAGGAACAGAGAGCAGGGATATGAACAGACGTTCACACCAATGCTCACAGTGATATCATTCCCATCGCCAAAAGTTAGAAGCAATCCAACTGTCCATCAACCAAGGAATGGATAAACAAAATGTGGTATGTGCATATGACGGAATATCACTGCACTGTAAGAAGAAATGAAGTCCCTGATGCATGTGACAACATGGATGAACCTGGAGGACATTCTGTTGAATGAAATAAGCCAGACACAAGAGGACAATTATTGTATGGTCTTACTAATCTGAACTAATGATAATAAGCAAACTCATAGAGCTAGAATCAAGACTATAGGTTAGCAGGAGATAGAATGAGGGTCGAGATTGGGGAGCTGATGCTTCTTCTGTGCAGAATTTCCAATTAGGTTGACTGCAAATGTTTGGAAATGGACAGAAGTGATCATAGAGTGTAATCGTGATTATAATTAATAGCACTGAATTGCATGTGAATGTGGTTGCAAGGAGAAGTCCAGGGTCATGTACACCACTAGAAGGAAAGCCACAAGACAAAACATGGGACTGCATAACACAGTGGACCCTGTCGTGGATGATGACCATGGTTAATAGTATAAACAAGAATGTTCTGTCATGAACCATAAGAAAAATATGTCACTATTACATGGTGTTAAAAATAGGGTGGTATATGGGAAAAAATACACCTAATGTAAACCATGGTCTATAGTTAATAGCAATGTTTTAATAATATTCTTTCATCAATTGTAACAAAGGAACCATACCAATGCTAACTATCAAGAGCAGAGGGGTGTAAGAAGTATGGGCCACAGCTCTGTGATATTATTGAGAGCCACTGACTGTACACACTTAGGATGGATTGTATGGTGTGTGAATATATCCCAATAAAACTGCTTAAAAAATACAAGTTTCCAGGTTTTTGTGGGGTTTATTTTGGCCTCAAAGCACAAAAGGATCAAATTATACATCTGTAGAATTCAGAGAAGTTTCTTCATATAGATTATCTTACCTATATTTAAGGACATTTAATATCTTATACTCTGTATTAGTCAGGGTTCTCTTGGGAAACAGAATCAACAGGAGATATCTGTCAATAATATTAGATTTTATAAGTCTCTCACATGACCATGGAGATGCACAAGTTCAGGTTCCTCAGGCAGGCTGCAAAACAGGGGCTCTGATGAAAGTCCAGTGAAAGGTCCTTGATGAGTTTCTGGGAGAAGTTGGCTGCCCAAAGAGGAGCTGGGAAATTTACTCTGAATGTTGAAATCACATCCCCTTTTAAGGCATTCAACTGATTGGATAAAAGCATCACCCATTGCTGATGCAATCTCCCTGATTGATGCAGATGTAATCAGCCATCCATGCAGTAAACTCACTGGTGACCGAAGTCCATAAATGCTCTTGTATTACAATTAGTTCAGTGCTTACTTGACCAAACACCTGGACACAATTATCTAGCTGAGTTGACACATTAGCCTATTCATCGCAGTCCACCTCTTGTTAACTCAGCAACCATACACATTACCTTAAACCATACTCAGTCTCTAAGTAAAAAAAAATAACAAACAAGCATACATATATATATCTGCATAACAATGTTTAATTCACCTGCGTACAACCAGAAACGCATTAATTTCCTACAGAATAGGGTGCAAGTCCTTGGGTAATATTCACTCTTAAACTTGACCTCAAATATTTTGACATGAAATGAATAAAACTATTCATATGATAGGGGAAAAGTTGGGGGAAGAAAACAAAGAAATTCATTTTGTGTACATAGACATTCATACTCATAATGAAACAAGGAAGAAAGGATCATGACTATTACAGTCTTTGTTTCTGTAACTGGTCATGTGGTTGAAGTTCATATTTATTGCTACCTTCTTCCACTACTCATTCCATGTTCCCGTTACCCTCAGCAAGCACTTCAGCTGGCCGTGGTTCTTTGCCTGGTGGAGTGATCCAAACTCTCATTCCTGAAGATTCTGGGCCATTCTTAGTCCTGCTTGGATTGGTTTACTGCAATTTTCCATTGACTTTAATCACAGGGCATGGCAGTACTAGGAGACACCCTAGAGGATCTCCTGTATTCCAGGCAAACTCTTCTTTACTCCCAATATGTAGATGTACTCCTATTTCCCCTTGATAGTTAGGATCAATCACCCCAGCCAGTACAGCAATTCCCTTCTTTGCTTGTTGATTCACAGGTTAAGAGGAGCCCAAAGTGGCCAGGTAGCAGTCTTAACTTCCAGTTCAATGGAATCATTGTTGTGTTCCCTGGTGGCAGCATTCCTTCTTTGGGGACTAAAACCTGTAGACCAGCAGAGCTTAAGGTTGCAGGGACAGGAAGCAAAAATTTCCCTAGTGGGTCATTAGGGGTAATAGTGAGTGGTGCCACTCCATTTCCACCCCTTGATTCCTGGACCTATGAATCCTGGTTATGGGCGAAACAGTACCATAGAGTGGATGCTGATTTAGAGCATACACAGCCTCCTGAAGAACATTGCCCCAGCCCTGCAAGGTATTGCCACCTAGTTGGCACTGTAATCTAGTCTTCAAAAGGCCATTCCATTGTTCTATTAATCCAGCTGTTTCAGGGAATATGATAAAACCAGTGGATACCATGGGCATGTGCCCATTCCCGCACATCATTTGCTGTGAAATGGGTTCCTTGATCAGAAACAATGCTGTGTGGAATGCCATGGCAGTAGTTAAGACATTTGGTAAGTCCACGGATGGTAGTTTTGGAAGAAGCATTGCATGCAGGAAATGCAAACCCATATCCAGAGTATGTGTCTATTTCAGTTAAAACAAATTGCTGCCCCTTCCATGGTGAAAGTTGCCCAAAGTAGTCAACCTGCCACCAGGTAGCAGGCTGGTCACTTTGAGGAATGATGCCATATCGGGGCCTGAGTGTGGGTCTCTGCTGCTGGCAGATTGGGCATTCAGCAGTGGCTGTAGCCAAGTCAGCCTTGGTGAGGGGAAGTCCATGTTGCTGAGCTCATGCATAACCTCCATTCCTACCTCCATGGCCACTTTGTCCATGAGCCCATTGGGCAATGACAGGAGTGGCTGGGGAAAGAGGCTGAGCATTAGCCACAGAGTGGGTCATCTTATCCAATTGATTTTTTTTTTTTTTTACCGGGAGGTACCGGGGATCGAACCCCATATGGTAGACGGACGCCGAACCTTTTGAGCCACATCCGTTTCCCTATCCAATTGATTTTTGAAATCTACCTCTGCTGAAGTCACCCTCTGGTGAGCATTCACA
The DNA here is from genome assembly GCA_026826555.1 of Tolypeutes matacus. Lineage (NCBI taxonomy): Eukaryota > Metazoa > Chordata > Mammalia > Cingulata > Chlamyphoridae > Tolypeutes > Tolypeutes matacus. The sequence continues at coordinate 25,705,704 of JAKSZT010053769.1, forward strand.
TGGGACACAAATATGTTCATGTTTTTTGCCCACTTAGAAAGATCTACCCACATACCTCTTCCCCAGACCTTCTTGTCACCAATTTTCCAATCATGTTCCTTCCAAGTCCCTGACCATCCAGTAAACCATTGGCAACAGCCCATGAATCAGTGTACAAACACACCCCTGGCCATTTCTTCCTCCAAGCAAAATGAACAACCAGGTGCACTGCTAGAAGTTCTGCCCACTTGGAGGGTTTGCCCTCACCGCTATTCTTCAAGGATGTCCCAGAAAGGGGCTGCAGTGCCCCAGCTGTCCACTTTCTAGTGGTACCTGCATATCGTGCAGAACCATCTGTAAACCAGGCCTGAGTTTTCTCATCCTCAGTCAACTGATTGTAAGGGACTCCCCTAGAGGCCAAAGCTGTGGTCTGGGAAAGAGAAGGTAACATGGCAGGGGTGGTGACCATGGGCAATTGGGCTACTTCCTCATATTTTTGTTGGATTTATCTCCCATCCTCTCTCAGGCAAATGACTTACCACTAAATCTAGAGTCTTTGCTACTTCTTGCTCAGTAGGTACTATCAACATGTTATCATCAATATAACAGACCAGTGTGATGTCTTGTTGGAGGGAGAGATGATCAAGGTCCCTGTGGACAATATTATGACATAGGGCTGAAGAGTTGATATACCCCTGAGACAGGACAGTGAAGGTATACTGCTGGCCTTGCCAGCTGAAAGCAAACTGTTTCTGGTGGTCCTTACTAATGGCAATTGAGAAAAAAGCATTTGCCAGTTCAACAGCTGCATACCAGGTACCAGGCAAAGTGTTGATTTGCTCAAGCCATGATGCCACATCTAGGACAGCAACTGCAATTTGCATCACCATGTGGTTAAGTTTATGATAATCTACTGTCATCCTCCAACATCCATCTGTTTTCTGCACAGGCCAAATAGGAGGGATGAATGGGGATATGGTGGGAATCACCACCCCTGCATCCTTCAAATCCTTGATGGTGGCACTAATCTCTGCAATCCCTCCAGGAATCTGGAATTGACTTTGATTTACTATTTTGTTAGTTAGGGGCAGTTCTAGTGGCTTCCACTTGGCCTTTCCAACACAATAGCCCTCACTTCACAAGTCAGGGATCCAATGTGGGGATTCTGCCAGTTACTGAGTATGTCTATTTCAATTATGCATTCTGGAACTGGGGAAATAATCACAGAATGGGTCCTGGAACCCACTGGACCCACTGTGAAATGGACCTGAGCTAAAACTCCATTAATCACCTGACCTTCATAAGCCCCTACTCTGACTGGTGGACCACAGTGATGTTTTGGGTTTCCTGGAATTAATGTCACTTCTGAGCCACTGTCTAATAATCCCCGAAATGTCTGATCATTTCCTTTTCCCCAATGCACAGTTCCTCTGGCAAAAGGCCGTAGGTCTCCCTGGGGAAAGGTGGGAGGAAGACGAACAGTATAAATTTTTGGCAGTTTAATAGGATCCTTCCCCAAAGGGACCTGGCCTTCTCCTCATTCAAGCGGCTCTGGGTCTGTTAACGGTCTTAAGTCAGGGAATTGTTTAAGGGGCCGTGATTCTCTGCATCTGTAATTTGAGTTAGGGTTTTGTTCACTTGACCTAGAACTCTTCTGCTTATACAGATTCAGAAGAAATTTAGTAGACTGCCCATGTATTTCACTTCTAGGTACCCCATAATCTATTAGTCAATGTCATAAGTCCATGTGACTCAGACTATTCTGAGTACTGATATGAATCTGCTTTTCTTTGCTTTTATCGGACGGAGATCTGATCATCCCCATAATGTTTAAGGATTCCAATTCCATTACAGCCCTCCCTACAGTAATATCTAGACTGCAGAGAAGAGCAACCACAGAGCTCTTCAGAGAAGATGGAGTTAGTCTTACAAATTTATTCCTCACAGTCCTGGTTAAAGGTGTGTCCTCTGGACATTCCTGGGGTGGGTGGTCAGGTCTCAAATGGTAAATCCATTCTAGCATTCCAATCTCTCTAAGTCTTTGAATCCCTTCTTTACTGTGTGCCAGGGCAAATAGGGCATCTCAACCTCAGACATACTAGGCCATCTTTTGTTCCATGTTTCAGTCAGCCACACAAACTGTTAGAGACCGTTCTAACCCCTCGAGCTACAGTGTTGAATCCAGAATTTCTGCTTAGTGGACCCATATCAATAAATTCAGCCTGGGGGAAGCGGCTGTGGCTCAATCAGTAGGGCTCCCGTTTACCATATGGGAGGCCCCGGGTTCGGTTCCCGGGGCCTCCTGGTGAAGGCAAGCCCGCCCGCACGGCGTGGTTAGCTGACCCAGAGAGCACAAGCAGCAAGGGGGGATAAATGGATAAATAAATAAAATCTTTAATAAAAAAAAAAAAAATTCAGCCTGATCCAACTTTATATTCCTTCCACCATTTTCCCAAACCCTTAGTATCCATTCCCCCACATATTTCCCTGATTTCTGTCTGTATAAGTTGGAAAACTCATGCAGTTCTTTCAGAGTATAACATACTTTGTATTTCATCTTTGGGGCTTGTGATTTTTTTTTTTTTTTACATTTCTCAATTAAATGTAATGGATACATATAAAATTTTTTTTAAATCAAACAATATGTTACACAATATATTTGGTTCATAGTAATGCATTCATACAGTATTTGTCCTTTTGTGTCTGGCTTGCTTCACTCAACATAATGTCCTCCAGGTTCATCCTTGTTGCCATATGCTTTATGACTTCATTTCTTCTTACAGCTGCATAATATAGGCCTGGAAGACAAGAGGGGTGGGGTAGATAGGTAAGGAGAAGGATTAGAAATGTCTTGCAATCTACTGACCTCAGGATATTCCTTTGTATTTTCTTCTGGTGAGACAGGATTAATCTCTTCAGGCAGAGGTTGGAAGGCAGATTTCTCTGGGCAGACTGGAGGTTGGGCAGTGCATGCTGGAGTTTGGCTGGTACTTGCCTCTGAGCTGGGAGGAGGTCCAGACTCCTTGGGGCAGGCCAGAGGCTGGGCAGTGCAGGCTTCAGTTTGGCTGGTACCCACCTCAGGGCTGGAAAGAAGTCTGGACTCCCTGGGGCAGGCTGGAGGCTGGATGATACAAGGTTGACAAGGTGTGGTCTCCACAGGGCAGGCCACTGCAGGTTTATCTGGTAAAGTCTCAGCAGAATTTAGGGTTCCAATGTCCCCACCAATATTATCATCATCCCATATGTCTCCATCCCAATCCTCAGGGTTCCACTCCTTTCCAATCAATGCCTTCACTTTAATTGCAGAAACCCTGCAGGGTTGAGATTTTAGTTTCCTCAGTAATTCTGCTACTCGTACAATGAGAGTCAGGGTTTGATTCTCAAATATCTCAAGTCTGTGGCTACAGAAGACAAGATTGTCTTTCAGGGCACACATAGCAACTTTCACATCATTCATGTGGTATTTAAGTTTCAAACTTGAAGGCTTTAGCTCATCTCTTTCCTTTGTAACTGTATCCAGAGTATCTAGGAGGAGCCAGCCAACATCATTATACCTTTTGACTCCACAAAATTCTGTTAAGGTGTTGAAAACACTCTCACCCAGATCCTTGCTTCTTATAAATATAGAAGTATATAAGTAGGGGAATCCAGTGATGCTATTTTGCATATCTCTATTGCCAGCTCACACCATAGACTGTTACCAACCTCTTCAGTATTGGAAAGGGAGTCATTAGTACCCTTGAGTCTAATTGGAGTAGAGAGCCAATTGCAAAACTCCCAGAACCACCTCAGATATCTCATGTTTAAGACTCTGTTCCTCAAGAACCACTCCCAGTACCAAGCTGTATTAGTCAGTGTTCTCTTGGGAAACAGAATCAACAGGAGATATCTGTCAATAATATGAGATTTTATAAGAGTCTCTCACACGATCGTGGGGATGCACAAGTCCAGGTTCTGCAGGCTGGCTGCAAACCGGGGGCTCCAATGAAAGGTCCTTGGCGAGTTTCTGGGGGACGTTGGCTGTCCAAAGACGAGCTGGGAAATTCTCTCTGAATGTTGAAATCACTTCCCCTTTTAAGGCACTCAACTGATTGGATAAAAGCTTCACCCATTGCTGATACAATCTCCCTGATTGATGCAGATGTAATCAGCCATCCACTCAGTAAACTCACTGGTGACTAAAGTCCATAAATGCTCTTATATTACAATTAGCCCAGTGCTTGCTGGACCAAACATCTGTACGCAGTTATCTGGCCAAGTTGACACATTAGCCTAACCATCACACACTCTATGGTAAAGAATGCACAAGATAATAATAGTCACACTGTGCTGTTACGAAAAAAATAGCACTGTTAGAAATTAGGTTGCACATGGGTGTATTTTGTTTGTATAAGTTTTAGTATTACTGCCAATATATTATGCTCACACAAGTAAAAATGCCACATCATGTGGATGCAAAACAAGATATGATCTTTTCCATTCTAAAAATCTGTGTAATAACTCATTATCATCTCCAATGGTCAGAATTTTATGTTGATCTATCCAAAGCTCCAGTGAAGACAAAATTATTGTAGTGGTAACTGAAGCAAATATAGGATTGGTCAATTTAATCAACTGGAAAATTTTTAAAATGACAACAGCCATATCAGAACCCATGTGATTATACAATTTTTTCCCCTTTACAGCATTCATTTCTTTGTACTGAGGAAAGGCTGATAATGGTTTTATACATTCTATTTTATAGGGCAGATCTTTTGACTCAACTCCCTTCTCAGTACATAAAGAAACACTTGCATTCTTATGTTTTACTTGATAAATAACATGTTCAAAACCAACTGGTGACTCCAAAGGTTCAATTGTGTAAGTTACATTTTCAAACTGCAGCAAGTTCCTGAGTCCAGCACATGTGCTAATGAGTGCCATAGAATTTGGAAAACCTTCAATATACCCTTGGTAGTAGCAGAAAATTTCTGATTCAACTCCCCCACTTGTTTTTTATCATATTTTCTCTGGAAATGTAATTTACACACGTAGTTTTGCAAAGTTATGATCTGCTCGGAGCCTGCTGAACCCTGTGAGTAGAAACAGGAGATTTAATATGGCTTGACCTCCTGGATTCCGGCCCGAATAATGGCAGTTGGCTTGACTAGGAAGCAGTTGGGCCTATAGGATACCTTGCAAGGCCGCACATCCAGAGGAGGTGATTGTAAGCCTCCCCGATATTTTTGATGTAATATTTATGTAATCTAAAGCTTCTTTAAAAATAATAAAAAATAATAATTTTAAAAATCCACAGCTAATATCATATTTAATGGTGAAAGACTAATAGCTTTCCTTCTAAGATCCAGAACAAGACAAGGATGCCCACTGTCACCACTCTTAATCAACACTGTATTAGAAGTTCTTGCTAGAGCAATTAGGCAAGAAAGAGAAATAAAAGGCATCCAAATTGGAATGAAAGAAGTAAAACTTTCACTATTTGCAGATGACGTGACCCTATACACAGAAAATTCGGAAAGATGTACATTCCAAATAGAGCTAATAAACGAGTTCAGCAAAGTGGTGGGAAATAAGATCAACATGCAAAAATCAGTAGTGTTTCCATATACCTGGAATGAGCAATCTGAGGAGGAATCAAGGGAAAAATTCCATTTACAATAGCAACTAATAGAACAAAATATCTAGGAACAAATTTAAGGATGTAAAGGAGTTTTACACAGAAAACTATACAACATTGCTAAAAGAAATCAAAGAAGACCTAAATAAATGGAAGGATAATCCATCGTCATGGATTGAAAGATTAAATGTCATTTAGATGTCAATTCTACCCAAATTGATTTAGAGATTCAATACAATCCCAATAAAAATTCTAACAGCCTATCTTGCAGAATAGGAAAAGTCAATTATCAAAATTGTTTGGAAGGGTAAGCATCCCGGAGTAGCCAAAAGTATCTTGAAAAAGAACAAAATTGAAGTACTCATACTACCTGATTTTAAAGCATATTAAAAAGTTACAATGGTCAAAACTGCATGGTATTGGCATAAGGATGGACATATTGATCAATAGAACCAACCTGAGAGTTCAGAAGTAGACCCACACATCTACAGCCAACTGATATTTGACAAGGCTGCCAAGTCCACTCAATTGGGACAGAATAGTCTCTTCAACAAATGGTGCTGGGAGTTCTTAACTCAATATGGATCAAAGACCTAAATACAAGAGTGAGGACCATGAAACTCCTAGAAGATAATGTAGGAAAGCATCTTTGAGATTTTGTGGTAGGCAATGTTTTAATAAACTTTACACCCAAAGCATGAGCAACAAAAGAAAAAATAGATAAATGAGACTTCCTCAAAATTAAAAACTTTTGTGCTTCAAAGGAGTTTGTCAAGGAGGGAAAAGACAGCCTACTCAACAGGAGAAAATATTTGGAAACCACATGGCTGATAAGGGTCTAATATCCAGCATATATAAAGAAACCCTATAATTCAACAATAAAAAGACAAAAAAAAAAAAAAAACAATTTAAAAATAGGTAAAAGATTTGAACAGACATTTTTCCAAAGAGAAAATACATGTGATAAAAAGTACATGAAAAGATGTTCAAAATTACTAATCATTATGGAAATGCAAATCAAAACTACAATGAGATTTTTTCACATCTACTAGACTGGCTACTATTTAAAAAAAAAAAAAGAAAACAAAGTGTTGGAGAGGATGTGAAGAAATAGGAATACCAATTCACTGTTGGTGGGAATGTAGAAATGTGCAGCTACTGTAGAGGACAGTTTGGTGGTTCCTCAGGAAACTAAGTATTGAATGACCATAAGATCTGGCAATCCCACTACTAGGAATATACCCAGAAGAATTGAAAGCAGGGACATGAACAGGTATATGCACATCAATACTCATAGCGGCATTATTCACAATTACCAAAAGATGGAAGCAACCCAAGTGTCTATCAGTGGATGAATGGATAAAGAAAATGTGGTATATACATATGATGGAATGTTTTTCAGCTGTAAGAAGGTATGAATTACTGGCAAATGTCACAACATGTATGAACCTGCTGGACCTTATTTTGAATGAAATAAGCCAGACACAAAAGGATAAATGTTCTATGATCTCACTGATATGAATTAAGTGTAGTGAGCAGATAGGTTACCAAGAGATAGAATGGTAGTAGAGAATGGTAAAATGATGCTTAATCTGTGCAGATTTCATAATTAGGTTGATTGTAATGGTTGGAGATGATGGTGGTTCAGTGATGTGAGTGTAATTAATAGCGCCGAAACGTGTGTGATTGTGAGTTAAAGGGGAAGTTTTGTGCCATATCTGTTGCTAGAAGTAAAGCTAGAGGATAAAACGAGGGATTGTAAAACACAATGAACTCTGTGGTGGTCGAGGATTGTGGTTAATAATAGAAATATAAGAATGTTCTTTCAGTGTCTATAACAAAGTTATGTCACTAGTACAGGGTATTGATAGATGGGTAGTATATGGGGGGAAATGCAACAAAAGCATATTTCTATGGGCTATAAATGTATCCTTGTTGCCATACGTATGTTTTCTAGAAAGATAGAGGCCCACATAGCTAAAAAAAATATTAAACTTCCCTACTAGGGAAGTCCTGTTATTTTCTCAATAAGATGGCAAAAAACCTCAACAACTCTGGAATAAATAAGCATTGTCTAATAAAATAAAACAAGCCTTCAATCTTAATTCTTGCCCTTATTAACCTTATTCCTGTAATAATGAAAATAAGCCTATTTATAATTAATGTCTATGAGTCACCTCCTGAAAACCTCCTTGTTACTCAAATGTGGCCTCTCTCTAAGTCAAACTCTGCAACTAAACTCACTACTTTGCCCCAATGTGGGGATTATCCTCCCTGGCACTGATGGATTCTTATCAAGCATTAGTCAGCAATGCATTTGGAGAAAGACCAAAAGAGGCAAATATTAAATTAAATAGAATTTTTTGGGCTGAGAGATTTCAAAGTGAGTTGAGTGGTTATTCTGGAGATTACACTTATGCAAGTCTTAGGCAGATTTCACAAACTACCACAGTAAACAAAGCCTTAAACAAAAGTGCTCCCACGTGCTCTAGGAATGTCCAGGCACCACAGGCAAGCCACACAGCCTCATGAAATCAACACTCCCTTGGTGGGCCCTATCTTGCAATATATGAAAATCCAATTCCCCAATATAACATAGTTATACTCATTTATAATTCCCCTAGTCATGAATCTCCTACTCCTTTTATTTGAACCTATAATTTTCAATGTACACGTTAAGTTTATTTCTCAGAGACTTAACTCTTGGGATTGTTCATACACTGGTTGTGCCTGAAACCCAGCAGAGTTGCAGCCAACTCCTACCTTCAGTTCTTTGGGCTTGCCCTGGACAGCTAACAAAATGAAGATGATGGACCAGTCCCATCCCCAAAACAAAGTATCTTCAACTGCACACAAATCAATTCCTTTCCTCTGCCCCATAATATTTGCATCTCTTTTCAGCATGAAACAGTCAGAATGGGATATCATCCAAAATCCTTCAAAATTAAGGAATGAACAAAAATAAGGGGTGATTGTAATGACGGACAAAAGCAGATTTATTGTTATTGTACGTATTATCATGTATTAATGGAGTAATTTGTAACATTGATATAAAAATTAAAAAATAAATATACATCAGTTGTAACAACTGTACCACACTAATGTAAGATGTTATTAATAGGAGAAAATGTGAGAGGGGGGAAAGGGCGGAGTATATGGACATCCCTTATATTTTTTATGTGACTTCTCTATAATCTAAAACTTCTTTAAAAATAAAGTTTAAAATAAACAAACATACAAATAAATAAACAAAGGATAAATGCTTGCAATATTGTGATGGTAAATCATCTCCAACTTAAAATTCTATACTCAACCTACTGGGTATACTGAGTGTGGAATGACATTCTGAAACATGCATATTTTGAAACACTTTACTAACATACACTTTTTTAGCAGAAATCTACTGTACAATAAATTCCACAAGGTGAGGGAATAAATTAAGTTAGAGGAAGATGTAAGAATCTAGGATACAGCAACCCCAATACAGAATGTAGGCAAATGGAATTTCTAGGACGTGAGCAAAGGGATGCCCCAGTATAATAGGGTCTACGTAGGTTCTAATTGAATCACCCCACCCCCAAACACACAGTATTTCTAATAGACTTTATTTTTAGAACAGTTTTATATTTACTGATTGAGAAGATAGTACAGAGGGTTTCCATATACCCCACCCTTAGTTCCTGCTATTACTAACATTTTACATTAGTGTGGTTCATTTGTTACAGTTAATGACCAAATATTAATACATAATTATTAACTAAAGACCACAGTTTATTGAGATTTCCTTAGTTTTACCTAAGATCCTTTTTCTGTCCCAGGATCCTTTTCAAGATGGCACATTACCTTTAGTTGCCATGTCTCCTTCAGCACCTTTTGGCTGTAGCACTCAGATTTTCCCTTTTTTTGATGATCTTGATGGTTTTGAGGAGTTCTGGTCAGATATTTTGTAGGATGCCTAGCTATTGTATTCTGTCTCATGATTTTCTCATAATGATACTGGGAGTTCTGAATTATTGTGGTCTTCCTCCACAGAGGTGAAGTTGTCACATCATTACAAGGATACCTACACTCAGCATAATTCTTGATTGTTGATGTTGACCTAGATCACGTGGCTGAGGCAGTGAAAAGTTATGCTCCTACTCTTTGAGAGCTGAATTTGGCATAAGCTGTATGGAATTCTTCTTCACAGGAGATTTGTTTCTTCTCTTCCATTTATTAATTTGCTCTATTATTTATTTATATCAGCATGAACTCATGAATATTTATTTTATACTTTGGGTTAAAATCCAATACATTTTTGCTCAGTTGTTCCAGCTTGGCCATTGGGAATACTTTCCATTGGTCCCTGTGCTTCTTTGTTAGATTGTCATCAATATATGTGTGTTTTAGCACCTCTTTACTTTCTGGTACTACATGATGCTTTAGGCTTATTTTGAATATTTCCTGACTCAGCTCTAGAATCCTCCCTTTCTCTAAGGAGTCCTGGCTCCTTTTATTGGATAGTAGTATTAGATATCAAGATCTGGGTTCTAAGTGTGTGGTTAGTTCCTGGGATGTCATTTCTTTAAGGGCCTCTAACCTGGCAGAACACAGAAATGTGTATGTATGCTAACCAATATATGTGTATAAACACATATATATTTCTATATTTATCCATCTGTATTTATATTAAATATAAATATTAGTTCTTAGTGATGTCTCCAACCATAATCCATTGCCACATACATCATTCTAGCTTCCTCCACTTGCTTATCTGTAAATTCACACTCCAGTAGCAACCAACTTGGTTCTCACCATCTGCCATCCATTTACTTAATTGTTCAATTCCACTATATGTATACAGCAAGAGGAGAATTGCTAACTGTACCCCTATGGAAACAACTTTATCAACTACAGTACCATGCTAATATGAAGTTACTTTGGCCTTTAGTCTTATAGATTCCACTTATTTCTAAAGTTACTTAGGTAAGCAACTCGACTCCCAATCCCTCAGAGAAGTTGTTTCATACATATGTAATGCAGTTAGTGTTATGGATTGAATCATGTCACTCATGTAGGCATGTTCAAATCCTAACCTCTGGTCCTATGGATGTGAACTGATTTGTAAAAGATGAGATCAAAATGAATTAGGATGGGCCTCAATCCAATAGGACCTAAATGCTTATAAGCAGAGGAAATTTTGACACAGTAGAAGTATGAGACAGAAGGAGATAGATAGAAGGAGAGGGACAATTAAATGATGGAGGCAGAGATTGAGTTTTTGATTGCTTGGCAAGCCACAACCAAAATGTTACGGACTTCAGAGAAAGCATGATCCTATTAACACCTTGATTTTGCACTTCTAGCCTCCAAAACTGTGAGACATTAAATTCTTGTGTCATTCAACTAGTCTATGGTATTTGTTATAGGAGCACTGGCAAATGAAGGCTCTCATCACAGCATTCTTTCCTGGGCTCCTCAAATCTTCCAAATGAGGTTTCTTTTTTATTTGCACACATTAACATTCAGTCTTTGTGCAATAACGTACCATGCATTTTGAAAAATGCATAATGTAATGTATCCACCATTACAGTATCACATAGAAGTTTTTACTGCCCTAAAAATCCCTACCCTTACACTCCTGGTAACTACTGATTAATTTACTTCTTCTTTTGTAGTGTTGCCTATACCAAAATGTCTTATGATTGGAATAATACAGTAGGCTTTTCAGACTGGCTTATTTCAATTAGCAATGTACATTCTTCATGTCTCTTTATGACTTGATATCTCATTTCTTTTTATCACTGAATGCTATTCCATTATATGGATATACCATAGTTTGTTATCCAATTTCCTTTTGAAGTGTATCTTGATTGCTTCCAGTTTTGGCAATTATGTATATAAAGCTGCTATTAACATTTCAAATCCATTAGATAAATACCAACGTGTGTGATTGCTAGACTATATGTGACACTATGATTAGCTTTGTAAAAAACTGCCAAACTCTCTTCCAAAATTGCCATACCATTTTCCATTCCCACCAGCAATGAATGACAGTTCCTGTTGCTTTACTTCACACCAGGAGTGGTATTGCCATTGTTTTTAAAATTTTAACCATCCTTATAGGTGTAGAGTGGTATCTCTAAGAAGTGTGGAGTTTTTTAAATTTTCAATTTCTTGATGACAAATAATGTTGAACATCTTTTCAAACGACTATTTTCTGTCTGTATATCTTCTTTTGTAATGTGTTTGTTCAGATATTTTGCCATTCCTTAATTGGATTACTTGCTTTCTTATCTTGACTCTTAAGAATTCTTTGTATATTTTGGATACAAGTCCTTCATAAGATATGTGGTTTTGCAAATATTTTATCTCATGCTGTCACTTGTTTTGTGATTCTCTTAACAGTGTCTTTGAAAGAGCAGAAGTTTTTAATTAAAAATTAAAGTCTAATTTATCAAATTTTCTTTCACGTATGCTGTTCATGTTGTAAGTAAAAACTCATTGCCAAACCCAAGGTCACCTAGATTTTCTCCTATGTTATCTCCTAGAAGTTTTAAAGTTTTGCTTTTTATGTTAAGATCTGGATCCATTTAGAGTTCATTTTCCCAAGAGGTGTAAGATCAGTGTGTAGATTTTTCTTTCTCTCTCTTTTCGCACGTGGACATCCAATTGTTCCAGCAACATTTCCTGAAATACTATCCTTTCTCCCTTGAATTACTTTGCTCTTTTGTCATAAATCAGTTGACAATATTTGTGTGGGTCTTTATCTGGGTTCTCTATTCTGTACTATTGAAATACATGTCTATTCTTTTACTACTTCCATACTGTCTCGATTAGTATAGTTTTAAAGTAAATTTTAAAGTCAGATAGTAATAGTCCTCTAGCTTTGCTCTTCTTTAGTGTTCTTTTGCCTTTCCATACAAACTTCAGAATCAGTTTGTCCATATCTACCAAATAACTTCCTGTAATTTTGCTGAGGATTGCATTGAATCTATCGATCAAGTTGGGAAGAAGCGGCTGTGGCTCAATCGGTGGGGCTCCCGTTTACCGTGTGGGAGGCCCCGGGTTCGGTTCCCGGGGCCTCCTGGTGAAGGCAGGCCCACCCGCATGGCGTGGTTAGCTGACCCAGCGAGCACAAGCAGCAAGGGGGGGAAAAATGAATAAATAAATAAAATCTTTAAAAAAAAAAAAAAAAGAATATTGACTCTTAAAATCTATGAAAATGGAATATCACTTCATTTATTTTGATCTTTGATTTCATTCATTAGAATTTTATAGTTTTATATATATAGATTCTACACATGTTTTCTTAAACTTATATCTAAGTATTTCAGCTTTTGGTACTAATATAAATGTATTGTGGTTTTTTCATTTTAAACTCCAGTTGTTCATTTTTGTTAAAGGAAAACAATTGACTTTTGTATATTAATCTTTCTCCTAAGACTTTGCTATAATCTGTTCCAGGAGTTTTTTTTAATCTATTCTTTGGGGTTTTTCTACACAATCATGTCAACTGTTCCTGATGTTTAAGGGAAAGCATCCAGATTCTTACCATTGAGTATGATGTTACTCGTGGGTTTTTCTATGGATATTCTTTATTAAGCTGAGAAAGTTTTCTCTTTTTCTAGTTGACTGTGAGTTTTTATCGAGAAAGCATGTTGAATTTTGTCAAATGTTTGTTGATATGATCATATGATTTTTCTTCTTTAGCCTGTTTATGTGATGGATTACATTAACTGATTTTTGAATGTTGAATCAGCTTGGCATAACCAAAATAAATCCCAGTTGGATATAGTATATAATTATTTAGTACATTGTTGGTTTCCATTTGTTAATTTTTTTTGAGGATTTTTGCATCTATGTTCATGACAGCTATCAATGTGTAGTTCTCCTTTCTTGGAATGTTCCTTCATGTGGTTTTGGAATTAGGACAATGCTAGCCTCATAGAATGATTTAGGAAGTGTTCCATCTGTTTGTATTTTCTGGAAGAGATTTTTGAGAATCAATATTACATTTTCCTTAAATGTTTGGTAGAATACATCAGTGAAACCATTTGGGCATGGTGCTTTCTCTTTTGATAGGTTATTAAGTACTGATTCAATTTCTGTAATAGATACAGGCTTATTTAGAATATCTCTTTATCCCATGTGAATTCTAGTAGTTTGTGTCTTTCAAGGAACTGGTCCAGTTCATCTAAGTTATCAAATTTGTGGGCAGAGAGTTGTTAATAATATTCCTTTGTTATTCTTTCAGTGCCCATAGATCAATAGTGATGATTGCACCTTCATTTCTAATATTGGTAACAACAAATTTCTTTCTTTTTTTTCTTCATTCATCTGCTAGAGGTTTATCAATTTTATCTATCTTTTCAAAGGGCCAGCTTTTGGTTTCATTGATTTATCTCTATTGTTTTCCTGTTTTCAATTTTACTGATTTCTTCTCTAATTTTTATTATTTCCTTTCTTCTATGCTTTTGTACTTTTTAATATATGTGTTTAATACAATTAAAATTTCCTCTAAGCACTGCTTGAACTGAAACCCACTAGTTTTATTTTCATTTTCATTTTGTTCAAAATATTTTTAATTCCTTTGATATGTATTCTTTGATCATGTGTTATTTAGTAGTAGGTTATTTGATTTTGGGATTTTCCAGCTATCTTTCTGTTCTTAAATTCTAGTTCAATTCCTTTTGGAACTAGAAGACTTCTGTGATTTCTTTTATTTTAAACTTTCCAGGTAAGTGCTATTTGTCCCAGAATGTGGTCTATCTTGTACCATATGTATTCTGCTGTTGTTGGATGAAGTGTTCTATACATGACAATTAGCTCGACTTGATTGATGGTGCTGTCAGATTGGCTATATCCTTACTGATTTTCTGCCTGTGTGACCTAGCAATTATTGGAAAAAGGGTGTTGAAGTGTCCAATTATTAAAGTAGATAGTCTATTTCTTCTTGAAGTTTTATCAGTTTTACTTCACAGTTTGTCACATTGTTCAGAACATACATGTTAAGGCTAGTGTTCTTGGAGAATTGCCACTTTTCCATTATGTAAAGTTCTTCATAGCGGATAATTTTCTTTGTTTTGAAGTCCACTTTATCAAAGATTGATATATTTTCTCCAGTTTTCTTTCCATTAATGCAAGCATATTATATCTTTTTCCATCCCTTTACTTTTAACCTATCTGTGTCTTTGTATTTAATGTGGATTCTTACTAGACAATATATAGTTGGGACTTGTTTTTTATCCATTCTGATAGTATCTGCCTTTAATTGGTGTATTTAGACCATATGCATGTAAAGTGATCATTGATATAGTTGTATTAATATCTACCAAATATTTTTTTATTTTTAAACTGCGTTTTATTCATTGCACTTCTTCTTTGTTTTATTTTTATTTTCCCTCTTCTTCTGCATTCTCATTTTATGTTATTCCATTTCAATCCTCTTTTAACATACCAATTATGCTTCAGTTAAAAGACTTTGAACGGAAACGGATGTGGCTCAAGAGGTTCGGCGTCCGTCTACCATATGGAGAGACCGGGGTTCGATCCCTGGTACCTCCCGGTAAAAAAAAAAAACAAAACTTTGAACGGTTGCCCTGGAGTTTACAATATATGTTTGCAACTACTCCAAGACCATTTTCAAATAGCACCACTGCACTTGAGCTCTAGTTAATACAGGTACCTTATAACATAGTATTCGTAATTCCTCCCTCCCATCCCTTGTAACATTGGTATCATTCATTTCATGCATTCATATACTGTAATAACAATATGTTGTTACTATTTTTACTTTGAATGTTTATCTCATACATCATTTAAGAATAAAAAAGAAAAGATTTTATTTTACCTTTTGTTGTAGTTTGGCAGTTTGATGTAATTATGAATTCCAAAAATAGATATTAGATTATGCTTGTAAACTGGTCTGCTAATCTGGGCATGATTAAGTTATGATTAGGGCGTTAACTGGGCCATGTCAGTAGGGTGTTGAGCCCCACCCTTTGGTAGGTGGGGGAATCAAAGATAAAAGACACGGCAAAGGACAGTGTTGAAGCAGTTTTGATGTTGGAGTTCTGGTGAAGAAGGAGAGAAGGCCCCGGGATAGAGAAGAACCATTTGCCTGAGAGTTCACAGCTGGCCTTGAGGAGAGAAGCAAAGCCTAGAGAGCTTCATAGTCTATAGCTGACCTTGTCGAGGAACCAGAGGAGCTAAGGCCAGAGGGAAATGCAGCCCCAGGAAGAGAGGAACCCAAGAAGCCTGAACCCTGGTAAACGCCAGCAGCTGTCTTGCCCCAACATGTGGCAATGGACTTTGATGAGGGAAGAAACTTAAGCTTTATGGACTGTAACTGTGGACTTCTATCTCAAATAAATACCCTTTATAAAGACCAACCATTTTCTGGTATTTTGCATTAGCACCCCTTTGGCTGACTAATACATCATTCTTTGATATTCTTCTTTCCTTCATGTAGACCCGAGTTTCTGACCTATGTCATTTTATTCTCTTTGAATAAATTTTTTTAAACATTTCTTTCAGTATAGGTCTGATGATGATGATTTCCCTCAATTTTTGTTTGTCTGAGAAAATCTTTGTTTCTCCTTCACTTTTGAAGGCTAATTTCACTGGATATAGAATTCTAGATTAGGTGAATTTTTCTTTCAATACTTTAAATATTTTACTCCATTCTCTCCTTTCTTGCATGGTTTTTGATTAGAGGTCTGATTTAAATGTTATTCATAGAAAGACAAGATGGCAACAGTTTAGGAGGGCACTCGCTGACTAGCTCTCTGAGGACGGCTGATTGTGGACAGGGTCTTGCCCCAGGATCTGTGCTGTGGGCACGTGGAACGAGAACCTTGGGACATCTAGCTGCAGGCAGATTGACTGCATACACTGATTGGTAGAGATTCGTGAGTTTTAATCCTGCCTGTGGTGGTTAACACAGACGGCTGAGCCCCACCCGCAGGGAAAAAGGCTGGTTTGAGCCACAACTCCTGCACAGCAACCTGGTGTGAGGGAGCATTCTCTGAGAGAGGGAGTGTTCTGACAGAAGGTGGAGAGGGGTTTACTTTCTGTGGATTTGGTTGCCTGGACTCCCTCATAGCTTTGGGGAGCAGATAAACCGGCTTAAAGCAGCGTCAGGCTGAGGGGAGAGGCAAATCTACTGAGGAAGCCTGATTTACCCAGCAGCCTGGTAACACTGAGGCTTGGCTCCAGCTAGCCAATTTTATCGCTCTGCACTAACAGACATCAGAGCTTAGCTCCCCCGGGGAGGCCAGGAAGTGGGAAGTGCTTGATTAGTTTCCATGAGCCTATTTAGGGTCCCCTCAGTGAAGGGGGTGGTCTAGAAGAGGACTTCTTTTGGGTCCCTTATTTCGCCAAAAAATAAAAATAAAAAGAAGACAGTCACTTTAAAAAATGAATTCTTCTTCTTAATTTAGTTTAATAGCTAAAATCTGCCTCAAAACCTGCAGATAGAACCCTGCAGAGAAATTGATTGATAAACACAAGCAAGCTGAGAGGTTCTGCAAGGACCCTAGACAGCACGCTGTTCCTGCTTAGCTTTGTTTGACTGCTTGCTTGTGTGGTTGTTTGGTTTTTCACTGTTTATTTGTTGTCTCTTGTTTTTCTTTCCTCTTCCTTCCCCCTTCTTTTTTCCTTCTTTTTTTTTTTTTAATTAGGTGCTGCTAGCTTGTCTCTTCTTTGATGTGCTGCTTCTTCAGTGATTTCCCATTCTCTGTCTATATTGATTTTGCCTCCCAAACTATCTATTCCCCTTCCTTCATCTTTATGCCTTCTGCTTTCTGTTGTAGTTCTTACACACCACGTTTTTTCATTATCCCACAACTTAAGGGTATCAATTTCTATTCTATCTATTCTGTTTTCTTCTTTTTTAATTAATATTAACTTTTTTACTTTCAGCCCTTTCTTCGCTCTTTCTCTCCATCCTCATCATTCCAGCCTTCTAAATGACTATATATATATACCTATATTTGGTTTCCTAGTCCATTGTAGGTACTCCACTTTTTTCCTATTACTCTACACTGCCTACACGAGTAAAATATTCATTTCACTAAGTCTTATTTGACCCCTCTTCTAACTTTTATCAATATTACTGTTATCCTTCCTTTCCCACATCTTTGGATTCCTCTGGCCCTAATCTTTTGCTTTCAAGGTAACAATAGAAAGAAGCAAGGAAATAAAATAAGAAGAAAAAGCATCAAAGAGAAAACTAAACACACACACAGAACCACCAGCTAAATAAAACTCTAGAGCAGAGAGAGAAGCTAATTAACTGAATAAACCCATCAAGATAAAATGATGACTAGAGGGCAACAGAAAATTACAAACCACACTGAGAAACAGGAAGACATAGACCAGTCCAAGGAACAAACTAAAAACCAAGAAGAGATGCAGAACATTGAACAGCTAATTAAAGCTTTCCAAACAAATATCAGGGACCAACTTAATGAAGTGAAGGAGGAGATTATGGACATAAAGAAGACACTGGGAGAACATACTGAAGAAATTGTAAACATACACAAAGAGATAACGGATATGGTGGTGATCAATGGCACAATCCAAGAAATTAAAAAGATGCTGGATTCACATAACAGCAGATTTGAATAGGCAGAAGAAAGAATTAGTGTTGTGGAAGACAATACATCTGAAATCAAACAGATAGTAGAACAGATAGACAAAAAGATGGAAAAAATCCAGCAGGGACTCAGGGATTTAACTGATGACACAAAACGCACAAACATATGCATTATGGGCATCTCAGAAGGAGAAGAGAAGGGAAGGGAACTGAAGGAGTGTTGAAGGAAATAATGGCTGAAAACTTCCCAACCCAATTGAGAGAGATGGATGTGGGAGATCCAAGAAGCACAGCACACCCCAAACAGTACAAATCCCAACAGGCCAACTGCAAGACATATACTTGTCAAAATGTCCAACGCTCAAGAAAAAGAGAAAATACTCAAGGCAGCAAGAGAAAAGAGAACCATCACATACAAGGGAAGCACAATAAGATTAAGTGCTGATTTCTCCTCTGAAACCATGGAGGCAAGAAGACAGTGGTATGACATAGTCAAAGTACTAAAAGAAAAAACTTCCAGCCACGAATTCTCTATCCAGCAAAACTGGCATTCAAAAATGATGGTGAGTTCAAAATATTCACAGATAAATAGAAATTAAGAGAGTATGCCAATAAGAAACCTGCACATCAAGAAATGCTAAAGGAAGTTCTACAAGTTGAAAGGAAAAAACAAGGGAGAGAGAGTTGGAGGAGAGTTTAAAAACAACTAAAAAGACAAAAACAGAAACAAAACAACATATGACATGCATTAACCCAAAGAAAATATGGCTAAAGTGAGAAATTCTTTGTGAGTAATAACACTGAATGTTAATGGATTAAATTCATCACTCAAGAGACACAGATTGGCAGAATAGATAAGGAAATATGATCCATCTATATACTGTCTACAAGAAATGCACCTTCGACCCAGGGATTCAAGGAGGCTGAAAGTGAATGGCTGGAAAACAATTTTACAAGCTAACAATAGCCAAAAAAGGGCAGGAGTAGCTATTCTAATATCAGACAAAATAGACTTTAAATACAAAACTATTGTAAGAGACAAAGATGGACACTATATATTAGTAAAACGTGTAATCTCTCAAGAAGAGAGAACAATCATAAACATTTATGCACCTAATCGGGGTACCTCAAAATACATGAGGCAAACTCTGGAAAAAATAAGTGGAGAAATAAATCCCTCTACAATTATAGTGGGGGACTTTAATACACCATTATCATCCTTAGACAGAATATCTGGACAATCAATAAAGAAACAAAGGCTCTGAACAATACATTAGAGGACCTGGACTTAATAGACATATACAGAACATTACACCCAAATACAGCAGGATTTACATTCTTCTCAAGTGCACAGGGATCATACTCCAAGATAGACAACATGCTAGGCCACAGAATAACTCTCAATGAATTCAGAAAGATTGAGATTATACTAAGTAACTTCTCTGACCACAATGGAATGAAATTGGAAATCACTTAGGGCCAGAGAAACAGGTTAGGCACAAAGATATGGAAGTTAAACAACACACTCTTAGACAAACAGTGGGTCGAGGAGGAAATCTCAAAAGAAATCAGTAACTACCTTGAAACTAATGAAATGAAAACACAACATATCAAAATCTATGGGATGCAGTGAAAGCTGTCCTGAGAGGGAAGTTCATAGACATAAATACATATATTAAAAAAGAAGAAAGAGCTAAAATTGAAGACCTAACTGCACACTTGGAGGAAATGGAAAAACAACAATAAACTAAACCTAAAGGAAGTAGAAAGAAGGAAATAACAAAGATTAGAGCAGAACTAAATGAAATAGAGAATAAGAAAGCACTAGAAAAAATAAACAAAACCAAAAGTTGGTTCTTTGAGAAGATCAATAAAATTGACAAACCTTTAGCCAGACTAACAAAGAAAAAGAGAGAACAGATGCAAATACACAAAATAAGGAATAAGCAAGGTGATATCACTACTGACCCCACAGAAATAAAGAGTATCATAAGAGGATACTTTGAAAAATTATATGCCAACAAGAATGATAATTTAAAGGAAATGGACAAGTTTCTTGAAACTCACAAACAGCCTACACTGATGAGAGAAGAAATTGATGAATTCAACATCCAATTACAAGTAAAGAGACCGACTCAGTCATCAAAAACCTCCCAACTAAGAAGAACCCAGGACCAGATGGCTTCACAGCTGAATTCTACCAAACATTCCAGAAAGAGATAACACCAATTCTGCTTAAGCTCTTCCAAAAAAATAGAAGTAGAAGGAATGTTGTCTAACTCATTCTATGATGCCAACATTATCCTAATACAAAAACCAAACAAAGATACCACAAGAAAGGAAAATTACAGACCAATTTCTCTAATGATCCGAGATGCTAAAATCCTCAACAAAATACTTGCTAATCGCATTCAACAACATATCAAAAGAATTATACACCATGACCAAGTGGGTTTCATCCCGGGTATGCAAGGATGGTTCAATATAAGAAAATCAATCAATGTAATACATCACATAAACAGATTGAAAGAAAAAAATCGCATGATCATCTCAATAGATGCAGAAAAAGCATTTGACAAAATACAGCACTCTTTCCTGATAAAAACACTGCAAAAGATAGGAATAGAAGGAAACTTTCTGAAAATGATAAAGGGTATATATGAAAAACCCAAAGCTAACATCATCTTCAATGGTGAAATCCTAAAAGCCTTCCCTCTGAGATTGGGAACAAGACAAGGATGCCCACTATCATCACTCCTATTTAACATGGTCTTAGAAGTACTGGCTCGAGCACTGAGGCAAGTAAAGGATATAAAAGGCATCCAGATTGGAAAAGAAGAAGTAAAAAATTTATTATTTGCAGACGACATGATCCTATACGTAGAAAGCCCTGAGAAATCTACAACAAAGCTTCTAGAACTTATAAAGGAGTTCAGTAATGTCACAAACTATAAGATCAGTGCTCAAAAATCAGTAGCATTTCTGTACACCAACAACAAGCAATCTGAGAAAGAAATCAAGAAAAAAATACTATTTACAATAGTAACTAAAGGAATCAAATACCTAGGAATAAATTTAACTGAAGATGTAAAGGAGTTATATACAGAAAATACACAACACTGCTAAAGGAAGTCAAAGAAGACTTAAATAAATGGAAGAATATTCCCTGTTCATGGATAGGAAGACTAAACATCATCAAGATGTCTATCCTACCCAAACTAATCTACAGATTTAATGCAATCCCCCAAAAAATCAACACTGTATTTTTTAAGGAATCGGAAAAACTAACTACAAAATTTATTTGGAAGGATAAAAGGCCCTGAATAGCCAAAGACATATTGAAAAAGAAAAATGAAGCTGGAGGTATCACACTACCTGACTAGAAAACACACTACAAAAGCTACAGTGCTCAAAACTGCATGGTATTGGCACAAGGATAGACCTACTGACCAATGGAACCGAATTGAGAGTTCTGATATAGATCCTTGCATATATAGTCATCTGCTATTCGACAAGGCCACCAAGTCCACTCAGTTGGGAGAGAATGGCCTCTTTAACAAGTGGTGCTTGGAGAACTGGATATCCATATCCAAAAGAATGAGAGAAGAATGCCATCTCACACCTTATACAAAAATCAACTCAAGATGGATCAAAGATCTAAATATAAGAGCCAAAACCATAAATACCTTGGAAGATAATGTAGGGAAGCATCCACAGGACCCTGTAATAGGAAATGGTTTCATGAACTTCACAGCCAAAGCATGAGCAGCAAGAGAAAAAATAGATAAATGGAATCTTCCTCAAAATTAAAAACTTCTGCACCTCAAAGGATGTTATTAAGAAAATAAAAAGGCAGCCTACCCAATGGAAGAAAATATTTGGCAACCATATATCTGATAGGAGCCTAATATCCTGCATATATAAAGAAATCCTACACCTCGAAAATAAAAAGACAAACAACCCATTTAAAAAATGGGCAAGTGACCTGAAAAGACACTTCTCCAAGGAAGAAATACAAATGGCTAAAAAGCACATGAAAAAATGCTCGACATCACTAGCTATTAGGGAAATGCAAATCAAAACTACAATGAGGTACCATCTTACACCCATCAGAATGGCAGCTATTAAAAAAACAGCAGAATATAAGTGTTGGAGAGGATTCCCTCATCCACTGCTGGTGGGATTGTGGAATGGTCCAGCCACTGTGGAGGACAGTTTGGCAGTTCCTCAGAAAACTAACAATAGATCTTCCATATGATCCAGCGATTCCACTGCTGGGTATATACCCAGAAGAATTGAAAGCAAAGACACAAACAGATATATGCACCCCAATGTTCATAGCGGCATTGTTCACAGTTGCTAAAAGTTGGAATCAGCCCTGATGCCCATCAACAGATGAATGGATTAACAAAATGTGGTACCTACATACAATGGAATATTACTCAGCTGTAAGAAGGAATAAAGTGCTAACACACGGAATAACATGGATGAATCTTGAAGACCTTATGTAGAGTGAAGCAAGCCAGGCATTGAAGGATGAACAATGTATGACCTCACTGATTTGAACTGAGGAAAGTGAGCAGTCTCTGAGAACCACTGTCTGAAAGATAGGTTAACTAGGGAGAGAAAGAGAAGAGTAGGCTGTGAGCCATCATCCATATGGACATAATCTATGGTAAAGGGATAGAGTATAGTTGCATATTGAAGGATAGGACAGATGGGTAGTGATATTACTGGGTTTTGTGGTGCAGGGTTGACAGGTGGGTAGATTACCCAGGGCATATAACTATGAATCTTGTCATCCAATGAGTCAAGACAAGGGAGTGTCATGTGCCCCAGGGGGATGGGGCGGAAGGAACAGAAAAGATCAAACGGGGCTATTTAGTGGTCATGAGAAATGTTTTTCATTACCTTATAGTAATGGACACAGGACACGGTAAATATCAAAAATTATTAAACTGTACCGTCTAAACTGTAAACTATATTGTAAACCATTGACAATGTTTAGTAGATATGTTTCACTATCTGTATAACAGTTATAACAATGCTACCATCTAGGAAAAAGAAAAAAAATAAGTTTTCATATGGGGTAAGGAAAGGGGAAGGAAGTTGGGTATATGAAATTCTCTAGTATTCTGTGTGTGACTTTTCTGTGACCTAAAACTTCTTTGAAAATTAAATGAAAATTTGGGAGACACTGGGGAATGAGAGGGGGAAGAGGCCACGGTAAGACTGGACACCCGATAATGCAGTGATAAAACGAAAAAAAAAAATTTTTTTTTTTAATTTTTTTGTTTTTTTTCCCATTTTTTGAATGTCCCATTCCATTAATTATATTTTATTTTTAGGTGTTTTTTTTTCTGAGTTTTCATGTATTTTACCTCTTTCATTTAAGCTTATCATTATTATTTCATTTTCCTAGTAATTGTATTTGGTTATTATATGGGCTTCATCTTCAAGGAAGGTTTAGATCACAGAAGGGTTATAATGGGGGCTGCAGAGGATCATTGGTGTGGGGGTGTCTGGGATGGGGGATTCATGGGAGGAAGTTCGTCTGAATATACATGAAAGATATATAAAATTGTTCAAACAATCAAGGGGTGGGGCATGGTCACAGTGGGTAGACAATCGCTCAATAAATGAGGGAATCTGAATTCCCAGCCTGGAGAGCTCTACCAAATTCTCCAAGGGAGCAGCAACAGTCCCCCAAGTGCAGGGGCAGTGTCTGGCAAAAGCGGATGGCCCAATGATGGGTTCTTTTTATTGATGACTAGCCTTATGAGTCCTTGCTCTTGTAATTGAAACTTAGTGTACTGTTACAGGGTGCCTAAGGGTTGCCACCTGAGAGCCTCCTTGTTGCTCAAATGTGGCCTCTCTCTAAGCCAAGCTCACCATAGGAATGCATTACCTTCCCCCCAGCGTGGGACATGACTCCCGGGGATGAGCCTCCCTTACAACGAGGGGTTAATACCAAGTGCCAACTGGCAATACGACTGGAAAAAAGACCTTGAATAAAAGGGGGAAAAGGTAAAGACAAATGAGTTCATGTGGCTAAGAGACTTCAAAGAGAGTCGGGAGGTCATCCCAGAGGTAACGCTTACGCACACCTCAGTAGGATCTCATAGAACACCAAACTGGATATCACCCCACACAGAGGGGCTCCTGAGGGCTCTGGAGACACCCAGGTCCTATATAAGGGGGGATAGTTCCAGAGATTGATGTGTAATCATTGAGCACTACTTTGGAATCTGTGCTCCTGAGAGTGACAGAGTTGGACTCAAATAAGTCCTCCCTGCACATGGTCCATCAGTCCCTTCTATTCAAACCTATATGTGATGCTGGAGTTTGTTGGTGTACTTCCAGAGACTGGAGCCTCTGGCCTGCCCATGTGCCAGCTGTGCCTGGAATCTTGGTGGAGCTGCAACTCCTTCTCTACAGCTCAATGGACTCACCCAAGTCACCTGGTGAAGAGACGATTATGGACAACGGCCATCCCAGAGAATGGAGAGAGCCTGCAGCTGCAGGCAGGATAATCCCATCCACTGTATCCATGGGATATAAGCCCACTCTCACTTGGAGGTGGAGTGGACATCACCATCCCAGACTCCTCAGGACTGGGGGAAGAGCTATGGACTAAAGTGGACTTAATGGAATTCTGTTGTAGACATATTGTGATTCAAGCAATGGAAGAAATTTTAACAGTGAGGTGGAGCCAGTGGCCACTAGACGCTTTTGGGGCAGGGAAGGGACTTGGGAAGTTAAAACTCGGGGCTTTTTCAGGACTTGGGAATTATCCTGAGTGACATTACAATGACATATAGGCCATTTTACATCAGCATATACCATGCAGAACTGTGTGGGAGAGAGTGTGGTCTACAATGTGAACTATGGTCCATGCTTAATGGCAAAGCCCCAGGATGTGTATATCCATTGCAGGTGATGTGCCACACTAATGAAAGATGTTTATGTGGGATGTTATTGGAGGTGTGAGAAGAGGGGAACATTGGAATCCCTGTAATTTTTGTCTAACATTTATGTAATCTAAGCATCTTTAAAATATGTATATATATACATATATATACATATATATATAAGATTTATGTAAGCAAATGCACACACAAACAAATAAAAATAAAAATAAAATAAATGTTATTCATGTTCCTCTACATGTAAGTGTCCCCTCTCCCTGTCCCCCCCCCCCCCGCCACCCGACACACACACACTTTGGCTGCCTTCAAGAATTTTTCTTTGCCTTTGGTTTTCTGCAGTTTGAATATGTCTAGTTGTAGAGTTTTTTGTTTGTTTGTTTGTTTGTTTGTGGGGTTTTTTGGTATTTAATCTGATTGGTGTTTTCTTAACTTCCTGGGTTTGTAGTTCAATGTCTTATCATTTGTTTTGGAAAAGTGTTACCTCAAATATTTCTTCTGCTCCACTCTCTCTTCTCCTTCTGCTATTTCATTGATGTGAATGTTACACCTTGTGAAGTTATCACATGTCTTTGGATATTATGCTTTTTTTATTCTCTTTTTCTCTTTTCATTTCAGTTTGGGATGTTTCTATTGTCATACCTTCAATCTCACATTCTTTTTTTAGCCTTGTCTAATCTGCTATTGAACCCATCAATGCATTCTTCATTTCTTTTGCAGTGCTTTTTATTTCTAGCATTTCCCTTCAATTCTTTTTCAGAGGGTCCTTCTTTTTGCTTTTATTATCTGTCTTTTCTTGCATGTTGTCTACTTTTTCCATTAGAGCCCTTAATATATTAATCATAGCTATTTTTAAATCTCTATCTGATAATTCCAAAAGCTGTACCATATCTGAATTTTGTTCTGATGCTTGTTTTGTCTCTTCAGATTATGTTTTCTTATGCCTTTTAGAACTCCTTTTAATTTTTTAAAATAGATGGACATAACTTATAGGGTAATAGGACCTTAGGTAAATGGGCTTTTAGTGTGAGGGTTTATGTTTATCTGGTTAGTAGTTAGGCTATGTTTAATGTTTTCTATTTCTGTAGGTGCCAGAGGCTTCAATTTCCCCTAGTGTCCTTGTTTTTTGTCTTCTCTGTTATCTTTGGGTTTCCCTAAAAACTCCTTCCTAAATAGCATCTGCACCTTGCAGCTCTTTCAGCTGTAATCCACTGTTATTATACTTGCGCCCTGTGGTAGTGGTGGTAAATTATGGGAGGATGGGAAGTGTCCTGTAATCCTATGATTAGATTCTGGACTTTTAATAGGTTTATATCCTTGGGCTGTGATATTCTGAATTATTTCATAGCTTTCTTGACCCTCCTCTTTCACTGCAGGTACAACAGTAAGGCTGGAGAGGGCTGGGGTTGGGTAATTTCTCTTTCCCCAGTTAGATAAGGTTCTGAAAAAGTCTCTTCCTCTTCTGAATAGGCCTTTAGGCCTTTGCTGTGGATAATGTTCCGAGCTTATTTCAAAATAGCTACTTATCCCCTCCATCTGCTATAAACACTGTTTTTGTTCCTTGGTTCTTCACTGTGAGACCTTGGTAGGGTTCCTGGAGTTAAAACTCATGAATGTATGGGGTCCCTTCTAAAACTTGGCTCCCAGGAGTTTTTAACTCTCAAGTTAGCATAAATTCAGTCTCTAGCAATTCATCAAAATTAGCATTTAAGTGCTCTTACCAGTTTATGGCTTCAGTGGCTTCTGTTCCCAGTGAGCTGATCTCTGCTGTGTTTCTTTGAATTCACTTTTCTCTAAAGACTTCAAGATTGCAGTTTATCTTGTGACCCCAATACTCTGATAGGTCTAAGAAAAGTCATGAATTTACAGCTTATTCTGCTTTTTTCTCTTTGTGAGGTTGGAAGTGACAACTTCCAATCTCTTTATTTGTCAGAACTGAAACTGGAAATTGACCTGAAACCCTTCTTCATGTCTACAACTGGACGATAAGGTTTTGCAAAACTTCTAGTTCAAAACCTAGTATCCCGCAGGTTTCCAGATATAGCTTAGAGTTGAATGTCTTCCTATCACCAAGTCCTGACATTGGTACTCTATGCAGATATTTTTTTGGTTATTATTATTTTAACATGTTATAATTTTTTAATGCTTCTGATATTCAGACTTTTACTGTCTCCACCCCACTTAAGACTGTCTGTGGGGACTGTCTTTTCCCAGATCAGTGAACAAGGACCAGCCATACCACCATCACCATCAATATTGTTACTTTTTAGGAGATAGACTGTAGCTAAAGTGTTCTGACTTGACTGGAATAGGAATGAGTGGAAGAGCAGTTCTGGTGAGATCAGTGCTTGTGTCCAAGTCAGAGGGCAAATTGATAGCTACCTAATACTTCCTGGTAATCATGCTCTTTCTCTCATAACATATATTGGTAGAATAAATGCTTGTGCCTTTGTCTTCTTTTCTTCCCCTTTAATCTCATTCCCCTTAGGTTTGAAGTTAAAGAAAATTTTCTCATTTTTGGACAAGGGATATAATGGGCTCTCATTTTTGCTTTGGTGATAATCAACATAACTCTTTGTATCTGTCTGTTCCACTAAAATAATTATGATCATATTCAGGTGATTTGGAGACACACTCAAGGGATACATACAGGACTACTGGTACAAAACATCTTTAGACAAAATTCATAATAAAGCCATGGGTATAACAGAATGGAATTTGAAACCCACCATCTCTGCTTTCTGAAGCTTATCATGCTCAGTTGACAAAAGTAGATAATACTACCAACTCACCCCCACTTTCTATTAAAAAGCTCATTATCTTTGTTTAATTGCTGAGACATATTTATTTCTCCATACGAAACTTAATTCTCAGTTCATTTGAAAGGTAGGCATGTGTGATCAAATTCAGATTTACAACCTATACTTGGTGCTGGAGGTTGTAGGTGCACATCCAGAGACTTGAGTCTTTGGGCTGTCCATGTACCAGCTGGGCCTGAAACCTCAGTGGAGCAGCAACTCCTGCTCTCATTGGACTCACCCATGACACCTGGCGGGGAGATGATGATGGACAAAGGCCATCCCAGGGAATGGAGAGAGTCTGCAGCTGTAGGCAGGATAATACCATCCATCTTCTCCATGAGATATAAGCCCCCTCTCAACTGAAGGTGGAGTGGACATCACCATCCCAGATTCCTCAGGATGGGGGGGAAAGTTATGGACTAGAGTGGACTTACTGGTATTCTTCTATAGACATATTGTGATCCAAACAATGGAAGAAATTACAACATTGATTTGGAACCAGTGGCCATTGGAGGCTCTGGGAGCAGGGAGAGGGAAAGGCAGTTGTAATACAGGGGCTTTTTCGGGACTTGGGAATTGTCCTGAGTGACATTGCAACGACAGATAAAGGCCATTTTACATCAGCATATGACATGCAGAACTGTGTGGGAAAGAGTGTGGTCTACAATGTGAACTATGGTCCATGCTTAATGGCAAAGCCCCAAGATGTGTTTATCAATTGCAATTAATGTGCCACACTAATGAAGGATGTTTATGTGGGAGGTTGTGGGAGGTATGGGAGGCAGGACATATGGGAATCCCTATAATTTTTGTGTAACATTTATGTAATTTAAGTATCTTTAAAATTTTTCTTTAAAAACAATCAATGCATAAATAAAATTCTTATTTAAAATACTTTTTAAAAATTCAAGTTCACAGCTTGGCTCATTTTTTCCAGTTTCTTTGGAGTTCATTATTTTGATTCTATCAATCACCTTAACCTGACTGTGAGAAACACCTAACAGAAAGTATAACCCAGGACAGATTTCGGTCATTCACATAATAATTGTATGATTATTATAAATAGCTGTGTAATATCGGTATTATTATTTTACTATATCCTTATGTGTACCCTCTATTTAAACTCATCACTTATCCGTACCATTTTTTTTAATATGATCATATCCCACCAAAAGTCACCTTGCCTACTACCGGTAGTACACATGTCAGGCTTTCAGAAAAAAATGGAGAATTGGATGTGATAATACTTTTAAGAACTACAGAAAAGAATTCCAACAGCTACTGTAAAGAATTCTTTAGATATCCACTGTAGTAAAGGATTTCTATCTGTAGGCACAAAAAGGGTACTTTGTCAGTGCTTTGTCTTCATTTTCAGCAGCCAACTATAAATAAAGGGAAATTTCACAGTCTATCATGGGTAACCATAACTTTCCTTGTCTTAGTCTCCAGAGTTGATTGTCATGATGTGGGGATGTAATTGTGATATTTCTTGGGCTGTAGTATAGAAAAAATTACACTGTAGCTAATGAATAGTCAGGAAAATACTGACGAAAATACTGAGAAAATGTGTTTTCTCAGCTCAGACACCTGGAGGTTCTTCCTATGTCTATAATGTGGTGATCATTCTAAACATGCTAAATTGCTGAAATCTCTCGAGGCGCATGGTTTGCATATCTTGATATGGCTCCTAGAAATCTCAAGTTTTGATAATCTTATTTGACTCATCAGGATGCTAATATCTTTTCCTGCCATATCTTTTATTGAAAATTCCATTGTTCTCTTTTCAGGTCATTTCCTTCCCTTTTTGTCCCCCAGTATCTGATACATTTTTATTTTGTGTCAATTCTGTCAGAGAAGTTAAAGATAATGCCTATCACTAAAGCCACTTCCAAAAATATAAAAATTCTCTATAGCCCTAGGCATTCCATCAAAATTTAACTTATCTGTTGTCCCAACCGTTCCCTGCATGACCCTGATTTGACTTACACATTAATTCCCAAAGATTTGAGTAAAGGCTCTCCAGTCCTAGGTAACATTTGCAATTAGTTGACTCATTTTGCAGCCTTTGCTCCTTGCTCTAAAGAACTACTTATGGAAGTCTGATGAGATACATTTTCAAGAATTCCAAATACGATCCTATTGTATTCTTATGTCATACCTAGATAAATGCCAACTCTGACCTAGCCATAATGAAGAAAGTGGACTGTTTTTTCAATAAAGATGACTTTTGTCATCATTTCCAACCCTTTGTCTTCTCTGCTGACTTCCAAAATACTTATAAGTCACTTATTCACACACATCTCTTATTTTAGCAAGCATAATATCATTAGTTGATTCTCTGCTAAGATTTGTCATGCATATCATACTTCTCCATATCTTACACATTTAAGCTCTAACATTCTGATAGCTACAAATTCTCAGATATCAAGAATGGGTCAGTTATTGTGGGTTTTAAATTTCATTCCTCAAGTGTTTGATGTTCCATTGGATGTCTGTTTGAGTACTCATGAAGCTTTGTCAGTGTCTGAAGCAATGTTTGAAAAAGAACAAGTCCAAATTCTCCATTTCACTTTTAATGTAACTGGTGGTGAGCATGGAAATTCTCATCAAGGTCAACAGTGCTATCAAAAAGCCCTAAGGAGACAATAATATTTGCCCTTAAGTTGGAGCAATTACCTGGCCGTTACCAATTGTAGACTTCTGGGTTTGATAGGAATCATTCAACAGGTTCTTTTTTAAAATAGGCAATTATCCTTTAAAGGATGAAACCCCGTTTCATAGGCTGCAATTTTGCTAACCACTCTGTTTAGAAAACCGGGCTCCCTCTGGTTTTTCAGCGCCCATAGCTCCGCTTGACGTATGAAGTTGGGGCTGTGTTGGTCATGCCACTTTAGATTACTGGATCTCACAGGATGCTGCAAGGCAGACACACCCCAGGGTGACTCAATGAGTGGGAAGTTTAAAAAGATGGTTTTCCTCAGCTATCAATTAGATAAACCACATTTTCCAGGAGAAAAACAGCATCTTGAAAAGTTCCTTACAAACAAAGCTTTCTTGCTCATAATGCCTTGGGTCATGTTTTCTTGTGAAGGGAAGTATGACTTTAACCTTAATTGCACTTACAAATTAGCAAGTAATATAATGCCAGCTTTTCTCCTCTTCCTTCCTTTCTTTCTCTATTTTCCCTTTTTTTAATCTTAGAAGGAGACATTTTTCATTATTTCAGATCTGGTAAAATTAGAGGACTCTTCCTCTTTGCCTCTTCCATTAAACCTGTGGTTTTGACCAACCATATGGTGAATAAGTTATAGGTGCAAGACTGAGCCCTGTTCCCTCTGTCTCTGGTTATATTTTATACATTTTCTTCCTAACTTATATTGCAACTTCATTGAAATTAAACTTAGGAAAACATATCAACAGATTGTGCCTTTTTGAAAATGGCAATTTGGACTTAAGCTGTAGTTCAGGAAGAATCAAGTGCTGAATGAACTATTTAAACCTCCTCACCTGGTGATTTTTCTGATTTTCTGGTGCTGGCTCCATGTCTGGTAAGTACGGAGTAGGCTTCTTCCTTTGAACTGTAAGACCCCGAAGGACAGAGGAAGTGTCTGTCATTTCTATCTTCAGGTGTACTGGTGTACCTAACACACATTCAGTACCATGTTCAAAAGCAGACCTTCATCATGTAAAGAGTAAATAAGAGAAAAAAACATGTGAAAAAAATATTTTGTACAGAACATCTCATTTCCAAAACTATACTCATCACCCCAAACTTGAGACCAAGATGAAAATGGTTTTTGGCTGGGGGTCCTGTAGATAGAGATTCTGAGTCTGAGGACCCTTGTGCATATTCTTCAAATAAACATCTCTTGGATCAGAGAACAATGGTCAATTATTACCCCTTTCTTCCTGCACTGCCCTGGTGAAGGAAAGTTGTCTTTGGGTAGTGTGAATTCTCAGGATCCAGGAACATAAGATATCTCTTTGCTGGCTGGTCTCAGCATTTTGTCTCCATTGGACTCAACTTACAGTAGCCAAGATAACATGTGCTTAATAAATGCTGATGAAAGTAATGTTACAAGGTTTATTGTGTGATTATATGTGTGTTTATAATATTCTATTTAGGTCTTGTGGTAGTTGAGAAAGGTGTTATCTCCATTTCACAAATGAGAAAATAGAAGCATTAATGAGTGGTTTGCTCAAAGTCAGAAAACTAAGAAGTTGATCATGCCTTTAAGATATGAGTTCTTAAATAATAAATGATGGTGCTTCCACGGAGTTGTATTTCCTCTCTCATATCAGATATTCTGGCACTTGTTTCCATTTCAGTCCTGTTCCTTTTTTTTTTTTTTTTTTTAAGCATTAATTCCCAGCAGAGTGGTAAGAAAACAGGTATCAGGGAGATACAAGGAAGTGCATTATTTAATGTTTGCCTCAAGGCAACATGGGATCCTGATTTGTTGTTCTAGAGTCTTGAAAATATAAGATCACTGACTGGATAACTTTTCTTACTACGTACTTAACAGTTACGGTTTCTTCCTAGTGAGTTACCCTTCTGGGTTCTAATCTAGTTTTGGTCGGCTGTAGAGTAAGTTGTCATTTCTTTGAACAACAAAGTTTTGAGGTGTTCTGAAAGGCAATTCAGGTAATAAAATAAGAAGAATGAAGCAATTGCCCTCTTCTCTCTGGGAGTTTCCTATAAGAGACCCTCATCTTGCCCACCCTACTATTCCCAATTCCAGCTCTATCAAGCTGTGTGCTCCTAGAAAACTTCACAATCCAAGACAACTTGGCTCACTTAAAAGTTGATTGACCAAGGTGTTAAGAATATGGAGATACACGGGAAAAATAAAACTAATGCAATATATAGACTATAGTTAACAGTAATATTGTAGTATTTTTACAACAATGGCAAAGAAGGTACTGTATCAACACTAAAGGTCAATAATGGGGTGTATAAGGGGATATAGGATTTTTTCCTTTTGGATTAATGAAAATGTTCTGAAATGGACTGAGCTGATGACAGCACAAATCTTAAAAAAACTGAGAGCCACTGAGTATACACTTTGGATGGAATTTACAAGGCAGGGACCAATATAACATAGTAAACTCGATGGTGAATGGTGGACTGTGGTTAACAATACGAATATGAGAACATTCTCTCATGAACTATAACAAATATACAATACTAATACATGGTGTTAATAATAAGATGGTTTGTGGGAAAAATACACCAAATATAAGCTATGGACTATAGATAGCAGTAATATTGTGATGATATTCTTTCATCATTTGTAACAAATGTCTCAACAATGTAAGGTGTTGGTGGTCAGGTAATATATGAAAATTCTGTATGGTATGCATGATTGTCCTTTAAAATTTTGAAATAAAAATTTAACAAAAAATACCATAATAGTAAAAATGCTGTTTACTGCACTGTATGATAAGAAATATATGTGTACGTAACAAAAAAAGAAAAAAAAGTTGTTGTCCAGTTGCAAATAGATATTGGTTACCTTTTGAGAAGGATGATCTATTCTCCACTTAGCATACCTCCTTAATTATCCTACGTGCCTGCCATCATTACCAATTTTTTGCCATTTAGAAATATGCTCCATTCTATGACTTTCCTATTTCTTCTGTTCAAATATATTGAGCATTTATTATGTTTCTAGTTGCTATCATCTCAACAATGATAGCAGTAGGAACTATTATTTTCCACATTTTACAAATATGGAAACTAAGAGGCTAAGTAAACTTCCCCTGATCTCTAGCAAATGATTAGCATACTAACTGTGGTAGTCTTTCTCCAGAACCCAAGCTCTAAAGCACCTATAATGTATACAGATCTTTCTCTATCCTCTTTTTCTAAATTTTGATACAAATAATATAAAAGTAGACATATCTCCTCTAAGGCTTTTATTAGATCTCTCTATTTACATTTATCTGAATCCTATTTTCTAAAATTACTTACAATTCTCTTTTGTATCACAAATACCCAGTGTGATTTTATTCACATTCATTACTGAAAATGAAAAATACTGTTCCGATTAGGGAGAAACTGAAGTTGCCAAATGTTGAAATAGTACATTTTTTGTCATGCTAAACTCACATCATTTTCTATGTTGTAATTTTTTGATTGTGTACTCTCCCGACACTGTCCTAATAAATCTTAACTTCAGCAAGTCTTTTTACAAGATATCTTGGGAACGTTTTTTTCCTCACAGCGAGTTCTTATCATGGTGAACAAGGACAACTAGAGATGATAGCTGAGAGGATATTAATGGATTTGATTCAGGTTGGGGAGCAGTTTCCAGGGCTGCTTAACAGATGTCGTAGATCACCAGGACTCCTATGACAAATACCACACAATGGGTTGGTTTGAAAAACAGAAATTTGTTGTCTCACAGTTTTAAAGACTAGAAGTCCAATATCAAGGTATTCACAGGGCTTGCTTTCTTCTGGAGCCTTTAGCATTCCAGTGATCCTCTCTCACATGGCAATCTCTCTCTCTTTATTCCTGTTCCTCTAGTTTCCATTGACTTATGGCTTCTACTGGTTCCTGGCTTTTTTAAGGGCTTCAGCTATATAGGTTAAGGCCCACTCTGATTCAATTTGGTCTCATCTAAATAAAATCTTCAGAGATCTTCTTCACAAATGGTTACATGCCTTAAAAATATCTTCACAGGTTTTATTTTCAAATGTGTTCATGCCCATAAAAACATGGATTAAGACTTGAATATGTCTTTTGTGGGGGGCATGATTCAATCCCAAACAACAGATATCAACAACTTGGATGAAGTTAATAAGGATATACTCATTTAATTTGGATGACGAGAAACTGGGATGGCAATGACAGATCCAGTGTCAAGATGGAACTGAAAAGCCTTTAAGTGTAACCAATCATTAATAGGCAAACATGATCATTAAGCAGAGCTATATGTAAAATCCTGGACCTAGAGTAAAAAAGAACTCTATAAAATGTACATGTGGCTTAACAGTAACATAAGGTAAAAGAACAACTCAGTTTCAAGATCCACTCCATTGAGTCAATGTTAGAGTGACCACACAAATTCACTGCAATATTAGAATGATATATTTATATTTGAACCTAGAAAACTGATAGAACTGATATAATCTCACCACATCTAGGAAATGGAGTTAAGCTGTGGTTACATCAATTTAGAGAATATATACAGAGAATGGGGAAAGGAAAATAAAGCCACACACAAATAAGAATGATTATAAATCATGAAAATGTGTCTGAATCAGTATTAATTCCACATGAGTTTCACCATTCAAGAAATTAATTCTGTCTTAATGTCACTACCTTGTAAATCCAGATTTACAAAATCTATAGATAATACTGACAACATATTTTTTGTTGCTTGCATATAAGTTGTGAAGTGGTTTCTAATGAGATGTCAGGAATATTGCCATAGAAATGGAAATATTCAGTACCATCAGCCATTGCTGGTAGAAGTTCAGTAAATATATCCCTTTCCATTGTTGATCCTCATATAATTTGGTAAACTAATTCACCTGCCAGTCCTTTATTTTCTCAGAAAATACCAAGAAATACATATTTTCCTCGAATAAAGATGATTCAAAGTCAATAAAAAATTTCCCATAAAACATCAGACCTAAAAAACTTTACAGAGTAGTTCTACTACATATACAAGGAAGAAAAATCCAGTCTTTCACAAAACTCTTCCAGAGAATTAAAAGAGTGAGCACATTCCACCTCTTTTATGAGGCCAGCAGTTTATACCCAAACTTGGCCAGAACAGTCCTAAATTAAAATTATATAACAACCACACTCGAACAAAAATGCAAAATACTAACTAATAAAATTCCAGCAATCCATATGCAATAATATATAAGAAAGATAACATATCACGAATAAGGTGAGTTTATCCCAGAAAAGCAATGTTGGTTTGATAATAAAAAATCAACTAAAATAATTTACCACATTATTAAATTAGAAGGGAAAAGGTAGTTTGTCATCTCAATAGATGCAGAAAAGGCATTTTTAAAAATTCAATCTCCATTCATAATTTTTTTAAATGTCTTAGCAAATTATGAATTATATGGAACTTCCTTAACCGGAAAAAAGGTTATTAAAAACAAGCAAATAATGTAGAAAAAACATCAAACCTAAAGATGTAATGTTGAAGGCATTTTCTTTAAGATCCAATGTCTGTTATCACCACTTCTGTCCAACCATTCACTGGGGGTTCTAACTAGTCCAACAGAATAGGGGAGAAAAGAAATAAAAGCAATAAAAAAAGGGAAAAAAAATAACCAAATATCTCATTATTATTTGCAGATCATATAATTGGCTATGTAGGAAATCCAAAAGAAGCTTTAGAGAAGTTAGGAAATTTAATGCAAAAATTTGGCAAGGGTTTGAGATACAAAAATTAATATTAAAAAGACAGTTATATTTCTATATCATAAACAAGCTGTTATAAAGCAGTTTAAAAGGAAGCATTTTTAGTGGCAAGTGAAACTATTTAAAAAACTAAGGAATAATTCTATCAAAAAGTGTGCAAACCTGTAATGGAGAAAATCACGAAATTTTATTAAAAATCATTAAGATGACCTAAATAAACTACTCCTGGAAAGACTCAATTTTGCCTATATTAATGTATAGACTCAACACAATTCCAATAAAAATCCCAAAATAGTAATAGTGGGTGCTGCAGAGATGTAGGACCAAGTTAACATGTCTCGGCACAAAGTGGGACAGTGCACATAAAGCTGTATCCTTTGGGTGCTGGACAAAGTACATGAGAACATAATGATGGATAACAGTGAGTTTTTTCATTTGGGAGAACATTTCTCCATTACATGATTTAATCTACTAGAAAGGCCCTCAGGGAACAATGATAACACACCACTAGGATAGCTCTTGGATGCCCGTAAAAAACAAAAGCCCCACTCAGTGAAGTGGAAATGCCAGAACATCCATGGCAGGCAGTGGAGGAAGGGATCAAAAAGCTCAGAGAAAAGGGCCTTCAAAAGTAGATAACTATCTAAGGCTAAAAAAAAAAATCCTACCAGCTGACTATATTCTGCAGGAGGGCTTAGAAGATATTTCATTTATTAGAGTAATAGCAAATGTGTTGGTGAGAGACACACTAGTACCACTGAAAAGCTCTCTTCAAAAGCCCAGAGTTGCCATTAGAGAATGAGGCTCACTGATAACAATGGGGATGATCCAAAGTAATAGAGGTCAGGAGGTAGGGCTTTACCATCTGAATTAATTAGGACACAGTTATCACAATAAATGGCAGGGTAGAGTGGCAGTCAGGAACAGGTATGGATATGGTTAACAGAAAACAGTTTCTCTAGGGGCCTGGGAGATAGACAATTTCATGACCCAAACCCATTGACTTAAGCAGAGTCCAGGTCATGAGGAGAGAGGATTCTACAACATTACAGCACATATACTCAGTAGTAACTTCTCCAGTACTTCTTTAAAGGGACACACAGTCATTTATCACTGGGGAAAGGGGAAAATCCAAACATTTTGAGGACTGCTGGCTATAGCAAGTTGACATTGATAATCAGAGGCCCAAAATGGCAAGTGGTCCCATTTTTAGGATGAAAGTATGAAGGAATCAATTAATAAAAGGAGTTCTGACCCAGAGGTTCCAGTGAGTCCATGGACCTAGACAGTGGTCATTTCTTTCAGGCTTGAATATAAAATTGGAATAGATATAGTTGGTAATTGGCATAATATTCATATTTATTCTTTGATATGTAGGGTAACACCTATCCCAGGGGGAAAGTCCAAGTTGAAGCTGCTGAAACTCCTCTCCTTTCCCAGCCAAAATAATAAATCACAAAAATATATTGTATCCTGGAGTGGCCAGAATTGGATGCTATCCTTAAAGTCCTAAAGTGTGCAGAGGTCTCCATCATATAGCCATTTAATTCGCCTATTTGGGCCCTACAAAAACTAGATGGATCCTAATGGATGACAGAAATCTACTTCAAACTCAACCAAGGTGTATTCCCAGTTGTAATTTCTGAGTTGGTTGGCTGTTTGCTAGAACAGATTAAACACAGCCTTGGTACTTGATATTTCTGATTCTCACGCAACCACCCACCAGAGAACGTTCACTGTGGAAGATGCATTAAACAGTCAAATATACAGTATTGTGTAGATAATTGACTTTAGCCATCCTCTGTCATGGCCACCTCAGGCTCAAGAATGAATAGCCATGGTGGCAGGAATGGAAACTATGCATGGGTGCAACAGCAAGTCTTTCTACTCAAGAAAGCTACTGCTGTTGCCAAATTTCCAACCTTCCAACAATAAAAACCAATCCTGGCCCTCAATTTGGTATACTCCTCATGGATAACAGCCAACCACTTGTAGCAAGTTGATTACATTGAACCCCTTTCTCTCTTGACACCGGCAGCAATTTTTCTAATCTGCAGTTGACACAGAGTGTATGTTTGGTTTGCCTTTCCTGTACACAGGATCTCAACCAGCACAACAGAAGGCTTACAGACTGATTTACCAACACGGAACACTGAATACTACTTAAGTTTGTGTTGGGCCAAGGGGCCCAGTTTACAGCAAAGGAATTACAGTATAGACACATGTCCATGGAAGACATACATTCTAACACAAAATACTCTACCCAGAATATTCTGGCCTCATTGAGCAACTGAATGGCCTTTTGAAGGTATAGCTGAGGTGTTAGTGATGAGATGATACCCTTAAAAGATGAAATGCCATCATCCTAAATAAACAACCTCTTATTGGTATTATGTCCCCAGTAAGTGAAATACATGGGTCTAGGAACGAAGCTGTGCAAGTACAAGTGGTTCTGCCTACCATCACTCTTCATGACTCACCAGGGTAGGTTGTGCTTCCTGTCTCTGCAACCTTAAGCTCTGTAGGTCTAGAGCATCAGTTCTCAGAGGGGGGGGGCGGGGTTCTTCCATCAGGGAAACCTGAAGAGTTTCATTGAACTTTGAGCTATGGCTGCTGCCCAGTCCTTGCGAGTCCCTTTTGTGGAAAGAGCACCAGACAAGGAAAGTGGGAATTGACTCTGATCATTACCAAAAGGAAGTAGGGATGCTATTAGGGGTTAAATTATGTCCCCTAAAAAGGCATATTCAAGGCCTCACCCTTGGTGCTGTGAATGGAACTTTATTTGGAAATCACATCTTTCAAAACGTTATTAGTTAAGATGAGGCCAAATTGGATTAAGGTGACCCCTGGCTCAACATGACAGGTGTCCTTATAAGAAGGAGGAGAATTAGACACACAGACAGAAGAGGAGAGAATGCTATATAATGAATGAGGTAGAGAATGCCATGGATTACTGGCAAGCAAGAAACCAAGAGAATAGCATGAGACACATTCTTCCCTACAGAATTTAAAGGGAGCACAGTTCTGCTGACACTGTGATTTTGTATTTCTAGCCTTCAGAAGTGTGAAAGAATAAATTTTTCTTGTTTTAAGTCATCCAGTATGTGATACTTTGTTACAGCAGCCCTAGGAAACTAGGACAGGTGCTGTTACTCAACATGGGAAAGGAAAAATATGTCTGGCACTTATATGTGATGATACACAGGAGTATCTCTTGTCTCTCCCTTGTCCAAAATGGAGTATAAATGGACAAGTGCAAGAGTCACATCCTGATAAGGGCATGATGACCAGTCTCAGACAAACAGGGACAAGGGTCTGGGTCATGCCATCTGTAGGCCACCTAGACCATCAGAGGTGTTAGCCGAGGGTAAGGGGAATCTAAAAAGAGTGGTGGAGAAGAATGATGAAATCAGTTACATCCTTGCAACCAACTGCAATGGTGAGGCCTATAGTTAATTCTACTAGTCTTCTTGTAAATTTCCCAGGGAAAAGGGACCAACCAGAATCCTGAAGGAAAATAGCTGTAGTGCATGCTATGGGCACTATGCAAATCCTCCTTCAGTATCAAGCACTCATTCCCTGAGCTTTCTGGAGGATAACTGCCACAATTTATAGTGGAGTCTATCTCTGTGAGACCCTGCCTTTGGCTGAAGCCTTGCTCAAGGTTATATCCCATTTGCAGAAGCAGCCCACAGGCAATGGTTTCTGAATGTGAAGTTTAAAAGACTTGACCTCTTTATCTCAACTTGATACATCTCTGAAGAGCCCTCCCAGCTCCAGAGATGTGGGATGTGCTGAGGCCTTTGTTGTGACTGCATCACAGCTCAATTTCTCCCTCTGCTCAATCTTGCTTCCTTCACTCCCTCTTAGGTAATGATCAGAGGGGCACTCTCCAATCTCATAGTCCATTTCCCCAGGAATCCAAGCTAAGACAAGTGTTTACTATGGAACTTGGGAAGCTGATGCCAAAATTTATGTGAAAGAGCAAAAGTCAGGGTAGTCAAGAAATTCCTAAAGAACAACAAAGTTGGGAAATGGGTAATGGTTTTGGGGGGAGAACTGCTCTACCAGATATCAAGACTTATTATAAAGCTCTAGGGAATAAGAGCGTATAATTTTACTACATAAATAAATAAATAGGCTGATAGGGAAGAATAGAGGATTGGACATAGATCCAAACATGAATGGAAATTTGATTCAAGAGCCAGTGAGTCTCAGAAATCACTGGAGGAAGGATGGTTTTTCTAAAGTATTGAATTGGGAGAAATCTCTACCTCACATCAGAAATAAAAATCAAATGCAAGTGGATTAATGACTTAAATGTAGAAGACAAAACTGTAAAACATTGACATGACAACAAAAGAGAATATCTTTATGTCAAAGTAGGGAAAGAGTACCTAAACAAGACACAAAAAGGGCTAATCCCTAAAAGAAAAGATTGATACATTTCATTATATTAACTAAGAATTCTGGTCATCAAAAGTCACCATAAACTGAGCAAACAAGTAATCCAAAAACTAGAAAAAGATATTTGAAATTCATACAATTACCAAGGATGAGCAATCAGAATATATGAAGAAACCCTACAGACAAATAAAAAACAAAGAATTCCATTTTTCAGACACAAGGCTCAAAAAGGCATAGTTTATGATCCAAATATTAATCTTCTTAAAACAACTTGTAATAAAATGGGAAGTGTTTTAAAATGTATATAACCCAGATATTCATGAGTTTAGCCAGGGAAGGTGCTTATGGGTTTTCAGATTCTGAATGTGGACTATCACTTAAGTGTTTTGCTGATCTATGTATACTTATTTATACTTTTCCAGTGATTTCAATGCTCAATAAAATCATACCCTTAAAAAGAATTCTTTACATGTTATTTAACTATTAAGAACAATTGGCTATATCTCAGTTACTCAACTAGATTTTCAAGTACAATTCTTAAACACAAAATTTTAAAAATTTCACCAAGCTTAAGTATAAAGCAAGCAAGAAATATACATATATGCATATATGTGTGACTGTGTATTTTATATGTTTACATGTTATAACTATGTAGTATATAATTATAAAATCAGCCCTAAAAGAATTTCTGATCTAGTAGATTTAAAGCTCCATATTAACTACTTAGGGAATAACAACTAGAAATGGCTTTATTTGGACCAGTCTCTCAAGGTAGGCCCTTACTCCCATTAACCCAGAAATATCAAATACCAAATGTGTTGCCTCTTCTCTCACACTTATCACTTAGCAGGTATCACTAACTGATTTAGCATCTTTTAAAATAGGGTACCAACTCCATCACAATCCTTTCCCACAGAGTGCTGCAGGCAGCTGCTACCAATTCATTAGAGTCAGCAAAAAGAGATGAAACTTATGTGCCACTTGTATACCAGAGCAAGAACCATGATAAAATAAACATTTTCATTTTGCCTTTCAGGAACATCCATGCTCTACAAATAACATAGGCAAGGTGTTTCTTCCCCTCCATGGGTTATGCTACTTGCAATATTGAATACTGAACCCCAGAATTTGAAGGACTAAATGGCCCAATGGCACACACTTCAATCTTCTAATGCTAGAAGAGTTTGTTTTTATAAAAGCCAGGCTTATTTTCAGTCCTACTCACTTTAGTCACTAT
Organism: Tolypeutes matacus; assembly: GCA_026826555.1. Lineage (NCBI taxonomy): Eukaryota > Metazoa > Chordata > Mammalia > Cingulata > Chlamyphoridae > Tolypeutes > Tolypeutes matacus. The sequence continues at coordinate 25,747,646 of JAKSZT010053769.1, forward strand.
AACCAAAATTATGTGAACATTCTAAATAGACTAAATATTCTAAAAATATAGTAAAACACCAGCCTCCACATGAACCAAGTCGCAATATGGGTGTCTGACCTAAACCCACAAAATGAGAATGATGGGAAGGTCATTTATCAAACTGCAGTGACCATAATAGGGCCCCATCACTATTTCAAAAACAAAGGCAACCAAGTGGCTCTTACCCAAAGGGATTCTGTTAGCATTGGATCAGAATTTCATCCCTGCGTACCTGTAAATGCTTATATTAGACTCTACATTATCAATTTAATAAGTATATGAATGGGTCTTTTGAATATTTTTCTATAATGTGGAAAATAGTGGAACTTTTTTCCACCTTTGTAACTATATTTTCAGATCTTCCCTTGAAGACATAAGAGTCTGGAGCAGTGGAAAAAGGATTTTTTTCAATCAATAGTTTCTTCTTACAGTGTAGCCTTGGGTATTTTGAGTCATAGATGAAGAACTGACGACAAGTACATTGAACATTACAATACAGATACAGTTTGACTATTTACTCCCGATCTGCAAATGTTGCCCCTATAAAGTTCCTTTCTCTAAGTATTTCAGGTCATGAGTTCATGAACATATTCAACTTGCTGCCAGGTCTGGCTACCTTCACTTACTTTCTGTTCTCCTCGTGTAACCCTGGAGGTCCCTCTACTTGATTGCTTTGAATTATCAAAGCTCCTCTGCAAACTGAAAAATGTCTTCTCTCTTTTGTTGCCATTTGCTATTGGAAAGGTAGCAAAGCTAAGCTTTATCCCTGCCACACTGTGTTTACATTAACATATTTCAGTATAAACAACATGATGTGTATGTAAGTTATCTTCAATCTTCAACTTAGAATAATTAGTTAATATTTGAGGTTTTCCAGCCCTCGATTCACATTCCGGGGTGGGTTACTTAACCCTTGATTGACACTAGCAGGTATTCACCCTCCAAAGGCAAACACAAAAGTACTTTAAATTGCGCAGTCTAAATCTCTCCCAATGCACTCACTGATTAGCTGTTGGAAATGTTTTCATTGGTGAAATGAGTGGTGATCAAGATGTGTGCTTGGCTAGGAAGATTAGTAAAGACACCTATACCCTTTCATAAATAGGGTATAAGGATCCAGTGAGCTCAACATCCTAACACTTTGGGAGTAAATGAAGTCTTAAGATTGAACTCCATATCCCACCACAGCCTCCCCCCTCCACTGCCATCATTTAATAGAGGACTGTGTCACTTTATGTGACTGAAAAACAAGCAATTCTGCTACCAAAATATTTGCTTCATTTACCTTTGGATAAATCTTTAAAGGAGAGTAGGAACTTCAGGGAGCTTCAAAGAACAGATTAGACTATTTTGGGCACTAATAAACGCACATGTGGAAAATTCAGTTTGAGACTTATTTCATTACAACATCACTATGAGGTTTGGGGGAAGAGTCATAGATCCCTCCCATCTCCAGCTGTTGAAGGCTACTGATATGTATCAAAAGAACCAGAAATTGGCTTAAATCAGTTCTCTACAAAATCTATTTAATCAGAAAACTTTTAATGAACACTAACATCTATTCATAGCATGGGTGTGGGGTGAAAAAAGATGAAATGTAAATGGTAATATCCATTTTGAAACACTACTAACAATATCTATTAAGATCATGAATTTTCATACACTTCAACCCAATAGTCCCACTTTGGAAATCAATCTTATGGATGTAAGAGCACCAGAATAAATAAAAGGATATATGTAAAAAAATATTTATTGCAGCATTACTGAAGCACATTGTTTGAATGTGTAAGATGAATGCCTGCCAAATAGAAAATGGTTAAATAAATTACGCATGGAATATTATACATATTTGTAACTATTATTAAAGAATAATTAAGATAGGTGAACTGACTTAGGGGGATTCTAAAATGTGTTGAATGAGAAAAATGATATGTAGGTAAGAGTGTTTAATATTCCATTTTTAAAGTAAACAATGACAAAAGTGAGCGTGATGTGTATGTGTGTGTATATAAAGTTACAAAGGATACATAATTTGGGAAGTGGAAGAGGAAATGGGAGTGAGGCCTAGGGTGGGGAAGTGTGGTAGGCAGAAAATAAATGTTGGGAGAAGACAACTAAAAGTGTATCCATAATATGATGCCATTTGTGTGCAATTACACGAGACTATGTATGCTCACAGAAATTAGAACACATTGGATCTCTAGTTACTGAGTTACAGACATGTCTGGGGTGTAGAAAAAAGTAGGTTTAGAGTAAGTACAGAGTAATGTATTTCATTATTTCAGAACATTTCAGCATAAAGTGAATAAACCGAGCCTTTATGCAGGAATATCTATATCTATATATGTTTGCATGAGCAAATATAAGGGCCTGTAACAGTCACACTAGACCATCAAGGGCTTACTTCAGGGTGGGCTGGGGAAGAGCCAGGTCAAGGGATTTGGGCTGCTGGTGTCGATGATTGCTATGGTTCCCCATTTTTGAATTGTATTATGCTGTTTCACAAATATATTCCTTTTGAAATTTGAAAAGAAGCAAATCATGTGAATGATAGACTCTGGATGTTTGAACAGTTCTTAATAATTCTTAAAATTAAATAAAAAACACTTCTGATATACACCTGAATATATGTTTATCCAAATAATTTATTTTAAACAATTAAAGCTTCATTCATTATCAGAATTCTTAATTTAGTCCCTAATGCTGGCAAAGGGTGTTCAAAGTTCATTCCAGCATAGTACCGAAATTCTTAAGCAATTTTTAACTAAAGCTTTTGAAGTAAAATCATTATTATGTTGCTTGTCTATTTTTGCAATTCAATTACGCACAGTGCTTAGATTAGATATCAGAGTAATACTTCTGGCTTTTGAGACCTGACTCCTGAGAGCTATCAAAAAATAGTATTTTAATAAACTGTTATTATAGTCCAGGCATTATGCCCACTGGTGTGTGTATTTTTTAGCTATTATTTACATACAGTTAAATTCACTCTTTTCAGTGTACTGTGTCCCTAAGGGTCTTCCAAAAAGCAGATGCTAAATTAGAATTAAACATACAGTATATTGGCAGGTCTTTAAAGAAAAAACTTTAACCATTCTAATACATGTGTAGTAGGTTCCTACTGATATTTTAGATGCAGAAATATATTTTTAAAATCTTGCGGGGTAGGTAGATTCTATAGAAACAGATTTAGCTTAAATAGCTTGCCCGTGGCCAATCAGAGCTGGTCTGATTTTTTAAAGGGCATTTGTAATCACACATGATCAACTGTACCAGGACCACTAGTCTGTCCTCAGTGGCGATCCCTAGGCATTGCGGTTCCTCAGGGGCAATGGCGCATGGGAGATATTTCCTACTTACTTCCTCAGTTCAAGAGGGTGATCAATATCACAAGACTTTTAGAAACATTTTGTAGTGGTTATCTTTGGATAGGGGGGGGCACAGAAAATATGAAGAAGTAGAAAATAGAGATGGAAAGTCATCCAAACCCTATTTAATAAGCACATAGGTTTACGTTGTGGTTGATGAAGGTTGAGGGAAAAAAATTGAGAAATAACATCAATAGTAAGCAGGATGAGGCTTCTGTAAAATGGGTTCAGTTTTCTGTGGTATGTTTTGTATGACGTCATGACACATAAGTAAAATCTTTTTTTTTTTTTTTTTGTATAAAAGGCAGAAGAAATACGAAAATCTGAAGGATGTTCCAATACTCTATCTTTAGTATTCCAATAGTTGTTGTTTTGGCAGAATCTTTCTACGAAAACTTGCACTATTATTAATCATGACATGACTTCTAAGGAATTCATTTGATGGGAGGTGGGGTGGAAGGGAAATTAAATAAATCCTTTGTGGGGTTTTCTTTGCTGTTGTTTTTTGTCCTTTTGTCTTTGGCTAGCGTTATAGCACATTTGGGGAAAATCTGAAGTGGTAGAGAAATGGGATTGTGTGATTAAGGGATATTTGAGAAATAGGGCCCCAGTGAGATCTACAAGTAAGGTTGAAAGGGTGGATGTGAAGGAACATGAAGTGTAAGCTAGTCCTTTTTTTTTTTTTTTTTTGGTTTTGGTAATTTTGCTTTTTTAACCTAAGATTGCATTTGAAGCTGTATTTATCCCTCCAGAAGATTATCAGTAGAATACAGAAATGACTCTTTATTTCAGACTTTTAGCGTGTGTGTGTGTGTGTGTGTGTGTAAACTGGCAAGCTGTAGGTTTTAATGAGCTTAGAAAAGGCATACCAACTTCTATCTCACCATAGCATCGATGTTTATCTATCCTTCCCATAACTAACTTCAGATGTCTGGCCACAAGCAACAGGTAACAAGTCTTTGCTTACCTTAAGTGCTGCCTGTAACCAAATATTTGGCTATGTAAGTACCCCTGGCTCTGTGAATCGAATCACTAGGGAGAAAAAAGTGTCAATGTCAGAATCCATTTTAGGCATTTAAGCTGACTCCAAAATTTACTTAAAAAACACTCACATAAACAAATTCCAACCACAGATGTTTTTCTCTCCACCTCAGGTCCATCAAATTACAAGTTAACTACTAACTCTAGTTGACTGAATAACTCAATAGACTAAAAATTTGTATTCATTTGCTTAACATGCAATTATGTTTGGGAGATTTCACCTAGATGCTTTTATTTGCATCATGAAAATATGTATAATAGCACAATTAAACATTTAATCATCGGCCACTTTCTAAATTTTTTAAATATCAAATCAACTCTAAATTCTCTAAATTTTGTAAAAGAGTTTAATCTAATTGCACTAAGAATAGCAACACAAAGAAATATTCTTTGACTATTTCAAGGAAAATGTAAATTGCAACCATGTTTTCAATAGGTTCAAAATAGTTTCTCAAGTTAACAAAATTATTTTCAAAAAACTCCAATCCATTGTTCTAGATCACAGACTTATGCACTGACTGTTTACTAGAAAAGACTTAAAAGGTTCCCACAAATAGTTAAAGACAATCACTGGTGAAATAATAAAATCAATGCATTCTAGATAAGTGGTTCCATTCAATTACACATTTAATTGAGATACTTTGGCCTCTTCACTCTATCTCTTCTCTATCTCTATTTAATGATAAATAAACCATGGATAGATAGATAAATATACAGAAAAAGACAGAAACAGAGAGACAGAGAGAAATCATATTAATATAATCTTTGTATTTGTTATATTTTATCATTCAGTATTTGAAATTATTACTTGGTCATTGCAATCACGATTTATAAATTAATGTTTGACTAGTTGATATTCAGGTTGCCAACTTCTAACTTTTTTCTTTGGTGAGGTTGAAGCATTGTACACTATCAATCCATCTTCTAGATAATATTTCATTATTACTGTATCACATTTTGCCATATGTACTTCATACTCTCTAAATAAACAACCATATTGAAATATACCTGGTGATAAAATTAACAAACATTTAGATGTATTTATCATAAGAGTTAGATACATATTTAATCTAAAGCTTACTTATAAAACACTATATCTTACATATTTCTCTTTATCCACAAAGCAAGGGAACTATTCAAAGACTAAATTCTGAAACATTTCTCCAGAGGCGCCTGATTTATGGTAATAAGCTTATGACCAATTTGATAAATATTCAGCAAAGGACCACAAGACAGTTACCCATGCCCAAGAAAACACAATGCAGTGATGGGAGGAGGACAAACTTAGAGAAGAAGGAAAATGAAACTAGCTTATCTAGAAATAACAAGTGACTTTATTGAAGTGGATTGCATCTAAAAGTGTTCTAAGGACACTATTAGAATGATCACATATAATGCTAGCCTTCTTTTCAAAGTTAGTGAATCTGGTTGATGAATTTTCATCTGGCTCTTAATAATAATTGCAGTGTGAGAGCTTAGTTTTTTTTCTGTAATCCACACTCTGGATTTATAATAGCATGACTCACTTTTCAGTGATAGGGGTCTGTTCTGTATATTCATCTTTTATCATTAATTATACTTTTTAAAATATAAAAGATGGCAATGTAGTTTGGAAAAGAAACCATTTATTTTAATATAAACCATTTGGAGTTTACAATTAAACTGGGGAAGAAGTTTCTGCTTTATGAATACAATGAAATAACTTTTTTATAATGTTTTTTATTTTCAAAGAAGCTTTAGATTACATAAATGTTACATAAAAAATATAGGGGATTTTCATATGTCCCCCATCCTCCCCCTCCCACACTTTCCCACATTAACAACATCTTTCATTAGTGTGGTACATTTGTAACAATTAATGAGCACATATTGAAGCATTGCTACCAACCGTGGACTATAGTTTACATTAGAGTTCACACTCTGCCCCGCGCAATTTTATAGGTTATGACAAAATATATAATGGCCTGTATCTGTCATTGCAATGTCATGTAGGACAATTCCAATGTCCTGAAAATGCCCTCATGTTACACCTATTCTTCCCTCTCCCTCCCCTCAGAACTTCTGGTGGCCACTGCCTTTATATAATGAAAGAACCGTGGTTTTAACTTTTGTTTTTATCACAGATTGCTTTTAGAACCAGAATCTGTTGAAATATCCAGACTTCCCAGGAAAAAAACATGTATATTAAAACTAAGTTTTTTACCTCCTCAAACTTAAACACTTTTGTGTTTCAAAGGACTTCGTCAAGAAAATGAAAAGGCAACCCACTCAGGGGGAGAAAATATTTGGAAACCTCATATCTGATAAGAGTTTGATTTCCATTCTATATAAAGAGATCATATGGTTCAACAATAAAAGAATAAGCAATCCAATTAAAAAATGGGCACAAGATCTAAATAGACATTTCTCCAAAGAAGAAATACAAATGGCTAAAGAGCACATGAAAAAATGTTCCATATCACTAGCTATTAGGGAAATGCATATCAAAACAACTGTGAGATATCATCTCATGCCGCATAGAATGGCCATTATTAAAAAAACAGAAAAGAGTAAGTCCTGGAGAGGATGTGGAGACATAGGAAAACTCCTTCACTGTTGGTAAGAATGTAAAATGGTAGAGCTTTTGTGGACGACAATTTGGCAGTTCCTCAGGAAGCTAAATACAGAAATGCCATATGATCCAGCAATTCCTCTACTAAGAATATATCCAGAAGAACTGAAAACTGTGATGTGAACAGACATTTGCACACTGATGTTCATAGTGGCATTATTTACAATTGCCAAAATATGGAAACAACCCAAGTGCCCATCAATCAATGAATGGATAAACAAAATGTGGTATATACATACAATGGAATACTATGTTACTGTAAGAAGAAATGAAATTGGGAACGTGATAACATGGGTGAACTTTGAAGACATTATGTTAAGTGAAATAAGCCAGACACCAAGGGACAACTATCGCATGGTCTCATTAATATGAATTAAATATGAAGAATAAACACATGGAGTTAAAACCTAGAGAATAGGTTATTAGGAGATAAAAGGAGCGCTGAAAAGGTGTACTGATGCTTAATGTATGTAGAAGTTTTAATTAACTTGACTGTAAAAATGGGGAAATGGATAGAGCTGATGGTAACACATTATAGTGAGTAGAACTAATGCAGCTGGTCTATAATGGGATTGTGGCTGAAAAGGGTAGTCTAGAGATGTAAATGACAATTGAAAGAAAGCTAGAGAATAATCTAGGGACTGAATAACTGAAACCAGAGGTGGATGAGAATTGTAGTTAATAGTACAAATACAAGAATGTCCTTCTACAATCTAGAACAAATGTACATCACTAGTGCAAGGTGGTAAGAATGTGGATAAGCATGGGAAAATACAATTAATATAACCTACAGATTATAGTGTATAATGTATAATGTATGTTATAGAACATAGCGATAATAGTCTGATTATATTATGTTATAATCTATAACAAATAACAATGTAGTGTGTTGGTGGAGGAGTGTTGTATGGGAATTCCACACATGTGCATGATTTTTTTGTAAGTTCACAACCTTTCTAATGAAAATATATTTTAAAAATAAATAAAAATTTAAAAATCACTATGTTTTTTAACATTCAAAAATTTATTGACTGCTATACTCTGCGATGAAAGTGAGAATCACTGAGTGTACACTTAGGATGGATGGTACAAGGTATGGGACTGTATAACACAGTGAACCATGTGGTGGATGATGGACTGTGGTTAACAGTACATATATGAAAACATTCTCTCATGAGCTATTACAAATGTACAACACTAATACATGGTGTTAATAATAAGGGGTATATGGAAAAAACATAACAAATGTAAACTATGGACCATAGTCAGTAGTTATATTTTGAGGATATCCTTTCATAATCTGTAACAAATGTCACACAGCAATGCAAGGTGTTAGTGGTGGGGTGATGTATGGGAATTCTGCATGTCATTCATGACTGTTCTGTAAGCTCAAAACTTCTTTAATAAAAAAATTTTAAAATAATAACCTAAGTGTTTTATACAATTGTCTGCATACTTGTTTTTTGAGACCAACATTTTAAAATCTTTGAAATATAAGTTGGAACTAAGTTAAGGAATACATGCATGCCAGCAATAGAGATCTCTGCATAACAATGTTTATTATTGCAAAACTGAGCCACAATTTGGCTCATATTCCTAGCAGCCAGGGGGAGAAATGAAAAGCCTCGTTGGTGACTCTCATCAAGAAAAGGAAACATAGCCTTTAGTGAAAACAAAGCTTTGCCTAGCAATGAATTATAAATAATTTCCCCAGGACAGTTTAGTAAACTTTACTTTGGAAACTGAATAATCTCAAATGCTATAGTAAAATGTCATGTAATTTCTTCTTTGACCACTTAAGAAAATAAGAGAACATAAGATTGCTGGGGAACAGGCAGCCCATTGGTTGTCTGAGTCATACAGGATATACATTCAACTCACTCTCTTGTCAGTAACTTCTGCCCTTAGATTATGTTTCCTAAAATTTCACTTCTCACCTAAAGTTGGGCTTTTCAGATACCAGTCCTCTAGGAATTTCTAATACACTCAACCTTTTGGAAGACAGGAAAAGAAGATATAACATTCATATAATAAGACTTCACAAAGAAAAAAACCAAAGTAATAAAAACAAAGAGATACCAAAAATATATATAATTAAAAACAAAACTGTCCTGAAATAAAAAGATATGAAAGAACAGATTGAAAAAGGGCATATTACATACCTGGGAATATAGAATAAGAAACTGAGAAAAGTCAAATGAAATTATTGGTCTTTTAAAAAGTAGATACTTTTGGCATCTGGATAAAAATACTAAGTCACTAATAACTGAAAGAAAATAAGATTTTTGACAGAATTTTCAATAGGAATATTTTATGCTTCTGGAGTAAGCTAGAAAATATAATCTGAACCATCCATTTTATATCCAGATAAACTGATTTTCAAGTATAAATCCAACTAAAATGACTGGAGATATAGAAACTTAAGGACTGGTGGTAAGTAATACATATAGTTAACTGTAGAACTATGAATAGATGATGGCAATAAAGGAAAAGATATAGTATATATTAGCCATAAATACACAGTCCTAATATTGGATGTCTCCCTCTAAGGGTACAGAATGAGAAGGGTGAAAGAACAGTGATAGAAACTAGTCTTCTAGGAATATATCTTCTTTTATAGAAGTAACTTTGAAACCATGTAAGTATTTTACATAATTTAAAAATTAAGTTTAAAAAAACTATCCCTAAAAATTGAAATTAAAATGAGATAAATGAATCTAGATGGGTATCCAGTTTCTTTGTGTGCATAACCTCAAAGAAAAGGACTATCCAAGTGATTAAAACATAAACTTTAACTGTTCATTCCTAATGGAATATATCCTAAGTACAAAATATGCTGCAAAAAATTTTTAAACAGTTTTCATTAACCATATTGTAGGTGGTAGTGTTGGTTTTGTTATTCAAAAAATGTTGTGTATACAATGCCTAATTCTGTGATATTATAATCCCAATGTCCTTCATGAGCAAGATTCTGGCAAGATAGAAAGGGAAAACAGATGTAAGAAAAAAGACATTAAGTAAAAACCTTTTAGTACTGAATTCGAAGTATTAGTATAAATTGAAGAATTTATTGTTTAAAAATACTATTTTCTAATTCTTCCACTAAAAAGGCCTATAAATAATACCCCCCACACTCCCTGTATTAGTCAGGGTTCTCTAGGGAAACAGAATCAACAGGAGATATCTGTCAGTAATATGAGATTTTATAAGAGTCTCTCGTGTGACCTTGGGGACGCACAAGTCCAGGTTCCGCAGGCAGGCTGCAAACCAGGGCCTTCAAGGAAAGTCCAATGAGGGTCCTTGATGAGTTTCTGGGAGACGCTGGCTGTCCAAAGACGAGGTGGGAAATTCTCTCTGAATGTTGAAATCACTTCCCCTTTCAAAGCATTTGGATAAAGCATCACCCATTGCTGATGATAATCTCCCTGATAGGTTCAGACGTAATCAGCCATCCACCCAGTAAACTCACTGGTGACCAAAGTCCATAAATGTCCTTGTATTACAATTAACCCAGTGCTCATTTGACCAAACACCTGGACACAATTACCTGGCCATGTTGACACATTAGCCTAACCATCATACTCCCAGTAGCAATAAGTACCCTGGTACCCAGATTTTAATGTTGAAATACAAATTCCCTCTGAAAAAAACCATAGTCCATCAGAGAAATGGCTAATTCTGGATCTGGGGAAGGAAATATGTAAGTTCATCTTTGAAACTCTTGTCAAAAGGAAGCTATCAAAGACTACTGGCTTTGTGTCAAAAGGATTTGGGATAAAAAAATTTTTTTTTTAATTATTGGACTGTGCAACGCAAATATAATAGTATAATTATAATAATATTCTTTCATCAATTGTAGCAAATGTATCACACTAATGTAAGATATTAATGGGGGGGAGTATATAGGAACTCTGTATTTTCTGCTTGATTTTTCTGTAGACCTACAACTTCTTTAATTATATGTATTTATATGTATACATACATAGTTGTATGTATGTAAAGGACTTGGGAATCAACTTGAAAAGACTGTCAAAGACAAAGCAATATGACAATCAATGAGGAAAAAAATTGAAAAAAGAATGAAACACATCAAATAAGTTTAAACCCATGAGTTAATAATGATATGTAAAAGAAAATAATTGGTCATCCATTGGAAGACACTATTGAACCAACTCATTATTTTGAAACCTCATAGACAAGAGAATCACTGGGTAACCAAATAAGAGTAAGATTTTCTTTACTGTGGTATTTCAGCAAATAAATGAAATAATAGAATTAGAATATCATCATTTTGCAACACATATTGAAATAATGAATTTAGGCATTCCATCAATGACAGCTAAAAAAGATAACCAAATATTAGATGCCTACTATTGGAGTAACAACACACTTCTATGAAGGAGACTTTCCAGAAAAATTAGACCTGAATGTGACCAATCATCTAGATCCAATTACTAATTTACAGAAAATACAGAAGATAGATGGACATGCTTAACTATACTATGGGGATGCAACCAAGCAAAATCCTACAGGACAAAGAATCGAGTTTGGAGAAGCGGCTGTGGCTCGGTCAGTAG
>JAKSZT010053769.1:25759273-25823105 GCA_026826555.1 Tolypeutes matacus
ACATACCAATCATTACGTGTAGGCCTTATTTGGATGCATATTCAAACAAACTATAAAAAATTGTGGCATGAAAGAGGCAATTGAAATTCAAACACAATGAATATTTGCCAGTATTCAGTAATTATTAATTTCTAAAAGATACAATCATGGTACTGTGGTTATGTTAAAAAGAAAAGAATCCTTTTTTTCTAGAGTTACAAAGTGATATGGGTAAGGATACACATGAAATAAGTTTGTTGAAGCCAGATAATGGTACGTGGGGGCCTACGATGCTCTCTTGGTATATTTTGAAAATTTCAAATATAACCTTTCATGGGTTTGCCTGCTTGGTATTGCTTTTCCCTGATGACACCTGAAAGTTGTGCCCTTTTCTCCATTACAATATATCTTTTTCTCCCTCAGTGTTTGTAAAAAGCAGTTAGTGCTGCAAGACCAGCAAGGGTTAAAGAGGATCCGCAGCTGATACATCTGGGGAGCATTAGCTATATTAAAGACAAGCCAGCATGAAAAGGTAACCAGAAGAAGCAGCTGAGTACGCTCTGGTCAAGTCTTGAGGTCATTTGAATTAAGGGATTGTGGTTTCCAGTCTAGCAAGGGACATGTATCATTTCAGCACTTTGTTTCAAACCCTAGCACAAGAGTTCCTTTGGTATGGAATTTGTCCAAAACTAAGTAAAGAACTTCTTTATTCTCATGAGGCAATTTAAAATGTTTTATATCACAACACCTTGCAAAACAGAATACACAGGATTTACATTTATAGTAACAAAAGGTTAATGTCTTTTGGATTTTTCAGTGTTGCAGAAATTCCCTTTGGCCATATATGTGAATATAATGCTTGATCATCTTGTCAGTCAAATTACAGTATTTATTATGTGGCATACTGTGAAAATCACAAGAATAATCATAATTTTAGTTTCATGGAAAGTAGGTCTTTGAAATTAAACAGAAATTGTTTAAAATCTTGACTCTGCTATTTCTCAGCTTGTTGTATTGAGCACACTCTATTTTGGTTGCTTCATCTTTAAAACAGTGCGCACAGGACGGTAGTGAGGTTTAAAGATGATGCCTAGAGCACCTAGCCCATAGTATGTGCATTCAATATGTGGAAATATTGTTCCCAGATCTGATTTCTTATGGCCAATAACTCTGCTTCTTGCCTTGAATAAAGCAATTTTCTTAGGCATCTTTTTCCTTATGTAAATACCCCTACTATGTACTCTACTAGGCTACCAGCTCAATCTCTATTGAAGGAAAACCTGGACTAAGTGAATGATTACAGATTAATTATTCTCTTGTGATAAAACAATTTTTATTGAAGTTTAAGGCTATTTGTTTAAAGTTTAAGGCAATGTGTCATAAGGCCTCAAGTATTGGTTTTAATTTTCTAACACCTTGATGCCTTAACTAATAATAAGAAGGATGCAAACATAAGTGCAGCCGATTATGCTATTAGGGAAAATACAGCTCTGTCTTAGTCCTAAAAGACACAGAATGCAGAATATCCCCACTCTCCAGCCACTTATAATATGAGGTAAAGCTGTAGGAGATAGCTTCTTTTCCAGATCTCTTGTATTTTACAGTTGAAAATAGAAGTGAATAATTAAGTTGTATAAAACATGTTGATGTAAACTTAATGCACATAACCTCACACTATGCTTGTAACCAGCCATTTTTGGACTGCTTCCTAAGCAGTTTGTGCTTGCCCTCTTTATTGCTATGTAGTAAAATGTCAAATTATTTGAATCAGAAGTTCTGAACTCAAGTCTTTTTGTGATCTTCTATTCAGTAACTGGATCTTCCATTTACTAATTTTCTTACTTGTTAAATGTTAAAGGTACATACCTCATAACATAGCATTACTCTGAGTGGAACATAAAGCATTAAATAGATAAGTGGTCTCTCTTGAAAACAAGTACACACATGTAGAAGGTTCTATAGTTCTGAAACATCACATGTTCCCATTCTGATTGTATTAAAAGACATAAACATTTAGGGAAATAGGTTTTTGGGTTTTTTTTACTTCCACCATGGAATTCAGGGAGTGGTGATAATATTCCTGTCTATATTGAGTAGAAAATATTAAAAGAAAAAGAGAGAAATAGAAAGATATCAGACCTTACAAATTAGAGTAGGGAGTGAGATTCTATAAAAGAGGCATCCATTCATATCTAGATTATAAATTGTATTCATATGAGATGATAAAATAAACCTATTTCACTTACAATTAAAGCTAAGCCTAGCAAGAGGTTACCAGCAACACATCTGGCATTTACTGTAAGGACAGACGTTTCCAAAGTCAGAGATCTGATAGCTTAGGCAAGAGTTAGAAAAGCCATGAGGTCACTCTACCAGCCTATGGACCTCCTACTTCTATTCCATATAGACTAGAGGCTAGGGCACTGGGAAATATTATACCTTTTATTGTACTCAGCATATTTATTATATTAGCAATTCAGGTTCATTACATAGAGGCATAGAGGTTAGAATTAGGAAAGAAAAAAAAAGTGCTGCCTAAAAAGGCATCATTCTGAAATAACCTCTGTTATTACACATTCACATATATCTATCCAGATTTTGTGTGAACATATGCATAACATATGCAGGCATGTTCCAGAACTCATTTTCCTCACTTGCTATCTTGTGAATATTTTCAGTACTATACAGTATAGATCTCCATTAAATTTTGTAAGACTATAATACTCTGTTATATGGAAGACTCATGTACTTAAACAATTCTCTGTCATATCTTTATTTCCTCTCTTATAGATATGTATCTTGAATACATAAATTTACACTAAGGAGATTTCAAGAAGTGGAATATCAATATGTTTTAAATTTCCCTCCATGATCCTCCCAGTTTGTGTCCCTTAAAAAGGTTTATTTATTCACTTTTCATGGGGGACTTTCATATTAGGTTCCCTCCTGTGTTGGTGACACAGCATAATGGGAAAAGGCCACAGAAGTTTGATAGCAATAGGTTTTTTTTTGTCTGCATGCAATCTCCCTTGAACTGGGCTTCAGTCAAATAAGAAAGTATTTTCTCCCATGTCCAGTCTGGCTGTTGGTGAGTGAGTTGGGGAATAAGCAAGAGCACTGAGAGGAGAGGCATGTAGTCTGGAATGGCGGCTCCTACCATACTCTGGAACCATCTCTGCGTTTAAGTGCTTGAATCCACATGACTGGATATTTGGGAAGTGTTTGAACAGGCGAAAACTTTTAACTCAGAGAAAGCTTAGTTCTTTACAACGCCAATGTCACTACACTCTGTAGCCCTTTTTAACTGTGAATATTAAATCTGATTTATCAAACTTTGTAATGGATGTTTTTTGTGTTATTTATTTTTGATTCCATGATGATCACACACTTGTTAAGCTTCTTCATCAACTTCCAACTTTCTAATTCTACTTTACCAAAGTCAGCCTTTTCCCATGAAGAAAACCAGAAGAAAATGTCCTGTTTCAAATTCAGAATCTGGTTACATTTCTGGTTTCAATGATTACGCATAAGAAATACTTTGGTGACCAGAGCTCTAACTATGCAGAAGATATTTACAAAAAATAAAACAAAACAACTTTAGTCAGTGTCTATGCAGCTTATACACACTGATATGCTCCAGTACCCCACTCTGTGTGTTTCCTCACTGTATACTACACTGTTGGCACTTCCTACATCAAACACCTAATTTAGGAGAGTTCATGCACCAAAGGAGTGAACTTGTGGCCAAAATGAGTCTGTCCTGTCTTATTATACCACACTTAAGCTCACAGTAAGTTTTACCAGGTATTTGCTGATCATTTGATAATTATGTTAAAATTGGTTTATATATGCCCTTCATACATATGAGTCATAACAGAAAGAAGATTGGAGAGAGGAAAGTACAACTAAAAAATATATATCAGTACTGCTGCAAGCAACAGGCTACTTTTCAATCCTGGTTCTGGTAGAACACTGTAAAGCTGGGGACATGGTTTGCTTGATTGTGAGGCTATGGGACACAGCCGCTTATACTAACCAGGCAGGAGTTTCATCAGGTCAGGTCAGTATCTGAGCAGCCCTTGCAGCAGGAAGCCACTGATCATGTTGCTGATGATAATGGTCCCACTTCTAGCTTGGCAGATAAGCAGCTACTCAGGTCAAAGAAAAGGTCACTAGATTTGATGTATAATCTGGGTGGATATGCTTGGAGGAAGGAACCAGTTTCAATGCAGGCAATGTCACAGGTCCCTGAGCTGAGGGTCCCAAGGTATCAACTTGTAGCAAGTACAAGTTAAATTCATTAGGTGCAGGGATGACAGTGGGGAAATCCCAGTTAGTTATGGTACTAGAAACTGCAAGCCCTATAATTTGGTGAGTTGCCATCATCCTAGAATATGCTACTAGTGTAGAGAAGGCCAGTTTTGTAATTTGTACAAAACACTGTGTTGGCCCTAGAAAGAAGGTGGATACAGGGCCTAAAGAGGCAGAAGCATTAAAACAGATTAAAGCATGGGGGTAAGGAGAAAGGAATTTTGATGTTGACAACCCATCCATGGCAGTAGTTCTAAAATATATAATGTACTGAGGTACCAAATCCAATCGGGACCTTATGTACATTTACTCAGCCCTGATCCCAATGTGGGATCAGGCTTTATGCTGAAGTTACCATCTGCAGGTATGAAGGGGCTCAATACATACTGGAAGTCAATCTACTATTTTCCCAGGAAGAACCAAGTGACTAAATAGGGTGGAAGCATCCCTATAGGGGCTTAGAGGTCCCCACCCAAGATGGGAACACACTTTGTACTAGCATCACAGCTATTATTAGGGTAGGTGAGCCCTATTATATAGTAGGAATTGACAGAATATAGCCCAGCAGAAGACTTTTTTTAGGAATCACTAGGGAGCCACAACATGTCCTAGCAGGAAAGGCAGAGTGGAGCCCAGTAGTTAAAACCAAATGACAGTGGATATGGAGACTTATAGATCAGCTTTTGACTTGAAAAAGTGACAGTAATCTGCCACACCAATTCTCCTTATAACAAGGTCCTCTGTGGGGATGTGAGACACACCAGGGACAATTTGGAAATTTTAGGAGGCTTTTTTTTGTCACAAGGATCCGAAAATGCTACCAACATACAGTGAGAGGGTCAGGGATACAAAATGTCATGCATTCAAATAATTGTCCTGCATCCTGCACAACTTCTAAATTGTTTCATTGGATGCTTTCATAGATGAAAATTTATACTTCTGAGCCTAGAGTAGAATGTCTTTTATACATATAAACACAAAAGTATTTTTGTGCAGTTTTAATATACATTGAACTTTCTAGTAATGTAACTGTAAACTCAGAAAAGATTCCATTTGGCTTGGAATTGATTCCAAGAGCTGTTTACCATCTCAGAAAATCACATCACTGTTAACAAATTCATGATATTTGCGTCACCTATATAACATACCTGTATCATTAGAATACAGCATCTGGCCACTTTATATCTTCTAGGGCAGTCATATCTGAGAGATTACAAATTAAGATAAATTCAGTTAAAAACAAACATAAAATAGAGAAAAATAAACAAAGCCAAAGCTGGTGCTGAGAAAAGAAATAAATGCCCAGTAACACTGAAGAAGAGAATGGAGAAAAGGCTCAAATTACCAATATCAAAAATGAAAAGGTAACATCATTAGAAATCATACAGATGTTAAGGAGATAATAAGAGACATTAGAGAGACAATTGTCAATTAATTTGAAAATGTATTTTTTTAAAAGATCATATTTCTAGAAAAATGCATCTCACCAAAGATGGCATATGAAGAAAAAGAAAACATAATCAGTCCTATATTTATGAAATGAGCTGAATTTGGAATTAAAATCCTTCCTCCAATATAAAATAACATCATTTATACTGAAGTAAAGATAAAAAAGTTGAGAAAAGGGAATACTTCCTAACCTGTTTGTTTTGTTTTGTTTTGTTTAAAGATTATTTATTTATTTATTCATTTATCCCCCCTTGCTGCTTGTGCTCGCTGGGTCAGCTAACCACGCAGTGTGGGCGGGCTTGCCTTCACCAGGAGGCCCCGGGGAACCGAACCCGGGGCCTCCCATATGGTAAACGGGAGCCCTACTGATTGAGCCACAGCCGCTTCCCCCTAACCTGTTTTTATAAAGCCAGCATATCATTGATACCACAACCCAACAAGGACATTTCCTTTTCAAAAAAAGAAAAATTAAAGACTAAGCTCTTCATGAACTTAGGTAAAAATTCTAAACAAAATATTTAGAAACATAGTCCAATACTATATAAAAGGGATAACATGTCCAAGAGGAACATATTCTTGGAATTCAATGTTGATTTACCATCTGATAATCAAGCAATGTAATTTACTAATTAATTTTTTTAAAAAGGGAGAAAATGATATGATCATCTCAAGAGATGCAGGAAAAGCATTTGATAAAATTCATACTTAAATTGGAAGAGTAAAGGTCTCCTTTAATCTTATAATAACCATCTCTAAAAAATAATCTTCTAGCAAATATCATATTCAGAGGTACAATATTGAAAGGCTTCAACATGAGATTGGGAATGAGTCAAGGATGCTCGCTATCACCATTTTTATTCAACACCATGCTAGAGGTCATAGATACTGTGACAATGCAAGAAGGAAAAGAATGAATGGCATAAAGATTGAAAAGGAAGATATAAAGAGATATAAAACTGTCACTTATCTATAGACATGTTTTATTTTTGGAAAATCCATTAAAACTATATATAAATGATTAGTTATTAGTTTACACTAGCAAAGTCACTAGATACAAATATTTCAATGTTTAAAAGGAATTATATTTCTATATATTGGCAACTATTAGAAAATGAAACTTTGTAAAAGTATGCCAATTAAAATAGCCTGAAAAATTCAATGTGCTGAAAATGCATAAGACATCTACATTGAAAACAAAAAGTTATTATTGAAAGAAATTAAAGAAAACCTAATTTACCAGAGAAATATACTATGCTCACACATAGCCAAATTCAATAGTGTAAAGTTGTCCATTCTTACCCAAATTAATTTTTGGATTCAATGAAATCCCAGTAAAAGTTCCAGTAGATTATTTTTGTGGCCAATTGTCAAGCCAATTCAAAAATTTATGTGGAAAATAAAGTGAAAAAAAAAAAAAAAGACACTGGGGGAACATACTGAAGAAACTGTGTCAATATACATAAAAAATTATTTTTTAAAATTTTGTCAGTATACATAAAAATTTTATTTATTTATTTATTTTTTTTTTACTTTGATTTTGGGGAAGTTTTGGATTGCAGAAGGGTTACAACTGTGGCAGGGTAGGATCACTGGTGTGGGGTATCGATGGTGGAGGGATGTGTGAGGAGGGCTGCACCTGGGGCATGTCTCTATGGAATATAAATGTGTTCATGTGGTCAAAGGGTATTGTCTCAGTGGGTCGAGACCCACACAATAACCAACAGAATATTGAATTCCCATCCTGGGGAGTCCTGCTCAATTCTCTAATAGAGTGGCAAAAATTTCTAGAGTTCATGAGCAGTGCCTAGTGAAGGAGGACAGACCAATACACCAGACCCTTAATACATATGCTTGTACTTATGAACCTGTTCTTGCGAAGTTGAAACTTAGCCTAGTAATAGATATTGCCTAAGAGTTATATTCCGAAATCTTCCTTGTTGCTCAAATGTGGCCTCTCTCTAAGCCAAACTCAGCATATAAACTCACTATGGCTAAGAGATTTTAAAGCCAGTCAGGATGTCATTCCAGAGGTTACGCTTATGCACGTCTCAGGAGGATCTCACTGACTGCCACAGTAAACAGTGTCTCAAGCAGGGGTGCTCCTGAGGGCTCTAGAGTAGGGGTTCTTAACCAGGGGTCCACGGACCTGCAAGGGGTTCATGGAAAGATTTCATAGGGTCTGTGAGCTTGGACTGAAAAAAAATCAACTTCTTATCTTTATTTTCTCTAACCTCTAACTGAAATCTACATTTCCTTCACTTATGAATGTATGCAATAAATGAATTACAGTAGTATTTATTAGACCTGACTGGCAAAGGGATCGGTGGAACAAAAAAGGTTAAGAACCCCTGCTCTAGAGCCTCTAGACACTACAGGCAGGTCAGACAACCCCAAGAAATTGGCACTCCATCAGTAGGACCTACCTTGGAATATATGATAACCTATCTCTCCAATGTATCAGAGTTAGACTCATTTATAATTTTCCTACACATGGTTTTTCTGCCCCTTTTATTTGAACCTATAACTAGCACTATATCTATTAAACATATGTCCCAAAGACTTAAATCTTCTGGCTGTTCATGCGCTGGTTGAGTCCTGAATCTCAACAGAGTTGTAGCGAACACCTACTCTTTATAGGACTCACCCAGGACAACTAACAAAAAAATGATGATGGACAATGCCCATCCCAAAAAACAGAGAGTATCTACGATTGCAAGCAAGACAGTTCCATACATCTGTCCCATGCGATCTAAGCCCCCTCTCAGCCAGAAGCAGAATGAGCATCACCATGCCTAAATCTTCAATTTGAGGAATGAACAAACATAAGATGGGGAATTAAATTATGGACTAAAGTAGACATTATTATTCTAGTAATGGAAGAATCTGTAACTTGATATAAAGACTGGTCACCAGAGGTTCTGAGGGGAGGAAGAGGGAAGAATAGGTGTAACATGGGGCATTTGGGGGACATTGGAATTGTTCTATATAGTATTGCAATGATGGAAACAGGCCTTTATATATGTAGTCAGAACCTATAAAATTGTGCAGTGCAAAGTGTAAACCATAATGTAAACTATAGACCATAGTCTGCAGCAATGCTTCAATATGTGTTCATCAATTGTAACAAATGTATCACACTAATGAAAGATGTTGATATTGGGGGAAAGTGTGAGAGGGGGAAGGGGTAGGAATAAATGGGAATTCCCTATATTTTCCATGTAACATTTATACAATCTAAAGCTTCTTTCAAAATAAAGTAAAAAGAAAAAAAAAATCATGTTAAAATACAAAGGGTCAACAATAGTCAAGGCAATCTCAAAGAAAGAACAAAGTTTGAGAGCTTATGCTACTAAAGACAATTATTATAAAGCATTAAAAGTTAAGCCAATGTAATATTAGGCCATGGATAGACAAATAGATTAATTGTAAAGAATAGAGCCCAGGAACAATCCAAATATATTCATACATTTGGTTTCTGACAAAGGTAATAGTGAAAAATATTGAGGAAAGGATGGTCTTTTCCAAAAAATGGTGCTGCATTCATCAGATATCCATAAGGAATAAAGGGAACCTTGAACCCTTCTCTATGCCATACTCACATAGTTTAATTTTTAAAGGAGATTGGCAGTGAAAAGGTCAAAAGATGTAGACTATTTGTAGTTTCTGGAGTCAGTAGGATCAGTGAAAAAGCTTCTTTTCTTTTTCTTTTTCAAAGTAATGGAATAATGACTAAAAGGTTATACTTAAGATATAAAATAAAAAGTTACCTGATAGACAATATTTAGACTGTTCTGTTGTTTCAGAAGCTCCACTGGAAGTTTTTTCCTTTGATATCACCATACATTGAAGTAGATGAAGATTTTTTGAAACAACTAGCTTGAACATATAACTTTTATATATCTGTAAATGCTAGAAGTTGAAATAAAAGGTTGGTTTGTTTTTCCACAAGAGTTGTCTCTGAAATAATTTTGTTTACTTTAACAAAATAAATTACCATATAAAGCAGACATCATAAACAAAAATGTCTAACAAGTTCATACAGATTACATAAATCATAAATGAAACCCAGTGGGATATAAGGCAATAGGGAGTGGTGGGGCCTGTGGAATCTGAGAAGGTGTTCTGCTAAAGGTCATTCAAATTCTATTACAAAACTAAGCTAAACAAAAGCTAAACAAAAACACTGGGCCAGCTAAACAAAGTATTTGCAGGCCATAGTTAAACTGTAGTTTGCAAACTGGTAAACTTGGTTGGGGTTTTATTTTCTGCTATTATTTCATTGTTTGGTTGCTGCCTTTGAGGATTCTTTCATATAACCTTCTGATAAGGTACTAATTTATGTTACTACCTCTATTAGTCAGCCAAAGGGGTGCTAATGTGAAATACCAAAAATGGGCTGGTTTTTATAAAGGGTATTTATTTGGGGTAGAAGTCCACAGATACCAGGCCATAAAGCGTTAAGTTTCTTCTCTCACCACAGTCCCATTGCCACGTGTTAGAGCAAGACAGTTGCCGGCGTTTGCCAGGGTTCAGGCTTCTGGAATTCCTCTCTCTCTGGGGCTGCGTTTCTCTCCAGGCTTAGCTCCTGTTTCCTTCACAAGGTCAGCTGTAGATGATCAGGCGAACAGCTCACTTCTCTTCTCCTGGGGCCTTCTTTCCAACATCAAAACTGCTTCTCAAAAGACTGCTTCAACTCTGTTCTTTGCCTTGCCTTTTATATTTGATTCCCTACCCACCAAGGGGTGGGACTCAACACCCTAATCATAACCTAATCATGCCCAGATTAACAAATCAGTTTATAAGCATGATCCAGTTATATTTTTGGAATTCATAATTACATCCAATTGGACAACTGTTACACTACCTGAAGGAGAATTTGTGTTTTCATAGATGTCAAAGCCTTAGCTAAAATTTGTGTGTTATTTGGGGGAGAGAGCTGGAAAGACAAGAAAGAAAATAGTCAAAAAGAATAAACAACACTAGGGGTTGAATTTGAAAATAGAGGTTGAGACTGTGGGCCATCAGAAACAGTAATAAAGCAGCAAAACCAGTTGGCTATGAATTATTCCAAGAAATCTGCAGATCTGAATTGTGTCAGTGGGTGTGACAGAAAGAAAGAAGTGCTTCAGTGAGTTGGCAAATTTCATTTGTTATATCTCCTATGCTTTGTCATTAACAGTCACTGATTAAGTCATTGAATCCTCTTCCCTTCTGGTATCCTCTCTTAGATGCCCACGATGAATAAGAATGGTCTGTTGTCCCTAGACTGGTGCCATAAGCTTATTCATGGGTCCAGAATTGCAAACACAGGAAGGAAGAAAGAAGGCAGATCATTGAGCTCAGGATAAGGCACACCATTTTACAAGTGTCTTAAGAACTAGCTTGATCCAGAACTACCTCCCTCATTTCTTCAGGGAAAAGTTCATAGAATCTTTGGTGCAATGACTTTCTGAATATAAACTAGCCTTGGCACTTTTTTCCCTAGGGCAATCTCCTCTCAGCTTTGCAAAGAGGATGAGCTCTTTATCTGCTTCTCATAATGAGGTGGCGATTGCATGCAGATGGCCAAACCTCTAATCCTGATTCCCCTTTGTTTCATTTGTTGCAGTGGTATGAGTTTCCCAGGACAACCTGTAAGTAGGATCAAGAACTTCCATAGATTCCTCAAAGGAAATCTTGTCCCTGAAGCAAAACTTGAGTCAGCAGAGCCTGACAGAGTGGGCACCCAAGGCTGTTACACCCACAGCCTCACTGCCAGACCTGGCACCTGGATGCACCTGTTTCCAGAAATACCAGGATTTGAGAGAGTCCTTGACTCTGTGTGTATTCATGATCAAAACTCCATGTTTTAGATGGAGTGACTGTGGATTCTTCTAGTTGTCTTTAGGCTTTCTTTCCCTTGAGATACTGAAAACATTGGCAGCTACCAAGAGCCTAGACAGGTGACACCATGGACAGGGAGGGCAAATTAAATGCTGTTTCCTACAAATTCTATCTCACCTTGGGACTCAATCCTTATAAGCCACTTCCAATTGTCTTGCTTCCTTAAGCTGAATATTTGCTTCTTTCTGAAAAACAGGTATAGAAGAAAAAATTATTTTTTCTTTTATTATAAGTTGTTTCAAGAATATAGAATTACTACAATGTTTGGCAGCTTTGTGGGGGTTTCTGACCTGCAAGCTGGTTTTCAGTTTATAACATCCACTATTTTAATTAATAAGTTGCACAAATGTCGCATGGGGATCGGAGTTCAGAGGCAGGTTTTATTGACTGAAGAAGGCTCAAAGCTAATAGGTGGCCTATTTCTGTTTACTATGAATAGTGCCATTTGTATGACTTCCCCCTTGTTGAAGTGCAGCTTCCAATATAGCTTTCTTGGCATAAAACATTGAATTTGTATCCATTAAACTTAAATTTATTCCATAGGTGGCAAATTTAAGCTTAAATTAGGGAGAGAAGAAATGGCTCTGAAGTTGGGGGAATTAGATGGATTCCTTTATAATCCTGTGGACAGAAACCTTAATTTAGTTGATAAATTAATACAGCCTGTGCCTAACTAGTTAGGTGGTAACTAGCAGACACTCAATAAATGGCTGTTGAATAATTATTTAATGATGAAGTTTACTTTTTGGAATTAAGGTTTCTAATGATGCACATTTATGGGGATTGAGGTGGTACAAATATATGGACCAAATAATTATAGGCTATATCTTCAAAATTCACATCAAGTGCTTTGTTAAATGGGAGAATATCAATTTGAAAAACAGCACTGGTTTTAAGTCATCAAGGTTTCCATGGAAACGACATGGTATAGCATGGGTTCAAGTGATCTCTACTGTCTGGAACAGTGAACTCCTAAAGAAGAGGCAGGTGTCAGTAATGAAGACAATCCTAGTGTCTGCCAAGAATAAGGGAGGTACATTGGCAAGAGAGGAGAAAGTTAGAAGCTCAGCAAATGGTTCCTAAGCAATAGGTATTTATCACAGCTCCTGTGGTAGGAATAATAATTTGAATAATTATTTTGAAAAATTATTTTGTGGTGGTAAATAAAAGTTTATTAGCATAGCATCACCTTAGGGAACCCCGCTTCCACGTTCTTCTTCCGTGTGATTCAGTGGGGTTTAGCCAGCTCCAGTCTTGAAAGAAGGGCAGTGACACAGATCTGGAAAACCAGAGTCAAAAGACTTTTACTAGAGGAGGGCTGAGAAGGGGTACTGATGCTTAGTGTATGTGGAAGTTTTAATTAACTTGACTGTAAAAATGTGGAAATGGATAGAGTTGATGGTAACACATTATAGTGAGTAGAACTAATGCAGCTGGTCCATAAATGGGATTGTGGCTGAAAAGGGTAGTCTAGGGATGTAAATGACAATCGAAAGAAAGCTAGAGAATAAACTAGGGACTGAATAATAATGAAACCAGAGGTGGATGAGAATTGTGGTTAATAGTACAAATACAAGAATGTCCTTCTACAATCTAGAACAAATAAATGTACATCACTAGTGCAAGGTGGTAAGAATGTGGAGAAGCATGGGAAAAATACAATTAATGTAACCTATGGAGTATAGGTAACAGCAATATTATACTATTCTTGCATCAGTTTCAAAGATGTACTGTGTTAATAATGGGGGCTGTGGAAAAATACACAAAATGTACACTATGGACTATAGTTAGTGGTAATAGTCTAATAAGATATCATAATCCGTAACAAATCTTCCACAACAATGTAGTATGTTGTTGTAGGGGTGTTGTATGGGAATTCCACAAATGTTCATGATTGTTTTGTAAGTTCACAAACTCTCTAATAAAAATATATTTTTTAAAAATCAACAAAATAAAAAAGGACATTTACCGATGCTATCAGAAAAGAAGTGCATTCTTTTCCCTAGCAGGGTGAAGGTGGTAGAATGAAGACTTGAGCTACTCCTGACCATCTTCACCACCATCTGAGAAAACTCTTTTAGAGAATGAAGAGAATGAAGAGAAAATAAGAGAAGAGAGATGAATAGATAATTTTAGGGTCATGTTGTGATGGTGTCTGAACCAAGCTATACCTGGATCTGATTCCTGTACTTTTAGTTACATGGGCCAATAATTTCCTCCCCAAATATCTCATTCTAGTAAAAAACTGTTTAAAACCTATTTTTTCCTGGCATATTCATCTCTTTGCATTTTCTCAGCTCTCATCCACCAAAGTGATGTTTTCCTTTAAAAAGTCATTTCGAGAAATAACTTTTTCTACTTTATTAACTGATAATTCATTCTCCATTAAGTATCCTTAATGGTGTACTTTGAAAGTGCCTCTTTCAATGAGAAAATTATTTGACATCTTATCATCTGAACACAATTTTTAAAAAAAAAACTCAAATACTTCAGAATATTTCTACACAATTTAGATACATGAGAATGTGGTCCAGCTCTTTTTCAGAAGGTAGAAGAGTTGAGTATAAGAATAAAAAAATACTAACTTGCCTATAAAAACAGAGTTATTTGGAATTAAAAGCAATAACACAGGCAGTTAAGACTTCATTTTACCTTGCAATGTGCCTCTGTATTTTTATCCATTGCTATATGAACAGTTGGGTCAGAGAGTCCAAAAACGCCTTCTCAGCTCCATTTTCATATCTTCCTGCATCCACAATTCTAGCATTTGTTCAATCTCTGATTGTAAAGTCACCAACTGCCAGATCAGCAGGCACTTGAGAGGGCCTCAGACCTTCCTTCTTCCTCAGTGTTAGCATCTCAGGTTTCCAGAGGTAGGGTTTTCACTGGTGACCCCTGGCCCACAGCCTTTTCTCCAATTACTCTTTCAACTTCCTTTGGAAATTTTAATCATCCCTACAACCTTGGTTAACTTATACTCATAGCACTTGGCTACCAGGATTGGAAAAAAGTGGTGATCTATCTATTCCTTTTATCATCACATTGTCCCTCTTTATTTATCCCCCAAACCCTACCAGTTGAAGTTAGGAGAATAGGACACAAAATCAACTGAAATGACCTCCCCCATACAAATTGCCCTCAAAGACCCAATGGCCTCATGGCATGGACTACTGTATCTAAACATCAGGTCCCTCTTCTCTCCTGGAGTATCTTGGTATTCATTCCCCAATTCTAGAAAGACTGATGAAGTCTTCACATCAACAACATTTCTGAAACCAAAGAAATCAGAAATCAGAAATCATCTCCTGCATAACAGAAACAGTTGACACTGCAAAATAAAGCTTCTCAGAAACAGCTAGACTCCACTTTGCAGTGTCCTGATTAGTGGTTCCGGGGTGGGGAGGGGGCGGGTGTAGGGGAAGCTGTGTTGAGATATGCTGCACCTACTTCTGCTTGGTGGGCCTCCTTTCTTCCATTAAGTTTTAGCACCCTTGTCTAGAAAATTAAATCTGCAGCCCACCTGAAATGATATGTTTCAGAAATGTTACTGTTTTGCTTGTTTGTTGTAGGTATTTTTATTAGATTCTAATCCGGTTTGCCAAGTTTTTTTCCTTAATCAAAAATAAATATTTAGTTTAATCACATCATTTTTCTGCATATGTTGATTTATAATGATTTTTGTCTTTCAATCCATTAATGTGGCACCATAATGTGGCACATTACTAGGAACCATATACCATGGAAGTGCTGAGGGTTAAAAAAAAAAAGTCCTGTGAAGGGCAGGGGTTCAGTTTTGTCAAGGGAGAATCACATTGTTTATACTCATAGCACTTACAAATAAGTGCATATAATTCAGAGCTGTAGATTATCAAAATATTTGCAAACACAAAAGACCTGGCCACAAATGTTGAGAGGAAGATGTATGAAAGCAATGCCATTTTCAAATATTTTATGAGAGCCTTAGCATCATTGCAATTAATGCATTTACTACATGCGTTGGCTGACTAATCCTCAATACAATTCCATTATTCCCACTTAACAGAAAGGAAGCTGAATCTCAAAGAGGTGGAACAATTTACCTGGTGTCACATAGCTAATAAGTGGTGATGATGGAATTCAAACTGGCTCCAAATCTAAACTCTTAAGTTTCTTTTGGAGGAGGCAACACAACATTTTGGATAAGGAACTACTGAGCTGATGTGGCTCAGTAGTTGAGCACCAGCTTCCCACATATGAGGTCCCGAGTTAAATCCCTGACCTCAGTACCTCAAAAAAAAAAAAAAAAAAAAAGTCTCCAAAAATGAATGTTTGCCTAATGAAACTGGACTTTGAGACATTCACATAGACTCCAGATCTCAGGAACTGAAGAGCTTTTGAGCCTACTCATTTTCTCAATGGATAAGCTGGTGTCAGGACCTCCTAATTATGTTAGAGTCAGAACTTGCTTTTGATAGGGACATTAAGAAGAAACTGGTGAAGTTGTCCACAAGAAGAGAATTGTTGAGGAGACTTGGGCTGACGAAAGAGTTGAAAGAAAAATGAGATTATGGATTGAGAACTAGAAAAAATGATGCGGTGCCTTCAACTCTGCTTGCCCACTTTCACACTCTCAACACAGGCCTGAGGAAATGTGTTCTGGTGGTTCATCTGTTGACTTCTAATTCTGTTCCCTCATCCCCTGAGCAGGAACAATTCCTTTTGAAGTCCTTCCTTGTCTCCTCTTTGTTCTTACTTCCATCTCACCCTCTACTTCTTAGATTTCTTTCTTTACCTCCTAAAATGCTGACTCTATCAAAAGCTTGCTGTGCCATGGCAGTGGATTGGGGATCTGAGGGCAGGAGAAATTATTGTGTTAATTCCTTTGACTTGGGGTTGGAAATAAGGGAAGACAAAGGGCATGACTTTAGGGACACTTAGGTCAAGGCCAAATGCTTAGGTAAGTTACAAAGGAGCCTACGCAGAGGGCCTAAAGTAGATTAAGCTGGCCCTATGAGGAAGAAATGCAACACTGGAAAGCATGATCCACCAATTCTGGGGAAGTTGACTTTTAATGGGATTTTATGTGACCTTAATAGAGTTGTCTGTCCCCAGGAGTGATCTACTTAGAAGGCTTCACCTAAACGTCTAATGGGAGGTCATTTTTTTTATCAGGTTCTTGCTTGAGGCTGTCTAGATCTAAATGTATGAGCACAGGATGAGCTATGTGATCTAGACCAAATCAGCGCATGTTCTGATATATCAGGGTTCTATGGGGGGAATATGAACATGGAGCTGGGGAATAGAAATTAAGGTCAAACATGAAAGTCAGTCAGCCTCCCTGAAAAATGGTGAAGAAATTAAGAAGTTTTTAAAGAGTGTTGTAAGCATGAATTTTGAGGACAAAAAGAACAATGCTATGAAGAAATCCAGGATAGAGTTTATGATGCTAATAACACCTTACAAGGGAGTTTGATGAGAAGTCAGACCATCATCTCCCCATAACGGAAGGTGGAACTGGCATGGGGAAGAGGTGTGAGCTGGGAGCAGGTCAGTGGAGCCCCTCACGAGAGGACCACACTTGAAGAGACAGATTCAATAAGCTGGGAGCTGGCCTAGCCTCTGCCAGTATGATCGCTGCCCAATCCACTGGGAAGTCATGAGCTAAATCAATAGCTGCAAGGAGGTTCACTAAATTTAAGGGAACATTGCGTGCATATCTTGAGGAGTACCGCAGTTGTCCTCCTGCTTATCATCCAAGGAAAGCTCTCAGTTAGAGATGCTCACCTGTCACCTGTTGATCAGTTACCAGGAAGAACTCTTTTCTGTGTTCCATGACCTTGTTCAGTCTTATTTGAACTTTCCCCATCAGAACTTCCCACTTCTCTATGGCCCAAAACAGCCACTAGCCTTCTTATAAAAGATATTTGGACCTTGGCATCAAGGGAACTGGAGTTTGGAAGGGAAAGCCCCTGTGCCTGTACATGGTTGTATGAAAGAGAACCAGTTCCAGGTGTTCACCTGAGCCAAGAGAGTGATGAAACTCAACCCTGATGCCACTAATGATTTGTCATCCTGCTTCCAGACACCCCTGCCCTTTCACCATGTTGCTTGACTCACCTTCATGTTTCTTCTTTGAGCTTCTCAACCATGGACGGTCTGTCCAAAATAGTTAACCACATTTAGAGAAAAAAATAATAATAATAATAACACTGAGACTATCTCTCTTCCTTGAGAATACTAGTATGATTTTTTTAAGTATTCCCTGGGAGTCTAACTTTTGTCCCAAAAGTACAAAATACAAAAATGAGTATTTCTCTCAAACCCAGATAATTGGCACTTTTTCTTAACAAAACCATTTTATTGATACATATTAATAAAGCATAAAACCATCCAAAATGTACAATCAATGGTATTCGGTGTACTCACATATTTGAGGATTCATCACTTCAATTATTCTTACAGCACTTTCATTATTTAATTGGCATTTTTAAGAAGACTCAGAGGTTAACTGTGAATGCAGCCTGATTCTATGGTTTTAAAAGATGATTCTATTTTTAAAATAATTCCCCATAAATAATTATTCACTGTCACCTTTTGCCTCTGCTGGTTCCTTGTCCCCCGCACCCCCCTCCTCCCCCCCAGCATTTAGGTATTCATCTCCAGTCAGAGCTTCAAACTTTCATTACTGTCAGCTGGTCCCTGACCCTAGCTGGCCTCCATGATTTCCCCCTGCCCTTTCCAGCTGGTCCTAGTGTTTGTTCTCTCTTCCCAGCCCCAACTGCTGCAGACTTCTGTTTTTTGAGTTGCTGGAGCATGCTTTGTGGCAAGTATGACCAATATATTTTTAGCAAAGGCAGAAAGGAGAAAAGTTGTGAAATTCTTTTATACTTTCGAATCTCTCCCTCAGGAGAAGTAAGTCTGGAAAAAAAAGAATAAGGGGTTGGGATGGAAAAGGCCAGCCCAGGTCGCATGCTTCTGGGAAGAGAGAGGACTATACAAAAAACCAGATGGGGCCACCGGACATGGCTCCTGACACAACAATGAAGGACCTATGGCCCTTTCCCTGTGCCCCCTCCCCACCACTCCACTCAAGCTGCTACTTGTGGCAGATTACAAGTTGAAGGGATCCACTGAGGAGCTCCGGAACCACAGGGGACCACATTCCATCACAGGGCATCCAGCCCAGTTGTGGGAAGCCCAGGCCGATTGGTAACTTTTCATTTCTTTGGATGGTGGTACATAGCTGTTATTTGTTGATGAGTTTGGATGTCAAATAAGTTTAGTATAAAGTTTCTAGCCCATACACAATTGGCTGCTGCTTCCTTTGTATCCTACCTCCATCCAAATCACAGCTGAACACATTATTCTCTCCCTGTACACACTCCTGCCTTTACAGCAGATGTCACATCTAGCAACTGCGATAGCAGCAACAACAATAAAATAATAGCAAATAGAATAGCCCTGGCTATAGGCCAGGTGCCGTTCTAAGTGCTTTACATATATTAACTCAATGCTTCTAATTACCCTGTGAGGAAGGTCCTTCTATTACCCTCATTTTACAGATGAGTAAACTGAGGCAGAGCTAGGTTAAGTAACATCTCCACCTCTTGCAGCTTTCAGTGATAGAGGTGGAATTTGAACCCACAGTCTGACTCTAGAGTCCATGCTTTTAATTATTAAATGTATCTGTCTTTACATAATCATTAACGCCCAGACCAAAGTATTATACAATTATGTGTTTAATAAAATTCTGAGTCAAGTCTTCTATTGGGCTGTTAACCGGGGCTCTATAGTAAGTGTTTTCACTATTATTTAAGTATGTTCTTTATGGTATTTTATCCATTTTATTTTATTTAACATGCTTCTCACCGTAATAGGAAACTAAAACTCAGAGTTTAAGAGCCATGGACCTCTTCGGAGGACCAGGATTCAGTCATCTTCTGACTCCATGTCCAGTGCTCTCTGTACTCTGCCAAGCGCCCTTTCTGAGTCTTCCTGTGGCAGCAGGGGCAGCTCTCTGAGGCCCTCACACCATGGGTCAGCCAAAGGCCTCATTCCAACCCTTTTTGCGTAATGAAGGATAAATGCAAAAAGGGGTCTGTGGTACCCACAGAACCAAGGTGTCCACTGGCCCTCACTGTGGCCCTGGCCTTAAACTCATCCAGTGACTCAACTATCAAATGAAAAGTGGGAATGTGTGGGTTCTATTCCTGTCCCACCGTAATCCTGTGCTCTTCAATCACTTCTAACAACCTGGAATCCTCAGACGGGCTTGAACATAGGAACTGAGGTGTTCTTTTGTCTTCTCAGGAGCCTCCTTTAGACCATCCAGGTAACTGTCCATTTTGAAAGACTTCTCTTGAAGTTTTGGTTTTGACATCAAACATAACTCATGTCTTAGTTTGCAAGCACTGCTATAACAACAAACTACCACAGACTGGGTGGCTGAAAACAACAGGAATTTATTGTCTCATTCTGGAGGCCAGGGGTGCAAAATCAAGTTGTCTGCTGGGCCACGCTTCCTCTGAAGTCACTAGAGCTCTGGCCATGTCCTGATGATTAATCTATGGCCTAATTCTGCCTCTGTCACATGGCCATCTTCTCCCTCCATCTGTCTATTCTGCATCCAAAGTTCCTTTTATGAGGACACTAGTCATATTGGATCAGGGCCCACCCTAATCCAGCTTGGCCTCATCTTAACTAATAACATCTTCAAAGATCCTATTTCAAAATAGGATCGCGTAACATCTTCAGAGTCTTTCCAAATAAGATTACTTTCACAGCAGGAGGGATTAAGACTTGAACATATCTCTTTGGGGGACACAGTTCAATCCAATACATCTCAAAAGGCCAAAAATTAAGATATACTTTTAAAAATGTTTTAAATAAAACAAAAGTTTGGGCTCCTCAACAGATAGAGTAGAAATAATTTTGGATTATGAATAAAGGGACAAGGGATCTAAGCTACCACTTTCCGTGATTTTTCCCAAGTCATGTCACTGTTCCCCACTTTGCCAGAGAAACTAATACTTACCTACTCACCGAGAACCTCACAGACCTTGAAAAGATGTGAAGTAATACATTTGGTTAGGTTTTTAAAAATCCTTTCACACACATGTACATTTTCCTCTCCCCTTTGCCCCTCTTTATTCTCCATCACCTTTAGTAAAATGCTCCATTTTTTCCTTCACCCCCTTCTCCTCAGGGAAAAACAAAAGATTAATTCACAATCTTTGTAAATAAGAGAACAAATAACTTTGGAGTATTTTACAAGGTGGATTTCTAATCCAGGCACAAGACTCCAGTCTGAGTCTTTGTTTAGAGAGGAGTTTTTCACAAGCTATTTATCCACAGTCAGCATTGGGTTACTTTAAAGGCCCTGAGGGAAGACACTCATCTACTCTGACTCATCCAACCGAGAAGTTACATTTTTGTTCTTCCAGTTGATTTCAGGAAAGGAGACTTGTATTATAACTCAATGTTTTCTTTTCAATCTCAGGTCCTTAACTGTACATTTGTAAGCAGTCTGATCATTTAAACAGGGGTAAATCGTTAGTCAGTGAATGTTAATTGTAGAAGAGCTAGAAAACATGTATTTTAGTTTCCTAGCTGCTAAAACAATTGCCATATAATGGGTTGGTTTAACAACAAATATTTATTGGCTCATGGTTTCAGAGGCTAGAAGACTTGTTTCTCCCTGGGGTTGGCTGACCAGCAGATTTGGGATTCCTTGTCATTTGCATCTCATTGCAACGCACATGGCATGTCTTCTCCATTCTCCTCTTGGTTGTGTTAACTTTGGCTTCTGGGTGATCCCTGTAGCTTCTCCCTCCACCTGACTTTCACTTTGCTTATAAACGACTCCAGTAATCTGGATTAAAGCCCAACCTGATTCATTTGGGCCACACATTAACTGAAGTAACATCTTGAAGAGACCTTATTTATAATGGGTCCACACCCACCAGAATGCACACCAAAACCAAGAACATGTCCAAACTGGGGTACACAATTCAACCCAACATAGCATGTAAGCAAAACATTAATCACCTGAATTTTACCACCAAGGAATATCCTGGTAGAGTATTGTTGGCTTTCCTCTCAGGTAGTTTTCCATGTAAATAGTACTCAAAAGCATTTATAAATGCATGTGTGTGTTTTACGTATATGCAATTATATTGCCTATCCTATTTTGCAGTCTTTTTCTTTTCATTTAAGAATACATATTTCTGGGGGCGGATGTTGCTCAGATGGTTGGGCGTCCGTCTCCCATATGGAGGGACCTGGGTTCGATCCCCGAGACCTCCTGGTAAAGAAAAATAGAGAGAGAGAGAAGGCTCACGGGCTGCCAGGCTCCATGTACCAGTGAGCCATCAGGCCCCAGATGATGACGGAGCAGGAGAGAGTCAAGATGAGATGCTCGGAAAGCTCCGAAAACCAGGAACCGAGGTGGTGCAGTTGGCAGAACACCTCTCTCCTACAGTGGAGGTCTTCAGGATCGAATCCTGGTGAAGACTGGAGGAGGAGGATGAGAAGAGATGGCAGGAAACAGACACGGAGAATTGCCCAGTGAATGGGCACAAAACAGCAAATGGGGAAGGGGGTGTTTAAAATGGATAAAGTAAATAAATAAATCTTTAAAAAAATAAATAAAGTTACCATTATTAAAAAACAACAACAAAAAAAAAAAGAATACATATTTCCCAGCGCAGGTGTCCATAAACAAGAGAATGGTTAAACAAATGATGGTGCATTTATGCAATAGAATAGTACTGAACAATAAAAAAGAATGATCTGTTTTACACACAACAATATGGATGAATGTCAAAAAATAATGCTGAGTCAAAGAAGCATTATCCAAAAGAGTATATATTGTATGAGTATGTTCATATGAAGTTCTAAAACAGGCAAAGTGATTCTCTGGTATAAAAATCAGAAAAGCAGTTGCCTTGGCAGGCCAGAAAGCAAATGAGGAAGGGGCAATAGGGAACTTACTTGGGTGATTGTAATATTCTATACCTTCATAGGGTTTGGGTCACATAGGTATAAGCATCTGTCAAAACACATCTAATGATACTTAAGATTTGTGCATTTAATTGTATGCAAATTTTACCTAAAAAGAATACTAAATAAATACGGAATTCTGCTTAACGATATGCATGCTAAAGTATTTAGGCAGAAGTGAATTGATGTCTCATCTTGCTTTGATATGCATTTTTTAAAAAGATGGATTGATAAATAGGGACAGGTGTAGATAGATGAGTAGATATGTGATGAAGAGAGTATAGTAAAATGTTAGTTACTGAATCTAGGTGATAGATAAAAGGATGTTCTCTATACTATTTGTTCAACTTTTCTGTAGGTTTGAAATTGTTCATATTAAAATGTTGGCAAGAAAAAGAACACATAATGCATCTTGTGTTAAATTTGCTTCCACAGCATTTTTATGATAATTTTTAAAAAAATTTTTAAGAGATACTTAGATTACTAAATGTTACAGAAAAAATATAGGGATTCCAATATGCCTCACTCCCCACACCTCCCATACCTTCCCACATAAACAACATCTTTCATTAGTGTGGCACATTCATTGCAATTGATAAACACATCCTGGGGAATTGCCACTGAGCATGGACCTTATAGTCTACACTCTTTCCCACGGAGTTCTGCATGTTATGGGATGATATAAAATGGCCTATATCTGTTGTTGCAATGCCATTCAGGACAATTCCTAAGTCCTGAAAAATCCCCTGTATTACAACTGTTTTTCCCTCTCACTGCCCTCAGAGCCTCCAGTGGCCACTGCCTCCACATCAATGTTGCAATTTCTTCCATTGCTAGTATCACAATATGTCTATAGTAGAGTACCAGTAAGTCCACTCTAGTACATAGTTCATTCCTCAATTGTGAAGATTCTGGGATGGTGATGCCCACTCCACCTCTAATTGAGAGGGGGCTTTGATCCCATACAGCCAATGGATGCGACTCTCCTGCTTGTAGTTGAGGCTCTCTCGTTTCCTTGGTATGGTGGTTGTCAATTCTCACCTCCTTGTTAGTTGTCCTGGGTGAGTCCAATGAACTGGAGAGTAGGGTTTGCAACTCTGCTGAGGCTCAGGGTCCAGCTGGCACATCTTCCACAGCATTTTAAAGGGCTGAGTAAACCGACAATATATATAGAATAGAATACAGATCAGTCACCATTAAACATTTAGGTTGTTTAAAAGTTTACAGGATAAGCAACATTGCAACAATTATCCCTATACTTATATATTGTTATGGATTGAATCATGTCCCCCACAAAGACATGTTCAAGTCCTAATCCCAGTCCTGTAAATATGAACTCATTTATAAATAGAATCTTTGAAGATTCTATTAAGATGAGAACAAACTGAATCAGGGTGGACCTTAATACATATAACTGGAGTCCTTATAAATAGATTTTTGTACACAAGTCATAAGAGTCAGAGGAGACAGGAGACAGATGGCCATGTGACAGAGGCAGATTGAGTTTTGGATCTCCAGCAAGTCACTGTCAGAAAGCTACAGACTTTGAAGAAAGCAAGATCTTGCTGACACCTTGATATTAGACATCTAGCCTCTCAAAGTGTGAAAAAATAAATCCCTGTTTTTTAAGCCAACCAATTTGTTGTATTTTTATAGCAGCCCTCACAAACTAAGACAGATATTTAGACACTTGTGTTATTATATCCTTAGGTTAAATTCCTATGAGGCTACTCGCTGAGTCAATGGATAGAAACTTAAGGACTTTGATTACTATTGTGTTATTTTCTTCCAGAATAGTTGGACAGATTTCTCTCTTATCAACAGTGCATAAGAAAATCTATTTCCTGACATATCCATAAACATTAAGTTTCCATTCATCATTGCCAATCAGTTTGGTATCTTTAATTGAATAGTCTTGTAATTTATTTTTTGGTCTCTCCCTCAGTACTTCAGGAGAAAATAAAAAAGGCTTAGAAGAGAGAAATTTCAATGCCCAGTGTTGAAATAAGAATCAGATTCTCACTGAGATGTCTGGAATTACTTCCCAACTCACTTTGAAATCTCTTAGCCATAAAAACTCTATTGTATTTAATCCCCCTTTTGGTCAAGGTCTTTTTCCAGATGTATTGCCAGCTAGTACTTAGTAATAACTGCTTGGTGCCAGGGAGGCTCATCCCCTGGAGTCATGTCCCATGCCAGGAGGGAAGGTAGTGTGTTTTTATGCTGAGTTTGGTTAGAGAGAGGCCACATCTGAGCAACAAGGAGGCTTTCAGGAGGTAACTCTTAGGAAATATATACCAGGCTAAGTTTTAATTTCACAAGAAGGACTTTGGAATTGTCTTGCATGACATTGCAATGATGGATACAGGCCATTATAACATTTTGTCATAACCTATAAAATTATAATGCAGGGCAGAGTGTAAACTGTAATGTTAACAATAGTCCATGGTTGGTAGCAATGCTTCAATATGTGTTCATCAATTGTAACAAATGTACCACTAATGAAAGATGTTGTTAATGTGAGAAAGTGTGGGAAGGGGAGGGGGTGAGGCATATGGGAATCCCCTATATTTTTTATTAATATTTATGTAATATAAAGCTTCTTTAAAAATAAAAAAATTTTTGAAAAAGAATCAGAATCTCAGAGGTTCAAACTATGACACATTTCTAGCACATTTTTATGATTTGAAATGGAGTCAATGAGAAATTGTATACTGTTTGCTGAAAGCAAAAATCACTTTCTAGCTCTTCTATCTAGTATTTTTGCTCATAATTGTATACAGGATATACAAGAGATATACAGGATATAAGAACATGAGAGATGGTTATACTTCAAGCCATGATATCACCATGCTTTGAAGGTCATAATTTGGGAATTGCAGTTTCTATTACCTCTGGATTATCAGCAAGCCATATAAAAACCAAATGAAAGCCAAGGTTGAGCCACTCTTAATTGAGTGATTAAAACCCATACAATCTGTACACCAATGCAGAGTGCCAGAAGGGGCAGCACATAAACAAACCTTCACTTGGCTACTGTTCTCTTCTGGCTCATTGCGGTATGGATAGTGTACCATTTCATCCCTTTCTCTTGGCTCTTTCAGCAGTGGACAAAACCACTGAAGCCACTCAGCAGACAAACACACCAGCTCACGGGCCTGGAGGACAGTTTCCCTTTCCCAGCAGCGGCACACGGCCCTTCCCTGGACTTTCCAGATGACCTTTATAGTAGCATCCGACTTCTTGAGTAATTTTGATTTTGACAGCCCGTCTAAGCAAAATAAACAATGAAGCATTGCATCATTTAAAAACCTCAGTTTCAAACTTTAAATCCATTTCTCATTTGTCTTTTATCTGAACACACAAGACTTTATAGCAAAAGAGGCTATGTTGTGTGTTTATTCCACATACAGGTTTTACCAATTGTTGAGCAACAGATGAGTTTTGCAATTTTCAAAACTGATATTAAGTGTTAAACAAGTTCTCTACATTATTCCATTATGAGCTTTCAAATGGGTCAGCCAATTCTATCAATTTGAAAATAATGTTATTTGATTCTCTATAGAGGTTGATAATAACCATTGCTTTCCTGTTGAAATTTCCTTTATATTCTGTATTTCCTTGATACTGCACTTTCAGGTTTCCCATCTACCTCTCTAATCTTCTCTTTTCTTTCTTGACTAGTTTATTCCATTTTATCAGAACCTAGAAGTAGTCATTACTCAAACTCTAAAATTTCAGTCTTTAGATTTGTGTTCTATATCTACTTTCTCTTGTAAAACTAGGAGCGAAAATAAGTTCCATTTTTTGGGATGGATCCTAAAACTGGAATCTAAAACTCAAACAATATGTATCTAAATTGGATAACTGTTGCCTTAGTTTGTCAAAGGGTTGCCGATGCATAGTATTAGAAATGGGTTGGTTTTTATAAGCTGGATTTATTTGGGGTAAGAGCTTACAATTCCAAG
Source organism: Tolypeutes matacus (assembly GCA_026826555.1). Lineage (NCBI taxonomy): Eukaryota > Metazoa > Chordata > Mammalia > Cingulata > Chlamyphoridae > Tolypeutes > Tolypeutes matacus. Next base: position 25,785,844 of record JAKSZT010053769.1, read on the forward strand.
TTCATGAAATGTCCAAATCAAAGCACCATCAGAGATTCTTTTTCACTAAAGTCAGTTATTGGTGATCCTGGTGTCTGGCCACATGGCAATCAGGCATGTGGCAGGGCTTGTCTCCTCAGCCTTGAACTGCTCCATGGGCCCAGCCTCTTGGTGGCTTTATGCTTAAGTGATCCTCGAGTCTTCTTTCACATGGCAGGGTCAAAAATGGTGGTCCTCCCTTTTCCCGTGTGTCCCTTTCTGTGTCTCCATTTATATCAGACCCAGCAAGAGGGCAGACGCAACCTGAGTCACCCTTCACTGACATAATCCAATCAAAAGGGTCTCACATCAGCAGGAATAGATTAGTTAAAAAACATCTTTCTATTTTTGGGTTTCATAAAAGAATTTCAAACTCTCACAACAGCTTTTCATTCATACCACCTGAAGATAGCCATTTCTCTGAATACTTACCAAAACAAGTCCCTCCCCTGTCCCCTAATCATGGATGGGTTGATGGCTGAACACTAATATGTCATCTAGCTGCAAGCCATTTATATAGCTATTTAAGTTCTTTGTTAATATTTAAATTGAAAGGTTTATCTTCTTTTTATTTGTTTCTATGTGTTTTATTTATATTACCAATAACCATTCCTTATTATGAACATTACAAATCTTTTCTGAGTTTTATTTACATTTTATATTTACAAAAGAAAAAATCTGTAAGACAAAGGTAGCTGGATAAAAGCTAAGTATACAAGTATGAATAGTTTTACTCTATTTTACCAATAAGCACCTAAAAATGAAAGCAGGGGAAATTATTCCATTTATAATGGAAATAAACCATAAAATATTAAAAATAATTATAATTAAAAAGTCACAAGGCCTATATCAAAACCCACAATATTTTAGGGAAAGATGTGTCAATATTTGGGCATATGGATAATATACTCATAGACTGGAAAAATTAACATCATAAAAATACAAATCTTTTTAATATTAATATAAAATGTACTGAAATTTCATTAGAACCCTAATAAGGTTTCTTTTGGAATGGGATAAAGTGATCATAAGTTCTATATAGGAAAACTGTCCAGCAGAGCTGAAAGTATAAAGACTAACAGAGATGAAGGGGTGTTTTTCAGAGTAACAGAATTTAATACAAAGACTTTTTAAACAACTATGGTGTTGGCATAGATATTGACTGACTTGTTAAGCAGTGAAACAGAATATATCCAGAAATAGATCTTATGTATATATGATAATTTAATATTTAACTCAAATTATGGTCTTACCAAATGAACAAGGATGGGTAATTTAATAAATGGTGCTCTCATTACTGGCTATCAAAATGGAAGAACCTAAAATTGGCTCTCACTCTTTACCCATTAAAAAAAAACTTTCTAGATATATTACACAAGTAAATGCAATAATATTAATTATAATAATAATTGTTTTACAATAAAATCTAAGAGACAGTGTATAGTCTAAGGCACTGGAGAGGTTCTTAACCAATATTGGAAACCCAGAATCTCTTAAAAACAGATATATTTGAGTCTTTAAAATTAAACTCATATGGCATTAAAACCAAAGATATTTTGAAAAAAAATTATCATGTAATGATTATTCAAAGAATAGCATCTACAATTTTTTTAAAATATGAGCTCTTACAACTGGACAAGAAAAAACAATCATCCAAAAGAAAAATTAATAAAAAATAATAATATACAATTCACAGAAGAGCAAATGACCAAGAAACCCCTGAAAATGATCAAATTTAGAGTAATATAAATAAGCATATTAAAGTAATAATACAATCACTTTTCTCTAAACAGACCAGAAAAATTTCCAAATACAGAGACTACATAAGTGGGAAAAACTAGTGTCGTGTCTTAGAGCCTTATAAAATTTTCTTCATATGTTTAAATAGAATACATTTTATACATTTGTCTTTGCTTGAAGAAGAGCCAAACACAGAAATTCATTTCATATAAATAGTTGTGAATGGCTTAAAATATTAAAAAGCACAATTTTAACCATCATCTTCTGATACAAGAACATTAATATTCAGTCTCATTTCCTGTCATTGGGTATACCTTGGGCTACCATATACAAATTCAAGTGATAAAAAGGCTTCCTTGAAATGTTGGGCAAAACCTGGTAGTCTCAGGGCCTTCTGGAAGCAGGGGAAATGTCTACATAATTTCTGAAAGAAAATTACCCCTTTGTCTTAGTCAGCCAAAAGGGTGCTAATGTAAAATACCAAAAATGGGTTGGTCTTTATAAAGGGTATTTATTTGGGGTAGAAGTTCACAGATACCAGGCCATAAAGCGTTAAGTTTCTTCTCTCACCACAGTCATTGCCACCTGTTAGAGCAAGACAGTTGCCGGCGTTTGCCAGGGTTCAGGCTTCTGGTGTTCCTCTCTTCCCGGGGCTGCGTTTCTCTCCAGGCTTAGCTCCTGTTTCCTCCACAAGGTCAGCTGTAGACGATTAGGCGAACGGCTTGCTTCTCTTTCCCTGGGGCCTTCTTTCCAATATCAAAATTGCTTCTCAAAAGACTACTTCAACTGTCCTTTGCCTTGCTTTTTATATTTGATTCCCCACCCACCAAGGGGTGGGGCTCAACGCCCTAATCCTAACCTAATCATGCCCAGATTAACAGATCAGTTTACAAGCATGATTCAATTATATTTTTGGAATTCATAATTACATCAAACTGCCACACCCTTAGACCATTACTTCTTGGCTATTCCAAGTCTTCAAATTTCTCCAGCACAGAAATATGCAAACTCATCTTCTCAGCACTACTGTTGTGAGATTAAAGAGTTAAGGGCTTCATAGGATATGGTTGAACTGAGTGTGTTATTAATGGCTGGTCACATGGCCTTTGGCAGGCCAAGTGGTAACATTGGCTTCCAGGGAAGAGGATGTTTTGGAAAATGATAATGTATGTGACTATCTGTTTCAGTCCACCCTGTGCTGGCAGAGCCTCTCATCCTACTGTCTGTTTCCTTTGGTTTGGTTTAACCTATTTTTCAGTGTTGTCGGTTCAAGTTTTTTCGAGGACTCTGGAAAGGGAGTTTTATTCTTTACTTAGAATCATATGAGATTTTATTACAAAACCTCAAACCATATTAAATTTGATTGTTCTGAAATATACCATTGACTTTGAGTTCCAGGGATATGTTGCCTCTTGGGTCAAATTTTTCCCTGAAGTATGTAGGCAACTTTTTAGCCCCAAATTACTAGACTCTAGTGGATGAAACTTAAGGAGGAGGCTGTAGTTTTGGAGCTCCTGTTGTCATTCTAAAAGTTGTACTTGTTAGGGACACAGTATTTGGGTATGCATATCCGAGAGTCAAGAGGATCAAAGCTGGGACTGTGGTATAGAAATTATGATATTGAGAAGACCTTGTTATTATAGTTTCTTGTTGCCAAGGCTCATTGAGAATATGTAGGGAATCCATGAGACCAATATTAGATTGATCATCTTTCCAATTTTCACTCACTAACTTCATGACAACCTAGACTGCTCCCATCGACATGATGGAGCAGAAAAGGCACAACCTACCTAGGCACAAGCCTAGGTATGGTCACCTGGAGTTAATATCCAGGTCCAAGGAACAATCTATTATCCCACAGTGAAATTTTCCTTCATTAGGATATATATTAGTTATGACAAGTTATCCCCTAGCCTCTGTCATCTTGCATCCATATAAGTACATATGCAATCAATCACCTCCAGTATTACAAGGCCAGAAAGAGATTGAGCATGACAGGCTTAGCCAAAGACTACTATGTTGGGCAAGTTATTTTACTTACCTAGAACTTCAGGTTCTTCAACTGTGAAATAGATATGGTACCTAATATTTGAGGTTGCTAAAATGATTAAGAATAATATATATGCAATATAAATGTGTATGTCTATGTTGGAATCGTCTCAGCTTCAGCCTGAGGTGTTTGTGTATATGTATGTATGTATATATATGTGGTTGTACATGATGAATCAGTGGGACAGGACACCCAGAATGCTTTTCATTGGAAGAGAACCATGGAGCCTTTAAAAAAAATGATTCTAAAAGGAAGCTCTAAGAATATTGAGTTTGATCTAGTAAGACTACTTCAGACACTATACTATTCTCAGAATCACCAGTTCCCACATAGGACTCATATGAAGAACTTCAGAGAGAATGAGAGGAAATGAAAAATAAAACTCCAAATGACAGTAGGATACAAGCTTCTCTGTTGGTGGCCCACATACCTTCTAACAGCTAGGTGTATTCCCTGCTTGCAATACATGAGAACATTTTATCAAGCAGAGAAGTACACTAATATATGAAGGAGACTATTTGTGAGTGCACATGAGAGACCTCCTGAAAAGTCCCCCAAAATACCTGCCAGGAAATATGGATAGCATTGTGGCCCTGTGCTAGGGAGGCAAGGTCATTTGTCAGTGAAATGTGGATTATCACTGTTTAAGATGACCTCCTTGTACCCACTGACTAAATTCCCAGAGTAAGTTTCATTACATGTATACTTTGAACATAGGTCATAGTAGAGTAATGAATTAAGGTGTATTTGTATGTTAATTGAAAATATTCAGTTCTGCTACGAAAAATGAGATGATAAAACTCGAAAGCTGTGTGAAATATAGATAATGAATAAGTTAGTAGCTTGTAAGGCATAGGTGAAAATAATAAGGTATGTTAGGTATAGTTAATGAGTAATCAAATAGCTTTAAGACATGGGCAGAAATCCTTGGATGGCTTAACATAGACAAACAGGTTTAGTAACCTATGAGATACGTTAGACCATAAAGTCAGTAGAGTGTGTGTGTACTGAACACAGAAAGGACAGAAGGACCAAACGGCACCTAATATTCATGATACACTAATATATTAGACATATGAAGTGCTCGATATTCATGAGACTTTATATTGACCACCCATTGGTGACACCCATTCTGTCGTCATGTGTCCTCAGCCTAAGAAAAGTAAACAACGTTTGTAGCTGCTCATGAGGTTTATTGGTGAACTATAGCTGTAGCCAATACAATTTTGTGTATTGTTAGCTCTAGGCACCCTCCATCTGAAGAGTCCCTTGCTCACCTTTAGCTCTGGTCCTCCTAATCACACCATGGACAAGAACACTAATGCATGAGATGGTCAGGCCATATGAACGTTGCTTAACATAGGATTTTGCCTTGCTTGCACCTTATCTTAAGTATATTAAAATACTTCTCTTTCCCCTTGCTTCTAGCTGGGTGTTATAAACCGATTTAATAAACTTATAATCAAGCATTTTAGTTTGGTCTATAAGTCTCTCTGGGGTAGCTTACTCAGGGTGTCCTTGTAAAATACTGTTGCGTTAAGGTAATTTTTCACATGGCAATGAAGATACCTAAATTTGTTTATGTATTCATGAAGAGGGCATTAATGAGTAGATTAAAAGATGACCTGCAAGCAACAAAACCATAGAACATTCTGAAATGGCACCTTTGGAGTTAAAAAAGGACAATGTGTATAGATTTTCAGGTTTTAGTATACAATGTTAGTGCATGCTAGTAGAAGAGAGTTGGGAAAAGCCAGAGGATTGCCTAGGATTATTGCAGCTGGGTTTCAGAAAAAGTTAATAGCCCAAATTGTCTGAGTCCTCCAGTTGCCCACTCATTCCCCTTCAGTACAATGTAAGCTTTTGTTATGTCTTAAAAAGCAGAACTTATATGTATCAGTATAATACCATATTAGAATAGACAACAAAGATGAAAACTTGTTCTATGTTAAACTAATATATTCTTGAAATGAGGTGATTCCATCTACTTGATTTTATGATATATCTAGGTCCCAGTTTGGTGGTCAGAACTCTTGTCAATAAAGAAATTCTTATTTATTAAATCCTATTTGTATTCAAGTAGGCTTCTTTTGCTCCTTTTGCCTCAGCCCCTCATCCTACTATTATCATATCTCAGATACCTATATTAATCCATCTCCTTTATTTAAATCAGAATTGTAGTTCTTTATCTGTATCTTTTCTTTATCATGATAAAAATTAAGTTTTATTTTAAACAACTTTATTGAGATATAATTCATATCCCATAACATTTGCCCATTTAATTCAACAGTTTGTAATATATTCACAGATATGTTCAACCATCACCACAGTCAATTTTAAAACATTTCATGCCCTTAAAAAGAAACCCAATATCCTTTAGCTGTCACTCATCTACCCCTGCCTCCCCAGCCCCAAGCAACCACTAATCTACTTTCTGTCTCTATAGATTTGCCTCTTCTGGGCTTTCATATGGTTGAAATAAAATAATATGTAGTCTTTTGTGCCTGGCTTTTTCACTTAGCATGTTTTCAAGGTTCATACATGTTATAGAATGTATCAGTACTTCATTTCTTTTATGGTTGAATAATATTCCATTGTATGACTATAACACCTTTTGTTTATCCATTCATTCATTAATGGACATTTGAGTTTTTTTCACCTATAAGCCATCATGAATAATGCTGCCATAAACATTCATGTAAAGTTTATATGTAGACATATGTTTCCATTTCTCTTGGGTATGTACCTAGGAGTGGAATTGCTGGGTCACATGGTTATTTATACGGTTTAATGTTTGAGGAACTGCTAGATTGTTTTCCAACCCTTAAGTCTTAAGAGTTGGGATTTACTGCTTTTTCACAAATAACTTCCCAAATCCAAATTAAATGTTCTATCATATAGTCCACAATAGTTGCTATGAGCAAGGCATTGAAAATCATATTTAAGAGAAGTCCCTTCTTCTTGAAGTATTATTCCTTTTTTGGCTTTCATGATATGTTGCCTTTGAATCCATTACTTTTCCTTCCCCTAAGGCAATTGTTTCTCAACTGGAAACTCCATTCATTGTAATAAAAGAATATTTGAAATTACATTAGGTTATAACAGAAACCTGTCTACAATGGTATAAACAAATAAAATCATATTTTCTGTATGTAATGAGGAGTCTGGTGTGGTTTGCAGATGTTTGCTGGCATGGCTTAAGACTCAAGGATTCCTGAGTCAAGGACTCTGATGTTCTCATGATCCTTCACAGGAAGTGTCCTGAATCTCCAGTCATCATGCCTGAATTTCAAGAAAGAAGGAGGAGGAAAAGGAAAAAGCATTCCAACTAGTCAAATAATTCATTTTGGAGGGACTTTCCTTTGTCACACCCAAAAACTCCCTTTTACAGATGACTAGTCAGCTTGATCTATTGGAAAATACAGTTTGCTTAGCTGAGCAAATTGTCACCTCTAACAGCATAGAGATTCTATTACCAAGCAAGAAGGAGAGACAGGTAGACAGGTTTCTGACAGGTAGCAACTGGCATATAATTATATCTAACATACAGTGCAAAGTATGTGCCAGGTACTATTCTGAGTGCCTTAAATATATTAACCCATTTAATCATCACAACAACCCTAAGATATACGTGCTTTTATTATTCCCCCTGTACAGATGAAGAAGCCAAAGCAAAGAGAGGATGGTAACTTTGCCAAGAGTGTGGTAGTTTAAGGCTTTTATGTCCTTAGAGCTAATCCATTCCTGTGGGTATGAGCCTATTGTAGGGGGGACCTTTTGATTAGGTTACTTCAGTAGGGTGTGATGACACAAGGTGGGTCTTAATCCTCTTACTGGATCCTCTAACAGGATGGATATGGAAAGAGACACAGGAGCACAGAAAGAAACACACAGAAGCAGAGAAAATGCAGAGAGAGAAAGCCACAAGAGCAAGTAGCTGAAATCAATGGAACCCAGGAGAGAGGAAGCCAGAAGCTAAAGCAACGAAACCCAGAAGAGAAGGGAGAGACCAGTAGATGCCTCCCTGTGCAGGCCTTCGAGGAGAGAGCATTGCCTGAAGATGTCTTGATTTGGACACTTTCAGGATCTCAGAACTATAAGCTTGCAGCCCAATAAATCCCTATTGTAAAAGCCAACTCATTTCTGGTCTATTGCTTTCGGCAGGTTTTCGCATACTAATCCACCATACTGCATAATTTCTGCCACATTTGATTGGTCAAAGCAAGTCAAAGGGAGGGAAATCATCCATTCATGGGAGAAGGGGCATGTGCTATCCATCCACTAGGGTGGGAGTAGTTGCTGACAGCCAACTTTGCAGACAATCTACCACACACGTTTCTGCTTTTGTCAAGCCTCAGTAAGACATAACAAAAGTGTTTTCCAGCAAAAGCATTGTGTAAAAGCTATTATTATTGTTCTTATAGTTCTTATAGTTTATATTGTTCTTATATTGTTCTTATAGTTTTATTGCAGAAGTACACCCTCCTCATTCCTTCTAAATACTTGAATTTTTATTTTGCACTAAATCAAGTGGAAAAGAATCTTTCATTTTCACATGTTAAATGATTTATGATTTGTAGTGAGTTGACTAGTGGCACCCAAAATGGTACGTCCTCACCCTAAACTCTTGTACATGGGAATGTAACTTTATTCAGAAAAGAGGTCTTTGCAGATGCAATTAAGGGAAGGATCTTGCAAGGAGATCATTCTGGATTAGCCAGGTGGGCCCTAAATCCAGTGACAAATGTCCTTAGAAGCAGAGGAGAAGACCCAAACCCATAGAGGGAAGAAGACCATGTGAAGAAAGAGGCAGAGATTAGAGTTATGTGGCCACAAACCAAGGAACGCCTGGAGCCACCAGAAGCTGGAAGAGGAAAGCAAGGATTTTTCCCTAGAGCTTTCGAAAGGAGTGAGGCCCTGCCAACACCTTAATTTCAAGTTCAGACTTCTGGCTTCCAGAACTGTGAGAGAACACATTTTTGTTATTTTAAGTTGCCAAGTTTGTAGTAATTTATTACGGCAACACTAGGAAAGCAGCACATGGTTCTTTATCAAACTCTTACTGAGGATATTTCACAATTTACTACTTTTTGAAATGCGTGTTCCCAGTTCATCTGGTTTCAGAGGATCTTCATGTTGCAGAAGAGAATAAAAGGGCTGAGAGAAGTTGTATTTATTTCAGATTTAATAAGCGCTCTCAACAAAATCTAAACCTTGATTCTTGAATTATGCAGATTTTCTTCCTTGGTCTTCTATCTACAGAGATAGTACCCAAATCATCTCCTCACTTACAGTGGCTGGATGGCTATTCTGATCCATCTGTAGCTCACAACACCATTATTTTTCAAAATAGCATCTCTTTGTCCTCCCGAATCTTTATAGCAAGAAATCAAACAAAAGTAAAATATTTAACCAGTACCATGGCTTAAATCACTGGTTTTCAAAGAGTGGCTGCTTAACCAGCAGCAAAGGCAGCACTGGAGAACTTGTTAGAAATGCAAACTCTTGGACTCCACCCAGACCTAGTGAATCAGAAACCCAATCCATGTTTGAACCAGCCCTCCAGGCAATTCAGGCAATTCTGACGCTGGCTGCCAAGGTGTGATAACTGCTGGTTTAAATGCTTCCAGTGATTATAAACTTCAAATCTTTGAGGTATTAACATCTATCATCTAATTAAAATTTCTTATGTTTGAAAATGCTGAACATTTTTTTTCAATTGATTTCTTCAGATTTCCTTCTCTTTTTAACCTGCCCATCCTGCAAGTGTTTTTACTAAAATGGCTGCTGTCCAACATCTGGTTCTGAAAGGAAACTACAGAATCCATCAAAACACATTTGCGGGATTCCTGTGGGTTTTTGGGTGGGGAATACATTTAAACTTTGTGTGAACCTATTAGGAATAAAATAAGCAAGTGCAAAGGGAGTGTAAAAACCAAAACTGTTAGGTTTGTACTGCAAGCCTCTCTTCTATGATAACTTTCTGTCCAAAGGAACTGGACACAACCTATCTCACATTGCAAATATAGGGTGCTCATTATGTCATAGATATCCTCAGTGCATTATTTAAATCTTCCATTTGCCACTTTGAACAGGGAGGTCTACATAATTATGAATAAACCTAACCCCATTCACATGGCAGACCCTACAAAACGACCCCTTTTCTAACTCTCAATCCGTGTTCGCTGCTCAAGGAATGAGGCATGGGGCAGAGCGTAACAGAAGCTGGACTTAAAACTGTTGCACATACAATCGCATGTTTTATAACTGATAACATCATAGATTCAATGAAATATGGATCATAAAATTTTCCATACAAAACGATGACATAAGAAATATGAACTTGTTTCTCTTTTGCTGTGAATTTGGAGCCTGTTACCATAAGTGTAAAGGTTCATTTCATATATATACTTGGCTAGGTTATGGTGTCCAGTTGTTTGGTCAAAAGCTGGCCTACTTGTTTCTGTGAAGATATTTTGTAGATTGAATTTGCATCTACAATCCATTGGCTGCATCTATGATAAGTTAATTGCATCTACAATCAATAAAGGAGATTTCCCTCAGAAGTGGAGGTATTCTCCTCATCCAATCAGGAGGTTTCAAAGGCCAGAACTGAGGCCTGAAGAATAATTTCTGCCTCAACTTCAACATTGGCTTTTGCCAGAATTTCCAGCCAGCCAGTTTCGCCTGGGAAATCTTACTATGGACGTCAATATCACCTTTATCAGAGTTTCCAGCTTGCAGCTTACCCTAAGGAATTTGGAATTGTCAGCTCTCTTAGTCACATGGGCCAATTCCTTGTAATAAATCTCTTTACACACACAAACACAAATCCTGTTGGTCTTGTTTCTCTGGAGAACCCTAACTAATATAAACATCAGTTACCTTTTAAATCTTTGAAATGGACAAGGTAAGTATTTTTCCAAGTGCTTAGTGATGGATTTGTCTATTTCCAACTCCTTTTCTCTAGATATATAATTCCTGCAGACATGTTCTAAGCAGCAGAGCAGCTGAACTGAGAGTTTAGAGTGAACAGATTAATATTATTCTATGATTAATAACCTTGATATGATAGTCAGGGATTTCACTGGTAATTTGTCACCTTCTATGCAACATGATCATGACTTACACTTACATGTGTCCTTGGTACATAATGGTGACCTGTATACTATTCAGTGCTCAGTAAATGTTTGTTGAATGAATAAAGGACTCACCCATAGCCAGCAAAATGCTAATGATGCATATCAACAAAGCATTAACATCCATTTTTGCTTTTCTAATGATAGAAATAACATATTCAAAGCCTATCTTTTCTTTAATTATGAATATTTTCTCCTAATAGCAGTCATGCATTACAAATAGAGATGCATACATGTCATAAATGCTTTAACTAAGACTTTTGTACAGCAGAAAATTATATTTCATCAAGACATAAATAAAATCTAGTTAAATATAATTTATAAACATCTCATAGACACTGTGAACTTTCAAGCATGTTGGCAAAGCACAAATTTGTGTGGATGATTCCTCACTGTTATATGAGAAGAAAGCCCAGGTACTTCTTTTACAAAACTATTTGCCACAGTGATAGCTCTTCAATATATTATAAGAATCATCAACAGCTTTTTAAAATTTTATTCTTAGTGAGCCAGTCTCCTTACATTCAAAGACAACCATCTTTATCACCAAATGTGGGGAGGAGATTAATCAATTAACCAAACTCTCTGCTCTCATTTTATACTCTAATATTTATCTCATCACTCAACCTTCTGTGAATGCAGACTTTAACTTACTCAAAAATATCTATTGTGATCAAGCTTCTTGGTAAGCCATTTCAGCAATTTCAAAATGATTTTACAAAGAAAACATTCTCAATTAATGTATCAGTCAGGGTGCAGTTCAGAAAACAGAAAGCATTCCAGGAATTTGAACAGGGAAAATAACATAAAAAATTATTAATTAGTACAAGGAATTGACTAGTAAGAGAAGAGAACTTTAAAGCCTAGAGTAAAAGCAGATGTAAGGAGCAGCCACCAGCTCTAGGGCTGGGGGAGAGAACTCAAGAAGGAAACAACTTGGAAGAAAGCACCCCGCCTCCTAAAGTCTGAGATTCAGACCTCATTTGAGAGGGCATGGCTGCCGTCCACTGGGTGGGGAAGAATTTCCCTAAGGGGTGCAGAAGTCACTTGCAGGGCACTTACTAGACTTGCCAGGAAGCCACCACTGGGTGCCAGTAAGACTTGCTGTGAGGCCATACATCCTCAGCCTCCAGCACACTCCTGACAGGGAAGCCACCTCAGGCAGCTGCACCACAGGAACCAGAGTAAAGCACAGTTATTAGGAAGAAGCCCCTTCCTCTTACAGTGTCCTTCCAGCCCCTCTATTGACAAGGCCTAACATTGTTCTAGCTAGCAAACAGAAATGTTTACAGGGTCCAGCCCCAGTCACAAAACAGTACAGAAAGGACGGATCTGGAGCTGAGAGACAATAAGCTGATAATTGCCATGATTAGGTTGCCCCTTTGTTTTCTTCCACCTGTTAGAAAAGCACCCAGTACATAAGGGCAGATAGGGAAAAAGCCACAGCGGATCACAATGATCATTGTCATTGCCGATTAATAGTAGCTAATTTTTAATGGGCCTTAGCTGCCCAGCAATGCTTTGATGCCCATATTATTTTTTCTTCATCCCCTAAAAATATCCATTTCAAAACGATTTCTTCATGCCCCTGTTCTTTAATGTCACCCATTATTATAGTTAAATATTTTATTGCTATTTAATAGATAATTGAGGAACATTCAGAAAGTAACTCACTCATCTTTGTGTGTTTACTGCAAACATATGTGTACCTATAGCAAACCTTGCTCTTTCCTTCTTCCCTCTCATAGTAGAATAAGTCTATTCTTCCTTTATAATGCTTATTCCACTATCATTGGTCCCATATTCCCTTCTACATGTCTATTGGCCAAGCTTTATAAGTTTTATCTTTGTTGCCATATATATTCTCAAACTTTCCATCTACTACTATTTCCATCTACTACTATTTCTAAAACTGTGGTCTTTACAAAACCTACACTACATTTTTACTTTGTAAAACAGAAATTCCAGTACCCCATTAAACCTACTGCTCTGTAGGGCAGGACCCTGGAATCATTTTCCCTAATTGCCCCTAGTAATCCTTATGCATTCTGAATTTTGAGAACTATTGATTTACTGTCTTGTTGTGTGCTCAATAGTCACTCATTAAAAATAAATAACCTTTGGCTCTTTCCTCCTCTGATTTTTATTCCATCTCCTCCCTTTCACTACCAACTTCTTTGAAAGCATTGTTCATAGTGGGTTGAAGAGTACAACAAAAATCACTACCTAGCTTTCCTCCCATGGCGGCACTTGAAATGTTTCTGCAAGGTCATCCTGACCTCTTTGTATTAAATCCAAAAGATTTTTAATCTTTTCAATTCTACCCTAATTTGATTTCTGCAGTGTTTGACACTGATCTTTCCCTTTGCTTGGCTTCTATTTGTCTTTCTTAATTCCTTCCCTCTTCCTCGTCCCATTCCTTGACCTCCTGTTCGGATTTATCCACCCAGCTTTTAAATATTGATATATCTAGGGTTCCAATTCTGGCATTTTCCTTCTCTTCTTACATGCTTTATAGGTAATCTGTTGGACCTTTGTGATGTGCCAAATGTGGTTTTGATTGTATTTATCCTGCTTGGGCTTTAGACACTTCTTAAATCTATTGCCTGATATCTCATCAGTTTTGGAAAGTTCTTGAAATATTATCCCTTCAAATATTGCCTCCTCCCTGATCTCTCTCTCCTTCCTTTCTGGAACTACAACTTTATGTATGGTAGATCTTTACTGAAACATATTTTAAAAGATGTGCTTCCAAAAGAATTTAACACAACCCAAAAAAGAACTAGAAATAAGAAATCGTGTTAAATAAATAAAATGAAAAATATCAGGTTAAATATAAACAAGAATTGACTACGTAAATATCATTATTACTATTACTACAACTTTGTTAAGGAGTATTAAAAACAAGTTAGAATTAAAATTTGGGAAGTAATAGACCTGTTGGAATGTAAAAAGTATTTAGGTGTCCTAGGAACTTTGTACTTTTCAGGTGAAGGATAAAGATATTAACATTGAACACTGTAAAGCCACAAGTGCATGTTAAAAATTCAAGACAAGTCAAATAAGAAAAATAGGGTATAAAACTTTCATAATGGTATTGGGGGAAACAGAAAACTTAAAAGCTTTATCAATCTACTAAAATATCTAAAGGGGGAGAAAAAAAGAAGCCTGGGGAAAAAAATTGAATAAATAAAATTTACAAAATAGTGTAGCAAAAATAAACCCAAATACATCAATAATCATGACATATATAATTGCTGAATTTATCAGATAAAATAAAAATTACAATTGGATTAAATAAAAAATTCAGCAATATTCTGAATCTTAAAAGAGACACACTTAAAACATGTGGAAACAAAAAGATTATAAGCAACAGGATGGAAAATTATATACTCTCACACAGTAATCAAAGAACAGTTGGCATGGTTATATTAAGATCACATAAAAAGATTTTGAAGCAAAAGAGAATTTTAAAGCAAAACTGAAACAACCAGTTATAGGAAGTTATAACAATTTAAAACCTGCATGGATTTAATAAAACAGCTTCAAAAATTTTAAAGCAAACTTTTATAGATTTAGAGAAGAAAACAATAAAATCAACAATCATAGAGGGAGTTTATAATATACTTTTTCTGGTGATTAATAGGTCAAGCAGAAAAAAATAATTTGCAAGATATGAAAGATTTGAAAAACACAATGCTATATTTGATCTGGTGGATATATAAAACTCTGCATCCAACATTAAGAAAGTTAATTTTCTTCTTAACAGCTTCCAAACACTGGTCACATATTAGGTCATGAAATAATATGCAACAAATATCTTTATTGTAGACCACATGATGTGGCTCAATGAAATTAATCAATAACCAAATGATGAACAAAAGCTCCGTGTATTTGGAAATTGAAAAATACATATTTTAATGTGGTTAAAAGGAGAAATTTTAGGTTGTATATTTGTTACCAGAATAAAAAATTTAAAAACCATAGACCTGTACAATACAGCAAACCCTAATGTAAATTATGGACTACGGTTAATAGTATAATTATAATAATATTGTTTCATCAATTGTAACAAAAGTACCACACTAATGCAAAATGTTAATAATAGGAAAAATTGGGTGGGGGCTTGGAGGCAGGTTTATGGGAACTCTGTACTTTCTGCATGATTTTTCTGTAAACTTGCAACTTCTGTAAAAAAAGAAACAACTCAAAGTTCAAAGAAGATAAATATAGAAATTAGAAAACAATGAAAACTGAATAATAATTTTTAAAACTCATCAAAAATGTGTGATACAATTAAGACTGTACATAGAAGGAAATTATAAGTTTAAATATTTATATCATAAAAAATGAAAGAAATGAAATTAAAGAGCTAAATATCTAACAAGGGTTAGAAAAAAGAATAAAAAATAAATCCAAAGAAAATAAAGCAGACATAATAATAATATATGAAAGCAGTATTTTCATGAAGTAGGAGATAATTAATGGAGAGGATCAAAGAAAGTAAAACCTGGTTCTTTAAGAAGGATAATAAAATATACAAAACTGCAGCAAGTCTGAACTATAAAAGGAAAAAATAGAAAGAGGGGAAGATAACTATTAATTCAACAGAGATTCAAATTTTTACATTAGTACATTTGAATTAAATGGTTAAATTACTAGAAAAGTAAAATTTCTCAAAACTGACTCAAGAAAGGTATAAAGCCTAAATAGACCCTTAGGAGACCATTAAAGAAATGCCAGATGTTAATAATATAATCCCTCCAAATCTGCAAAGCCAAAGTATTTTACAGAGTAATATTTTACTAAATGTTTAGGAGGAAATAATTACAACTTTACAAATGTTTTCACGGGATAGAAAAAGAAAAAGTGAGGGAGATACATCTCGACTAATTTTATGAGATTACTAAATTCATACAAAAACCAGACAGTAAGATTTTGAGACTGGAAAATTAAACTAACGTTACATGTATATAAACATTTAAAAATTTTTAATTCTGGATAAAATACCAGAAAACGAAATCCAGTAAAGTATTTAAACTGTTTTATCCAGGAATAAATCTAACAAAGGAGATACAAGAATCTTATGCTCAAACACTTGAAACTTTAATGCAGGTCTTTAAAATAGACTTAAATAAATGGAAAGATATAAATCTTGTTCATTAATAGGATGATCTCTTAAGGATTTCAATTCCCCCCAATCAATCTCTAGTCAATGTAATTCCACTCAAAACCCACCAGAAGTTCCTCTTAGAAGAGCATTTGGAGATTATGGATATCTGAATATCCTTTCTTTCTCCTTCACTCCCATTTCTAGACCTCTTTCTTTTCTGCTGGAATCAGCAGGCTATCCTATGTACGTGATGTCTTGCATACTGATGGATTTGGTAGAAAGAATTGGCACAGGGGTTCTGCTTCATGTGTGTTGGACAAGCAGCTGAAGACACTGAAGCCGAGGAGCAAGATCCTTAGGACAGCGCATCATGGAAAGACTTTGGTGTTTGGGAATATATAGTACCCTTAAAAAGAAGGTTGATGTGACTCCATTCTCCAAAAAGCCAACATTTAACTTCTAGGTTGGCCAATTCTATGTCCTTGAGGCTTAGCAGATAGGGAGTCAAGAAAGCAAAGTGGTTTTCTCCAAATGTCTCAATAGGGGGCTGATACTTTTGCATCTTAGGCCTATATGTCCAGAAACTCTTTTCCTTTTCATCACCTGTGGGATTCCAACATTAATGACACTTCAGTAACTGGATCTGAATGCCAATGGATAAAAATTACCATCCATTTTGAGCACTTTCACAACCAGAGGGAAGATGACCAGGCAAATTGTCATCAAGAACACCCAATGACATAGAAACTGGAGGCAGATGAGGACCTCAATAAAAAAGAACACAAATTGTTAAGGAGATTGAATCATAGAAAACATATATACCCATATGCGCTCATAACTTCTGAAGATCAAAAGCTTAATTTTCAACTACAAAAAGCCCATTTATTAAATAGAAGGGGAAGAATGGTTACAGCTGAGAACCAAAGCAGTGCCCTGAACAATCAAGAGCAACAACAATCCTAAAGACCAGAGGGGTAGGGCGGGGAAGAAGATGGAGTTCATAGAGGTAAAGACAAAATAGATGATAAAATCAGGAGTCATCCTGTGAAAAAACGAGATGCTCTTGAAAGAGAAAAAGGTACATATAGAGAAGATGCAGCAATCAAACAAATCCTGAAAGAATATTGTCATGAACAAATGAAAAACCTAAAGCTATAGACTAGAAGAAATTTTTGAGATCCAGCTGTATTGATGAAAAGTACCCACATGGATATTGTGATAAAAATTATTGAACTCTTAGGATAAAGAGAAAATATTACAAGCTTGAGTGCAAAAATAGCACATTACCTAAAAAGGAAAACAAATCATTCTGGAGTGGTATCAGACTTCTCATCTGTAACACTGGAAGCTAGAAGATGGTGAGATTTAAAGTATAGAATATTGAAATAAAAAGACACTCAAGATTCCTACACACCTAAGATATCATTCATCTATGAGACTGAAAGAAAGATATTAAGGACTTGCAAAAACTCTTAGAATACATCACAAAAGTACCCCAATTTGAGAAAATATCTAAGCTCCAAAATAATAATGATGATGACTCAGAACAAGGATTCCCTCAAGATGATGAGGGAATACAAAAAGGGAGGGAGTGGTGAGAATGAAACCATTTAAATATATATAATTATATCTTTATAGATAAAGATAAATAAAGAACAATATTGGTAAGAAGTACTCTGTGAGAAGTCCTGAAAGAGAAAGAACATACAGAAAAAAAATGTAATAAATAT
Source organism: Tolypeutes matacus (assembly GCA_026826555.1). NCBI lineage: Eukaryota > Metazoa > Chordata > Mammalia > Cingulata > Chlamyphoridae > Tolypeutes > Tolypeutes matacus. The sequence continues at coordinate 25,803,634 of JAKSZT010053769.1, forward strand.
TAAAATAACCAGAAAAACCTGGGGCAGGGGCGGGGAGAGCAAGGAGAAAGAGAGCATAAGAATGTTCCAGGAGTCTAAATTAGAAGTGCAGAAATGGATCACTCCCATGTTGCAGTGGCATTGTATTGATCTCCCCTCATCCTTGCATGGCAGAGAAAATAGGACCAAAGTTCTATCGCTGGAATTGACAAATTTTTTTCTGTAAGAGGTCAGATAGTAAATATTTTAGGCTCTATGAGCCATGGGCTCTGTCACAACTACTCAACTCTGCCATTGTAATGCAAAAGCAACCATATACAATACATAAACAAATAAGCATGCCTATGGTCTAATAAAACTTTATTCATAAATACAGGCACCAGGTCAGGATTTGACTATGAGATATATACATAATGCTAACCCCTGGTCTCCTGGGAGGCCATATGAGTGGGTCTTATAAATAAGAAAAGAATTATTTTTAAGATACAAAGTAATAAATTAAGATAGAATGATTTTATAAGAAAATTCAATATCAGAGATGGAATAGGTATTCAGCAAAAAGAGAGGGGAGGAATTGGAGGAAGATGGGAGATAGCTTAATCTTTACTCCCTTGTCCATCATTAACTCCACCACTTCTTTTCTTTTTCCTCACTCCCAACCCATATCAGTTCCTGACAAGGTAAAAAATTAGGACATAGGCTTTGGAGAGTAGTTCTAGATAGTAGAATGTAAGAGAACAAGATCCCCAGAAATTATTGGAAGGAATGGAAATAGAAACCTTATGGCTACACTACTTAAGTAGCCCTTCTGCAACCACTGTTATTATGAGAGTGAAATAAAGTGTGGGACCACTGTTTATAAAAAAGAAACGATCCAAACTGAGACCACTAGAATTTATTGATGAATTATTTAGGAGAAAATTAGAAGACAGCAATCACCACGTAACATTAAAGTCATGGACTATAAAACAGCATTTTTTAACTTATTGTCTTTTAATTATACTTCTTACCACTAGATGGCACTCACCCAAAATTGTAGCAAAACAGGAAGAGGATAAAGAAGTTGCTTACTGGCTTAGGGTGAATCTGGCCCACAAATAAGTTTTGATGGGCCTGTAGTGTTTTCAAAATTTTGGATTACTGTTCATTGGGTTAAATTAGAGAATGCCACATTATAAAATCTGTATCTCTTACTTTTCTTGAAAGATAGAAATCGGAAAAGCCTTTTCTTTACAGGGAGCATGCCCTCTGCAGGCCAGGGGCAGCTTATTAGTCTCATCTGGTTTGCTTTAATCGGTTATATACCTGTGTGGCCCTTACAAGTATTTTTGACTTTGTAATCCTTACATTATAGCTTCACCTTAAGTTCTCAAGTTATGGATGTTTATTCAAATGAATCTAAGAAAAAATATAATTTGCTACTGAAATGTATTTCAGAAATCTAGATGTAAAGTTAAAACAGAAGAAATAATACAGGAATATTAAGACCTGGTTACCAGATTATAGAAAGAATCTTGAATTAAGGAAACTAAGGGAGTTTGAAAAGGCAATGAATTGAAAAAGCAAAGATACATTAGCATCCAGCTTTTGTCAGCTTACTGGGTCCAGCACTGGGCTTTATAAGGATTAATGCATTAAATCCTCAGATTCACTCTATGTAGTAGTATAGTTTCTTTCCCATTAAACAGATAAGGAAAGTGAGGCTCAGAGTGTTAAATAAATTTTCCAAAGTCATAGATAATACATGGAAGAACTGAGTTTAACCTCTGGTAGGTCTGAGGCAAAGCTCAGGCTTTTGACTTCTACCCTAAACCCTTGCTGTAGAAAGAGAATTTGGTACTCAGCTTGGAGTCGTAGTTTGGCTTGCTTTGCCAATCCAGCATGAACCCTCAAATTGGTTAATCCTGGTTTCCTTGTTGGGTGAGGAGATCATTCCTGAAGGAGGAAAGTTGATGAGTGCTCCTTTTCCTTCTCCATTTTGAAAAGAGGAGAAGAGAATTCCTTCAGACAGTGGCATGAACCATTTGCATCCCAATCATTCTTTCTTTCTCTCCCTGGGATCCACCTTCCTGTGAGAACTCCAAAACTCCCAGGGATGCTTACTCCATCAAACCTGTTTCTCAGTGGTGGAGGCCATTGTTTAAGACAACTGCTGCCACACGGTGTCACTATTGAAACACAGAGAACACAGCTACCAGGTAGGGTCCCTGCTGCACAAGACTAGTGCTGGATGGCAGGGTGGGGTTGTGGTCCCTGACCACTGCAGAGGAATTCTTTGCTGACCTACAAGTACCATCTGCATCCATCACTTCTCTGGCAGTAGTTTCTCCACAGGGAGAGGAGAACTCTCAATGTTACTTTCAACTATGATCATCTAGGCCATTGTAGACCTGAGTCCCCAAGATTTCATAGTTTTGAGTTGACATATAAAAGCATTTTCACAAGATCAACACTTAGTCCCCAGGATGGCTGAGCTTGGAGGCATCTTTAGTCTCAGCCTTTTAATTACACAACAGTACTTCTTCCTTTCACCTTCTTTAACAAACTTCTTATGTGAAACAACAAACTTCCTCTCCAACTCTCTGTCCCAGAGCTGATCCCCATTTTTATCCAAAGAAGAATAACATTTCTTTACTCTTGTGATTTGGCCTTTTTTGCAAAAGCAAGATATAATATTAATGCCTTTGGTTCTTTCAACTGCTAGGAAATTTACTCTGCATGGATTAAATCACCTTGCTTGGATTAAAGCAGTATATCTTGGTTGCAGACCTCTGGATGTGGAGTGTGCAAAGCATCCTTAGTAGCTCAGTGCCAAGAAGATGATCTCCAAATCCTTTCTTGTTAAAAAATAATTGGTGTCATTATAGTTAGTCATATAACAGCTAGTGGTACATGCAATTGACAAATAAATGAGATTTAAATTAACTTTCCAATTCAGTGAAAGATGTTTTTCTTATAATTCCCTTGTATACCAGTGTTCTCTCTCATGAAAATATTTTCTGCATCTTTAATCATTGAGATGAAAAATATATATGAAGAAAATGCTGGTATGATTTAGAAAACCATGAAATATCACTCTGTAAAATAAATAGCCAGTGTCCTATGGATCTACAGTCATATAGACATATAGCCAACTTTAAATTAATCAGAGAAGCTCACAAAAATTCCAAACTCATAGTTGAAATAAACGATTCATCATCTTCTACTGTTTCCCACCAACCTGAAGGCAGCCAATCCCCAAGTCTTGGAACTCAATTTCCTAACACCATCTTATATGCCCTGGCCTCTGGGGGAGGCAGAGAGGTGTTCTATTGGACATCAATGGCAACAAGTAATAAATAACCCTTCCTTGATTTCTGAGCCCTGAGGCATTATAACTATAGCTAACTAGGAAGTCACCACTCTGGTCATTGAGAAGCACCTGTATCCCAGACTCTAAGATCTTCTAAGAAGTGGAATTTCCTGGATACTCTTGTAAATCAGTTCTAGAGATAATTAGCCAGGGATAATTTCTTACTACAAAATTGATTCATTTCCCTGTGAATTAAGAACAATTAAGAATTACTTCTGCAGATACCATTTATCTTTAAAGTGGAAGGCATAAAATGAATAATAATTTTCATATCAGTGATAGAAGCCCCTCTTAATGCAAAAAGTACAAAGTTTTGAATTATAGAAAGAGTCAAGCTTTTGACTTTTTCATTTATAAAGAAGGTCATTGCATTAAACATTAAACCTCTCATCTGTTGAATGAAGGGCCCCAAATGATTTGACCTCAGTTGCTGAGTGAAAAAAGGAGCTCAAATTCCTGTATACTGTATTTGCTATTACCCTACATTAGAATTAATCAGTCATTTCAGTTATTGTCTCCCAAACTTTTTTTCCCCCCGGAAACCAGTGATATTCTACATCAGAATTCCAGGATATCGCTTTCCGAACACTTGGGTAGAGCTAAAGAAGGAAAGTCGCAGCATTGTGGCTATTCTTTTGTGGTTTACAGGCAATCCAAACATCGGTTATGTGTTGTCATATACCAATTCTCAGAGACGGTGATAGGATCCCATGCTACAGTATACTTAAAATAAAATGAGAAACCTCCTGTCAGAGGCTGTGGGATGACATGTACGTTTGTGCCACTTCATCAGAACTTGGTCTTTCAACCAGAGAGTTTATTATAAAGTACAGTAAAGCAGAACAGAACCACAGGAGAAACAGTAGACCTCCCCAACCATTTCTGAATTACCCTTGAGAGGATTTTTCCTTCAGAAATAACATGGCTGCCTCAGTGCACAGCAGCTTTGTCACTGAATGAATTCCCTATGGGGTTCTGCAATGAAAATAGTCGAATGAGATAGGTGTGGGAGAAATACACAGCCTTTTTCATTGAATGTTCTCCCTTCTTTGGAATGGAAATTACATTATTAAGTTATCTCTGGAGGTGGGATTGGAGTGGGCTGAGATATATTCAGATTTAGTTCCCTTGAACTTGAGATGCAGAGCAGCAAGTATAAGTGAAGATGTCCTATGGCAACTGGAAAAATAAATTGAGGTAGGCTAAAATTTTGGAATAAAGGAAGTAAGGAATTTACTAAGTGTAGAGTTAATAGGCATGTGTAGACAAGAGTTCTTAAAATTCTGTTCCGAGCTTATAAATCACTACTCTACTGGTTTGGGTTCATCAAAGCCAAATTTGCATTTGTATCTTTCCTTGGTGATCCTGAGATGGTAGTATAAGATGCCAGGAAGAACTTTCAACTTGCCTTTTGTTTTGTTTTGTTTTTAATTTCCATTCTCCCTTATTCATATATATTTAAGTTGGCTGCAATTTCTATTGCAGAGTTGCCTGAGGTAGTGTTGGATTTGGAAAGTTGCACATGAAATCAAAGCAAGCTGTGCTTTTGTGTTTCTGAATTATTAAATATTTATATTTGATTTGTCAAACAGCGTCTTTTTCCTAAATGTATACACTCTTGCTTGAACAACAGAGCTTAGTGTCAGGAGCTTTGGAAATATCTCATTCTAACATAAGGCATAGTTTAGGCTCAATCTAGCTAAACTTTGCTGATGGGGTAGAAAATTTAAGTGCAAGAATGGACTTTTACAAAACGTATACCCATAAAGTACATAAACACTGTAAACCAGCAAAGCAAAGAAAATAATGTGTTTATGATGCTAATTACTGAACTTCACCTGCTCAGTGCTAGATACGTTTAAAAGTTGCCTAGATTGGCAGTGGATCTTCTTTCGTTTTTTAAGCTTTTGCCCTTTATCTGCCTAAGGCCAGAGCACCAATCCTGTAGAAAGAGGCTAGAAAATCTGAATAAGGTCGTAAAGTGATCCAGGAACAAAGGAATGCTAGTTTTGTCTACCTTTTCAGGATCCTAAAGTCATATGCCTTTTTTTTTTTTTTTAGGAGGTATGAGGGATTGAACCTGGAACCTTGCACAAGTAAAACAGGCACTCAACCACTGAGCTACCTGCTCTGCAAGTCATATGCTTTTTTTGACAAAAAGTTAATGAAGCTTCCAAAAAAATGACAGGTATGTCTCCAAGACAGAAATGGAGTACACTACATACTAGTTTCTGTGTGAGTTGTTGGTGATAATATTTAATGCTACAATGGGAAACCAAGGTAATCTCTAACAATCCTCTCTTGAAGAAAAAAATCATATGTCCACTTTTTTGTTGCAATTTCCAAAAAAAAAAATTGGTGAATCTTCCACGATTTGCATACTTTGCAGATTGACAAATACAGTGGTTATCCACAATAGTTAATGAAAGCAGCCCAAGATTTCCATTTTTCCATAGTGTTTCAAAACCTCTAGGCTCAGTCATCCTCTCTTTGACGTATCTTTAAACATTACACCTAGTATCAGATTATTCCATCACATGGCATTTTGTTAAAATATATTGAAACAAATATGTAATGTGATATTTCCTGTGGTACAAGCACCTTGCAACTATTTCCACCAGTGATTGCTCAGAGTCATATTTTGTCTGAGTGGTGATTGAGGGCATATCTAATAAATAGCTTTCCATCCTTCTGCCTTAGTCAGCCCTTCCCAAGCCCCCAATAATGGTTGCTTTTAACCACAATTCCTTTTAAATAATAAAGTAAAAGGGACAGGAATCAGAAAAATCAGAAGTCGATAACCTCTGAGCTGTGGGAGCCCCCCAGTAGTGACCTATGGCATTGATGAAGATACAGTAATGAGGCAGGTTAGTGTAGGGAAAAGAGGGAAAACTGAGCCACAGTTGGAACCTGGCAGAAAACATGGCTGTGAAACCCGACCCAGAAATCCCCTAAGGGACGGACAAAGCCAGAAAGAACAAAGCCGGAAAAACCCTGCCAAGACCCTGGCCATGAGGTCCTATCTGGAACTCTTTCCAGGGTCAAGAGGAAGCCCTAACTCCAAACAGTCCTCCCCATTGGTCCCAGATAACCCCAAACAAAAGGCCTCATCATTGGTCCCCTGAGAGCTAACAGGTGGGGACCAAAAGGCAACCAATCAGAATAGCAAAGAGCTGGGGTTACTCCCCAACATTAGGAAAGGGGAGGAGTGAAGAAAAGCTTTGATAAAGGCAGCCTCTCAACCCCAAATGCTCTCTCTTTGCCTGGAGGAGCCCACATCCACATCTCAGGTGTGTAATTCTGTTCTTTTCTCTCATTTCTCAATAAACTCTTTTTACTGGCCTAACTAAACTGGCATGTGCTTAAATTTTTTTATGTAGCATAGCCAAGAACCTAGAGGAATCCAGCATCCCCCAAATTCAGTAATATGTGATTCAAACGATCCTTTTGGTCTTCATCTTATCTCTTTAAGCTAAAGACCAGTCTCATTTCAATACTGGCTTCAAGAATGTGTTAGACCCCAGAAATCATAGACTCCAAGGCCCCACACTCTGAATACAATTCCACTTCTCAGAGGATCTCATTCGCTTTTATCTCAGAGACTTCCTTCTCCTTAATTCCTTATCTCCCCCCCACCTAAGAATATTTGCCCCTCTCTCACCAGTAGCTTTGCCGCCAGCCCTGAACCTCCTGACTTTCTCTTATTTTCACCAGCACCTCAGTTTTCCTACACCTGAGCCTCCTGCCATACCCACTCTACATTATACCCCACACTTGGATAATAGACAAGGAAAAATTCACTTTTTCTCTTAGTATATTCACGGGACTGGGTCTTGCTGTAGAAAGTCACAGGAGCCTGCAAATGGATGAAACCAAACTTCTGAGTGCCTGGCCTCGCTGGGCCCTTGGTGCCTGATTTCATCCCCTTTATTTGATTATGGCAAGTTTTCCCTTCCATTTTATGCACAGACACTTTTAAATCTAAACTATAACTTCTCTTCCATTAAGTTACAATCCAACTTCCAATCTCCAACCTTCTTATTCTCACACATCTTCTCATTCTTACCTTTTCCTTAGATTATACCTAAAGCTTTCAGACTGTTTTCATTCTGAACTTTCTATCCCATCTACAAATGTATCTACTACCACCAACCAATCAATCCATTTTTACCTTCTTTACCCTGATCTAAGTTCTCCCTACTTCACATGAAGGCCAACCACCCAGGCCTTGATCCCATACACTCCCTTCGGTCACCCATTATCTCTCTTGTATATTCAACTTCTTTACCCCTATCTACTTCTTTCCCCCATAGTGATATAGATGCTCAAAATTTACCCATTTTGAATTTAAAAAAGAACAAATGCTTTTCCTTGAATTGCATTCTTCAAGAGCTACTTTTTAATTTCACAAATTCAGATTAATAAGGGAGGCAAGAGAGCTCTACATTACCTTATGTAGCGTTTACATTAAAATATGCTGAAATCTGGCTCCCACTCTCAGAACTCCACTGTAGTCATCCATGTTGGGGTTCATAATAACTGGTTAGCCAAATTTAATGGTCATTTTTAGTTCCTGTCTCACTGGACCTCTCTTTTGTGTATGACATTGTTGACCTCATTCATTTTAAAACTTGATATGCCCTTCTCCTCCAAGATATGGCATTTTGTTATTCCTGCTCCTATTTCTATAATTGAAATCTCTTTCACATATTCTTTCATTTTGGACTATTTTTTTAGTCCTCTGTCTTAATCACAGATGAATAATATTTGAATTAATTTATGTCATTTTTAGCTATCATCAGTATGTTTTTGACTTCCAAATCTTTTATTTTCAACTAAACACCCTTCCTTCTTAAGATTTGAATACATATTTTTACCATCTGGCTGGTAAAAATGGTTATTAATTTTTGACAGGTACCTATTTTTAGTACTTCTAAAATTAATCTCTTCTTACCACCCTCCATCCCTTTCCCAAACCTTTCTATATAAGCCACATCCACTGGTTATACATGCATCTTACCATAAGCTTGAAATTTGGAGTCTTCTTTTTGCTTCCTCTCCCTCATTGTTCTTATTCTATCCTTAACTTAGTCTTTTATTGCATTTCAAATATTCTGGTTACGCAGAACCCTCTTCTCCATCTGCAGTAAAATAACCAAGGTTTGTGCTCTCATGCTAACCCACCTGAAGAGACAAAGGAACTCTAAATACTCTCTTTGCTGCTGTCTTGCCCCTTTCATATTGGTTCACCACAAAGCTTCCAATCACATTCTTAGAGGAAGACTGATTATATCATTCTTATGCTTTAGGCCCTTTAATGACCATATATCAAATAATTTCTTGGCAATTTCTTCATGATCTAACCTTTACTTACCTCTTCTGCTATCAATATCACAACTCCCTGCCTCAAGCTTGATGCTGCAACAACACAGAACAGATGATATTCCCTAGATTCTTAAAACTGTTTCTCTCCTTGTTGCCTTTGCTCATGGGGTAACTTTTTAAAGGAACATTTAAAAGGAGAATAACTAATAGATATTGGGGAGGTTTTTCATAAACAATGGGTGTTAGGGGTAAATCTTCTCTGACAACCTCTTTCCCTTTTGTCCTTCAGCATTCAATTACATACCAGCTCTCCATTATCCTATTTTTAATAGACTTTATTTTTTAGAGCAGTTTTTGGTTTATGGGAAAATTATATAGAAAGTACAGAGTATTCCCATATAACTCCTCTCCCTGCAACACACAGTTTCCCCTATTATTAACATCTAGTGCAGTACATCTGTTACAATTGATGAATCAGTATTGATGCATTATTATTAACTAAAGACATAGTTTGCATTAGGGTTCACTTTTTGTGTTCTACACTTCTACTGGTTTTGAGAAATGCTTGTCATGTATCCACCATTACGATGTCATACTGAATGGTTTTACTGCCCTGTGTTCCACCTCTCCATCCCTTCTCTTCTCCCCCTGTATTATTTTTTATCTATAAAACAAAGTTATTTCAGTGAAAATTCACTCTCCATATGTCAGAGAAATATCTTCCCTACTGCATATAAAGAATACACATGATTTTGATACACATTGAATCTAATGATGATTGATCAGAAGGAGGATCCAAGTTATAATCTTGTTCTGAGATGGCTGGTGAAGTCCAGATCCTTCAGTACTTATGGGAAGGTGCTACAAAATGACAAGGAGTAAAGAGCTAAAAGAAAATATGGGAGACTTCCAAGGATAGACATCCCTGCAATGGAGGTGAAGAGAGCATGTACCACTAATCCCATATCTCCTAACGCTGATCCACTTCTCATTGCCATGTTGCAATTGTTCAAGTGTTAAGTGGATTCCGAAATTAGGAGCCAATTCCAAAAGTGGCAATGAGAAGAGGGTTTTGGGTGACATCTGTACATCTAAAATGTATTCCTTTGAAGTGGTGTGACAAGCTGGTATCACCTGAAGTTCATAGGGATTTCCTTATGAAGCCAGGTAACTGCAAACAAGACCTGTCTTTCCTCTCATTAAGTTTCTCCTGTCTCATAGGGGAACCTGACTCTGTATAATATTTTTGGCTGAAATTTCCTATCCTTTATAAAATCACATGCTACTTTCAAGTTTCTTTCAGTAAAACACATATGTTAAAGATTTCATATTTTCAGTAGGGCTGCTAATTTTGAAGGAGATATGTTTTAGGGACAGTTATAATAATAATAGATTTTAATAATAACTAAATATTATCGAGGACTTACAATGGAACAGACATTGTGCTATGTGCATTACATATATTGTCTCACTTTAATCCTCACAGGGTTACTTTTATCCTAGAGATGAAAGTAATTTATGAAATTACTGGTATAATTTACCTGAATAAGTTTCTTGTATAGTTTATTCATGAGAAACTATCTCATAAGCTGAGTCAGAATCTCTATGAAACCAAAGCATAAATAACTATATGATATACCATGAAACTAATTTCTCCTATTGTAATACTTTTCTAGAAAGTTCTTTAATGTCTCACCAATTTGATAACTTCTCTTTAAATACATAATACATTGTTTGCAACAACATACTTCCTGACAAAGATTTAGTAGATGTTTATATTTGAACTTTGAACAGCAAATGGCATTAACAAGTTAGTGACTGTTTTCAAAGAGTCAGTCTTGCTTAGATGAAAATTTAAGGTTGCATTAGTTTGATTTAACATTATTTAAAATTATAGCTGAAACAAGAGACCACAAAATAATTAAATTTGAAAGAATGAGAAGATAGTTGGTACGAGGGTCTGGAGAATTCAGGGCGGTGAGTGACCAATTGAGAGAGGCTGGAAACTATTTAAAATTAAATTATACTTATTCTGCATTCTGACATCATAAAATTAAGAGTTTGTTTTCAAGAAGTTCTCTTATGGTTTACTTCTGCATAATTAAAGTTACTTATTGCCTTTGTAGAATCTAATCTACTATCTGTGACTGACCAATCTTGCTGTAATCAATGCAGCCACAAATTCAAGAGTAGTGTAGATTCTCTAGGAGTTAAAACAGACAGACATTTGTGAGCTTTTTCTTTCTTGCATAGAGTTTGGAAGATTCATTTTAAAAACACAATATGGACTCACAACGTTTTCATCTCCACTTAGTTTCTGATTTAGCTGCCTTAGAAAATTATCTGAATCTGGATCCAGACCCACCTTTTCCTCTATGTTGATGGCAAAGTCTCTTTGCTTTTCAAGTCTGTTTACCCATTAGCAAAATGGAGACCACTGCCCTAATCTGAAGACATTTATATGGTCTATATCTATATCTATATCATCTATATCTATATCTATAGATGTTTTTAAAAAGTAATTTGCTCATAGTAGATACTCAAAAAAGAGCATTTCCCCTGTGATGGTTAGTCTTCATGTCAACTTGGCTAGGATATACTACCCAGATATTTATTCAAACTTCTTTATAGGTATTTCTGTGAAAGTATTTTGTAGATGTGGTGAACATAATAGTAGCTGGAAAATGTACTTATTAAAAATTTCTCTTCTTAAGCAGCTCTAAAAAGTTCAAATACCTTCCCCAGATCTAGTTGAACTAGTTTTCTATTAATCTAAACTTGGTAGTTTACTCTTTGTTCTTAGTTCCTAGAAGGGCAATAACCAGAACTTCTTGGTTCTACTCCCAGGGAAGTCAGGAATAAGATAACATCTCAGCAAAATCACAGAATGGTGCCAGAAGAACCTGATAGGCCAGGAAATCTTCAACTTCCTGAAGGATAAAAGGCTGTGAACCAGGACATCCCAACAGGAGTTTTACATACATCTCAGCAAAACCATAGAATGATGCCAAAAGTACCTTATAACCCAGGAAATCTGCAACTTTCCTGGGATAAAAGGCTGTGAATCAGGACTGGACAGCAAACAGGAGATTTACATATAGGAAGTAACACAGGAGATCCTGTAAAAAAAATTCCAGAGTCATCACACACATGGCACACGACCACACACGACCACAGCACACAGTTATCACTTGATCTCCAACCCTTATTCCCCCTATAAAAACCCCAGTCCCCCTTCTCACTTTGAACTAGTTTAGGGGAAGACTCCCCAAGTTCCTTGCTTGTGCACTCTCAATAAATCTCTTCTCACTGAGACACTTGTTTCTCCTTTGTACTGCCAGATCCGGCAGGCCTGTCTATTGGAAGTAGCCATGCTTACGATAATAAATTTTGGTGAGCCAGCCAGGAGCCAAGCTGCTCTGGGATGTATCCCTCCAGAGCAGCCCCAATCTGTGTCTCATCAGCTACAGGGCTTCCCTGGATCCCTCAGCTCTGTGCCTAGCCTCTGCCCAGAGGTTTCCCAGGAGGACGGGGGCTGAAGGCTCTGGGTAAGGCTTCTGCTGTGGATTAACACTGGGTGCTTTGTGTGAAGGTGATTCTGAATCAGAGTCTTTCCCTGTGCTAGGTAAATGTGCAAAAGCTTCTTTTCTGTTCTGATCTGTGCTTGCTTTCACTTTGTTGTTCTGCTCATTCAGAGGAAAGTGTTAACTTTGCTGGTCTATTCATTCAGAGGAGACTGTTGGATTGTATTGTTGGTCTGCTCATACTGAAGAGACTGTTGAAGTTTGAATTGATCTAAGGTCATGAATATGGACTTGGTGGGTTTGAGCCCCCTTATCCATGATCTCAGATTTGGTGTTCTCCTGTTGAATTTGGAATTGTAATTTTGCTTTGAATTTGGGGGAACCTGTTGAATTTGAGGAGCTCCTATTCTTTTGTTCTGTTTTTGTGACTTCTCTTGGTGTTGCCTAGCCATGGGAAACTGTTAGAATGTGCTGGCTATATCTCCTCTAATTGTATATTAGAAAATTGGTCTAAATTTGGAGGCGACCCCCTTAAGGAAAAGAAAATGATATTCAATTGCAATGTTGCCTGGCCACAGTATAAATTGGATGATATGAAAAGTAAACTAAAATTGAGTCTTTAAATTTCAATAATATCTTGCAATAGAATTTTCTTCATACTAGGTATTTAAAATGAAGAAAAGTTATGTTTGCATATAACCAAATTGAGTCATTACATTGATAAGCTTGTTTAATCTTAATAGTAATTGTATGTTATAAGAAGTTTGCTTGGAGACAGTTAACAAAATCAGTTTGGTAACTTAAGTATGTAAGGTATATAGAATGCTTTTCTTTATTAAGGAAGAAGAAAGTAAATTTGTCCTCACGTAAAATAATTAGTTATTTAAAAAGGAGGAAAATAGCTTAAATATGGTTCTGTAAAAAATCTCAGCTTTCCTTAAAGGCCAAGCTTTGAAAAATCTGTGCTTCAAAGGGCAAAGGACACTGCTGAAATATATACATTTATGAAAACTCATGTTATCAATATATTTGTATTTTAATTCACGATGGGAAAATATATTTCAAAACTGAAAGCTCATACTTGTGTAAATTGTGGAAGAGCTTAAATAAGATGTTATTTTGACAATATTTCAAGTTCTAGTCACATTTTATTTGATAAGAATTTTTACCAAGGTGTTAGAAACAACTTTCAGTTTTGAATCAATAGCTTACTCCTGAATTTAGTCTGTCTGTTAAGTGTACTCCTGAAGAGTAATCTAGAATATAAAATTGTTAAATGTCTGTCTGTCTGTCTAAACTGCTAAATTAGTGTTTAGCTGCATTTAAATATATATATATATATATATATACTTATTTTTTATTTAGCCCCCCCCCCCCCCTTGTTGCTTGTCTTCCTTTGTTGCACCAGCTCACTGCGCCAAGTGGGCCCTGAGCTCAAGGCACTGCGCGCGGGAGCTCCTTCACCAGGAGGCCCCGGGGATTGAAACCAGGGCCTCTCATTTGGTAAATGGAAGCCCAACCAACTGAGCCACAGCCACTTCCCTAATTGCATTTTTACTCCTCAAGTATTCCTAACTGGTTGCTGTTTACTAATAAAAATGTTTCCAAGAACGAGCTTGCATATTACAGGCAACACTGATCCCAGAGGAAATCTTAAGAGCAGTAAAAAATCAGAGATGTGAAATGATGGAGAGCTTGGAGACAGCCATACCAAAGGAGTGAGAATTATGAGTCAATTAGTGAGTTTTATGATTCTGTTGGTGTGTCTTAACTCTTTTTGTGCTTGTCTGTTTGTTCAGTGTATATTTTCATACCTCCAGATGGTAATATCAAATTAACAAATGAAAAATCTTAAAATAGCTCTATTCAAATTGCTAAAAATTAAGTACTTATATTAGTAAATGAATATACCTGGAACCCAAATTAGAAAAGCCAAACAGGACAAAAAGTCATATAAAATCTGACCAAATAAACTATTTAAAAGAAAGAAACTAAAAAGTTTGTTTTGAATTCTTCCATAATCTTTCTATAGCCTATTCTGCCCCCAGGCTCTTCTCCTAACCTTGACTTAATTCCAGTGACTCATTAAAACCAGTTTAGGAACCTATGGGAGATGGAATGGGTGTGTAAAAATGTGCGTTTAGCTTAGGATTCTGTCTGCTAAGCCAGGAAATTAAAATGACAGGGACAGAAGGGGTATTACAGAATGACCCTTGTTTTGTATAATCTGTCCTGTAATTCCCCAATTACATTTTAACAGCTTTGAGATAAGAGTAATAATCTAATGGCAAAATTTCAGTAAATGAAGATAAAGTCCTTGAAAAAGATGAAAGATTTTTCTGAATTGTGATTAAAACAAAACAATTATAATACATTCTCCAGATCCTCATGGTCAGTGTGCTTTTAAGGTTGTTCACAATTTTAAGGTATTATGAAAATAAAGTTTTAGCCTATGGAGGAAAAGGAAAAAAAAGAAAGCATTTTTTACATAAACTATCATCATTTTGTTTTTATTCTACTTGGGTGTAATCTCCCTAGGTTTAGATGGATACCAATAATATAAGGTAGCATTAAGTCTGTTAAATTTTTAAGACAATGAACATTGTAAATTTTTGTTTAGTGAAATTGTTACAAATGTCTTTTAAAAAATAATTGTTTTGCCTAAAATTGAAATGACTAGTTTTTCACAGAACAGAAAGAGTGATGATATAAGGCAAGACTTAAATGGGTATGAAAGAAATAGGCTTGTGAAAGCTTGGTTAAGGGAGTGTGTTTTGTCGTAAGATAAAATGATTGATTTTCATAAAATCAGGGTAGAAATATGTAGGAAAAGACTCAAATGCATATGGAAAGTTGTAGAAGGGTTAGTAGAAGTGGATTTCACTTATTGTTGACTGTAATTCAATAAGCTTATTTAAAGGCGAAATTTGTCTTGAGATGAAATAATCAGTCTATGCATTTATGGATGGTTATGGGAAGTTTGTAAAAGCATTTTCCAAACTGAAAGATTACAATGTGAATGACTGATTCCAGGAAATCATGATTAAATAGAAATCTAGGAGTTGATATTGATAACAAAAAGTAACTTTATAGCAAAAAACCCCACAACAACCTATCCTCAATTTGTTATAATCTATGCTAACTAATGTTTGTTTACCAAACGGTGTACTGATACAAAACGAAAATTTGACTTTCTCTCTCTGTTAAAGGAACACTGTTTTCTTAAATGGCTCATCTGTTTTGAGTGGAAGGATTTAAAAGTTCTTTTGAGATAATTATTGTATATATATATAAAGAACAAATAATCTGTACCTTATCAGAATGGCTTCATGATATCCTTAATGGTTTGTTGTTGTTTTTAAAATACTAAGCCACTGCTATTTTGGAAGTTGTCTTTTCCAAACTATTTTACTAACTTATTTGTCATTGTGATAAATAGAGGCCTATTTAAATATAATGTTCAGATCTGACAACATTTAATATTCTAATAAAACCCTTAAGGATATCTTTAATTGCAAACTATTAGAAATAATTTGTTCTTTCACCTTGAAAAAAGTGATTTTTTACACTACATGTAAAAAATCAATATTGCATTTACCACTCTGAAGTTTTAAGGAATCACCCAATTGTTAAAAGTAATATATTCTTAAGATGGGGATATTAATGTCCCAATAAACATGTGATTATATTAAGGTGGTGGTAGTGAGAAGATAATCTTTAGTCCATTGGGAATCTTATGTTTTTGTAAATTTACAAAAAAAATAAAATTTCTTCTAGTATTGCTGAAGTTTTATTACTGGATGTGGCTTCCAGGTTCTTGGCCATATCGCAAGAAAGAATTCAAGGATGCTCCACAAATTAAGCAAACAAGCAGAGAATTTATTGCAAAGTGAAAGTACATACTCCAGTTGTGAGTGTAGGCACTCTTACTAGTGAAGAAGCACCCCCCAGTGACTTGGGGCTGGAGTTTAAGTAGGGTGAAATGGGAGGGTCTTCTTGCTTTGTGACTTCAGTTGGTAAGGAAGAGGTTAGGGCTAATGTATTATTTCTCCTTTGGTTGGGCATAATAAGGTGTTATCACTTATTTTCTGAGTTTCACACATAATAGCTCAGGCTTGGCTGCCCACAATAGATTAAGCCTGGCTGCCTACAATAGCTCAGCCCTGGCTGTCCACAATAGCTTAGGCATGGCTGCCCATAATAGCTCAGGCCTGGCTGCCTACAATAGCTCAGCCCTGGCTGCCCACAATAGCTCAGGTCTGGCTGCCTACAGTGCTTTTTGTTGTCCCTGAGATTCTGTACTCACTTCCCCCCACCCCTTTCCAGTTCCCTCTCCTGACCTGCCTCAGTTTCTTTGTGGTAAACAGTATCTTTCTAAAAGAGAAAACATGAAGAAGTAATTAAATAAATAATAAGTAATTAAATTTGTGATTTACTTATATATTTTAGGGATTGTATAAAAATTTCTTAAAGACTTTTAAAGTTCTCACTCTCTATTCTATCCTAATACTGATTTGCATGATAATGTTGGTTTTGGTTTTAGATATTCTTAGAAAAAATGTTATGAAAACAGCCAAAATCTTTTATCAGTTAAACTGTTTTGCTCTGATGCTTGCCTAAAAGAGCATGCAGTCACTCCATTGTAAACAAAAAGGGACTTTAAAGGAAAAGTTTGTTGTTTTGCCTGTTGATTAACATAATCTTGGAAAAAGAGTAAAAGTAAAATGAAACAAAACTTATACTGTAAGTTGTAATCAATAATCTCTAGAAATAGTTTTAAGGAAATTAGGGCCTCGATTGTAAGCTTTTGCAGCAGTCACAAATCCTGAGATGCTATGCTCTTTAGGTATAACTTAATAGCTCCCTAGAATTTTTTTAAGTACCTGTAGGACACCTGGAATCCAGAGTTAAAGTTAGGCAGCTCTAAAACTGATGAAGAAGTAGCCCTATGCCTACACACACACTAAGGGGATGGATTCAGTGTTGGACTCCCTTGTGCATTTAAACTAGGCCCCAGTGCCATGCATGGTGTCTCTCCTTTTGAGTTATTGGCTAGAGCAGTTACTGTGACCCCTAAAACAATAAAGGTATGTGCCATAACTTCTGGTCATATTCCTGAAGTAGATGGAAATACATTGCTGTTTCATACTTTTTCAGCTCTGCCAGCTGCAGTTAGCTCGATATTGCTGTATTCCCTCAGACTAGCTCTATTTCATAGTGTCAGAGGGTGCTATGCACCAGGCCAGTGGAACACTGGAGCCTAACTTCCAATGGTGATGCAGCATGCTGGCTATGTGAAAAATATACCAAGTAGAGCAATAATTGCCAGAGTAATGTGGGTAGAACCTAAACAAATACAATTGGCATGATGGCCTGTTTTCATGGGGGAACAACATGTATGCTATTGCAACCCTGGACCTTAGAAATATTACCTGCTACTCAAAAAAAAAAACTTGTGCATTGATTAGTATTAGGTACTGAAACTGATGAATATACTATCTCCTCTGTACTAGATCATATGCAAAGTGATATTGAACATGTTAAAAATCTAGGAAAACTTGATTCATTTTCTGAGTGGTTGATGAACTTGCCTATGAGATGGAGAATGGCCCTTTTAAGTGTTGCCCTTATTCTGTTTGCCATATGCTTGTCTTGCTACTGCCTATATTGTCTTTGTGGATTTATGTTTAGAACATTCTCTAAAATAATATGGATATTTTCTTTGCCCATGCTCAGCAGGAAGTTACCAAAGATGAGACCTTCACCCATTTCCCTCAAATGAGGAATGCTTACAAAAAAATAAGAAGAGTGTAATTACAAAGGGGTATGGGGTAACTTGATAGCTGGAAAACATAGTAAAAATTTCTTTTCTTAAGCAGCTCTGGAAAGTTCAAATGCCTTCCCCAGACCTAATGAACTGGTTTTCTATTAAGCTAATCTTGGTAGTTTACTTTTTGTACTTAATTCCTAGTAGGACAATAACCAGAATTCACTGTCATAATGATATCACAGAAGGAAAAGTTTATAGCTGTCTATCTGAACTCTCATCATCCTCAAATTCAACAAAGGTTTACAATATAAGCTGGACATTCCTTTCTTTTAAAAATGTGTTTAGCTCCACCTGATAAAGATGGTGGAGTGAGATGATTCAGGGCTCATCATCCCATAGAAGCTTTGAACAACCAGCAAGAACTGGCAGAAACATTTTTCTCAAAGGATCAGAAAACAAAGGACTGCAGTTACAGGCCAAGCACCAAATCAAGAAAAAGACAACTTAAAAGTGGTAGAGGGGAGCGAATGTAGCTCAAGAGATTGAGCTCCCACCTACCACATGAGAGATCTCAGGTTTGGTTCCTGGTGCCTCCTGGAGAAGATGAGCAAGACAGCGAGCTGGTGTGATGAGCAGGTGCAGTGAGCTGACAAAACAAGATGATGCAACAAGGAGACATAAAGAGGAAAGACAATGAGAGATACAACAAAGCAGGGAACTGAGGTGGCTCAAGTGATTGAGCACCTCTCTCCCACATGGAAGGTCCCAGGTTTGGTTCCTAGGCTTCCTAAAGAGATGAGCAGACACAGAGAGCACACAGCAAATGGATACAGAAAACAGACAGTGAGCACAAAACAATGCAGGGGGTGGGGAGAGAATAAATAAAAATAAATCTTTTTTTAAAAAGTAGTAGGATCTCATGGTACCCTGGCTGGCCCTTCTCCCACAACTCAATGGCTCTGCAAGTGTGCAGATCCCTGGTCCCAGTTCCAGAGAGAGCAGAATAACCCTCATGCACAACTGGGATCATGTATGTCTATCCCAATTTGTCTGGTGGTGGCCTCAGGGACTTGCACTATGAGAATTTGCCCTGTGTGTAGAAAGCAGCTCACTGAAATTCCTAGAAAATGCTGTGGGAAAGCAGTCAAACTGCTGCCTTGGACAAGAGATTGATGACTATAGAATATGTAGTATAGGCCCAGGATCTGGAGAAAATGGCTTCTTAGGGAAGAGGGACATTCATTATCTGCTTAAGCAAACAGAGGAATTCTTAGGGCCGTATCTGTATGCCCAAGAGAAGACAGGCATGCACAGAAAGGATCCTAGGGGCCCTTATGCTTTGACCTGGAGCTATTCTCTAAACTCATTGTTTGAATAAGTCTTAAAGGAGAGCACTATCTACAAAGACTTGGAAAGAGTTTTCTTTTTCTTTCTTTCTTTCTTTCTTTCCTTCTTTCTTTCTTTCTTTCTTTCTTTCTTTCTTTCTTTCTTTCTTTCTTTCTTTCTTTCTTTCTTTCTTTCT
>JAKSZT010053769.1:25828854-26020320 GCA_026826555.1 Tolypeutes matacus
ACCCATGAAAGGGCCTATAAAGAATAACTTTCCAATAGCAAAGAACATACCCAGTGCTCAAGACCTTAGTTTCGAAGTCTCATTTTCCACTTGTGAAGAACCAACACTTCCTTATAACTGGATTCTAGATCTGAGCCTAGAACAACTTGTGACGGAATCAAGAAAGGACTTAGTAAGAACATGTGAAAAAAGACATGGGGACCAGATTGATAGAGCTCCCAGTGATCACATTGGAGCCAATTTAAATATCAACAGGAATTATGATTGTAAGTGATCATAACCCATTAAATGTAAGGTTGTTAAACCAAGAGTCCATATTAAAACTCTAAAATAATTTAAAAATATAAAATAGAAGAGAGTAATAGAGAAGGGAGAAGCAAAGGAAATCTCTTCTTTACATGAATATCATGTAATAAATATAGAAGGAAAGAAACAATGGGAAAATTGACATTTTTCAACCTCCAGTGAAATCACTGATTCACACAAGGGTAATGGCTTTCTAAACCATTAGGAGACAAGTTATTAAGGAGCAGAATATGTTAAATGTTACCCCCACAGGTTAACCACTAATTAGAGGAAAATTTATCTTAAAACCGAGAGCTCCGCTAGCCAATACCTTAACAAGGTGATCAAACTTAGTGTCACTTATAGTGGGACAACTTGACTTATTAGCCTCTGTTATGATTGCAATAAGATGAAAACAACATCACTGTGATGGTTTAAAGCTGTATGTACCTCACAAATGTATGTTCTTAAAGTTAATCCATTCCTGTGGGTGTGGACCTATTGCAAGGAGGGTCTTTTGGTGAATAGGATTCTTAAGTTAGGATGCGACCCACCTCATTCAGGATGTTTCTTAAGCCTTTTACTGGAGTCCTTTATAATAGAATGAAATTCAGACAAAGAGAAAGCCACAGAAGCAAGAAGCTGAAAGCACCAAAATCTAGAAGAGAAGGGAGAGGCTAGAAGAGGCCATTATGTACCTTGCCACATGACAGGGGAATCCAGGATTGCTGGCAGCTGGTCTTGGGGTGAAAGCATCGCTTGATGATGCCTTGATTGGGACATTTTCCCTCAGCCTCGAAACTGTAAGCTTGTAAGCTAACAAATTCTACTGTTAAAAGACAACCCATTTTATAGTATCTGCTTTGAGCAGCTTTAACAAACTAGAACAATCACCCATGAAGCATTCATACCAAAAATGTTTATCCTGAACCTTATCAAGCCTTTAGACCTCACTATCAATTTACAGAAAATATAGGTGATAAATAATCAAGTTAATTGTCATCATAAGAAAGAAACAAAGAGAAGTCAGTTTTGGACAACTGGTGGTGATTTAAATATGAACTATATATTAGATGATATTATAGAATTACTGATAATATTCTCAGTTGTGCTGATATACTGTCACCACGTAGGAAAATTTACTTATTCTTAGCAGCTGCATGCTGAATATTTAACTATGAATATCATGCTGTCGGCAACTTGCTTTAATGATTCATGAGAGAAAATACACACACACACAAACACAGTAAGCAAGCAAGAGTGTATGAGAGACAGACTGTGGTAAAATGTTAACAATCAGCAAATCTGGATGAAGAATATTTGGATGTTCACTATGGTTTCATTCTTTTAGCTTTTCTATGTTTGATTTTTTTTTTTTAATGGGGGAAACAATTCAAATGAAAAGGTATACAAATATATTTTCCATCTGGAATGCTAAAGAGAAAAATAAATTTTTTCCCCAAAACCTTGAGATGCGACGCTAAAAGAAAATCTGAATGGAGGGCTCCGCTAAAATATTGGAGACTGAGAAGTGTAGCAACCAAAAGTAGAGAGGGCACGGCTAGCCTTGCGGGGACTGCAGCTAGAGAGGTTCAGAACAGTCTCTGATGAATACCAAAAAACACCCAGGCCCAGAGACCACGGAGCCATCTTACAAAATTACCATAAGAGTTAACACATTTCCTACTTTGCCCCTCACCCACAACTCTTCTTCGTCCCTTTTCCTACCCCTCTAGCTCCAAATCTAGAGGGGTCAGAAACCATGTATAGTTGAGTAGGGACAGAGGTGAGTTAGAAAGGGGAGAGAAACTGACCACAGCCTTTTCTCTGGCAACAGGTGGTTCAACCACAAGAGGCCCAACTAGGAGAAGGAGGAATGCTTGCCTGAAAAAAATATTGAAATGCTAATAAAAAATAGGACTGGACTTTCTAATTTCAATATAGGACTCCAGGTTGCAACTTAGAATGAGCTAGGAATGAGCATAAGAGCTATTATTCTTACTCAATATTAATCAATTGGCAGAGAAAGAAATTTCCTGCTGAGCTTTTAAAAAAGACAGCAGGAAATAAAACTATTTTACTTGTCCAGTATATTGGTTTCAAATGTTAATATATGTAATGTAATACAGTGAAACCGTTTGGAAGGCTACACACTAAATGGCTAGCAGTAGTCATCTTTGGGAAGGGATTAGAAAAAGGGAGTAGAAAAAGATTTTTCTACTCTTCACTCAGTATGAATTATCCGCGTTTGAATTCATCACTAGGATTGGCATGTTTTTCCTTTTTAATCTCCTTTGAATTATTTGCAAGGAACATGCATTTATATACCACTTACATAAGTGATGTGGACAGTTTTAAAGTCAAAATTTGAAATTAATGCATTAGGCAGTTTTATTACTTATGAGTCATAGGTTCACCTAAGTACTGCCCACTTTGCTGTAACCACATATTGGTTAACCTCTAAGGAAAAACAAACTTTCTTTGGACTTGTTGGAACCCAGCATTGATTATGGGACCAGGTATGAAAACAGTGTTTCCCTGACTTTTTTTTTTTCTCTAGAAAAAACAAAAATGAAGAAGGAAGGAACGCAAAAAGGACGAAAAGGGGGAAGGGGTACATAATCTCCTTTTCCCTATAAAATTTTGAAGAGGCCAACTTTTAAAACAAAAACTATTACCTCACTGTGATAGTTAGGCTAATGTGTCAACTCAGCCAGGTAATTGTGTCCAGGTGTTTGTTCCAGCAAGCACTGGGCTAATTGTAATACAAGAGCATTTATGGACTTCAATCACCAGTGAGTTTACTGCGTGGATGGCTGATTACATCTGCATCAATCAGGGAGATTACATCATCAATGTGTGGTGCTTTTATCCAATCAGTTGAATGACTTAAAAGGGGAAGTGATTTCAACATTCAGAGAGAATTTCCCAGCTCATTGTTGGACAGGCAACTTCTCCCAGAACATCGGGTGGGGACATCCACCCTCTTCAACTGCTAGGGAAAACTCATCCTCTCTGCACCATGGGGCATCAAAACTTTCTCAGAACATTGGGTAGGAACATCCACCCTCTTCAACTGCGGGGACAAACTCACCCTCTCTGTACACATGGGTGGGGCTCCTCTCTTGGCCCAAGGAGATGTCTTAAGTCCAGATCTCTGCTTCCACGGTTTTCTTCTTAAAGTTGATTCTCCTTCAATCTCTCCTTTCCATGTTCTCTTTTGTCCAAGCTGACAGTGGTTTTGTTCATACAGCTCTCTCAAAAACTTTGTTGGCTTAGCATGCAGGAAGCAGGGGTCCAAGCCATCAGACAGTAAGACTTTCCACAAGTCTTTCTGAAATAACTGCATCTTCAATTCTGATTTACAAGTTCCAGGTTTAGCTAAGTCTTCAAATGGGGCACTTTCATCAGGGAATTTGATTTCCATAAACTTGGAAGTTCCGGAATCAGTTTCTGTGTTCTTTGTGACCAAAAGTTCAGTCCTTAGTGTATTTTGCTCATCTATATTTTGCTATAAGCTGCAAGGAGAAGCCAAGCCACATTCTCCGAGTTTACCTTGGAAGGTTCTTCTGCTAAATGCTCAGGTTCACCATTTTCAAATTCTGTCTTCCATATAACACCAGGAGTTAATATTTCTAAGTTTTCTGCAACTTTAAAACATGGATCGCCTTTCCTCCAGTTTCCAATAGTAGTTTCACCATTTACTTCTAAGGCATCATAGAAAGTCTCTTTAGCATCCTAATTACTATCAACAGTCTCTTCAAAGTGATCTAGGCCTTTTCCATCAAGCATTTCACAATTCCTCCAAAAAATACCCCTTACCCATTTATAAAACCGTTCCAACATTTTGGTATATGCAAAAGCACTTCCCCACTCCTCGGTACCAAATTCTGTATTAGTCAGCCAAAGGGGTGCTAATGTGAAATACCAAAAAATGGGTTGGTCTTTATAAAGGGTATTTATTTGGGGTAGAAGTCCACAGGTACCAGACCATAAAGTGTTAAGCTTCTTCTCTCACCACAGTCCATTGCCATGTGTTAGAGCAAGACAGGGCTGCGTTTCTCTCAGGGCTTAGCTCCTGTTTCCTCCACAAGGTCAGCTGTAGACAATCAGGAGAACAGCTCGCTTCTCTTCTCCTGGGACCTTCTTTCCAACATCAAAACTGCTTCTCAAAAACTGCTTCAACTCTGTTCTTTGTCTTGCCTTTTATATTTGATTCCCCACCCACCAAGGGGAGGGGCTCAACGCCCTACTGATGTGGCCCAGTCAACGCCCTAATCATAACTTAATCATGCCCAGATTAACAGATCAATTTACAAGTATGATCCAATTATATTTTTGGAATTCATAATTACATCAAACTTCCCAACTGCAACACTCACTAACTGTGAGGGATCATTAATTTTATACTGATCATTAATTTTATAGCAAAGGCAAATGAGTTCACCAAGAATGAATATTAAGCAACATAGCAATTTCTTTTTATTTTTGAAAGCTCCTTTATGGATAGGATTATTTTATGGAAAAACATCATTATGGGGCTGCCAAAAGTTAAGAATTATTAACAATGGCTTTATTTGAATTCCAGTTTGTTTGTTTGTTTGTTTGTTTTTTATGTAACAAAATATATATATATTTTTTTATTGTGAGTAAAAATCAAATTTTTCACAATACATACCAATATTTCTAAAATGATATATAAATACATATGCATATATGTGCATTGGCTTACATAAATGTTATTTTTATGTATATATATATTTTAAAAGGTGCTTAGATTACCTAGATATTACACAGAAATTACAGGGATTCCCTTGTTCCACGCCTCCCACACCTCCCACAACATCCCACACAAACATCATTCATCCGTGTGGCACATCATCCACAATGGATATATACATCCTGGGGCCTTGCCACCAAGCATAGACCACAGTTCACATCGTAGACCACACTCTCTCCCACACAGTTCTGCATAGTATATGCTGATGTAAAATGGTCTACATCTGTCGCCGCAACACCACTCAGGACAACCCCCAAGTCCCGAAAAAACCCCTATGTTTCAACTGCCCTTCCCCTCCCTGCCCCGAGAGTGTCCGGTGGCCACCGGCTCCACCTCACTGTTATAATTTCTTCCACTGCTTAAATCATAATATGTCTACAACAGAACACCATTAAGTCCACTCTAGTCCATAGCTCTTCCCCCACTCCTGAGGGTACTGGAATGGTAATGTCCACTCCACTTCCAAGTGAGAGGGGGCTTATATCCCATGGATACGGTGGATGGGATTATCCTGCCTGCAGCTGCAGGCTCTCTCCATTCCCTGGGATGGCTGTTGTCCATCATCGTCTCCTTACCAGATGACTTGGGTGAGTCCATTGAGCTATAGAGTAGGAGTTGCAGCTCCACTGAGATTCCAGGCACAGCTGGCACATAGGTAGGCCAGAGGCTCCAGTATCTGGAAGTACACCTACAAACTTTAGCATCACATATAGGTTTGAATAGAAGGGACGAATGGACCATGTGCAGGGAGGACTTATTTGAGTCCAACTCTGTCACTCTCAGGAGCACAGTGAATTCCGTTTTTAACCAAGAAAGACCCTCAGGTGACGGAGGCTTAAAAAAACTAAGCAGAAAAACTCAGTAAGTCAAAAAAGAAATGGGGATACTGATCTTTGAAAATAATTGATGTTCATGGTACATTTATTTTTCCTGGATATTCTGCCATTATTTTGGCCCTTTTATAGTGACACTTTACCACTAGAATCTTAAAAGAGCTGCTTCCTGCCAACATAAGCATTGTGTGAAACACTTTACAAACATAACTGGGAAGAATAGACCAATGACCTCTGTATGACTTCTTGGCAGCTTTGCCAAGACTGAGGCCTGATTTGACATGTGGAACTGGTGGTTTGACCATCCTTGGCTAACACAGGCTCCACATGTAAGGGAAGAACAGTGGCTCCTACCTTGGGTCACCAGTTAAGTCTCATGCACAGTGAGTCACAGCGGCCGAAGAGTGCCTCTTTCCTGGCTGTCTTGACTCACTCTGGAGCAGGAGAGGATTCTCGTTGGGGTTGTGGTCTTGTGTTATGTGAGAGACCGCAGTGAGCTAAACAGCTTCACCAAAATGCAATCAAATCCTTCAAATTAGGAGGGAACAGGATGGAAATGACCAAATGCACTGATGGTTTGGGTTGGCAAAGTTCTACGAAGGTCTAACATTAGCTCTGGGTTTGTAAATCATATGTTACTGTGTCTTTTTGACTTCTGATAGTTAAGTTGCTGCAGCCTATGCTGCCTTTCCAATACATTCTACAGGAATTTATATTAGTTCACTATAAAGAATGAATTATCATTCAAAGAACACCAAGGTTCACACCCAAATGCCCCAATTGACCTTAGAACTCATGTCTCTTTGGACAGCACAAATGCTGCCCTTCCTAAACGTTATCCACGTTTGAGTTCATCACTAGGATTGGCATGTTTTTCCTTTTTAAAATTTTAACCATCAATCTCAGGTTTTTAATATTTTTTATTTACATGTTATTACCCTTTTACAGGAACTAAACTACAACATGCATTAGCGATTTGTTAATTACTAAAAGGTGTCTCCATTTTAGAAATCAACTAAAATCATTTTAGCTGCAGATTAATAAATAACAAAGGGAATATTAAAAAAAATTTTACAATAAAATGAGCTAATCTGTCCTTTCAACATATGACCCACCCCAGTCTCTCTCAGAATCCAGTGACTTATTAGCTTAGATTATTCAGGGACCTAGAGCTTCAAGTATCCCTGAATCAGTACTACCCTCAAGGCTACTCACATACTGCTGCCTCCAGGCCTTTTTCTATTATACTTGTCTTTCCCCATTTTCCACTTACTTTATTCCCACTTTATATCCCTTATATCCTTAATGATCAACTTTATAATTAATCTCTTTAATTGCCATATGTACCTCAATCTCTTAGGATTTCTATTGTGCATTATCTTAATGTTTATAAATTTGATTTAAAATCAATATCACTTTATCATTCTCAAAAAGCTCTTTTCTCTAGTGTTTCTCCTCTGATGTATGAGTTCACTCAGTTCCTTTTGGTTTCTTCTGCTTCTGCCTATTCCTTATGTGATGATATACCTCAGGATTCTATATTGGGTTCTCTTCCCTTCTCAATCTGTATAGTCCCCTTGGGAGATATCATATATGATGATGTCTCTTCTAAATAATCTAGATGCCTAGTAAATACATATTTTCAGATGAACTACAGCTATCTCAAACACAAAAATTTAAAAACTGAGCTTATAGCCATACCTCTAGCCCCTGCCCCTATCCTGCTTTCCTCCTGAATCCCTGATGATAATTAATGGCAAAATTCCAATTACCCAAGCCAAATGGCTGAGATTCATTACTTTCCATTATTTTCTTAAATAAAGTAAATTGCCAAGTCTTGTCAATTCTACCTCTTTAATAGCTTACCTTAAAAAGAAGGACTTACTTTCTATCCATCCCACTCTAAAGTACATTACTGATATCCATTATAGATATATTTATTGCAAGACTTTAGGTGTTCTTCAAAGTTCATATGGACTAATTAGTAACAGTAGAAAGGATGGATTAGATGGGAACATTATGCATTAGCATGAGCATTGTAAAATGATACATGCATTGCATCATCATTCAACCAATATTTGCTAAACATCTGATCTGGCTTAGAAATAGGTGTAGCTAGTCTAAAATGGAAAGTGGGGGGAGGAGCAGCAGATGAGTTGGAAATATAGTAGTAGAACTTTCCCAAAATTTTCAAGTTTTACTCCAACAGATCTGAGATTGAACATTTCACGTGTTTCATGTAATTTAGATAGCTCTTTTATATTTAATAAATTATAGGTCTCCCCAATTCCCAATTCTGTGATAGTTTGGGGAAGGGGAATAAACCTCATCCAAGCATTTTGCTTTTTGAGCACAGTACTACACTAGGCCAGGGGACACAAAAATGATGTTATTCACACTCATCAATATGCTCAATCCCCTTTAGGCTATAAGTGAGTAGCTGGTACCAGATCAAGCTCACATCATGAACAACTATAGAGCTAGATTAAATTTTAAAAGGAAGCATTTCTTTGAAGATTTCTGAGAGTATCCAAATGAGCCAGGAAAGAGAGCTAGATGAGACTCAGTTTATAGATAGCCTAGAGGAGGTTTCTGTCACCATGAAACCTACTCTAAAACTTCATAAAGAATTAAATTATTTCAGATGTAAGCCCAGAAATGCAAGAAGCAATGAAAAGCCAAGGAAAGCATAACTATGTGAATAAATCTAAAGGAATATGGTCCATATAAAATAAAAATAGTATGATGTGGAGTTTTAAATTAAATAGAATTAAAATATATGCCAATAGGGGGCAAATGTGGCTCAAATGATTGGGTGTCCGTCTGCCATATGGAGGGACCTGGGTTCGATCCCCGGGACCTCCCGGTAGAATGAAAAAAATATATATAGAAGGCGCATGGACTGCCAGGCTCTGTGTGCCGGTGAGCCACCAGGCCCCGGGAGCCATGCAGCAAGATGATGATGTAACAGGAGAGAGACGCAGGGAAGAGAAGACGAGATGCTCCAAAAGCTCTGGAAACCAGGAACTGAAGTGGTGCAGGCAGCAGAACGTGTCTCTCCTACATTGGAGGTCTCCAGGATCGAATCATGGTGAAGACTGGAGGAGGAGGACATGGAGAATTGCCCAGCGAGTGGACACAAAAGAGCAAATGGGGAAGGGGGTGGTTAAAGTGCATAAAGTAAATAAATAAATCTTTAAAAGAAAAAAAGGCAAGAGAGCAAAAGGCCTTTGCTCTTGCACTTAAAATATATATATATGCCAACAAATATATTGGCATAATAAATATATGCCATATATATATATATATATGCCAATAAATTTATGGGAAGATGGCAGAGTAGGAGGTTCCATGAATAAGTCCCTCCAATAGAGCAAATATTAAACGGGCAGGAATTGTCTGAATCAACTCTTTTGAAACTCCAGAGTCCAGTAGAACACTGTAGAACATCCAGGGAAGAGACTGGTAAATTAAGGTAAATACCAGTAAATTACTCTCTTTGGGTTGCAGTTACCACTGCCTATCCCCCATTCTTACGACAGGCAGAAGTGGGGTCTGGCCCATTTTTATTTCGTAACTTGCTGCTGACAAAGAGGACCATAAAAATCCACTCCCCCAAGATCTGGAGGCAGGGGTAAAGGGGGTGAGGGCTGATTGCTGATCACTACTTTTAATTAACTACTTCAGATTTTTGGGGGCCTGGCTCTGAGATGGGCTATTTTTCTAACCAACCCCAGACAAAGGCAATGGATGAGACTTAAAGATGGCACACTTCCCCAGAGCTGGGGGGGACAGTTGAGGGATTGTGTTTGCTGGACAGTTGCCTAGTCAAGAAAGTGCAGTTTTGGGGACCATGGAAGGAGGTCCTGCTGCCCTTCCTGGCCCCTCACTCATCCCATCCCCAGGGCAGTTTGGAGCCTGCTGCCCATGTTTCCTTGATGGATCCCTGGCCTTGTTCTAGCCTTGTCCCAGCTGGGAAAAAATGTCTTGGGAAACTCCTCTCCAATGTATTCCCATCCAAGAATTTGCACTCCACGCAAAAGTACCTTGAGATTATGAAAACAGTGTGAAAAACAAATGAGGCAGATGGTTTGGGACAAAAGCTTATGTGCTTTAAATCCTTAGGTGAAACATCTAGGAAAGGGAGAAAATCTATTCCCTGGGAAGTAGATGGGGCATTCAAACTCCTGTAAACAGTGGAACTCCTAAGGCCATTAGCAAACACAAGCCCAGGACAAGACACAGGCCTAGAAAAGACAGGAGGACTTTGCACTTTGTATTCACATTAGGCTGATCTTTCTGATAGGAAGGCTGAACTCTGATATTGAATAGCAGCCAATGCAAAACCAATTTTCAAAGAGAGTGAAAGGTGTTTTTGCTTAGGTTTTCTGGGTTTTGGTAGCTCCTGACACTCAAGAAAATTTCAGGCACATCACTAGCTGGTTACAAACCCATGAAACAGACATCTCAAGGAATAAATCCCAGAGTTAATATTTAAAAATATTAAAATGTACAATGTGCAACAAAAGACTACAGGACAAACAAAGAAATAGGAAATAATGGCTCATACCAAAGAGGATAAAAATTAAGAAAACATCAGTGAAAAAGACTAGATTGAGGCCATATCAGACGAAGACAAAAAATATCTTTAATATACTCAAGGAGATGAAGGAAAATACAGAGAAAGAACTAAAGATATCAGGAAAACAATGAAGGAACAATATGAGAATCTCAATAAAGAGGTAGAAATTTAAAAATGGAACAAACAGCACTACTGGAGTTGAAGACCACAATTACTGAAATGAAAAGTTCCCAGGAGGGTTTCAACAGTGGATTGGAGCTGGCAGAAGAAGGAATCACTGAACTCAAAGACAGACAAATAAAATGAGTTAGGCTGAGGAGGAGAAAGAAGAAAGACTTATAAAAATACAAAAATAGCCCAAAAGACCTCTGACACACCATCAAGCATACCAATATAGACATTATGGGAGTACCTGAAGGAAAAGAAAGAGAGAAAGGAGCAGAAAGACTATTCAAAGCAATAATACAGAAAAACTTGCTAAACTTAGCAAAAGTCATGAATATGTACTTCCAAGAAGATCAGGCAACACCAAACAGGATAAACTTGACAAAAAATCCCCATCACATACTGATCAAATTGTCAAATACAAAGACGAAGGAGAGAGTTCTGAAAGCTATAAGAGAAAAGCAACGTCTTATGTACAAGGGAGTCCCAATTAGATTAAGTGCCGATTTCTTTTCAGAAACCATGGAGGTAAGAAGACAGTAAGTTGAACTAGTTAGGGTGTTGAAAGGAAACAATTGCCAACCAAGAATTTTATATCCAGTGAGACTTTCTGTCAAAAATGAGGGAGAGATTAAGACATTCCTAGATGAGCAAAAGCTGAGTGAGTTCATCACCACTAGACCTAGCCTACAAGCAATGCTAAAGCGAATTCTTACAACTGAAAAGAAAGGACACTAGACAGTGGTTCAAAGTGGTATAAAGAAATAAAGAACTCCAATAAAAATAATTATTTGGGTAATTATAAATACCAGTATTGTTGTATGTGTTGGTATGTAATGCCACTTCTTATTCTTTTACAGGTGCTAAAATGGAAATCCATAAAAGTAATAATAAATCTATTATTATGGACATAAAATGTACAAAAATATATTTTGTAGCAAATACAAAAAAAGTGGGGAGGTGGAGGGGAATAGGAACAATGCAAGCGTATACTATTAAAGTCAAGTTGATACCAAATCAAATGAGTGTTACATATATAGGATAATAAATTTTAACCCCATGGTAACCTCAAGGAAAATATATGAAAAATATATCCAAAGAGAAATGAGACGGGACTAAATATGGTAAAAATACAAAAATAAACAAAGAAATACGAAACTAGGCATTAATGGAAGAATTGAGGGACTAAATAGTTATGGCCTACAAAGATTATATGACAAAATGGCAGAAGAAAGTAATCAACTATCAGTATTGAATTTAAAATTAAATGGAGTAAACTCTCCAGTCAAAAGGCAGAGAATGGCATAATGGATAAAAATAGCATGAACCAATTATATGCTGATTATAAGAGACTCACATTAAAAGACATAAGCAGGTTGAAAGTAGAAGGATGGAAAAAATATATACCATCAAGTAGAAACCAGACAAAAGCTGTGGTAGATATACTAATATCAGATAAAAGAGATCTTACATAAAAACTGTTCAAAGGGACAAAGATGGTTATTATATACTGATAAAGGGGTCAATTCAACAAGAAGATGTAACAATTATAAATATATATGCACCTAAAAGCAGAGCCCCAAAATATATGAAGCAAATATCGACAGATTTGGAGGGAGAAATAGACATTCTACATTAATAGTAGGAAATTTTAATGTACCACTTTCTATAATGGGTAGAATATCTAGATAGAGACCAAAAGGAAATACAAGTCTTGAATGATACTCAAAATGAAATAGACCTATATAGAACATTTCACCCAACAGCAACAGAATACACATTCTTTTTGAGTGTACTTGGGCCATTCTCTAGGATAGACCATATTCTAGATCACAGAACAAGTCTCAATAAATTAAAAAATACTCAAATCATCCGATGTGTTTTCTCCAACCAAAATAGAATGGAGTTTGAAATAAATAACAGAGGGAGAAGTGAAAATTCACAAATATGTGGAAATTAAACAACATATTCTTAAAACAACCAATGGATCAAAGAGGAAATCACAAGGGAAGTTAGGAAATATCTTCAGATGAATGAAAATGAAAATATACTAAAATATATGAGATGCAGCAAAGGCAGTTCTAAGAGGGAAATTTACATTTCTAAATGCTTACATTAAAAAAGAAGGAGGATTTCAAATTAGAGATCTAACATCAAAACTTGAAGAACTAGAAAAAGAAGAGGGAATTAAGCCCGAAAGTGAGCAGAAGGCAGGAAATAACAAAGGTTAGAGCAGAGATAACTGAAATAGAGAATGTTTTAAAAATCAGAGATAAGCAACAAAATCAGAAGTTGGTTCTTTGAAAAGACCTTTTATTTAGCTAGATTGACAAAGAAAAAGAGAGAGGACACAAATGACTAAAATCAGAAATGAAAAGGGGAACATTACTACTGACTCCACTGAAATAAAAAGGAGTATAAGAGGATAACTCGAACAACTGTATGCCAACAAATTAGATAACTTAGATGAAATGGAAAAATTCCTAGAAACAAAGAAAATACCCACATTGACTCAAGAAGAACTAAAAGATTTCAACAGATTAATAGCTAGTAAAAATATTGAATCACTAATCAACACCTTCCAAGCAAAGAAAAGCTCAGGATTGAAGGCTTCATGGGAATTTTTACCAAATATCCCAAGAAGAATTAACACCAAATCCTGATCAAACTCTTCCAAAAATTTGAAGAGGAGGGAACAGTATCACCACCTACCAAAAAAACTGAAGAAGAAGGAACAACATCACCCACATACCAAAGCCAGATAAAGATACCACAGGAGTAAAATATTATAGACCAATATTTCTTATGAATATAGATGCAAAAATACTAAAAAATTTTAGCAGACTGAATTCAATGGTACACAATAAAAATTATACACCCTGATCAAGTGGGATTTACCCCACCTATCTAAGAGTGGTTCAGCATAAGAAAATCAATTAATGTAATACACCATATTAACAGAATGAAGGCAAAAACCACATGATCATCTCAATTGATGCAGAAAATGCCTTTGAAAAAAATCCAGCATCCCTTCTTGATTAAAACATTTAGAAAACTAGGAAGGAAAGGAAACTTCCTAAACATGATAAAGGGCATATGTGAAAAGCCCATAGCTTAATTCACACTTACTGGTGAAAGTCTGAAAGCTTTAGCTCTAAAATCAGGAACAAGATAAAGATATACACTGTCATCACTGTTACACATCATTGTACTGGGAATATTAGCCAAAGCAATTAGACAAGAAAAAGTAATAAAAAGCATAACACCAGAAAGGAAGAAGTAAATATTTCCCTATTTGCAGATAACATGATCCTTATTCAGAACATCCTTTAAAATCCACAGCAAAGCTCCTAGAGCTAATAGAAGAATTCAGCAAAGTGGCAGGGTACAAGATCAACACTCAAAAACCAGTTGTGTTTCTATACACTAGTAATGAACAATAACAATCGAAAGAAATCAAGAAAATAATTCCATTTACAACAGCATGTAAAAGAATAAAATATCTAGGAATATAGCTAACCAAGGTTGTAAAGGACTCATACACAGAATACTACACAGCATTGCTAAAAGAAATCAAAGAAGACCTAAATAAATGGAAGGACACTCCATGCTCATGGATTGGAAGATTAAATATTGTTAAGATTCCAATTCTACCCAAAATATTTTACAGATTCAATGCAATCCCAATCAAAATTCCAACAGCCTAATTTCTAGAAATGGAAAAAACAATTATGAAATTTATTTGGAAAGGTAAAGGGCCTACCAAAACATATTGAAAAAGAACACAGTTGGAAGACTCATGTGTCCTGAATTTAAAGCTTATTACAAAGCTATAGTGGTCAAAATAGCATGGTACTGGCACAAAGAAAGACACTGATGAGTGGAATAGAATTGAAAGTTCAGAATTAGACTCTCACAGCTATGGTCAATTGATTTTTGACAAGGCTGCTAAGTCCACTCAATGGAAAAGAATCGTCTCTTCAACAAATAGTGCAGGGAGAACTGGATGTACATATGCAGAAGAATGAAGGAGGACTGTTATCTAACACAGAATTAGCCTGACAAAGGGGTGCTGTTGCAAAGTATCAGAAATCTGTTGACTTTTATAAAGGATATTTATTTGGGGTAAAAGCTTACAGTTACAAGGTCCTAAAGAGACCAACTCAAGGTTGCTTTCTCACCAAAGTCAGTTGCCACTTGTTGAAGAAAGATGGCAGACAATCTCTGCCTGGTCTTTCAAGGCTTCCTATATTAATCTCTGGCTTAGGGCTCATTTCTTTCCAGGCCTTCTTAGTGGCTCAGCTGCTCTGTTCTCTTTAACTGCAAACTATCAGGCAAATGGCTTATTTCTCCCCAGGGCTCCAGGATCAAATATGACAGAGCTTTCTTCTTGTGCCTTCTTGAGTGAGTGCCCATTTATATCAGCCCACCAAGGGGGTGGGGACTCAAACTGAGTCATGCCCCACAAACATGGTTGAATTAAAAGCCCTAAATTGATTTTATCAAGTAAACTTAAAACCTTTTAATTTAATCCAATCAAAGGGTATCACACCCAGAGGTATAGATACATTTACAAACAAAATCTTTCTCATTTGGGGATTAATAAATAACCTCAAACTGCCACAAACACCATTTACAAAAATTAATGGAAATGGATCAAAGACCTAAATATAAGTACCAGGTCTATAAAAGTCCTAGAAGAATATGTAGGGAAGCATCTTCAGGACTTTGTGTAGGCAATGGCTTCTTAGAATTTACACCTAAAAATATAAGCAATAAAAGAAAAAAATAGATAAATAGGATCTCATCAAATTTGAAAACTTTTGTCCAAAGGACTTAATCATGAAAGCAAAATGATAGCTTACACAATGGGAAAAATATTTGGAAACCACATATCCTATAAAGGTTTAATATGCAGAATATATAAAGAAATCCTTCAGTCCAACAACAAAAAGAGAAACAACACAATTAAAAAGTGGACAAAAATACTTGAATAGACATTTTCCAAAGAAGATATCCAAATGGCCAAAAAGTAAATGAAAAAATGCTCAACATGATTAGCCATTAGGGAAATCCAAATCAAAACCACAGGAGATATCATTTCACACCCATTAAAATGGCTGCTAATAAAGAAACAGAAAATTACAAATGTTGGAGAGAATGCAGAGAAAAAGGAAAACTCCTTTTGTTGCTGGTGGGACTGTAAAATGATTCAGCCACGGTGGGCAACAATTTGGCAGTTCCTCAGAAAGATCAGTATAGAATTACCATATGATCTGGCAATCCCACTTCTAAGTATATAGTCAAAAGAATTGAAAGGAGGGACTCAAACAGATATTTTCATGCTTATGTTCATACTGGCATTATTCACAATTGCCAAAAGATATAAGAAACCTGACTGCCCATCAATCAATGAATATTTAAACATAATGTGGCATATATGCACTATGGAATATTATCCAGCCATACAAAGGAAAAAAAAATCTGAAACATATGACAACATGGATGAACCGTGAAGATATTATGTTGAATGAATAAACCAGATACAAAAGTATAATATTGTATGCTCTCACTGATATCAAATAATTAAAATAAGCAAGCTAATAGAGTCAGAATCCAAATATAGGATTCCAGGGAATGGGGTGGGGATAGAGAATAGGAATTAAGCCTTGAAATGTACAGAGTTTCTATTAGGGATGGTGGAAACATTTTTGTATTGGATGGTGGTGATGGTAGCACAACACTGTGAATGAAATTAACAGCAGTGAATTGTACACTAGAATGTGGTCAGAAGGAGAAATATTAGGTTATATATATGTTAGTAGAGTAAAAATATGAAGGAAAAAATCCATGGAACTGAAAAACACAAACATTGAATCTTAAGTTAAACCATAGACTATAGTTAATAGTGCAATTATAAAAATGTGTTTTCATGAATTGCAACAAATACACAACACAAATGTTTTTTTTTTTTTTTTTAAAGATTTTATTTATTTATTCATTTATCCCCCCCTTGCTGCTTGTGCTCGCTGGGTCAGCTAACCATGCCGTGCGGGCGGGCTTGCCTTCACCAGGAGGCCCCGGGAACCGAACCCTGGGCCTCCCATATGGTAAACGGGAGCCCTACTGATTGAGCCACAGCCGCTTCCCCCACACAAATGTTGATAATACCTATGGAAGTTGTTGTTAATAGGGTGGTACATGGGGATCCTCTATTTTATGTATGATTTTTCTGTAAATCCACAATTCTTCTAGTTAAAAATGATATGTGCCAACAAGAGCATAAAAACCAGGAGTTAGATAAATGAAATTAAAGTATTTTAAGGTCCTTGCATTGACATGGGATAGGAAAGATATTAACCTGAAGTTGTGTGATGGTTAGGCTAATGTGTCAACTTGTCCAGGTAATTGTGCCCAGTTGCTTGGTCAAGGAAGAACAGTCCTGCCTCAGGAGTATATCAGTTCTCCAGCCCTATGTCATAAGGTCCACAGGGACCTTGATCGTCTCTCCCTCTCACAAGACATCACCCTGGTCCATTATATTGATGATATCATCTTGATAGGACCTATTGAGCAAGAAGTCGCAAAGATTCTAGACTTATTGGTAAGACACTTGCATGAGAGAGGATGGGAGATAAATCCAACAAAAATACAGGGGCCTTCCACCTCAGTGAAATTTCTAGGTGTCCAGTGGTTCGGAGCATTTTGAGATATCTGTTCTAAAGTAAAGGATAAGTTGTTGTATCTGGCCCCTCCTACAACCAAAAAAGAGGTACAACATTTAGTTGGTCTGTCTGGATTTTGGAGACAACACATTCCTCATTTAAGTGTGCTGCTCCAGCCCATTTACTGAGTGACCAGGAAAAGCTGCTAGTTTTGATTGGGGACGAGAAAAAGAGGAGGCTCTGTGACAGGTCCAGGCTGCTGTGCAAGCTGCACTAACACTTGGACCATGTGATCCAGCAGATCCAGTAGTGCTAGAAGTTTCAGTGGCAAATAGAGATGCTGTCTTAGAGCCTTTGGCAGGATCACAACGCAGACCCTCAGGATTTTGGAGTAAAGCTCTGCCATCCTTGGCAGATAACTACTCTCCTTTTGATAAATAGCTTTTGGCCTGCTACTGGGCCTTAGTAGATAATGAACGCTTAACTATGGCCATCAAGTTACCATGAGACCTGAGTTGCCTATCATGAGCTGGGTATTGTCTGACCCACCAAACTATAAAGTTGGGCGTGCACAGCAGCATTCTGTAATAATGTGGAAGTGGTATATACAAGATAGGGCTTGAGTGGGTCCTGAAGGCACAAGTAAGTTACAGGAGGAAGTAGCCCAAATGCCCATGGTCACCACCCTGCCATGTTATGTTCTCTTTCCCAGCCCACAGCTCTGGCCTCTTGGGGAGTCCCTTACAATCAGTTGACTGAGGAAGAGAAAACTTGGGCCTGGTTTACAGATGATTATGAGCGATATTCAGGTACCACCTAAAAGTGGACAGCTGCAGCACTTAGCCCTTTTCTGGGGCATCCCTGTAGCACAGTGGTTAGGGCAAATCCTCCCAGTAGACAGAACGTTGAGCAGTGCACCTGGTTGTTCATTTTGCTTGGAAGAAGAAATGGCCAGAGGTGTGTTTGTACACTGATTCATGAGCTGTTGCCAATGGTTTGACTGGATGGTCAGGGACTTGAAAGGAACACGATTGGAAAATTGGTGACAAAGAAGTCTAGGGAAGAGGTATGTGGATACACCTTTCTGAGTGGACAAAAAACATGAAAGTATTTGTGTCCCACATGAACGCTCACCAAAGGGTGACTTCAGTAAAGGAAGATTTTAATAATCAAGTGGATAAGACGACCCGATCTGTGGCTAATACTCAGCCTCTTTCCCCAGCAACTTCTCTCATGAACAAAGTGGCCATGGAGGTAGGGATGGAGGTTATGCATGGGCTCAGCAACATGGACTTCCCCTCACCAAGGATGACTTGGCTCACTGCTGAATGCCCAATCTCCCTGCAGCAAAGACCCACACTCAGCCCCCGATATGGCACCATTCCTTGAGGTGACCAGCCTGCTACTTGGTGGCAGGTTGACTAAATTGGGCCACTTCCACCATGAAGGCACAGCAATTTGTTTTAACGGGAATAGACACATACTCTGGATACGGGTTTGCATTTCCTGCATGCAATGCTTCTTCCAAAACTACCATCATGGACTTACCGAATGTATTATCTACTGCCATGGCATTCCACACAGCATTGCTTCTGATCAAGGAACCCATTTCACAGCAAATGATGTGCAGGAATGGGCACATGCCCATGGAATTCATTGGTCTTACCATGTTCCCCATCACCTTGAAGCAGCTGGATTAATAGAACAGTGGAATGGCCTTTTGAAGACTCAATTATGGCGCCAACTAGGTGGCAATACCTTGCAGGGCTGGGGCAATGTTCTCCAGGAAGCTGTGTATCCTCTAAATCAGCATCCATGCTATGGTGCTGTTTCTCCCATAGCCAGGATTCATGGGTCTAGGAATCAAGGGGTGGAGATGGAGTGATACCACTCATTATCACCCCTAGTGCTCCCCTAGGAAAATTTTTACTTCCTCTCCCTGTAACCTTAAGCTCTGCTGGTCTACTGGTCTTAGTTCCAAAAGGAGAAGTGCTGCCACCAGGGAACACAGCAATGATTCCATTGAACTGGAAGTTAAGACTGCCACCTGGCCACTTTGGGATCCTCTTATTTCTGAATCAACAGGCAAAGAAGGGAATTAGTGTGCTGGCTGGGGTGGTTGATCCTGACTATCAAGGGGAAATAGGACTGCAGCTACATAATGAGAGAAAAGAAGAGTTTGCCTAGAATACAGGAGATCCTCTAGGGCATCTCTCAGTACTGCTGTACCCTGTGATTAAAGTCAATGGAAAATTGCAGCAACCAAATCCAAGCAGGATTAACAATGGCCCAGAATCTTCAGGAATGGAAGTTTGGGTCACCCCATCAGGCAAAGAACCACGGCCAGCTGAAGTGCTTGCTGAGGTTAACGGGAACATGGAATGGGTAGTGGAAGAAGGTAGTGATAATTATGAACTTCGACCACATGATCAGTTACAGAAATAAGGGCTGCAATAGTCATGAATCTTTCTTCCTTGTTTTGTTATGAGTATGATTGTATATGTACATAAAATAAATTTCTTTGTTTTCTTCCCTAACCTTTTCCCTTATCATATGTCAAGTTGCATTAGTTTCATGTTATAATATTTAAAGATGTCAAGTTTAAGAGTGAATATTACCCAAGGACTTGTACCCTATTCGGTAGGGAATTAATGTGTTTCTGGTTGTATGCAGGAGAGTTGAACATTGTTAGGTGGAAATATATATATATATATATATATATATATATATATATATACACACACACATATATATATACATATACATATATATATATATATGCATGTCTGTTATTGCTTTTACTTAGAGATAAAGTATAGTCTAAGGTAATGTGCATGGTTGCTGAGTTGACAAGGGTGGACTGTGATGGTTAAGCTAATGTGTCAACTAGGCAAGGTAATTGTGCCCAATTGTTTGGTCAAGGAAGCTCTGGGCTAATTGTAATACAAGAACATCTATGGGCTTTAGTCATCAGTGAGTATACTGCATAGATGGTTGATTACATCTATGATCAACCAGGGAGATTGCCATCAGCAATGAGTGATGTTTTATCCAGTCAGTTGAATGCCTTAAAAGGGGAAGTGATTTCAGAATTCAGAGAGAATTTCCCAGAAGTCAGCCAACTTCTCCTGGAAACTCATCAAGGACCTTCATTGGACTTTCATTGGAGCCCCTGGTTTGCAGCCTGCCTGCGGAATCTGGACTTGTGTATCCCCACAGTCATGTGAGACCATCTTATAAAATCTCATACTATTTATAGATATTTCCTGTTGACCTGTTTCCCTAGAGAACCCTGACTAATACAAGTAGGTTCACTTTATAATGAAAAGATGGTCATAGATTATGCGAAATATTCACAGTACTGACAAAGGATTCACATTTGGAATATATTAAAATCTTCTAGAAATCAATAAGAAAGATAGGGGGGCGGATGTGGCTCAAATGGTTGAGCGTCCGTCTGCCATATGGAGGGACCTGGGTTCGATCCCTGGGACCTCCTGGTAAAAAAAAAAAAAAAAAAAAAGAAATCAATAAGAAAGATGGACAACCTAATTTTAAAAATGGACAAAAGAATTGAACAGGCATTTCACAAAGGAGCATATCCAAATGGCAAGTTGACATATGAAAAGGGCTGAACTCATTTTGTCATGCAGGAAATGCAAATTAAATGCAATACCCCGACATAACCACCTGAATACATAATATTCATGCAAAACGAAACTGGCAATACCAAGTTTTGGAAAAGATTTGGAGCAACTGGACTTCTCACTCATGGCTAGTGAATTTGTAAATTGGTAAAACCAAAAACTATTTGGCAGTGTGCATTAATGATGAATGTATGCATATCCTATGGCATAGTAATGCTAGTCTTAGGTATATACCAAAATCAAATGCATAACTATATACATGAATAGATAGGTACAAGAATATTCATAGCAGTATCATTTGTAATCATTCCAAATTTTAAACAATCTAATGTTAAGCAACAGAAAAATAGATAAGGAAAGTTTGGAATTCTATACAATAATGAAAATAAATAGACTAGTGCTATATTCTTTAACAACGATGAATCTTACAAATATATTGTTGAATGAAAAAAGCCAAACAAAATATATACTCTGTACCCATCTATAAATACTGCATGCAAAGCTAATTTTGATTGTGCACAGTTAGTGCTAGACCCATGGGGTGGGGGAAGGGGGCTCACACACATGTGTGTAGCTATATAATGACTATGGTTGAGCATGAGCAGAGCTTTTATATTGCTGGTAAACATTTTATACCTTGGTCTGGAAGGGGATAACACAATTTTGCTCACTTTGCCACTATCTTGGTTTAGGCTGCTGTAACCAATACCACATAATGGGTTGGATTAAACATGAGGAATTTATTGGCTCACGGTTTTGAGGCTAGGAGAATTCCAGAATTGAGCCATCACCAAGGTGATACTTTCTTCCCAAAATCTGTAATATTCTCCAGCTGGATATGGAAGATCTTGGGGTTCCTTGGTTTGTATACCTGTATCACACCACAAGGCGATGTCCTCTCCCTTCTCTTCTGGGTTCTGTTGCCTACTGGCTTTCTGCTTCCTGTTTCTCCAGTGACTTTCTTTTCATAAAGCCACCAGGAACAGGATTAAGACCTACTCTGATTCACTGTTAACTAAAAATAACATCCTCAAAAGGTGCTATTTATAATGGGTTCACTTCCACTGGAATGGTGTTCAGATTAAGAACATTTTTTATGGGGTGCCATAGTCACCAAAATATACTTATGATTATTGCATTTTTTGGTATGGGTAATTACTTTAAAATAATTTCACACTTATCACTTGATAAAAGTTTAAAATATTTGATTTTATCAATTTTGGAAAGAGTGTTGAAGGGACCCAGGGCCCCCTCCCCCTCGGCTCCCCTTCCATCCCCAAGTCCTTAGCACTGTAGTCGCCTGTATGACCTAGACATAAGTTAAAGGTTAACAACCCTTCCCAGAGGGGAGAGAATGCATGGATGGTATCATAAATTATAATCTTCCCCAAGCAGTAAATGTCCTTGGTAAACATCCTTCTTACAAACATAGTGAAAAAACATCACCAGACCCCATGTGTAGGCTTCATGTGACCCCAGCAGAAACTCTCTTCTCATATCCTTTGGTATGTCCTTGTTCTGAAACCCTTTATAAATCGCCCCTCATTTTCTCATCTCCTGGCGGAGCGCTATCTACATTCTCTGAACCTCAACCTCAGAAAACTTCTTCTGCTGTAAGTTCCAATAAAGTTTATGCCTAAGTACCAGATGCGTTCTTTGGTCTCATGGCTGCACCAACTAGTGCCCTTCAGGAGTTGGGTTATAACAAGTATAGAGAAAGGTTTGCTCCTACACTAATGGTGGAAATGTAAATTGTAATATCTGCAAGTCACAGAATCTATTATGAAGATTTAAAATGTGCACATTCTATGACCCAGCATGTTCACTTCTTAGTATCTCTAACCTAGAGATCACTTGCACATAGAAATAAAAAAGGCACAACACATATGCTGAAGGCAACATTGCTACTAAATAAAAGAAAAAAAAAAAAAAAAAAAGGAAGTAATGTACATGTCGGAGGGAAAGGGAATGGTAAATTAAATTTTGTGTGTTGGTTTTGAGGACTACCATTCAGTATTCACATATAGGTTTGGAAAGAACTCAAAGATATAAGGTTGAGAGGAAAAAATAATCTACAAATATGTAAATACAGAGGAATTGGGAGCCACCGTCTAGAGACCCGGGCTTGTGAATGGTAACTGAAAAGGTTTTAGCCTAATATGTAATATTTTCATTTTTGTATGCATTATTATATTACTTATGTAATTTAAAGTTAATGATAGCACTTAAAATGTCTTTCGAGGAATACTCAAGAAAATCAGCAACACTGGTTGCCTCCGGGAGGCGAACTGAGTGACTGAAGGACAGGGATGGGAAGGAGACTTTTCACGGTGTATCTTTATATTTTTTAACTATATAATTGCACTACTTATTGGAAAAGTTAATTCTAAAAATTTTACATAAAAAATAAAGATGCCTGATCTCGTGGGAAAACACACAAATATAATAAAAATGTGACTACTACTAAGATACAGGTATGTGTTTGCTATGCAACAGTAGCACAGAGAAAAGGTAGCCTAAATAGATCTGGGGAAGTTCAGGAGAATTCCAGGTGAAGGTGCCACTGGAGCTGAGTCCTTGAAATATCCTATTTGATCATTTCTGGGTTGCTTCTCAGTGCGAGGTGCCCAGAGAGCTCTGAAATACATTCCCAAGATTATTTTCCATGGACTGGAGCATAAGTCTCCACTAACAGACTAGAGGAAGGCCGAAGAAGTAGATCGCCACCTAGGAGAAAGCAGAACGCTTACTAAACACAAGTAGTGCTTCGGTCCCTGACTTTCAAAGTGAGTCCCACATTCCTACTCTTTCTCTGGGCTAGAACAGCCCGCCCATTCCCGCTTTCCCGTGTAGTTTACCGCAGGAGTATGACTGACAGACCTAATAACCAATCGCCTATCTCTGTGTTCACTCAAGGCCCAGGCGTTTCCGTGCGTCGACGTCAGCGTGCTGACGTCACGAACCGGGTACTCTGGGCGCTCCCGGGGCAGCTGGCCGCGGGCAGTAGACTGCGCGTCACCTTCCGGGCTCGGCCCCCAGTCCGGCCCCGCCCAACCCCGCCCCTCCGCCCGCGAGTGCCCGGCGGGCGCCACCACGAAGCCGGTGTTCCTGGGCCAGTCTGGGGTGGCTGTCCCCGGAACCACCCGATGAGGTAGGCTGGGTTTCTAATCACCCTATTTGACAGGTGAGAAAACTGAGTCACCCGGCGTCACGTGACTTGCCCGGGGCTCACAAGAGACCAGCAGAAAAAGGCAAGCACTGGGCGTCTCGCCCGATTTGCTGAGCCCTGCGCAACCCCCCGCGATCCTCAGGGAAGGAGGAAGGGCCAGGAACGCTGTGTTTACAAAGGATACAAAAGTGAACTTGGGGAATGCTGAGCCTCACTTCCCACACGGCTTGGAACGGGATGTATGGGATGGATTGAAATAGTGAGGGCCGCGTGCCTCATCCTTAAGAGCCTTCCCGTGGGGTCCAGTCCTTGCTGTGCAGAGTGAGCCAGAATGGTGCCTGGGGGTGATGCGTGGGTTACCAGACGCCCTCGTCGTCTGCCACCGACCTCTTGTTTATCAAGAAAAGCTGTGTTCATTATATATATATATGTATAATATATAATGTATATGTTATTTCTTAAAGAACAACCCATGAATTTTATGCCTGTGATTTCAGTTTTGCCCACGCATGAATAGCTGGCCACTTTTTGAAATCTCAGTAGCATGCCTACTGTTTACTTAGGATTAGGAAGGGATTTTTATTTTTTCCTTCTTTCAGTTCAAACATAGGCTAGCATTGTGAAACTTTTCTCACCATCCTCTTAATAGCAGTTGCTCACCATGTTATTTGTTTTCTATTTCACAGATGAGATCACTGAATTCATCACTTGTCCCAGTAATAGTTTGGATAAGTTTAGCAAGGTAACAAAGTAACAGGTCTAACTTCTCAGATATACTGGTATTAGTCCAGTTTGTTTATCTTAGGTTCTTTGTTGGGATGAGTTCTGAAAGATAATTCCCATTTATGTACCATCTACCTATATGTCTTCTCTTTCTAGAAGCAGAATCTCACAAAGCAAAACTACCTATCGTAACTTTGCTTTATTTATGGGTTTTGGAAATAAGGTAGATAATGCATGCTTGTAAAATGAAAACATGTACTGTCCAATATAGAGAATAATAAGCATATGTATATTATATTTTGTACTGTCATGGGGAATTCTTTCTCTTTAAAACCTTGATCTCAAACCTTGATCTTTAAAGACTGTTATCACATAAAATTTAATTA
Source organism: Tolypeutes matacus (assembly GCA_026826555.1). Lineage (NCBI taxonomy): Eukaryota > Metazoa > Chordata > Mammalia > Cingulata > Chlamyphoridae > Tolypeutes > Tolypeutes matacus. The sequence goes on from JAKSZT010053769.1 coordinate 25,854,090, forward strand.
AATCAATTAAGTTAAAACCCTCTCTGAAGACTTTTCCTTGTGTTCATTAAAGAGTGGTGATTGTTACCATTTAAATTTTATTCATATGACAGTTTATCTGATGGATGCCTTTTCTATGCCATGCTTTGTTTTAGGTGTTGGGATTTGAGTGATGAACAATTTAGATAAGGTCCCTGCCTTCAAAGAGCTTACATTCTGGTGGAGGAGATGCAGTAAGCTTGAAGACAGATTAAAAAAGATAATTTTAGATAATGATAAATGCTTAAAAACATAAATAAGGGACTAGAGTGACTGGGATATATGGAGAAATATAGGTAGGGTGAGAAGGAGATATTTTGGGTGAGACCTGAATGTTTTGAATGAGTCAGCCATGGAAAGATCTGCAGGAAGTTTTCCAGGCAGAGGTAATAGTGCAAAGGAGCTAAAGGACAAGTGAGCTTGGCATGTGCCAGGGAGAGAAGGGATGGCAGTGTGGCTGAAGCAGGGGAGAGTGGTAGGAAATCACGGTGGAAAGGAGGGCAGAAGCCAGATGTATCTTGTATAAGAATTGCAGACAGGCAAAGGGAATATAATTTCTATATTGCAAAACCCTTTTTGTTCTCTTTTAGTAACATAGTCTCTGACCTGCTCTATTGCCTTATTTTGGTTATGAAATCATTGCAGTAGTTCATTATATGTATTTTTTCACCAGTGGTCCTCTTTCTTAAAAAAAAAAAAATGTTCTCTACCTCAAGCACTATGTCCCACAAAGTATCTTTCCTTTCCATTGTCTTTCTGAGCAGACCTCAGAGCCTCTGCTTGTCTTCAATTCCCTACTTTCACCTTCCCCATTCCTAACCATGAATCCTTTCCAATATTATCTTTATGTGTGTTCCCTTTGGAAAGGACTGGCAGCCAGCCCCTGCCCTTCTCCAAGCCGAGTTCTAGGAAATGGCATTGTCAAGTAGATTATCATTTTCCATTAGAATTTCTTTTATTGACCAGGGAACTAATGTCTGGTTTTCTTTAGTGTCTATGATGTGCCAGGTCTATTACATCCATTTTCATACGTCCAACAGTTTGCAATGATGAATGTTATCCCTTCTTGATAAAAAAGGAAACTTACACTTAGGGCCACACAGCTAGTACTGATAGAACCCCGATACTCAGGAATGCACTGTTTCCTTGAGTGTATAACAGCAGCAACAAATCTATTATTTAACATTTTTTTTATAGTGTGGCATTTTAGAGGTCATGTGATTCAGCCTTCTCAGTTAAAGGTGGGGCTGTAGAGGCCCAGAGAAGTTAAATGATTTTCAAAACATAAGGCAGATAAGGGTCCAAATGGGCACTAGTTTTTCCTTTGGCTGATTCTTAGCCTTGCATTTTTACTGCTGTTCTTCGTAGTCTTCCTTCATGAAAGCCCCATAGCAAGGGGTTTCTGATATATAAAAATATGATATTTTGACATGATGAACTTACTGTCCATAAACTCATAAAAGGTCAAAGGTCATTTTTAAAAAGGTAAGATAATACTGCTTGTTGAGTTGATCCTTTGCCTTTTCATCCCCCTCCTCTTCTCGAGCAGTAAGCAGATATATACTTTCTGGATGGATCGTTGATTTCTGTTAGTAGAAAGGTAGATGTGATTTAAATATGTCCTTTTTAAAAATATATATATTTTTATTATAGAAGTTGTGAACTTGCCAAACAATTACGCAAATATGCAGAATTCCCATACAACTCCCCTCCACCAACATATTACATTGTTGTGGAACATTTGTTACAGATTATGAAATAACATTATCAGACTATTACCATTAATTATGGTCTATAACATACATTTGGTATATTTTTTCCATATCCCTGTTATTAACACCGTATTTCTTTGACATTGATGCAAGAATATTACAATATTACAATGTTGTTAACTATAGTCCATAGGTTACATAATTGTATTTTTCCCATGCATTTCCATTGTCTTACCATCTTGTAATAGTAATGTATATACATTTGTTCTAGTTCATAGAAGAACATCCTTGTATTTGTACTGTCAACCACAATTCTCTTTCCCCTCTGGGTCGCTGTGTTATTCAGTCCCTAGATTATTCTCTAGCTTTCTTTATTTTATTATTTTCAAAAAAATTTTTAGGAGATACTGGGAATTGAACCAAGGACCTTGTGCAAGGGGAGCAGGCACTCAACTGCTCAAACTATATCTGTTTCCCTCTGGCTTTCTTTTAATTGACATTTACATCCCTAGATTGCCCTTTTCAGCCTCAATCCCATTTATAAACTAGCTGTGTTAGTTATATTCAGTATAATGAAAGTACCATGAACTTTATCCATTTCCACACTTTTACAGTCAATCTAACTAAAACTTCTATATACATTTAGCATCAGTACCCCTTCTCAGCCCTCATCCTATCTCCTAATAATCTATACTCTAGGTTTTAACTCCATGCATTTATTCTTCATATTTAGTTCATATTAGTGAGACCGTACAATATTTGTCCTTCTGTGTCTGGCTTATTTCATTCAGCATAATGTCCTCAGGGTTCATCCATGTTATCATTTGTGTCCCAATTTCACTTCTTACAGCGCAGCATAGTATTCCATTGTATGTATATACCACATTATGTTTATCCATTCATTGGTTGATGGATATTTGGGTTGTTTCCATCCCTTGGCAGTTGTGAATAACTCTGCTATGAACATTGGTGTGCAAATGTCTGTTTGCATCACAGTTTTCAGTTCTGGATATATTCCTATTAGAGGGTTTGTCAGATCATAAAGAAGTTAAATATTCAGCTTCCTGAGGAACCGCCAAACTGTCTTTCACAGATCCTGCACAATTTTACATTACCACCAGCTGTGATGGAGTGTTCCTATTTCTCCACATCCTTTCCAGCACTTACTTTTTTTTCTTTCTTTTTTTAGTAATGGCTATTCAGTGAGATGTGAGATGATATCTCATTGTAGTTTTGATATGCATTTCCCTAATAGCTAGTGATATTGAACATTTTTTCCCGTGTTTCAAAATGACCGTTTAAGCTAAAGTTTTGATTTCAGAACTGTCCAAAAAGGGGTTTAAAATGTGTTACTATTTTCCCAGACTTCACCTTATGCTTAGAAGTATGGAAATAATGCCTAGGGTTTGTTGGCTCATAGTTTCTGTCAGCAAGTGGAATTTCTTCCTATAATGGAGGAAGCCCTTAGGTCAGCTCAGTGATGTATTTTTCTTTTTTAGCAATATATTATCAGTTAAAAATAAGTAGAAACCAGCTTATGAATTATATCGTTGATAAATGGGTTACTATGTTTCTAAAATTTTAAAAAGTACCCAGTTTTTATTTTAAGATTTGCTTGTATTCATAATTATGATTGGGATATGACAGGCAAATAATAGTATGCTAATAAATAACCTAATATACTCTCTGGATGACAATGAGATTGTCTTCTTCATTAGTCAAATTAGAATAATGTTATTGGAATTAACACCTTCTTTCTTAAATGTTGGAAGATATCCACATGTAGGTAAAAGAGAGCTTTTGCTCTAGCTGTCTACTAGATATTTCGACCAAGTGCCTCTGTCCTTAAGGATTGTTCATGTAAGTGATGACCATGTTCTGTACATCTAGCCTGTTGTGACATGACCCCATAGTAAAGTCTATCTGTTCTCCTGCCATGGACCCGCTATTCCTGACTAGACTCCTTGCTTTACCCTTAAGCTTTCCAGCTTCAGTGCCTTTGCTTATGTTCCACCTAGACCCTGGAATGCCCTGTAGAGGGACAACTCCAATCCTTCACAGTTCTACCTGTCCTTCTAAGTTCATCTCAAATGCTGATTTTGTAATGAAACATTTCCTATGCCTCTTGAATGAATGCCTTATTTTTTCACAGCTTGGGAGTCTTGCTCAGTGACTCATTTTACCAACCTTGTTATCTTTGGTAATGTATTGTTACTTACATAGGGGGTGCAAATATATGTTGACTTAAGCTTAAAAGAGATTAACAAGTGTTACACATCTGAAGTTTTTGCAGATCAGAGAGCCTGTTGTTTTTTTTTTTTTTTTTTACAGTTCTGTTACTTCATTTTTTGAGAGAAGCACCAATATGCTTTTCTTGCTTTCACTCAACAGAACCTCTTTCCAGTTTTAGTTATGGGTCTGACTTCTACAGTTGCCATGTGATGTCTTGAGGGGAGATTTAATCTTTGGGACTGTAAATAATGAAGGGACATTTTCACAAATAAAGTCTCTGTGTTCATAGCATTGTAGAACAGTAACACTGATTCCACTTTTCAACATTAGAGTCAAGAAAACTGAGGCCCAGAGAGAGACCATGACCGGCCCAGGGCATCTTTATTACTTCCAGTGTGGTCAATACTCTTGGTTCATGGCAGCCGGGGCTTGTTGCAGGCTGTCTTTGGTTCTGGTGTCCTGTGTCAGAACTCCTGACAGCTTCTCATGAACGTAACAGCATAGTTCAGGCCTTTCTTGAGTGTTTTGCTTGCTTTGATTGTGAGTGGATGTCTATCTGGAAAATACCTCCTGGTGCAAGATCAGAGCAGGACTAAATTCCTGACCCTTGGGCTAGTTAAGTCTGGAGGGTGTTTCTGGGCAGACTTAGGGAAGTATCACTAAAACCTTCTCTTGCACTCCCTCTCATCACAGTTATCCAAAAAATAGCTTGGGGCCAATGGGGCATCCTTAGTATATTAAACCTGGAGTTTGGAGGATGGCCTACTACCTTCAAGTTGCAGAAATACACAAGTTCCCATGTCCTGTATTTTCAGGACTGTATAATTTTAAAATTTTGGGTATTACATGCCAAAGTATATTCTTTTCTGCTTTTTGTTTCAGGAAAATAAATCACAATTTTTTTTTTTAATTAACCACTGTCAATAAAGCCATGTTGGATTAACCATGTGAAAACAGGGACTTGCAAAGTATCTTTTCCTATGTGTGTGTCAAATTAAATTCATCAAAGCTAAAACAAGGAACTCTTGAGATATTAGTTTCTCCAACTAAGGTGAGAGTACCAACCAGGACTTAGTCTTGACATTATTGATGACTAACACACAAGGCTCCTTCTGTGCCAGGTGCTGTTCTTAATGCAGTATTGACATTTTGGCCTAGATAATTCTTTGTTGTGGGGGCTGACCTGTATATTATAGGATGCTTAGTAGCATCCCTAGTCTTATCCACCACATGCCAGTAGCACCTCACACAGTTATGATAATCAAAATTGTCTCCAGACATTTGGCAATGTCTCCTTAAGGGCCAGGTGGGGGTAGGGGATAGAACCCTCCCCCAACCCCTCTCCACTGAGACCCATTGCTTTATATGAAGTAATTTGTTCCTCACAACAGCCTAGTGAGGTAGGTGATATTATTGTTCCCATTTTACAGGAGAAGAAACTGAGACATAAGCCATTTTTCTAAGGTTACATAGCTAGTAAAGAGCAGTACTGGATGTTAAACCAGGTATGGTTTTGGTGAACCCTAGGCACCAACTATTACGCATCTAAAAGTCCCTGTAAACCAGGAGGCAAAGCAAATGCTGACAGGTATGTAAGTAATAGAGGTGGCTGAGTGACAGACTGTGGTGAATTGGGGAATGCATGTATTGGAAGAAGGAAGAGGCTGTTTAGCTCATTGTTGATCCAGTATTGCCAGAGTTGGCTAATTTCAAGAGAGGCTAGAAATCTACATTTTCTTTTTAAAAAAAATTTTTTTTTCTTTATTTTTAAAGAAATTTTAGATTACATAAATGTAAATGTTACATAAAAAATATAGGGCATTTTCATATACCCCCCCACCCCCTCCCACTCTTTCCTCCATTAACAACATCTTTCACTAGTGTGGTACATTTATTAAAATTGATGAACACATATTGAAGCATTGCTACTAAGCATGGTCTATAGGTTACATAATGGTTTAACCTTTGTACTGCACGATTTTATAAGTTTTGACAATATGTATAATGGCCTGTATCTATCATTGCATTGTCATGTAGAACAGTTCCAGTGTTCCAAAACTGCCCCCATGTTACACCCATTCTTCCCTCTACTTCCTCTCAGAACCTCTGGTGACTACTGCCTTAATGTTACAAGTTCTTCCATTACTAAAATAATAAGTTTACTTTAGTCCATAGTTGCATTCTTACCTTATGTTTATTTGTTCCTCAATCTTGAGGATTTGGGGATGGTGATGCTCACTCTACTTCCGATTGGGAGGGGTCTTAGATCCCATGGGGCAGATGGATAGAACTGTTTTGCTTGCAGTTGTAGATACTCTCTGTTTTTTGGGATGGGTGTTTTCCATCATCGCTCTTTTGTTAGTTGTCCTGGGTGAATCCTATGAACTGGTGAATAGGAGTTGGCAGCAACTCTGCTGAGATTCAGGGCTCAACTGGCATATGAACAGAACAAACATTTAAGTTTCTGGGACACATATTTAATGAGTATATTGCTAATTATAGGTTCAAATAAAAGGGGCAGAAGAACCATGTGTAGGAAAATTATAAATGGGTCTAATTCTGATACACTGGGGAGATAGGTTATCATGTATTCCAAGTTAAGGCCCACTGACAGGGTACTGATTTCCTTGAGTTGTATGTCCTTCCTATAGTGTTCAGATGCCTCTAGAATCCTCAGGAGCACCCCTGCTTGAGGCAATGTTTTCTGTGGCAGTTGGTGAGGTCCTTCTGAGATGTGCATAAGCGTAACCTCTAAAATGATACCCCGACTCACTTTGAAATCTCTTAGCCATAGAAACTCATTTGTATTTAATATTTTCCCTTTTTGGTCTAGGACTTTTTCCAAATGCATCACTAGTTGGTGCTTGGTAATAATCCCTTGGTGCCAGGGAGGCTCATCTCTGGGAGTCATGTCCCACGCTGGGGGGAAGGTAGTTTATGTACCGAGTTTGGCTTAGAGAGAGGCCACATTTCAGCAACAAGGAGGCTTTCAGGAGGCAACTCTTAGGCAATATATATTACTAGGCTTAGTTTCTTTTTTTTTTTTTTTTTACCGGGTACCGGGGATTGAACCCTGGTCTCTCCATATGGTAGATGGACGCCGAACCTCTTGAGCCACATCCATTTCCCTAGGCTTAGTTTCAATTTCAAAAGAACAAGGTTCATAAATACAGACATTGATATCAAGGGCCTGGCGTATTGGTCTGTCCTCCTTCACTAGGCACTGTCCGAATACTCTAGAGATTCTTGTCACTCTTAAGAGAATGTAGCAGGACTCCCAGGATGGCATTCAATATTCTGTTGGTTATTGTGTGGGTCTCCACCCACCCAGACAACACCCTATTATTACATGAACACATTCATATTCCATAGAGGCATGCCTCAGGAGCACCCCTCCGCACACATCCCCCACCCCCCCACCAACACCCTGCACCAATAATTCTCCCCTGCCACAGTTGCAACCGTTCTGCAATCCAACACCTCCTCAAAAACAAAGCCAAAAAATAAAAAAAAGATAAAAAATAAAATTTATTTTTCATTGTACCTTTCATTATTGTAAGACCTGTTATCTTTATGTATATTGACAGTTTCATCTGTATGTTCCCCCAGTGTCTTTTTTTTTTTTTTCCCACTTTATTTTCAAAGAAGTTTTAAGTTACAGAAAAGTCACATAGAAAATGTAGGGGATTCCCATATACCCCCCTCCCCCCACATACACACAACCTAACAATAACATCTTACATGAGTATGGTACATTTCTTAAAATTGATGAACACATATCTAAGCATTGCTACTAACTTTGGTCAATGGTTTGCATTATGGTTTACATTTTGCACTGTGCATTTTTATAGATTCTGATAAAATGTATAATGACCTGTGTCTGTGAATGCAAGATAACATAACAATTCCAATGCCCCCAAAATGCCCTATGTTCCTCCCCTCTTAACCTATGACCTAAGGTAACCACTAAGTTTCAGTTTTTGAAGAATAAGGTGCATTAATATTGAGGGCTTGACATACTGGACTGTTTTCTTTTAATAGGTACTGCCTATATACTCGAGGGATTCTTGCCCCTCTATTTGAAAATACAGCAGGACTCCCCAGGATGGGAGTTTAATGTTTTCTTGTTTATTGTGTGGGTCTCCACCCACTGAGATGATACCTACCCTGTGGCAACATGAATACATTCATATTCCATAGAAGTATGCCCTAGGTTCACTCTTTCCCACATATCGCCCTACCACTGATGCCCTGTATCAGTCACCCTCCACTACCATATTTGCCAAAAGAACATTCCCACCATTGTAGTTTCAACCATAGACCTACAAATCCCCAGAGTTCACCTGTTCCTTCCTCCAGCCCTTCCCACAGTTCCCCAACCTCACTACTCTGCTCACCCTCACATTCCAGCACCATTGGCCCCACTCACATCACTGCACCATTGTCACCACTGCCAAATCACCCCCTTCCTCCTTATCATTGGTTTACCTATTTTGAGCATCAGCTTACCAAACTCTACTCCCTTTCTGTATTCTGGTAATCTGTCTTCCAGACTGTAGCTCTATGAGTCTGCTCAGTATGCTTAGGTCATATCAGTAAAGTCATGCAATATTTGTCCTTTAGTGACTGCCTTGCTTCACTCAACATAAGATCTTCAGGATTCATTGACATTGTTGCATGTGTCAATACCTCATTCCTTCTTACAGCTGAGTAATATTCCATTGTATATATATACCACATCTTGCTTATCCATTCTTCTGCTGATGGACACTTGTGTTGCTTCCAACTTTTGGCAATAGTGAGTAGTGAATAGTGCTGCTGTGAACGTTGGTGTGCATATATCTGTTCATGTCCCTGCTTTCAGTTCTTCTCAGTATATACCCAGCAGTGGGATTGCTGGATCATACGGCATTTCTATAGTTAGCTATAGAATTATATAACTATTCTATAGATAGCTTCCTGAGGAACCACCAAACCTCCTCCACAATGGCTGCACCATTCAACATTCCCACCAGCAGTGGATGAGGGTTCCCTTTCCTCCACATCCTCTCTAACATTTGTAGTTCTCTGCTTTTGTAAAAAAAAGCTGCCAGTCTAATAGGTGTAAGGTGATATCTCATTGTAGTTTTGATTTGCATTTTCTAATAGCTAGTGATGTTGAGCATCTTTTCATGTGCTTTTTAGCCATTTGTATTTCCTCTTTGGAAAAGTATATATTCAAATCTCTCACCCATTTTTTAAATGGGTTGTTTTGTCTTTTTATTTTCGAGATGTAGGATTTCTTTATATATGCTGGATATTAGGCCCTTATTGGATAAGTGGTTCCCAAATATTTTCTCATATTGAATATGCGGCCTTTCATTTTCTTGACAAACTCCTTTAAAGGGCAAAAGTTTTTTTAATTCTGAGGAGATCCCATTTATTTTTTCCGTCATTGCTTGTGCTTTTGGTGTAAAGTTTATGAAACCATTTTCTACTACAAGATCTTGTAGATGCTTCCCTACCTTATCTTCTAGGAATTTTATGGTCTCGTCTCTTATATTTTTAGGTATTTGATCCATCTTCAGTTAACTTTTGCATAGGGTGTGAGGTGGTGATCCTCTCTCATTCTTTTTGCCATGGATATCCAGTTCTCCCAGCACCATTTATTGAAGAGGTCATTCTGTCCCAGTTGAGTGGGCTTGGCAGCCTTGTTGAATATCAGTCGACCATATGTGCAAGGATCTATATCAGAACTTTGAATTAGGTTCCATTGGTTAGTATGCCTATCCTTGTGCCAATGCCATGCAGTTTTGAGCACTGTAGCTTTGTAGTATGCTTAAAGTCAGGAAGTATGGTTTCTCCAATTTTGTTTTTCTTTTTCAGTATGTTTTTGGCTATTTGGTACCCCTTGCTCTTCCAAATAAATTTCATAATTGGCTTTTCCAATTCACTAAAAAAATGCTATTGTAATTTTAATTGGGATTGTATAAAATCTGTAAATCAATTTGGGCAGTACAGACATCTTATTGGTAGTCTTCCAATCCATGAACATGGACTGTTCTTCCATTTATTTAGGTCTTCTTTGATTTCCTTTAACAATGTTGTGTAGTTTTCTGTATAAAAGTACTTTGCATCTTTAGATAAGTTTATGCCTAAATATTTGATTCTTTTAGTTGCTATTGTAAATGGAATTTTTTTCTTGATTTCCTCTTCAAATTGCTCATTATTAGAGTGCAGAAATGCTACTGATTTTTGCATGTTGATCTTATATCCTGCCACTTTACTGAACTCATTTATCAGCTCTGGAAATTTTGTTGTAGGTTTTTCAAGACTTTCTAAGAATAAGATCATGTCATCTGCAAATAGTGAAATTTTTATTTTTCCTTTCCAATTTAAAAGCCTTTTATTTCTTTTTCATGCCTAGTTGCACAAGCTAGTACTTCTAACACAATGTTAAATAAGAGCAGTGACATGGGCATCTTTGTCTTTTCCAGATCTTAGAGGGAAAGCCTTTAACATTTCATCATTGAGTATGATGTTAGTGGTGGGTTTTCCATCTATACCCTTTATCATGTTGAAGAAGTTTCCTTCTATCCAATCTTTTGAAGTGTTTTTATCAAGAAAAGATGCTGTATCTTGTCAAATGCTTTTTCTGTGCCGACAGAGATGATCATATAATTTTTTTCTTTTGATCTGTTAATGTGGTGTATTATCCGGATTGATTTTCTTATGGTGAACTATCCTTGCATACTAGGGATAAAACCCACTTGATCATGGTGTATTGTTTGTTTGATGTGTTGTTGTATATGATTTGCAAGTATCTTTTTGAGGATTTTAGCATCTAAGTTCTTAGAGAATTGGTCTGTAGGTTTATTTTCTTGTGGCATCTTTATGTGGCTTTAGTATTAGGGTGATATTTGCATCAGAGAATGAGTTGGGCAATGATCTCTCCACTTTTGTTTTTGGTAGAGTTTAAGCAGAATTGGTGTTAGTTCTTTCTGGAATGATTGGTAGAATTCACCTGTGAAGCCATCTGGTCCTGAGCTTTTCTTCCTTGGGAGGTGTTTGATGACTAATTCAATCTTATTACTTATGGTTGATTGGTCTGTTGAGTTCATCAGTTTCTTCTTTCGCTAATGTAGGTGTTGTGTGTTTCTAGAAATTTTTCCATTTCATCTAAGTTATCCATCTTGTTGGCATATAGTGTTTCAACATATCCTCTTATAAAACTCTTTATAACCATGGAATAAGTGGTGATATGCCCTTTCTTGTTTTTTATTTCATTTATTTGCATCGTCTCTCTTTTTTTTCTTTGTTAGTCTAGCCAAGGGTTTGCCAATTTTATCAGTCTTCTCAAAGAACCAGCTTTTGGTTTTAATTTTTTCTAATGCTTTTTTTTTTTTTTTTTTCCATATTCAATTTCATTTAGCTCTGCTCTAATCTTTGTTATTTCCTTCTTTCTGCTTACTTTGGGATTAGTTTGTTCTTTTTCTATTTTCTCCATGTGTTCAGTTAGGTCTTTGAATTTAGCTCTTTCTTTTTTTAAAATATAGGCATTTATTAAATAAATTTCCTTCTCAGCATTGCTTTTACTGCATCCCATAGATTTTGATATGTTGTGTTCTCATTTTCATTTGTTTCAAGGTATTTACTGTTATCTTTTGCAGTTGCATCCTTGACCCAGTGATTGCTTAAGAGTGTGTTGTTTAACGTCCATATCTTTGTGCCTATTCTGGTTCTCTTCCACTTGTTAATATCCAACTTCATTCCATTGTGATCAGATAAATTACTTCGTATAATTTCAATCCTTCTAAATTTGTTGAGACTTGTTTTGTGTCCTAGCATGTGGTATATCCATATGCACACGAGAAAAATGTATAATCCTGCTGTGTTCGGGTGTAATGTTCTGTATATGTCTGTTAGGTCTAGATCCTGAAAGTATTTATTCAAGGTCTCTGTTTCTTTATTAACCCTCTGTCAAGATGTTCTGTCTAATGGTGATAATGGTATATTAAATTCCCCCACTGTATTTGTAGAGACATCTATTTCTCCTCTTAGTTTTTCCATTGTTTGCCTTATGTATTTTGGGGCACTCTGGTTAGATGCATAAGTATTTATGATTGTTCTTTCTTCTTGATATATTACCCCTTTTATTAATATATAGTGTCCTTCTTTGTCTCTTACAAAAGTCTTACATTTAAAGTCTATTTTGTCTAATATTAGTATAGCTACTCTTGTCCTTTTTGGTTATTGTTTGCATGTAAAATCATTTTTCAACCTTTTACTTGAAATCTCCTTATGTCCCTGTGTCTAAGGTGAGTTTCTTGTAGATAGAATATAGATGAGTCATATTTCCTTAGCCATTCTGTGAATCTCTTTTTTTTTTTTTTCAAGATTTATTTTATTTATTTCTTCCTACCCCCTCGTTGTTTGCACTTGCTATGTCTGTTCATCTTCCTTGTTTCTTTAGGAAGCACCAGGAGCCGAACTCAGGACCTCTGATGTGAGAGGGAGGTGCCTAATGCCTGAGCCACCCCCACTCCCTGCCTCATTATGCTTTTCCTCCCATGGCTCTTGTTGTGTCATCTTATTGTGTCAGCTTGCCGCGCCTGCCCATCACGTCAGCTCACTGTCTTTGTTAGGAGGCAGTGGGAACCTCTACTCCTTGCTTTTGTTGTGTCTTTCATTACGTTTTTCTTCTTGTGTCTCATGTTACATCGTTTTGTAATGTAAGTTTGCCATGCCTGCTTGTCGTGCCAGCTTGCTGTCTTTAGGAGGCACTGGGAACTGAACCAGGGCCCTCCCATGTGGTAGGCAGGAGGGAGCTCAGTCGCTTGAGCCACATCCACTTCCCTGTGCCTTTTGATTGGAGAGTTCAATCCATTAACTTTCAATGTTATTACTGTCAAGGCAGTACTTACATTAGCCATTTTTTCTTTAGGTTTATACATATCATTTTGTTTTAGCTCTTTCCTCTTTTTTTTTTTACTGGGAGGTCCCAGGGATCGAACCCAGGTCCCTCCATATGGGAGACGTACACTCAACCATTTGAGCCACATCCGTCCCCCCTCATTTTGTTTTTATTTCTCTTTTTATCCTTTTAGTTATTTTACTAATAATTTTCCTTTTGATATTCTCCTCCAACCCTCTCTCTCCTGTATTTTTCCTTTCAACCTGCAGCACTTTTAGTATTTCTTGAAGGGCAGGTCTTCTGTTGAAGAACTCTCTTTATTTCTGTTTATCTGTGAATATTTTGAACTCTTCCTCATTTTTGAATGCCAGCTTTGCTGGATACAGAATTTGTTGCTAGCATTTTTTTTTCTTTTAGCGCCTTAACTATGTCATACCACTGCCTTTTTGACTCCATGATTTCAGATGAGAAATCAGTGCTAATCTTATCGGACTTCCTTTATATCTGATGGATCTCTTTTCTCTTGCTGCTTTAAGAATTCTCTCTTTGTTTTGAGCGTTAGACAATTTGATAAGTATGTGTCTTGGGATAGGCCTGTTAGGATTTATCTTGTTTGGAGTTAGCTGCACTTCATGGACATGTACATCCATGTCCCTTAAAAGAGTTGGGAAATTTTCAGCTATTATTTCTTCCATCACTACTTCTGCCTCTTTTCCCTGCTCATCTTCCTCTGGGATGCCTATAATGCATATGTTTGTGTGTTTCGTGTTGTCATACAATTCCCTGAGTCCCTACTGATTTTTTTCCTATCTTTTTATCTATCTGTTCTACTATCTGTGTGATTTCAGATGTTCTATCTTTGATGTCACTAATTTTTCCTCTGCCTGTTCAAACCTGCTATGTGCGTCCAGCCTATTTTTAATTTCTTGCATTGTGCCTTTCATCACCATAAAATCTGTTCTTTGTAAGTATGTTTACAATTTCTTCTGTATGTTCCCCCAGTATCGTCTTAATATCCTTTATCTGTTCCTTCGCTTCATTAAGTTGATTCATGATATTTGTTTTGACATCCTTGATTAGTTGTTCCACATTCTGTGTCTCTTTCTGTTTTTTAGTTTTTTCATTAGACTGGGCCATGTCTTCCTGTTTCTTAGTATGGCTTGTAATTTTTTGCTGGTGTCTAGGCATCTGTTTATCTTTTGGGCTTATTCAGTTCATTAGCTTGTCTTTCTACTTTAGGGCTTTATTTCTTTTTGTTTTGTGTTAAGGGTCCTCTTTGACACTTGGTTCCACCTTTTCTATATTCTTGTAGTTGTCCTTGTTCCCCTGAAAAAATGTTAAGGCCATAGAAAAGGAAAGAAAGAAGAGAAAAAGGATAATAATAAATAAAAGATAGAAAAGGAACCAAAAGAACCAGGACAAACAATAAGTAATAAGAGTGAAAAATCATAAAAAAATAAAAAGGAATAAGAATAAAAAAGGTGGAATGAAGAAAAAGAAACAAGAAAAAAAAATAGAATAAAAAAAGACCGGAAAAATGAGATGACAATGAAGACCAAACAAGACAAAGTGGAATGAAAGAAAAGCAATGGAAGAGTGAAAAATGAAAGGAAGAAAATAAACAAACTAAGGAGAAAAAAAGGAAAAAAGAAGGAAAAGAAAAAAAGGAAGCAAAAAAAAAAGAAAAACAAAAAACAAAAAAACCCCAGGAAAAGCAGGCTTCCCTCCTAGGCCACTAGATACTGTCTCAGGCTGCCAATGCTCACAATCAGTCACCCTTTGGCCTGCCCTCCGTGGATAAGGTTCCTGGTTTTAGAGAATAAAATAAACAAAAAACAATAATAATAAAGAAAGAAACAATATAAAATAAATCAACCTAAAAAAACCCCAACTCAGTCTATAAGTTCCTTCTCAGGAGGTGTCGTCTGGGTGCCTGACAACTCACTGATTGCTCTCTGAATCCCTTCTCTTCAGGGCTGGTTGGTCTTTTTACAGCACCTGGGCTGCCTCTTCCCACCTCTTTATGTCTCAGGTTGGTTAGGCTTTTTTTTTTTTTTTTTTTATGAGGGTACCGGGGATTGAACCTCATATATGTGAGGCAGGTGTTCAACCACTGAGCTAAACCCACTCCTCCACTTAGGTAGGCTTATGAAGGCTTTGTTACCTCTCCCCACTCCTTTTTCCCTCAGGTCAGTTTGACTCCTGACAGTTTGCTGACTGTCTCTCCTGGCTTCCCACTGTCCCAGGTGTTGGGTACCTGTGAGCCCACCCCCTCACTGACCCAGTTCCTCTCTGTCCCAGGGTGGGTCGGTATAACAGCCTGTCTGATCAGCTCCCCGCTCCCCACTCCCTGGAGCCACTTCAGGGCTGGCTGTCCTTTTCTTTCTTTCTTTTTTTTTTTTCCTCTCTGTTCTGTTCGCCCTATCTCCCCTTCCCCCTATGCCTCTCTTCTCCTGAGTTTGCTGGGTGCTGGTCCCACACCTGTTTGCTCTGTAGGTCCCCTACAAAGGTATCTCTTTCACCCTCCAGTGCTGGCTGGCTTCAGCTGAGATTTAAAGTGGGCTTAGCTGGCCAAATTCACTGAAGAGAAACCATTCTCAGCCCTCCACCAGACCCTTCCTCCTCCCAGGGAGGAGCACCTCCTTTCCCCTCTCAGTTGGCTGCAGTGAGCCAGGGGTTTTATCGAGGCTGTTTGCCTTGAGTGGGGGATATGTGCCATTGCCAATCTCAGGGGCAAGTAAATCATGGTTTTTGTTTTGGCATCTTCATCTCTGTCCCTTTCCCTCCTGGATGATGTGCAGTACTCTCCTGATCTGCAGATCCCCAAAGCAGCTCCCTCGAACAACTTTTTGCCCTTCCTCTGTTTTTTTTTTTTTTTTTGTGAGAGAGTTGAGCCCTGCCTATGTACTTCGACGCCATCTTCCCGGATGTCCCTAGATTTTCTTTATGTGCAAAGCTTCCAGTTTTTAATATTAGCAATTAATTCAACTTTTAAAACACGCTGTGTAAGCCAACAGATAAACACATACCACCCTACATATATGGACAAGATTTGGCTCCAGACCATCAGTTTGTAGTCTATTTGTATAGACTACTCAGCATTGTGACATTATAGGGAAGTGTCCTTCATTTAATGGGGGAAATGAGGTAGGTTCTATATGGGGGAAAAATGACACTGTCCTAAAGGGAGGCCAATGCAAAGTACCAAAAATGGTTGGCTTTTTTAAAGGGTATTTATTTGGGGTAAAAGCTTGCAGTTCCAAGGCTAAGAAATGTTCAAATCAGAGCATCAGCAGAGATGCTTTCTCATTAAAGTCAGCTACTGTTGATCCTAGCATCCTGCCACATGGTGAAGGTGGCCACCCTACCTTTCCCTTCAGACACTCCTGTCTCCTGGAGCTCAGCTGTGGGCAACCAGGCATAGGACTGGTCACTTTCTGGGCCTCCTCTATCAGTCTCTGGTTTCTTTTCCTCGGGGCCTCAGCTATTTGAGCTTCTTTTTTTCCTGCAGTCCTCTCTCTCACATAGCAGGATCAACAAATTATGACAGCTCCCTTTTCATGTGTGTGTCCGTTTTTATCAGAGGGTGGAGACTCAACCTGAGTCATGCCTCACTGATATAGCCCAATCAAAAGAGTCTAACACCCACAGGAATAGATTAGTTCAAAAACATAATATTTCTCTTTTGGGGATTCATAAAAGAACTTCAAACTGTCACACACACCCTTCATTGAAGGCTCTGGAAATGAGGATGGGTGGGGTCAGGATTTCTAGACTTGAAATGGATGGCTTACTTTCTCTTCAACCCCAAGGAATATAAGAATTAAAGCTGACAATTAGCCACACTTAAATTTTTAATCCTTTGCTGGTCAATGCAGATTCACCTTGAAAGTTCTATACTTTTAAGTTCTGTTTCTTTCATGATTTCTATTTGTCTAGGAGTTAAAATAGGTATTGTATGGGACTTTCAAAAAATATAAATTCCGGAATTAAATGGCTGACTCCTGGAGAAATGAACCACAGCCATATCTTACTTTGTTGACATCCAGTGACCAGTTGAGTTCAGGTTTTGATCTGAATGACCAGGCTTTCTGCCTACCTTTTGGTAGTAGATAGTGGATTTCTGCTGAGCTGTTGTACATTTTCCTGATCCTTGGGACCATGGCCTTCTCGGTGTAGGCTGTGTACCGTCAGCCTCTTGGTGTGAAAGGCAAGCTCACACTTCCGTGCTGACTTTTCACGACCTTCGTAATCTGTCCACATACTTCCACTCCAACTTCAGCTGCTATATTTTTCATTTTAGGAAAATCAGGTTGATACCATATGGAGAATATTTTAGAGATGAGTTAGACTGAATTATTGGAACAATTTGCATGAGAGATGATTGGGAAAACAGTGAAGATTATTAGAATTGACATGGTCACCATTTAGGTTTATTTGTGGGATGGAACCAACAGCAGAATCAAATTTATTAAATTTTCTTAATAACTGCTGTAAACAAGATCTTGGTTAATTATTGTTACTTAATCATTTTTAGAATACTTTTAGGTAGTGTATGTATATCAATATCAGTACTTTCCATCATTCTTATTTTTCATTTTGACTTTGTGATTGCTTATCCCTTTTGTTAAACTATTTGAGAACAAATTTTTCTAAAATGGCGCTAGTTTCAAACCTTTATTGAGAACCTTGTGAGCTTAAGGAGATGCTACGACTTGTGATAGCCTCTGCCTCTGTAACACATTCCATGAGCCTGTTCTCGTTATTAGCCTGTGAAGTATACTCTACTTTGAGGGTGTATTAGCACAAGTGGTCCTTGTTTATGTGGTTTTGTTTTCTGACACACAGATTGTTAAAGATGATCCTGGAGGCCATACTGGGTTGCTGATCTCTTGAGGGACTGATTATTTCAGCAACTGTCTAAAAAGTCTGAGGAACAAAGAGGAAAAGAGTACTGGTATTTTTTTAAACCTAGGCATCAAGATTTTGAGATTGGCTTCCCCTGTCACATGCACGAAGTTTTGAACTGCAAACCTTCCTTTATGGTAGGGGCTTTTTTGATGTGCCATCCTTGTCTATCAAATGATAAGAGAGAACTTGTGTAACTTCTGCCTGTTAGTAGATATTCCCAGGCTTAGATATGAATGGTAATCCCTTTTATTGACTTGCTCTATGTTGATGTCACATCTTCCCTAGCATTGTTATTGGTATGCTAGTTCCACCATCTACAGAGCCACCAGAATTGCAGTGAGTAAAAGATGGCTCCTTCTGCTAGGGGAGCATTTGCAAGAATCCTTATCGCTTTGCTTCCAGAGAAGGGGTCTGGTCTTGTTGAATGAAGGGAAACCTAGTTTGTCTTTGAATAGCGGAGTTGCTGTACACTCATCAGCCAGCTCCTTGGAATTCAGCTTCTGTTTTGTCTTGAGAAGATAGATCTGGGGAGACCTATGAAGAATGTGTGATGAACACATTTTTAATTCTAATCTTTGGCATAAAGAAGGACAGTTACTAGAAGGAGTTACTATCCAACATTTCCTCTCTTCAACTTGTTATTCTCCTGTGCCCTTTTGGCCACCTTCTTAAAATTCCTAGGAGAGCAGATCAGTAAGACTGCCAGTTCTGTGCTGGAGTTGATGGCATTTGTTTGGTAATTGCTGTAGGAAGTGACAATATGTTGTGCAGAGATGTCCTCATACCCAATGGAAAATATTTCAAGTTCATTAATTGAGGGACCTTCATCTATCTAGGTAGTAATACAACTGTGATTTCCATCATTGTGAAAGCTGACAACACATCTCTAAGAGGAAGCTTTAACCTTTCATCAGACTCTGTACACTAAGGAGCGACAAGTCCCCTCTGTGTGCCTGTTTTCTGATGGCTAATGTACCAATGAAATCAAACTGGGGAAAATAGTGATAACTCTGTAATAATAACCATCAGGCTTTGTGTAACTGATTTATTGTGACTGTAAGAAGAAAAAAAAAAGGCTAAAGGGCAGTTTTGGCCTGTGGGATCAAGGAAAAGTTCTGGGAAAAGATAGACTAGTCAGCAACCAAAAAATCAGCAATCTTTTTCATGTTTGGAGGTGACCTAATTTTTCTCCTGAAGGAAAATAGGGTAATTGATGAATAGCTTTTATGAATTTTAAGATTGAGAGAGAAGAGTTTTTAGGTGAGCTGCAGGGAAAAAATTTGAATGGAGAAGTTGGGGCTGAAGCTGAGAAAGGAAACAAATAAAAAAGCTTGCACAATCAATATGAGCACAGATGTAAGAGAGAGGCAGTTGAAGCTAAAGGAAGGTAGTTATGGAGAATCATTTATCCCACTTATTCTGGGACACCTGACAGTAGTTTCTGAAAAAGATGATTAAAAAAATAAAAGAATACTTTTGTTCCCCAGAGCCCATTTTAAGAGAGACTTTAATTGAACCAATGATGAGATGTAGCTACAAATGCCAGCCACCTGCCTCAGCTGATGATGGTAAAATGACTGACTACTAAGTCCCCACGTTGTTGATCCCTGTAGGGCTAGTGAGCTGACCGGTTTTGTGGATTATCCAACATGACTTTGACCACTCTATGACATGCTGCCATTAATCAACCCATGATCTATGGAAGAACAAATATACATTATTAAGTGGCTTTCCTCTCTTCAACTTGTTATTCTCCTGTACGAAACCCATGGCACAGTTAATATAAAAAAACATACACTTGTTTTTTTCTCCCTCTCTTCAGTCATTCCCTTGTATTATTTATATATCTGCCTCCTCTACTGTATTTAACTTGTGCTGAGAACAGGGGGACTCTTGCATTACCTTTATTTTTTTTTTTTCAACTTTTTATTCTAAACAATTTGAAACTTACCTGAAAGTTACAAAAATAGTGCAAACAGAATATAGAGAATTTCAATATATACCCTACGCAAATACCTAGATTTACAAACTTTTAATATTTTGCCACATTTGTTATATCATTCTATCTATATCTCTATGTTCTAAGCATTTGAGAGTAGGTTGCATACATCATGATTCCTTACACTTAATACTTCCATATATATTTCCTAAGAACAAAGATGTTCATATGAAATATAGTATCAAGTGTAAGAAATTTAACTTGTTGTAAAGCATGCAGTTTTTTCATTTGTCTCAATCATTTCCTTTTGCATATTTTCTCCTCCAGTTAAGGGTCATGTGTTGCATTTTTTTTTTTTTTTAATTTTAATTTAATTTAATTTTATTTTATTTCTAGGTAATGGGGACCGGGGATTGAACCTGGGACCTTGTATGTGGGAAGCTAGCGTTCAACCACTGAGCCACATTGGCTTCCCCGTATTTTTTTGTTTCTTTGTTTTTTTTTTTTTTTTTTAGAAGGTCCCAGGGATTGAACCCAGGACCTCACACATGGGAAGCAGACGCTCAATCACTTGAGCTATATCTGCTCCCCCACTCATTTTTTTTTTTTAAAGATTTATTTATTTATTCTTTCCGCCCCTTGTTGTTTGCGCTTGCTGTCTGTTCTCTGTGTCTATTCGTTGTGTGCTCTCTGTGGCTGCTTGTCTTCTTTTTTTTTTTTTTTTTTTTCAGGAGGCACCGGAAATCGAACCCAGGACTATGTGTGAGGGAGGCACCCAGTCACTTGAGTCACCTCCGCTCCAAGCAGGGGCTTGTTGAGTCTCTCATTATGTTTTCTTGTTGTGTTTCCTCATTGTGTCAGCTCGCCATAGAAGTCTGTCACGTCAGATCGCTGTCTTGTTTATCTTCTTTAGGAGGCACTGGGAACCGAACCTGGGACCTCCCACGTGGTAGGCAGATGCCCAACTGCATGAGCCACATCCGCTTCCCTACCCCCATTCCTTTTAACAGCTGAATAATATTTCCATTGTATGTATATCCCACATTCTATTTAGCCATTCATTTATTGATGGACACTTGAGAGTTGCTTCCTCCATTTGACTATAGTGAAAAATGCTGCTAGTAACACTGGTGTAGAAATATCTGTTTAAGGCCCCACTTTCATTTATTTTGGGTATATGCCTAGAAGTGGTATAGCTGGGTGTATTAGTCAGCCAAAGGGGTGCTGATGCAAAATACCAGAAATCTGTTGGCTTTTATAAAGAGTATTTATTATGGGTAGAAGCTTACAGTCACCAGGCCATAAAGCATAGTTACTTCCCTCACCACAGTCTATTGCCTTGTATTGAGACAAGATGGCTGCCGACGTCTGCCAAGAGTTCAGGCTTCTTGGGTTCCTCTTTTACCAGGGCTTCTGATGTGTCTAAGGAGCTGTCTCTATTCCTCTGTGTTCTTCTTCTGTGTATTCACTTCCCGGACTTCAGCTCAAAACCCCCTTGCATCCTTCTTCTCCATCTCTTTCCTTCCCCAGACTCTGCATCAAAACTCAGCATCAGAACTCTAAACTCTGTCCTTTGCCATGTCTTTTATCTGTGAGTCCCCACCCACCAAGGGGCGGGGACTCAACGCCCTTCTGACTGGCCCAATTAAAGCCCTAATAATAATTTAATTAAGTAAAAGTAAAACCTCTGAATCCAATACACTCTAATACATCCAGAGGAAAAGACCAGTTTACAAACATAATCCAGTATTTCTTTTTGGAATTCATCAATAATATCAAACTGCTATACCAGGTCATATAGTAATTCTATATTTAACTTTCTGAGGAACTGCCAAACTGTTTTCCACAGCATCTGCACCATTTTACATTGCCACCACAACGTAGAGGGTTCCTATTTCTCCACATCCTCTCCATTTTTTAAATAGTAGACGTTCTAGTGGTATGAAGTGGTATCTTATTGTGGTTTTGATTTGCATATCTGTCATGTTTAATGATGCTGAACATCTTTTAATGTGCTTATTGGCCATTTTATATCTTTTTTGGAGAAATATGACTTCAAGTCCTTTGCCCATTTTTAATAGGTTGGTTGTCTTTTTGTTGTTGAGTTGTAAGAGTTCTTTATACATTCTAGATACTAAATCCTTATCATATTTGTGGTTTCCAACTATTCTTTTTCTCATTCTCTTGGTTGTCCAGAGACCTTTAACGTTTTCGAAGCTTTAAGAATAACATTCCTGCTAGTTTTTGTTTGTTCATTAAAACTTTTGTGGTTGGATGGAACCCTGGAGCATCTGTCATGTTGGTTGTTAATACCTTCCACTACATTTTGAATCCTTTGAAATGTCTACTTGGGGCTTTAAACATTGTAGGTGCATATTGTTAAATAAAATGGGAACTCTTTATGTACTTTTGTAAGGCCCACACCATAGTTATTTTCTGTTCTGTACATCTTTTATGGAAAGAAAAGATTATATGTAGACCTCATGGCTGTAAATTCCATCTATATGTTGATGACTTCCAAGTTTTTATCTCTAGCTTAGACCTCACCTCTGAACTCCTGACTCATATCCAATTGCTTACTTTATCTCCACTTATCTATTAATAAGCATCTCAAAGTTTCTATGTCCAAACAGAACTGACCTTCTCCCTCAAGGCTGCCCTCCTCTTCCTTCCCCATTTCAGAATTTAGCAACTCCATCCTTCTAGTTTTTCAGGCCATAAATCTTGGTGTTTTCCCTCAGTCCTCACTTTTTGTGATCTCACTTTCTGTGATCTCACTTTCTGTGATACCTCATGCCCAGTCTATCACCAAATGCTCTTTACTCTGTATTTAGAACCAAACACTTCTCACCACTTGCATCACTCTGGTCTGCTAAATATATCATCTGTCTCCTGAATGACTGTCATAGAATCCTAACCCGTTTCCCTGCTTCTGTGCTTCTGTCAGCAGAGCAGCCAGAGAGCCACTTAAAGCTTCAGCCAGATCATGCCCCTCTTCTACTGAAAACCTTCCAGTATCTTCCCATCTCAAAGTAAAAGTCCTTACAGTGGCCTGTATGGTTCCACAGGCCCTGGCCCCTCATGAACTTCTCTATCATTATCTTCCTCTGCTTCTCTCCTGTTCGTTGTCTCTTGCACTTAGCTCCGGCCACAGTGACCACCGGACTAAACTTCCTGCATGGCCACTCCATCCCTCCTCAGGACTATGCCATTATTTTTCCCTCTTCCCGCTGTGCTTTTCCTCTAGAGAGCTGTGCAGCATTACTCCCTAACCTCCTGCAAGTCTTTGCTCAAATGCTACCTTCTCAATGAAGTCACCCTGACTACTCAGTTTAAACTGCAACACTCCCACCTCTCTTTTAACTTCTCTCTCCTCCTCCTAGAAATTAAGCTCCTTGAGAGTAGGCACTGCTGAATCCCCAGTGCCCAGAGGAGAACTGACATTTTTTTTTTGGTGCTCATTTGTGGAGTAAAGGAAGTAGATGTGGTATATTCTTGGGCAGGCTTTGAATTTTCAAAACAATGAAGAGCATATCTTACCTCTTAAAATAGACATCCAGGCTCAGCTTCTTGGTATTTGTTTTAGGTGTGCCTCATGAATTGTGAAAATACCGATATGCATTTATCCGGCCATGTTTAAATTTTAATAGTCCTCTCTCTATATAAATTATATATCAAATAAACATTTGCTAATATTTTTTATGTTACTATCAGAAATATCATTTTGAAATAGTTTTTGTGGGAATAGGCTTGGACTTGGGAGATAAATTAGTTTCTGTTAAAGGAGTAACTTAAAATCACCATCCTATGTTTTTCAGCTTTTATTTTTCCAAGTCATTGATTTTAATTTATAAATAAATCTGAGTCTTAAAGCAGATTGTTGAAAGGTTAAATTCTGTTTATGTGCACACGGTAATTTTCCTCTGCTGAGATATTATCAGTAATCATTGAATGATAGAAAAAATGATTTGGCTAGAGTGTTAATAGACAGCCTTGAATGTATGTGGGTGGGAAAGAAAGAAAGCAGCAAAAAGTGAGCATATTCATCAGTATGGGATAAAAGCATTAATTATATCCTAAACAGCTCTATATACAGAATATGCTAATATTATGGCTGCCCATCAATTAGATGGTATCTGACTGGTATCTCTAGAAGCTCCCAAAGAACAACTTTGTACCAGATGATGTGATTGAGGGCCATCAGGAGAAGCCTAGACGTCCACCTCCCAAAAAAGCTTACTGGCACCATTATTTGGGTCTGAAGCCCACCCTCCTTGTAGATGGAGAAACCTGATTTTATTGGCTTCTTTTCACAAAGCGCCTCTGGGAATGACTGTGCCTTGAATGTGTACATTCCGGTCTCAGACTTTACAGTGAGTGCCTTAACTGTCATATAGACTGAATATTTACTATTCAACCTGACCTGCCTATTGTTTAGCCACACGAAATATCGAAGTTTAATCAGAAGCCTAGAATTAGAAAAGGGTTAGAGGAGGCAGGCAAAGGGAATTATTAACTTAAGTTGTTCAGTGACAGAAAGCACTGATGATACCCCAATGTGATCTTGTTAATCAGGAATAATCGGGCCAGTGGACTGGAGATATTTAAATCTGACAGGAAAGGTGCCACACCCCACCCGGAGAGTGCCAGGGTGGACACAACCACCATTTGCTTGTGACACGCCTTTTCCTGTGTTTTCCTGACTGATCCTTCCCCCTTCTAATGGGAACCTTTCCTCTTCTGTTGGAAAATTCTTCTGTTGGAAGAATTTTAACTGCTTGACTTAGGAAAGATTTAATTTTTATTTGCAGTAATACCAAACAATTGCCTGGGTGATTTTATATAAATCCGATATAGATTTTTAAAAATTTATTACTTTGAAATGATTGATTTTTTTTTTTTCCCCGATTTCTCTAAACAGTATTTTCCCATTGCTCCAACTACTAATTTGTATGTGAGTGATGTGTTGGTGTTTTAAAATTCATCCTGATGGGCCAGATTTTTGAAATGATTTGTCAAACATCGTATTTAACCTGGAGCGTATATGGCATAAAGTTATCTGTGGCCTAAATAAATTGTCAGCATAATGGAGTGTTCAGTTTACTAAAGAAAGGTGTGTTTTATCTTGGTTTTATTAAAGTTCCTGTAGTGCTTCGTAATGATAGTTCTCCAGCTCAGGAATTTATGTAAATGCTTCAATTCTCTAACTTTGCCTACTGCCAGTTCTTTTTTCCCAATGATTATCTTTTAGTAACCTTTATAAATTCACTTTGGTAGAGTTCTACCAGATCTTTACTTTCCATACTAAAATTGACAAACTTCATAGCATCAGGCACATAAAGAAGTGCATTTTTCTTTTCTTTTTTTTTTCTTTTAGAACATCTTATCTACAAACTAACTTTGAGATGTTTAAAAAATATAGGCAGCCTCATTTAAGCAAACATTTTCATTTAAGCAAAAGGCAGAACTATTTTATATTATTAAATTTTGAATAAGTGGTTGAATTTAACATATATTAACTCTGGAGAATTTCCAGGTTTTCTTAGGTATGGCATAATTTTCACCATCTCATACTGGTGCCTTTGGAATATGAAGGTATCTGTCTTGCTGTGTTTTTTTATTAGTCTGAATTAGCTTCCTCCCCACTTTGTCCTCTTCTCTATGCATGCATGTTTATTTTCAAAGCCTCTGTGGTTTTGGATTATCTTACCTCTTTCCTATACTGGCAGGTTGTATTTATAAATGTCAGGTTATTCCTTCACAACCCCATTCCCCACTTCTAAGTGCTTTATCTTGTGAACTGAGGGCTTAAACAAGACCTTTACTATCACAAAGTGGAATTTGTAGGCGAAGAGCCGGCTTAGGCTGCTTTCTGCCCCCCCACAGAAATTCAGTCTCAGGATAAAGTGGGCCCATCATTGAGCCATAGCTGCTGAAGCAGATGGTGTCTTCAAAGATTCTTAAAACCCACAACTGCATCCCAGGGGCCATTGGAACGCCTGTTGATCTCCATCCTATTTCCTTACTAGGAATCTGGGGTGAGGCAAGGTGATGCAGGGGGAAAAAAGTGAATTTTAATCCTAAAACATATCTTGAAATAGATCAGGGGTTCTTAATCTTTTTTTGTTCCACGGATCCCTTTGCCAGTTAGGTGAAAACCATGGACCCCTTACTAAGTCCGCACTATGCTGTGTATTATTTAATAAATATATCACACCTGCACCAACATGTCCCCACAAGAATAATGTTTTTCTGATTTCAATTCAAGCTCACGGACCCCTTGTTAAAAACCCCTGCTTTAAATGGCAGTATCCTTGTAATACACCTACGCCTTAGCTTCTTTCCCTGTAAAATAAGAGAGTGGAAATAGAGCAGGGTGATAAGCTCAAATGCCTCCAGTATAGGCTGAGACTGATGGCAAAGCAGAGAGTGCATGCTAAGGAGGTCAGTGGCTTCTTGGCTTTATTATAATGGTGAGGGATGGGGTCTGGTAATCTTTTTACTTTTCAAGAGAAGCTGGAAATCTGGAAGTTCATATGAAAATTCATTATTTATGTTAGTAATTCATTCAAAATCCTTAGAAACAATATATAAGACTAAGCAAACATGTTTCTGAGCCAAATTTGCTCTCTAGGTCTTTAATTTGGACCTCTGGATAAATGATAAGACCTTTCTGAATTAAATATTTTTAGTGTCTGTTATTGTGATATTTTTTTTTTTTTTGAAAGAAAACTGCTTCCACCAGCAGTAACTCAAAAAGAAGTGTAGGTGGTTGGATTGAGAAGGCTTGGTTTGGCTGCCCAGGAAGGAACGAGAAATTGTCAGATTTCTGTAAAACACTTGGAGTGGTAGCTGTTGCTCCATAACAGCTGGTATTTACTATCTGGGTAATATCAGTTCTGTGCTTAAGCAGAAGGAGCTGAAATTTTGCTTCAGCTTGCACCCAGCATAGGGACAAATGCAGTAGGAGGATCCCAAAGATGCAAGCAGTTCCCTAGAAGCATAAAGGATCTCAGTTTTTTGTTCTTGCTTTTGCTTTTGTTTTTGTTTTCATGTAGAAGGGAGAGCATCATTTAGGAAGCTACCAGGATAGATAGGATAGTTTTTCCCCACCTATCGTAGCATGGCATTAAAGGAGGGGAACAAAGCAGAGAGCAGCGTGTTCATGCTGTAAAGCACTGTGGAAGTTGCTCTCAGGCCAACATAAGACAAGACCACCTGTGACCAAGGTATGGGGTGTCATCTGTGCAAACTGTGGAAAAATAAGAATAGATTACAAGTTTTTGCTAACCACACAATCTGTTTAGAGAATGCATTGAAAAAACTAATATTCATCAATTAACTTAATCTTTTTTACTAACATTAACACAGTAACTGTGAATCTCATCCAGGTCCCTTTGAGAAGCTGAGGAAAGCAGTAATTGCTTGTCTCTAAAAAAATACAGAGAGTAAAGTAAATATTTTAGGGCTTGCAGACCCTATGGTCTCTGTTACAGCTAACTCAACTCTATCATCATAGTGTAAAAACAGACCTAGATAATATGAATAGGTGTGACTATGTTGTAATAAAACTTTATTTACAAAAACAGGCAGCAGACCAGATTTGACCTGCAGGCCAAAATTTACTGACCCTCTCGTTTAGAGCATTGATAGCTGTTCTAGAATGGAATATTAATCAGCAAATATTCACTGACCTTTCCCTCCCCTTTGAGTGGAGTATATGTCCCTGCTCCACTGTCTTTGAACTTGGCTTTAGGACATGTTTGGTCAAGGGAATGTGAGAAGACATGATGTGCACAGAGGTTTTAAAAGTGTTTATGTGGTATCTTAGGTGGACAAAGCTGCTGTAATAAGTACCACAGACTGGTTGACTTAAGCAACAGGAATTTATAGTCTCACAGATTTGGAGGCTGGAAGTCCAAAATCAAGGTGTTGGTAGAGTCAAGCTTTTTCTGAAGTCTGTAGTTCTGAAGGTAGCTTGCAGACAATCCATTATTCAATCTCTGCCTCTGTTACATGGCTGTCTATTTTTTTCTCCTACTACTCAATCCTACTACTGTGTCAAAATTTCCTCTGTTTATAAAGATGCCAGTCATACTGGATTAAGGGCCACCTTGATTTAGTTTTGCCTCATCTTAATAGGATCTTTGAAGATCCCATTTACAGATGAGCTCATATCCACAGGATCAGGAGTTAGAACTTAAACAGGGCTTTATAGGGGACATAATCCAATCCATAATACACGATTTGGCTTGTCTCTTGTGCTCTTGCCACTTGCATGAAAAGAACATGCCCTAGGTAACCCTGTTCTGAGGAAGATGACAGATACAGGGGGTACACATTTAAAGTCTACCTTCCACCTGAAGCAGTTGCTCAGCTGAACCCAGCCTGTGAGCCTGCCCTAGATCAGCTGGACCTCAGACAACCTACAGAACTGTGGCCTTGAGAAAAAGTATATGTTGTTTTAACCATTTACATTTTGGGGTGGTTTGTTACACAGCGTAATTGTGACAATTGCTAGCAAATCATAGTACAGAGGAGGACAGTTAACTGTCTCGATGAAATAAAGACATCAGTTCATTTTTCAGAAACCAAAACAACAAAAGGGAATTCTCATCTCCTCAACAAAGTCCAGAAAAAAGAATAGGGATTATTTTTCCTTATTTTATAATTCTCCCTCTCCTGTGCTTTCCCCATGGTTGGAATAAATCTTGAATTCTAGATTTAGGTTCATATTTGTACAGTTAATGAATACTTAACACCTTCTTTAGAGAAGCATACCTTTGCTTAAACTAACCTCAGAGAGGATCTTGGTTCCAAGGATTAAATATTTAATACTTTTGAAATGATGTCTGGGAAAATATCCAAGCTTATTCCTAAGATATGAATAGTTGTGGTCTCCTCAACTCAACAGATTTTTGAGAGCTTGTTTACTCTGTGCTAGTCTCTGTACTGAATGCTAGAAAGAATTTATTTAGTCTGTATTTGGTTTGTTCCTGCTGCTCACAATGTACTGTGCTAATCCCTGGGGATATACGGGGTATGTAGAACATTCATTGCCCTCACAGAGTTCATTGGCTAATGGGAGAGGCAAGCAGGTAGGTGGATAATTATGGCAAGGTGTGGTAAGCAGTCCCACAATAAGCATATCCACAGTCCTATGGGAGCTTAAAGAAGATGTACTTGACCCAACCTGAGGATTGGGATGTGTTTAGTGTTCCAGGAAGTCTTCCTGGAAGAACTGACCCTTGGACTCAGTCTTTCTGAAAGACGTAGTTAGGATGAAGTCCTAGAATGGTACAGTAGAAAGGGACTTTAGGAATTCTTCACTTTGCACATTAAGGAAGCTCTCTATTTTTAAAAGATCACTTTATTTCACAGAGCTCAAGATCAACTTGATCAGAGTCAAGATGCTCAGAGCAATATGTGCTTTGGGCAATTTATTGAAGCTATCTTAAGTATCTATATATTCTAGCTAGTTTGGCAGTTATCCGTACCTTATATACATCTGAAAAATAATGTAATGATTTTTATTTCCCAACTCATGTCTGTGTATATCATTGAATAATGCCATTTAAAAAATAAATGTCATATTTCTAGGCTGGCATTTTGCTTTTCTTGTCCCCCCCCCCCCTTTTTTTGTCTTGAGGGGTGGGACTGTGGAAGGGAATATAAGAAAGAGATCAATTTGAAATGATCTTCATGCTACTTAGTATTTAGGTTTTTAAACTAGTGAACATTATAACATAAGCATTTTTCCAAGTTATTATAAATACTTGATAAGCTTTTATTTTAATGACACTATTGTGGCTGTACTGTGATTTATCTAATAATTTTCCTATTTTTAGATATTTAGGTTGTTTTCTAATTGGGACTAAAAGATATATTATGATGTCTTTTTAATAAAGATTGTTATTGAAAGATAAAAGACAGAAATACGCACAGATTGTAAGTTTTTAGCATTTTTGAATTTTTCACAAGTGAACACACCACTGAACTACAGCATAGGCCAATAAATTATCACTCAGTGAATATAACCATATTACCACCCAGATTAGAAATAGAACTTCAGCAAATCCTCTTTACCAACTTTAAATGCTTCACTTCTACCACCTCGTTCCTCTTATCACTATTTTCTCCCTTTTCCTGAAGGTAATGACTAACCTGACTTCTAACACCATAAATCAGTTTTTGCCTTGAAGTAGATTAGTTAATTTTCTTTAGATTTCCAGATATAGAATTACTAAATGTATAGGTATGAATACCTTAAATTATCTTAGTTTACATAACTAAATTGCTTTTAAAAATGCCATGTCATTTTACAACTATACACTTTTAAAGTATGGAAAGAAAGGACTTTTGTTCCTAAATTTGAGAAGGGAAAGAAAGTTTGGAGTCAAATGTAGAATGACAAAGTTTTTGAGTGAATAGGACCAGAAGAGACCATATTATTTTAAGGAACTCTCAGCAGTCTATTTCCAAATTCTGTTATACCCATCTTGAAAATGCTCATCTGTATCTAGACATTGCCAGTCATTGTGGCAGAAAGGAAAATATCATGAGCTGTGTACTGTCTCTCAAAACTTCTGGCCACAAGTGACACAAACTTCTGCCCATATTACAATAGCCAAAGAAAAGCACATGAGTTCAGTAGAGCAGAGATAGTATTCCTCCCATAGGGAGGAGATACTGCAGAAAGGGAAACTGGGATATTTGACAAACAAAATTATCTACCACACTTTGTATTTAATGACATTGGTTCCCATCCATGAAAAGATCAGTTAGATTACTCATCTTTTGCTTTTATTATAGAAGCACCTCCTGGCCTTGAGGAGACCTCCATTTCCATATGGAGCTGTGACTTCTGTAATTATCAGTGGAGTTCTTGCATAGTGCTGAACTTTTGGGGGTGTACTCTTTCCTTTCTTCCTTCCTTCCTCCCTCCTGTTGTGCTCTTGCCACTTGCATGAAAAGAACATGCTCGCCCTCCCTCCCTCCTTCTCTCCTTCCCTCCTTTCCTTTATTTTTTAGAACATATATTCACTTCTTTTCCAAGATGAAACACAGAAAAATGCTTTTTCATTAAGTAAGAGTTGGTGGGGAAATGCTAAGTTCAGTTTACATACTTTTGGTGCAGAGCAATTCTTTAGGAAACAAGTCGTCTCTAGCTAGAGCACATATTCTGGGCAACTACTCAATAAATGTTTTACTAATCCGTGGACCTTGATGGCTGTACGACTATAGAGGTTTTCTTCCTGGCATAATAAAGGTACTGGATTGGCTTTTTCACCAAGTGGTTTGCTCCAGGTTATCAGGCACAGCTTTTAGTTGTGGTTAACATGTAACCTTCAAGACCTTTCTTACTGTAAATTTGCATTCTTCTTTATTGCCGTTATTTTCTCTAAGAGTTATTTTGTAGTATTAATGGATAGCATCAAGCATTGTTTCTCATATTACTTTCTCTTTTTGTTGAAGTTACAATCCTCAGTCAATATGCAATTGCTCAGTTAAAGAATTAGTTGCGAGGTGATGCGGGTAGCAGAGTTGCATTAGGTGAGTTGTGATTTAACATTTTGTCTTGCTTTTATTCCCCAAAGGTCTCTTCTCTCTAGGGATGTTGAAGTTAGAAAAAGTTTCCCTTAACCCTTCTCCAGGATGAGCCACCTGCCAGAAGACATGGAGAACACTCTCAATGGGAGCCAGAGCTCTCATGCTTCTTTGCGCAATGTCCATCCCAACAGTCCCACACAACTCATGGCCAGGATTGAGTCCTATGAAGGACGGGAAAAGAAAGGCATATCCGATGTCAGGAGGACTTTCTGTTTGTTTGTCACCTTTGACCTCTTATTTGTAACCTTACTGTGGATAATAGAGTTAAATGTAAGTTTTTTCTTTTCATGATTTTTTAAGAAATATTTCCAAGATAAAAAAATTAATGTTCTTGTTCTACTCGTCATTTCTGCTTCATTTAGTGGGTTCCATCTTTTGCCAAATAAGAAAATATTGCTGTCCCCCAGGTGATTTAGACCTTTCTTGTTTTATAAATAAAGTTTTATTGGAACACAACCATGCCCATCTGTTTACATATTGTATATGGCTGCTTTTGTGCTGTGTAGCTGAGTTGAGCAGTTGTGACAGAAACCATCAGACCCACAAAGCCAAAAATATTTATTATCAGGCCATTTATGGACCAAGTTTGCAAACTCTTGTACCATAAAATGTAGCATGTTTCTTGAACATGCTTAAGATGTTGCTTCTACAATTCTAACTCCCATTTTAAGATTTTGCTCGTATTTTTGCTTTACTTTATTTGCACAAGAGATTATTTATTTTTATTTTATAAAAAAGGCCATCCTAGGGGAGCGGATGTTGCTCAGTGGTTGAGTGCCTGCTTCCCATGTAGGAGGTCCTGGGTTCAATCCCCAATACCACCTTAAAAAAAAAAAAAAAGCTATCCTAGAAGGCATTTGGAGTTTGCTTGTATTTCATCAAGTTTCACCTAGACCAGTGCTGTCCCATATGAATATAATGCATATAATCTCATATATAATTGAAAATTCTTTAGTCACCAGATTAGTAAAAAACAAAAATGCACAGACAAAAATTATTTTAATAACATGTTTATTTAACTCATATCCGTTTTCTTCCTAAAACCTTGGAAATGATTATGTTCCTTACCAGCAAATAACTGAACTCTTCCATAAGGCATTTCTTATAGGCCATACTTGTCTGCTTTCCTGCACTTTCATCAGTTCACTTATTTTTGGGAAATATTTGCCAAGACCTAGGTAGCAATAATTGTTAGCTAATTCTTATTACTAAGAGATTAATCTTTGCCAGGCACAATGCGAGGTGCTGCCTAAGAAATATATTAAAATGGAGAACGAAAAGATGATGAGATTCCTGATTTAAAATGATTTTGAATTTTGCCTTTTAACAGCAGAAAAAATAAGTCTAAAAGGACCATGAAAGGATCATAGAGTGATAGAATTTTAATTCTGAAAAGGCCCATTAAACAATTTACCAACCAATCCCTTCAGTTTATGAATAAGGTCCAGAGAAGATCTGTGACTTGTCCAAGTTCCTACAGTTAGTGGCACAACTGGGATTTCATCCAGATCCTCTAATGCCAAGGTTATAAGTTTGAAAGAGCTTTCTGTCTGGGATACAAGGCAAACAGCACAGCACTAGTCACTACAGCAAACTCTTTAATGGAAGTAAATGTTTTCTAGAAACAGAGGAAAATACCTAAAAAACAAGTGATCAAGTTGAGAATTTGGTTCTGTGAATTAAGAAATAAATTTGTCCCACAATCATAGTAATATGCAACATGAATCCACTGTTAAGTTTCTATGTTCAGATTCTCCTTCTGATAATTTACCACTGTGGATATGCCTTGTTTTTGTTTAAAACAAGAGGTCATTATTATGACATAGTAATAAAGAAGTGTTTCTTTTTATTATTTGTTCCATATGTATAAACTAAAGAAAATATTTAAATTAATGTGTATTTTAAAGGAGTAAGATATTTTCAAGACCAATAGCTGTATAGTGTATAGTGAGAGATGAAAAAGAAATGCCTCATTTAAGGAAAGCAAAGCAGCAGTTTTAAGAGGGCAGACCTGAAAATTATATTAGTGACAGCACAAAGTCAAGGCATTCATTTGTAGACCACTAATATTACTATGAGCTTTTTTGTTTTGTTTCTGTATTTTTAAAAAATTTTTATTGTAATACCATATATACAATGCAAAATTTCCCATTTTAATCACTTTTAAGTGTACAATTCAGAGAGATTAATTACATTCAAAATATTGTGCTACCATTGCCACCATCCATTATCCCAACTTTTTTCATCTTCTTAGTCAAAGCTCTGCACATTTGTTAAGCAGTAACTCTCCCTTCCAGTTCTACTTCCCGCCCGCTTCTCCCTGGTCAGCTTCTGGTAACCTGTAATCTACTATCTATCTATGAAATTTGCTTCTTCTAAGTATTTTTCATATAAGCAAGGTCATATAATATTTGTCCTTTTTTGCCTGGCTTATTTCACTCAAAATGTCTTCAGAGTTTATGTATGTTATAGCATGTAGCAGAACTGCATTCCTTTTTATGGCTAGTAATATTCCATTGTGTGTACATCCCACAGTATGTTTATCCATTCATCTGTTGATAGACACTTGAGTTGCTTCCACCTTTTGGGTATTGTGAAAAATGCTGCTATAAACGTTAGTGTACAAATATCTTCTTGAGTCCCTGCTTTCAGTTCTTTGGGTACATGACCAGAAGTGGGATTTCCAGGTCATATGGTAATTCTATACTTAACTTTCTAAGAAACTGCCAAACTGTTTTCCAAAGTGGCTGCACATTTTACATTTCCACCAACAATGTATGAAAGTTCCTATTTCTCCATATCCTCTTCAATGCTTGTTATTTTCCATTTTTAAAAATAATAGCCATTGTAGTAGGTATGAAGTGGTATCTCATTGTGGTTTTGATTTGTGTTTCCCTACTGGCTAATGATGTTGAGTATCTTTTCATGTGCTCATTGGCCATTTGTATATCTTCTTTGGAGAAATGTCTATAATAAAGTCCTTTGTCCATTTTTAGATTGGATTGTTTGTCTTTATGTTGCTGAGTTGTGGCAGTTCTTAATATGTTCTGGATGTTAAACCCTTACCAGATATATGATTAGCAATTATTTTTTCTATTCTGTATGTTGTTCTTTCACTTTCTTGATAAGGTCCTTTGATAAGCAAAAGTTGTTAATTTCCTGAAATCCATTTTATTTTATTTTTTTCTTTTGTTGCTTGTGTTTTTGGTGTCAGATCTAACAAATCACTACCATATCCAGGGTTTGAAGGTTTCTCCCTATGTTTTATTCTAAGAGTTTTATGGTTTCAGTTTTATGTTAGGGTCCTTAATCCATTTAGAATTAATTTTTGTATATGGTACAAGGTAGGAGTCCCACTTCATTCTTTTGCAAATGGATATCCAGTTTTCCCAGCAACGTTTATTAAAAGAGACTCTTCTTTCCCCAATTAATTCATAAAAGCTATACAGAAATGTTTGGTCTTTCTGCAATAGCAAACTCTTTTAGTTTCTGAAGCAGAGTAGATCTTCCAGAAGTCAGTGACTCCCAGTCTACCTATCTCTCATGATCTACCTGACATCTCCAGTTGGATATCTAAGAAGACTTTCAAATTTAACATGCTACTACTCCCTGTCCCCAACACACACACACACACACACACCTGCTTTTCCCCTTCTTCATCTCAGTAAACAACACCTAGATGCTCAGACCAAAATTAAAGTCTCATCACTGATTGACTTGTTTTGTATTTTTCTGCCCCATATCCAGTCTAAAAGTAAATTCTACCAGTTAAATCTACCTCCAAAATATATTCAAATTGTCACTTCTTTCCATTTCTATCTACTATTGCCACCCTTGACTAAGCCCATATTATCACTCATTGAAACTACCATGCCATGTTCCTTCCTGACTGGTTTGCCTGCTTACTCTCTTGCCTTCCTACAGTCCATTTTCCTTATAAAAATCACAGTCCTTTTAAAAACACAAATCATATAATGTCACTTTCTGGTTAAAACTCTTCACTGGCTTATCAAAGCATTTTATTAGAATAAAATCCAAATGCTGTACCATGGCTTGCAAAGTCCCAGAAGCCTTTCAGACTTCGTCTCCTACCCTCTAAGCTTGGCCCACCACCGATCAGCCACACTTGACTCCTTCCATTTTTAGAATGGAACAAATTCTTTCTGTCATGGGGCTTGCATACTGGTTCCCTCCATATAAGAGAATTAATCTCCTTTATCATTTACAGATTTCTCTTTCTTATCATGTAGGTG
Organism: Tolypeutes matacus; assembly: GCA_026826555.1. Classification (NCBI taxonomy): domain Eukaryota; kingdom Metazoa; phylum Chordata; class Mammalia; order Cingulata; family Chlamyphoridae; genus Tolypeutes; species Tolypeutes matacus. Next base: position 25,889,658 of record JAKSZT010053769.1, read on the forward strand.
TCAGTTTATATATCACCCCCAGAAAAGCCTTCTATGACCAACTAACCCAAAGAAGTCACCCATTCTACCTTTGCTATAAGCCCGTTGGAATAATTTTTTTTTTTTTTTTTTTTTTTTTTTTTTTTAACATTGTGGGTATTAGTGGGGAGAGACATAGGGATGAGACTAGATGGTTGAGTGTCTTATGATAATTATTCCGTGTTTTCATTTCTATTCATTTGTAAAGGTCTATAGCCAATCAGGCTTTGTCTACTTAAGAACATAGTAGTAATCTACATTAATTGCACAGAAATCTAAGCCTCCTTAAGCTATTTTAAGGTACAGAATTGTGTTTATGGTAGTCTTCTATTTGCATAAAAATACATGAAAATGTATCTAACCTTTCCTTGGGGTAATTTTTCTTCTGATATGACCTATTAGTGAATCTTGCAAAAGTATTCTTTTTTCAGTTTTCTTCTTTTTTCCCTTATCCAGTTTTCTGGTTAATTGCCCTTCATTTTGTCCTTTTTCAGACCATCTGCATTTGTCTGCCAGGACTGCACTCTGAACTGGAAACTTGAATTTGCTGTTACCCAACATTTTCCCTTCGATCAGGCTAATCCACGGACTCTAAAAGTTGTAGAGCACCTGCTTGGGCACTGCGTTAGGTGCCTGATATATGTCCCCTTACTTGATTTAAAAAAATAAAATTCTCTATAGTTTAATTTGTAGAATTTTGAACTTTTATCTTTAAAATTCATTTTGGTAGGACAATTGGGAGAGGACAGAAAGTTTATCATATTAGGCTTGATTTTCATCATTTACTACTACTTTATCACATACAATTGTAGGTCTAGTCTATCCCTTATTTTATCTATTCAAGATTTTAAAAAGTTAAGAATCCAGAATTTTTTTTTTGTTGTTTATTTATTTATTTATTTATTTATTTATTTATTTATTTATTTTATATATATATATATACATATATTTTAAATGCCAGGAAGAAGAAAAAAACAAAACACAAAGAATTTTTACAGCTCTATCCTATGGCACGGTAAGTGCCATCATTGATGGTTATTAAGAGACCAGGGGATCCTTGGGCTTCCAAGACCTAAAACAGTAGAGAGTGATCAGAAAGAGAAGGAGGCTCTAGAGAAATGTTAACTGCCTTCTTTAAAATTAGACATTTGTAAGATTGAAGACTTTATCTTAGAAGAGAAAAAATTTTCTTATTAATCATTTTGGATTGCCAAAATATGAACTACAAGAAAGGCATTGTTTTTAATTATATATTTATATTTGTTGAATGAGTTCAGAATTCAAGAAGTGCTATTTAGCACTTTTCAATTACAACTGTGAGGGTTCTCTTCTTCCATATTTTAGCATTTCTGGGTTCTGAGAAGAAAGACAAAGCACATATGAAACCTTACTTGTATTGTTCTCTTGCATTATGTTTTTTATTTTTATACATAAATCTCTCAATTTTACGTTTTCCTTTCCCTTGCAGGTGAATGGAGGCATTGAGAACACGTTAGAGAAAGAGGTAGTACATTATGACTACCACTCTTCTTATTTTGATATATTTGTAAGTATTTTCTGTTTTATCTATCTTTTCTGACGTGATGAAACCAAAAGCCAAACTTCTTTTCAGTAGGCCCCAGATTCTATTCCATTCCCTTTTACTCCCTTAGTTATGGGCCCATTTAGTACTCCCTCTCTGTTGCTAAGGAATTGTCTCATCATCTCAAGGAAAGAAAAGATCAATGAGAAAGAAAGAAGGGCTGCAGGAGGATCCATTCCCATTTCCTTAGAGGAGAGCTTTTATTCTTTCAAATGGCTGAAATAGAGAACCTACTGACATACCTTAATGACTCAAAGGTTAATTCACCTATTTATGAAAATGACATTCCTTTTGTGCCTTGAGATAGAATTCTCTCTGGGTGTATTTTCAATGATTCTATGTTTTATTCTGCTGTAATAGAAGTTTTTGAGAAAAGTTATGTTTGGCAATCTTGAGCAGCATTAGTCAATTGTAGAAGTACATCAATGCAATTCCCTGTAGATGAGGCATTCATTTTATTTTAATGAATGCATACATTATCTTTCTGTGACACACTGTGTCTTTGATTGCATTTGATATATCTCAGTGGTATTTCTTTATAGTTTACAGTATAAGTCAGATTCTAACTTATGTTAAAGCTAGCATAGGCTATGAAAATTCACAGTGAATTCCCCCTAATTCATTTGAACTATTTCATTCTTTGTCAGTAGAAGCATGGAGGCAGTATGTGCAGTGGTTAAGGTGATTAAGAGCAGGAACTGTAAAGTCAAACAGACCTGGGTTTGATTCCCATCATTACCATTTGCTAGTTGTAACTCTTTGAATATACTAGGTCTAACCTTCAATTGCCTCATATGTAAAATGAGATAATCATAGTTCTAAAAAATGAATGAAAAAATGCATGGAAAGCACTTAGCCTAACAGTAGGTACAGGTCAGTAAATGTTGGCTGCAATCACTGTCACCATCATCATCATTTTTGGTAGAGAATTTTACTGATTATATTTTCTAGTGGTTTTCAGACTACTCAGAAGACTCTTGTTTTGTTTTCAAAGAGACCTACAGAGATGTGTGGGGAGAAAGATGTGGAGTTCCCAGTAAATAAGAGATCAGGGTTCCTCGCTGTCACTCCCTGCTTCTTTTATCTTAGTATGTTAGAGTTCTCCATAGGGTTTTGTTGAAAATGTGATTGGCTGTGACAGAATATTTGAAAAAAACCACTGATGTAATTTAATCCCCTCACTTTTCCAAGTAAAGGAATAGAGTTTCATAACTTCAGTGTCTTGACCCTTCCCAGGTCATCTAAATTGGTGGCAGAGCAGGTTGAGATCTCACATCTATTGATATTTCTTTCTTCTGAAATGATTGCCACATAATAACAAAGTTGGTTGCTCTTTTTTCCCATATATCCCCTGCCAAATTTATGAAATGGCTTGATCTAGGAATTTTCAGGAAGCTAGTTTAATTTACCAGACAGATCTCCAAGGGTTGACTGGCCTCCATGCTTAGGGAGTAAATGGTGCTGGACAAATAGGTGGGACCCATTAGCTCAGATGGGAAGTACTGTCATATCTGGCCTAGGGAATGGACCCAGCCTCTGAGAAACCTTGGGACCTGAGCAATGGAACTTTTTACAAACCTTTACCCTGAGGCAGTGCTTAAGAGTCTCCTGACTTCTCCCTACCCCAGATAAGCATATTTTCCAACTAATAGTGGTAGAATTTTATTCTATATTTATTTCTTTAGTGGATGAGAGTTACTAAGACTGCTTTGCCAAAGTTTAAGAGCCTGCTCTTTGAATTCCCACTGCCTGGGCTCAAAACCCAGTTTCCTTTCTAAGAAGCTTTGGAGGCCTTGGGCAATTTTCCTAACCTTAGTTTCCCCACTCTCTACCTTAGTATTCCTTTATCTATAATGGATTAATGATAGTAGTTAACTCATGGGGTTGTTGGGGTAAAGGCTTATGTGGGATAATAATACTAACAGAGGACTTCACAACAGTCCCTGACCCATAGTAAAAAGTTGTAAGCTACTGGATAGGCTTCTCACCATGACCCTAGTAACCCAGAGCTTTATGGTGAGCTTTATGAGAACCTGGTATTTTCTAAAAGTGAGTGTTTGCATTTGGAATGGAAAAGTCCGTTTCATAAGATTTTCTTCTATTTTAAAAGGAAATCAGAAATATATGTGGATTCATAAGGAAAAATAAACATTCAATTATATGTTCTTTCTTTGATAACGAGAAATTAATTTGAAAGCCATATTAAGTTCAATTAAGTACTTTTTTGCTTAGAACAATTACAATTAAATTCTAGAGCCAGCAGTTCCCAGTGCTGGTCTTTAGATCAACACCAGTTTGTGGCAGTCCTCAGCTAAACTAGAATAATGAAGATAATATGGTAAATTTTTCAAAATCACTTCATTTTTTTTGTATATGTTTTAAATAACCTCTCTTTTTTTTAATGTAGCTTTTGGCAGTTTTTCGATTTAAAGTATTAATACTTGCATATGCTGTATGCAAACTGCGCCACTGGTGGGCAATTGCGGTGAGTATGTCCCGGATGAGTGAATGACCTCTGTCCCCAGTGCTGGTGGCCAGGGCCTGCTCACCACAGGTCTGAGATGGGAGGAGAGGCTGTTTGAATCTGGATTGGATTCCATTCATTTTTCCTGTGTCACCTTCCTCTACGTTCTAGGAGGTTTCACACTCTAGGCTTCTTTCCAATTTAATGAGTAACTAGTTTTGTCTCTATGGACACTGAGTGAAAGGGGGAAACTAGAGGCCCAAGAGTGATTACTGACCAAGCACTAACCTACCCTCTACTTCATTTTGCAAATAAGAGTTGAGATCACTACCGTAGTCACAAAGTTATTTGGAAAATTTCTTGTGTGGTTAAAACTGTTTAGTGAGTTTTCATGACTTGTTCTATTTATTTTGATAATTCCTTCCCCTCCATTTCATTCCCCCTACCTTTATCCTTAAAGAAAAATGCTCCCATGTTCCTTTTTATTGTTGACTTCAAGCTCCTTGAGGGCAGTGACTTTTTAACTCATCTCTGTTTTTTTGCATCTAGCATAGAACTTGGCATGTGCTATTTACCCTCAATAAATACTTATTGATTGAAAGAAGATTTATAAACAATTCTGCCTAAATTATTTATGTCATTTTCCATAGATATCTGAACTCAGCTTTTTGAGAGCTCTAATAAGACAGGAGGAAGTGTCAAGCTCATAAGACTTGAGGGAATTGCTCAGGAATAACCTCAAGTCCAGTAATTAGAGTGAGAGACTTCAGTCTGAGTGTGGGCCACACATGGGTTTGTCTAGCTGGAGATGGGACTTGACCAGCTCTGCTAAATTGGATCCCACTGGGGTCACATCTACCTGGGCCATCTGTTCTGAGCATTCACAGAACCCTAGGCCTGTCTGCTCATATGAATTTCACATTTCATGTATGTAAGCTTACAATCTTTGCCAGGCTTCCCTTACTGAATGCCCTTTGCCAGTATCACAATAGCTGTGATGACTGTGCCTTCCAGATTTTCTACAACTGTCCCCATTTGGGACATGTTGTTCTAGCATCTCCAAAATGTATTTTTCAGACAACTTGACCCAGCGTTTCAGAAAAGTGGTTGACTTAGAAATTCCTGATGAGAGTTTGAAGACATTATCTTGAATATTTACTTTCAAATTATTAAAGAGACGGGCCAGGCTTAGTGGATTCATTTCATTATCTTTGATTCTTGATTTTAAAAACCCTTGCAGAGAGGATCCAGGAAGCTGGAAGGAGGAGATGCCATTTGATACCTACAGAGTAGCCAGTGTCAGCCTGTAAGGTTAATGAGTATCAGTGTGTAAAATGCCTTTTCTCCTAAGCACCTCACTCTGGCTGGTATGTGTGTATATGGTGGTAGTTTTATTTTGTTAACAAGTGCTGAAACTTTCTTAATACTTATTGAGCATGATCTTATGCTCCCTGACCTCCATTCTGTCAACAAGGCTACTACTGGCAATCACTTTGGTGATGTTTCACCATGCTAAAAATATTAGTAGATTGGGAAGCGGCTGTGGCTCAATCAGTGGGGCTCCCGTTTACCATATGGGAGGCCCCGGGTTCGGTTCCCGGGGCCTCCTGGTGAGGGCAGGCCCGCCCACGCGGCATGGTTGGCTGACCCGGCGAGCACAGGCAGCAAGGGGGGGATAAATGAATAAATAAATAAAATCTTTAAAAAAAATATATATATATATATATATATATATATATATTAGTAGATCAAGTGACAAGGCCCAGGTACTATGGGATCATCCCTGGGCTTCATAACCCCTAGGGAGAGCCCTGCCTACATGTTTCACTGGTTCCTTCTTTTAAGTGGTGGGAGTGACTTTGGATGTTGTTCCTTCTTAAGGCCAAATCTTACCTTCCCAACATGGTAGCCTACTAAAAATTGGGAGAAGGGAAACCACAAGAAGCCAGTGAGGGATATGTTTCATATAGAGGCCACTTATCTCCAACCTGGGTGGGAGGCCCTGGGGTGCCAACCATAGCTTTTTCAGGCATCTGCCTGCTCCTGGTTGAGAAGGGTGATGGCTAACTTGTGTGAGGGTGGTGCCTTCACAGTATGAAATGTCTAATTCAGATGGTGCTGGATTATGTGTCTTTCAGTTGACAACAGCAGTGACCAGTGCCTTTTTATTAGCAAAAGTGATCCTCTCTAAGGTATGTCCTTCCACTTTCTTGGTACAATTACCATCAGTAATGATGGAACCTTATTTTCCAGTGTGAATTCTTGGTAACTGCATTTTCTTCTCTGGTCACATCTGTTCTTCCAGCTTTTCTCTCAAGGGGCTTTCGGCTATGTGCTGCCCATCATTTCATTCATCCTTGCATGGATTGAGACCTGGTTCCTGGATTTCAAAGTGTTACCTCAAGAAGCAGAGGAAGAAAGCAGTAAGTTTCTCTCAAAATTAGCATCCTGAGACAGGCCAGAAGAAAGTGAAATGGACATCTTGATTTGAATGGAGGAGGTGGATGGAGTTAGGCAGGTCACAGCTTCTCTGTTCTTTAATGACTACTACAGAAATCAAGAAAAGGATTGATTGAAAGGATAGTAACAGAATGTGGCTTCTCTCTCCTGCCATTGAGTCAGACTTCTGGAAAAAAGTGTGAACACTGGTAGAGAAAAAAATATTAGAACAACAACAGCAAGAGTAGCCAACACCTCTTTTTCCTCATACAGGTTGACCTTTTCTCCCTATTAATAATGGTCATAGGACACTACACATTTCATGCGTATACACAGAACTATGTTGTTTAGGGGCCGAGAAAATTAAACCAGTTTTGAGTAAGCTTAGGGAGCGATTCTGAATAATAGTCAGTGATTCCTCAGTATCACTTTGCTACCCATATAGCAGGGGGTGGCTTTGAATAAGGGTCTGTATTAGTCAGGGTTCTCTAGGGAAATAGAACCAACAGGAGAGATCTATAAATTGTATGAGATTTTATAAATTTATCTCATGTGACCGTGAAGATGCATAAGTCCAAATTCTGCAGAGCAGGCTGCAAACCAGGGGCTCCAATGAAGATTCTTGATGAGTTCTCAGTAGATGCTGGCTATCTGAAGTAGATATGGGAATTCTTTCTCCCTGAATGCTGAAATCACTTCCCCTTCTAAGGCCTTCAACTGATTTGATGAGATGTCACTCATTGCTGATGGCAGTCTACTTAGTTGATTGTAGATGTAACCAGTCATCTATGCAATCAACTCACTGATAATTCAAGTCCATGAAATGGCCTTGTATTACAATTAGCCCAGTGCTTGCTTGGCCAAACAACTGGGCACCATTACCTGGCTAAGTTGACACATTAGCCAAACCATCACAGGGCAATAATTAGAAAAATGTTGAGTGCCTAGAGCTCAGACTATTGGCAGGATAACGATGAAGATGGAGTCCAGAGGAGGAAGATAGCAAGCTAGAGAAATGCTTAGCCATCTCAGGCTTTCTCCATTCCTGAGTAGCTGAGGGCTAACTCACATTGTTTAGTCATGAGTCATGCTAAAGCCAATATCTCACTGTGTGGCTTTGGACATCACAGGAAATTAACTAGGAAAGCAAAATGATTCATTGAGCTTATGATTATTGGGCTGAGATTCTCCTCTACTTGATGTCATTAGTGAAAGTCCATGTGACCCACCCGCCACTCTTAGAGACTACATAGTCAAAAGCTCAGATCTGAGACCTGTGCGCTTTCAAGACTTGCCATTTTTATGCCTCTGTCAATCATCTGTCGCTTTTTTCTCTCCCCTATAGGAAAAAAGTCTTGTATCTTGTAAGTCTTGTATAATCATAATTTTAATACCCTCCAGGAAAACAGGGAAGAAAACAAATATCCTTGTAACTGGTTTTGTTTTGGAAAATCTCATGTACAGAAAAGAAACCTATTAGACAACAATTATAATTCAAGAGTAGATTAAAAAAATCATACTAATCATACCATGATGTTTCTTCTATCCTGTGCCCTCTGTTCCTTTCTGACAGTGTATTATGGAGAAGGGACAAAGTTAACAGAAGTAGTTTTATTTTATTGTACATAAACCTAAAATTGAATTCCATAAAAAACATATCAAATATTACTGTTACTAAGGCTAGAATGAGTAAATGATTGAACCAAACTCAAAGTAACCAATGAAGCAGATCACACAACTAATGAAAATCTAATCAGCAGCATTTATTTGGCTGTCAAGAGCATATAATATATACTCACCTGGTCCCTGCCATTTGGCCTGATGCTTCCCCTTAGTCTATCTTAACACTCAGCTTTCAGCCCATAGAACTCAGTCCCCTTCTCTTCATTTTTTAAAATATACACCTGAGGGGACCTTTTTATTACACAAGTATTTTTTCATCATCTTAATTACTTTTGGTATGGTTTATAAAAGGCCATCTGTTATTACGCTTTACAGCTGGCATTTCTCTAGCCCAATGCAGACTGTAGACTATGTGTGCTGGCTGAGTTTTGTTGTTGTTTGGTTTTTTGGTTTTGCTTTCATTGTTGTTGATTTTGTAGGGAGGTAAGTATTCCTAAGGGAAAGATGCTCATAGATAACATGAGGCAATTTTTTTTTTTCTTTTTTTAAAGATTATTTATTTATTTATTTATTCATTTATCCCCCCCTTGCTTCTTGTGCTCGCTGGGTCAGCTAACCACGCCGTGCGGGCGGGCTTGCCTTCACCAGGAGGCCCTGGGAACCGAACCCAGGGCCTCCCATATGGTAAACGGGAGCCCTACTGATTGAGCCACAGCCGCTTCCCGTGAGGCAATTTTTTTAACCTGGTTGGTATCTATCCATGCAATATTGGCTCATAGTTTGTTAATGAAACTTTTTTTTTCTTAAAATGGTTGAAAGATTTTCAAAATACTCAGAATTTTTAAAATGTAATAATAATGCCATTTTTACTATATTTAATCTTGCAAGATTGTTGACTTCATTCCCAGCATCTGAATTTCTTCTCTTCTAGGACTCCAGATAGTTCAGGATGCTTCGGAGAGGGCAGCACTTATACCTGGAGGTCTTTCTGATGGTCAGTTTTATTCTCCTCCTGAATCTGAAGCAGGTAAATATTTGATTATCATTTGTGTTTTTGTCCATCATCAAAAAGGTCAGCCCTCCTGCCCACTGTCTCTCTCTCTCTTTCCTTCTCAGTACCTTTAGCAAACATTTAACACACCAGACACTAAGGATATGAAAATAGGTAAGACATGGCCTTGGTGTGAGACCAGTGATGAGACACAGAGATGTGGACAGATAAGTACAGTAAAGTGGCCTACACATTGTGGTTTGTTATCTGCATCTTAGAAGACAGATAGATCAGGGGAAGCATCTTTTTCACTGTCATCTGCTACACCCACCTTCCTCTAGGAGTCCCTATGTCTGAAAATAGCGGCACTATCCACCCAGTTGTTCAAGTCAGAAACCAGAACCTCACTGCAATTCCACGTCTTCCGGGTAGCTCATATTCTGTCATTACTAAGCTATTTTGATTTCTCCTTCCTTTATTTCTGCTTCCTTCATATCATTCAAATTGCTTCACTTTCTATCAGTTCCAGTCTTAGTTCAGCATTTCTCACTTCCATTTCTTCAATAGCCACCTATCTGACTGTCTGCCCCCTGTCTTGCCTTCCCCCAACCAGCCACTAGAGTTCTCTGTTAAAAATAACAGTTGCTAACACTTTTACATAAGTGCCAGGCACTGTTCTCAGGGCTTGACTAATATTGACTCATTTACTCCTCATAATCACTCTGTGATATAAAAGTATTATTATTCTGATTTCAGAGGTGAGCAAATTGAGGCACAGAGAGTGAACTAATTTGCCTAACATTCCACAGATAAATGATGGAGCGAGGATTTAAACCCCAGGCTCCAGTGCTCGAGTCCATGCACATAACTCCTAAGCTACCTGGCCTTTCCCTAACTATGAAAATGCAAAATTGATTATGTCATTTCCTTGTTCAAAAGTCTTCAGTGGTGTAAAGATTAACAAATAATGTCATAGATCCTTAGCCTGGCAGAAAGTATCTCTGTGACCCACCCTTAGCCAGTTGTCTAGCCTCTTCCCCTTGTTATACCCTTCTTGTGTTATATTCTTAACTGTCCTGAAAATCCTGTGCTCTAAAGCCACCCAGCCATTATTCATCTTGCTTTTACTATCCTGAATACTAGCCCTTCTGCAATCCTAGTCTCCACTCACAGTTCAGAAGGCTTCTACCTCCTTACGCCCACCAGCTGGTCTCATTCCTGCATGTCCTCTGGGTCCTCTTCCACAACTCTTGATCCCATGTTGTCTGCACTGTCCTTAGCAGTGACCTGGTGTGTTTATACTGCTGGGATGAAAACAAAACTTGAATTAGAGACTATGGTATTTTATTCCCAGCTTTAAGCATTTTAACTGTTTTAAACACACACACACACACACACACAATGATGAAACTGATTCCAAGCAGAAAAAGCCATGTGAATGATAAAAGGCACAGAAGTGTAAAAGGCACAGAATACCAAGTAATTTGATATTCTGGACTATTTGTGTTGGATCTAAAAACAGTATAAAACACCAAAACATAGAGCCATATAAAATACAGATATGAATTAGCATCAGATCTATTTCTAAGCCCAAAGAGATTAGAATTAAGTATTAAACTTGTCTTTATCTCATTTTAAGGATTATTTCATTTAGTATATCAGACACATTCTTTTAAAAAAGGAAGTTTTCAATACAGTTCATGTTTTTGTATTACCTCTTCTTTTTCTAAAACTAACACAGTTTCTCAGTACTAATGTATTTTTTTTTAGTTAGGAGTTCAGAACAGCAAGATAATTATAATGAAGTAAAGTCTACCACCTCAGGCATTCATCAAGCTTTCAGTTAATGGATCCATTGTCCTCTTACCTGTGGCTTATACCACCACCTGGTGGTATCCAGAAGCACTACTACTTTATTGGGTCCTGAAACTGATCAGGAACAAAATCACTTTCACAGTGGTCTACTGCATAGCTGCTTTGTTTAAGTAAAAATGCAGATTAGTGCTGAGCAGAGAAGGAGTGTTCAACATGGCTTATTTTATTGTATATTTGCATCGTCTGAATGTTCAGTTGTGGAAATAATTAAAACGAAAAACTAATATTTGAATTAATGTGTCTAGAAAAAGAGAGCTGTACTCTAAAGCAAAGCTTTCTTGTCAGGCTGCTTGCCAAAAATTAACTGAGTTTTTCAGTAGCTGAAGTTATCAGTTTCCATCTCTCTTACACAGCACTGATTGACTCCTAGAAGATGTAAGATGAGGGCAGCAGCGCCATCCCTTTTCTATCTTTCTCAACACCTAGCACTGTGCTGGACACATAGTAGATTTTTAATAACTGTTGAATGTATGAATGAGAAAAAGAGAGGAAGCAATTGGAGGCATCAAAAATAAAAAATCTTAGCATTTTTCTTCATAAAGGAATGGTTTTAATTTCAGTATCAACAGAGATTTTGAAAATTGGCACATTTTGATAGATGCACTGTTAAAGGATATAAAGGTGGTTTGTTATGCAGATTTGTTTGTTAATCTAACCACATCCTGTTTACCTGTGTATTAAATGCGGTGTAATGAGGAAGTTGAGGTTGTTATATGTGGTCACATAGTTTAAATGGACCAGTTATGGTGCTGAAAAAAGGTTAATTCTTCATCTCCTAAATCATCCAAAAACTGATTTAAAATGAGTAATATCTCAGTTGCATAACAATCTATTCTAAGCAAGTCCAGACAAGCCCATATATCCCTTTTTACCTGCCTTAGCTTATTCCTTTTGCATTCCACGTAATTATTATTAGGACCCTTTTTTTTTTTCCCTCTTAGAAGTGTTTTTGTTTAGAGGATCAATTATACGGTCAACCTGTGGATTGTCAATAGATTTGAAACTAATTATTTTCCCATATTTTAATTAAAATTTTAGAAAGTATTGAAAAATCATAGCTAGAGGTATTGGGTAACAGTCACTTAAAAAACAGCTTTATTGAGGTATAGTTTGCATACCATAAAATTCATCTATTGTGAATATACATGTATTAGTCAGCCAATGGGGTGCTAATGTGAAATACCAAAAATGGGTTGGTCTTTATAAAGGGTATTTATTTGGGGTAGAATACCACAGATACCAGGCCATAAAGCGTTAAGTTCCTTCTCTCACCACAGTCCATTGCCACATGTTAGAGCAAGACAGCTGCTGGTGTTTGCCAGGGTTCAGGCTTCTGGGGTTCCTCTCTTCCCGGGGCTGCTTTTGTCTCCGGGCTTAGCTCCTGTTTCCTCCACAAGGTCAGCTGTAGACGATCAGGCAAACGGCTTGCTTCTCTTCTCCTGGGGCCTTCTTTCCAACATCAAAACTGCTTCTCAAAAGACTGCTTCAATTGTGTTCTTTGCCTTGCCTTTTATATTTGATTCTTCACCCACCAAGGAGTGGGGCTCAACGCCCTAATCCTAACCTAATCATGCCCAGATTAACAGATCAGTTTACAAGCATGATCCAATTATATTTTTTGGAATTCATAATTACATCAAATTCCCCAACGGTTACAATACAGTTGCTTGATTTTTAGTACTTTTATGGATGTTTTCAATCAACATCAAAATGCAATTGTAGAACATTTTCATCATCCCAAAAAGTTTCCTCATGCCCCTTTGTTGTTAATCACCTGCTTCTATTTCCAGCTCTAGGTAACCACTCATCTGCTTTCTCTCTCAATAAATTTGCCTTTTCTAGACATTTCATATAAATGTAATCATATGATAAATAGTTTTTTACATCTGACTTTTTTTTTTATAGCTGAATACTATTCCATTGTATGGATAATATAACATTTTGTTTATTCATTCACCAGTTGATGAATATTTGGATTAATTACCATTTTTGGCTATTGTGAATAATCCTGCTAAAAACATTCACATACATGTATGTCTTCGTGTAGACATATAGTTTCATTTTTGGGGATAGATTTCTAGGAGAGGATTTGCTGGATCATATGGCAATTTTATGTTAAAATTTTTAAGAAATTGCCAGACTGCTCTCCAAAGTGACTGTACCATTTTATATTCTATCCAGCTATGCATGAAGATTTCAGTTTCTCCATTTGCTACCAGTATTTTATGATCTGTCTTTTTGATTATAGCCAATCTAGCATATGTGAAGTGGTATCTTATTATGGTTTTAATTTGCATGTCCCTAACAACTGTTATTGAGAACCTCTTAATGTGTTTATTAGCCATTCATGTCTTTTTTTTAATACAAAAATTTATTTTTTGTATTAATGTTACAAGTTACTCAATTAACAACTACAGTAACAATAAATCTGCTTCGATCAGTGTCTGCCCAGACTGTTTCAGGCTGTGAAGGGAAATAGATATTATAGGGTAGAGGAATGAAATTGTTTTGCTTATAGTTGGAGATATTCCTTGTTTTGGGGGTGGGGCTGGGCCATCCTCATCATTTAGTTGGTTGTCCAGGACAGACCCAAAAACTGAAGTGTAGGATTGACACGTATCTGCTGGCTTTCAGGGTTCAACCAGCATATGAGCAATCTGAAGCCTTTTGGTCTCTGAGAACTATACTTAACAGGTAAAATGAAAATTAGAGGTTCAGATAAAAGGAGTAGAAGAATCATGATTAGGGAATTTATAAATGAGTATACTTATACTGAGAAAATAGATTCACATATATTCCCAGATAAGGCCCACTGGGTGGGAGGGGGGGGTGTTAATTTCATGAGGCTGGTGTCCAAATGTCCTTAGGAACTTCAGGAGCACTTTTGTTTGAGGCTTTGTTTACTGTGGCAGTTTGTGAAGCCTGGGTGAAATCTGCATAAGCATAATCTCCAGAATGACCTCACAACTCACATTGAAATCTCTTAGCCAAAACAAAACTATTTTATTTAGTATTTCCCCTTTTGTTCTTTCTCCAAATGTATCGCTGATTAATGTATGTTGTTAATCCCTCAGTGCCAGGGAAGCTCATCCCTGGGAGTCATATCCCAAGTTGGGAGTAAGGTAGTGAGTTTATTTGCAGAGTTTGGCTTAGAGAGAGGTACATTTGAGTAACAGTTTTCAGGAGAGAACTCTTAGACATTAAAATTAGGCTTAATTTCATTACAGGAATAAGGTTCATAAATGGAAGCCTTAAGATAGAGGGCTTGGCTTATTGGTCTGTTTTGTTATTGTTGTTGTTTTAATTAGGCAAGGTTCATATAATCTAGAGCTTTTTGCCATCTCATTTGAGAAAATAGCACGATTTCCCCAGGAGGAAAGTTTAATATTTTGTTTGCTACTGTGTGGGCCTCTATCTATCCAGAAAACTTACCTATGGCAACCAGAATGCCTTTATATCCCATAAAAGTATCTAGCTATATAACTTTCAAGATGTTCAAAAGAACCTGTCTGGTTCTTTCCTGCCAGTACCATGGAGGAGACCCCAAGGCTCTGAGATTGATTACTCAGGCTATGTCCATAATGGCCATCATAAAAAAAACTTTTAAAAAAAGGAAACTACAAGTGCTGGAGAGGATGTGGTGAAATAGGAACACTCCTATACTCCTTCACTGTTTGTGGGAATGTAGAATGGTACAACTCTATGAAAGACAGTTTGGAGGTACATCAAGAAGCTGAATTAGATCTGCCATATAATCCAGCAATTCTGTTACTAGGAATATGTTCAGAAGAATGGAAAGCAAGGACGTGAACTGACGTTTGCACACTGTTGTTCATAGCAGCATTATTAATTTCTAAAATATGGAAACAACTCAAGTGTCCATCAACCAATGAATGGATAAACAAATATACATACAATGGAATACTACTCAGTTGTAAGAAGGAATGAAATTGGGATGCATATGACAGCATGGATGAACCTTGAGGATATTATGTTGAATGAAATAAGCCAGACATAAAAGGACAGTTATTGTATGGTATCACTAATATGAACTAAATATGATGAATAAATTCGCAGAAGTAAACTCAAGAGTATAGGTTACTAGGAAATAGAATGTGTGTTGAGAATGGAAGCTGATGCTCAGTGTATGTAGAATTTTCGATAAGGTTCATTGTAAAAGTGTGGAAATGAATAAGGTTGGTGGTAACATTATAATGAGTATAACTCACACTGCTGATTTACAAATGAGATTGTGGCTCAAAGGAGGTAGACATGTCTGACATTTATGATATGTAAATGTCAATTGAAAGGAAACTAGATAATAATCTAGGGTATGTAAAACAGTAATTTAGGTGGTAGATGAAGATTGTGGTTATTAGTATAAATATAAGAATGTTCTTTTACAAAGTGTTAAGAATATGATGATGCATGGTATATTAGTCAACTAAAGGGATGCTAATGCAAAATACCAGAAATCTATTGGCTTTTATAAAGGGTATTTATTTGGGGTAGACGCTTAGAGTTACCAGGCCATAACATGTAAGTTACTTCCCTTACCAGTCTGTTGCCACGTGTTGGAGCAAGATGGCTGCCATGTCTGCAAGGGTCCAGCTTTCCTCTTCCTCTTAAGGCTCCGTGGTCCCAGCTTCTTTCAATATCAGCTGTAGGCTGGGATAAGTCTCATCTCTCTCCCAGGGCTTGTTTCTCTCCCAGCTCAGCTGCTCTGTTCTCTCCACAAGGTCAGCTGTAGACTATCAGGCTCTCTTTCTTCCTGAGGCCTCTGCCATGTCTATAGAGCCATCTTCATTCCTCTGTGTTCTTCTCCTGTGTGTTTACTTCATGGGGCTTCAGCATCAAAACTCCAAACTCTCTTCTCAGCCGCATAGTTTTCTCTGTGAGTCCCCGCCCACCAAGGGGGCAGGGACTCAATGTCCTACTGACATGGCCCAATCAAAGCCTTAATCATAATTTAATCAAGCAAAAGTGAAACCTCTGTATCCAGTACAATCTAATATGCCCAGAGGAACAGACCAGTTTACAAACATAATCCCATATCTATTTTTGGAATTCATAAATAATACCAAACTGCTACACATGGGAAAATTACAACTATTGTAATTTATGGATGATAGTTAACAGTAATATTGTAATATTTTTGCAGCAGTGGCAAAGAAGATATTATTTCAATTCTAAAAGACAACCGCAGAGGGGTACAAGGGGCTATGGGATTTTTCCTTTTGGTGTAATGAAAACATTCTAAAATGTACTGAGGCATGAAAGCACAACTCTGTAATGAAAATAAGAGCCCCTGAGTAGGATTATACAAAACAGGGGGCTTTATAATGCAGGGAATCCAGTGGTGGAAGATAGGCTGTGCTAAACAGGAGAAATACGAGAAAATTCTCTCATGAACTATAACAAATATATAATACTAATACAGGGTGTTAATAATTGGGTAGGTTGGGGGAAAAATACACCAAATGTAAGATATGGGCTACAGTTAATAGTAATATTTTGATGATGCTGTTTCATAGTTAGTAACAAAAGTTTCACAACAATGCAAGGTGTTGGTGATGGGGTAATTTATGGGAGCCCTGTATGATGATATGCAAGTTTGTTTTGTAAGTTCACAACTTTTACTATACACTTACTGTTTGTGTACATGTATGAAAGATATACTTCAATAGAATTTTATTTAAAAATTAAAAAAAAAAAAACTTGTCTGTTGGGACACCTGACCATATCCCATTTTTACCTTCTTACCCAGGTTATGTGAGTTGACAGGTAGAACATAAATTATATACATGCCTTGGCTATCATGAAAAGCTCTTCATATGTACTTTTAGAGAAGCCTCAACATAAAACAGTATAACAGACAAGGAAATTTGGTTGTTTCTATGGTGTAAAGCATTTTTCTAAGAATAAAATATGCAGTGTTCCCATAACTACCACACCCCCAATTTTTGATACTTGGTGTGGTACCTTTTTTATAATTGATGTAATGATGTTAAACGTTCACTGTCAACTATAGTCTATATTTTACTTTTGGTGCATTTTCTCTGACATACCAGTCCTCTATCAATATCCTGTACAAGTGAGGTGTGTTTGTTAAAGATCTTGAAAGAACATTCCTTTTTTTTTTTTTTAAACAATTTATTGAATTATATCATTCATACATGACTACATGAACATACATAAAATAAGTGTTCAGTAAACATTGTGAACTTACAAAACAAGCGTGCATAACATTATACAGGGCTCCCACACATCACCCCCTCCTCCCCAAACACCCTGCATTGTTGTGAAACATTTGTTAACAAATCATGAAAGAGCATCGTCAAAGTATTACTAACTATAGTCTGTATCTTCCTCCCCTATACATTTTTTTAAAGGATTTATTTATTTACTTTTATCCATTTTTACACCCCTCCCTCCCTACCCCCCCACCCCCCGTTTTTGCTGTTTCTGTGTCCATTCGCTGGTTAATTTTCTGTGCCCGTTTCCTGACCTCTCTTCTCATCCTTCTCCTCCTCGAGGATTAGATCCTCAGAACCTCCGATGTGGGAGAGAGGCGTCCTACCGCCTGCACCACCTTAGTTGCTGTTTTTTTGGTGCGTCTTGTCTTGGGTCTTCCTTGTGTCAATCTCCTGTTATGTCATCATCTTGCTGCGTGGCGCGCAGGACCTAGAGGCACACCCACACGTGGACGTGGGGCCTGGTGGCCCATGCACCTTCTATATTTTTCTTTTTTTAATTTTTACCAGGAGGTCCCGGGGATTGAACCCAGGTCCCTCCATATGGGAGACGGATGCCCAACCACCCAAGCCACATCTATCCCCCTGCTATATCTCTTAAGGTTGACCAGAGATACCCAGAGTTAGTTTTTTCCCATGCAGGCTTATCAACAGCATTCTAAAAACCAGACCTAGGGAGAAAAACTAGGTCTGGGGACACGTGCATGGTTTCTAATATAACGAATGTTTAGCCTACCCTGATTATCACAAAATCAGGACAGCAAGGATACTTGCATATTTGTATTATTCTTATATTTGTATTATTCACCACAATCCTTGGCCACCAAAGGGTTCACTGTGTTATAAAAAATCCCACGTTTTATCCTCTGGTTTTCCTTCTGGCAATATATACAACCTAAAGTTTCTCCTTTCAACCACGTTCAGATACACTTCAGCCCTGTTGATTATACTCACACCGTTGCTTTACTTTCTACCTTCGTCCATTTCCAAACCATTACAGTCAACCTTATTGTAAACTCAGCACAGATTAAACATCAGCTCCCCATTCTCTACTTCTATTCTATCTCCTAATAACCTGCCTTCTAGATTCTACCTCTATAAGTTTGCTTATTATATTTAGTTCATATCCATGAAACCATATAATATTTGCTCATTTCACTCAACATAATGTCCTCGGGGTTCATCCATGTTGTCACATGCTTCATGACTTCATTTCTTCTTACCACTGCATAATCCATTATGTGTATTCACAACAGTTTGTTTATCCATTCATCAGTTGATGGACATCTGAGTTGTTTCCAACTTTTGGCAATCATGAATAATGCCGCTATGAACATTGGTGTGCAGATGTCTATTCGTGACACTGCTCTCAGTTCTTCTGGGTATATACCTAGTAATGGTTTTGTTGAGTCACATGGGAAGTCTATATTCAACTTCTTTAGGAACTGCCAAACACTCCTCCACAGTGACTGCACCATTCTACATTCGCATCCACAGTGAATAAGCGTTCCTGTCTCTCCACATCCTTTCCAACATTTATAGTTTTCCAACTTTTTAATAGTAGGTAGTCTAATAGGTGTGAAATGATATCTCATTGTAGTTTTGATTTGCATTTCTCTAAATGCTAGTGATGTTGAACATATTTTCATGTGTTTCTTTACCATTTGTGTTTCTTCTTTGGACAATTGTTTTTTCAAGTCTTTTTCCCATTTTTTAATCTGGTAGTTTGTCTTTTTATTATTGAGTTGTATGACCTCTTTGTGTATAATGGATATTAAACCCTTATTAGATATGTGATTGCCAAATACTTTCTCCCATTGAGTGGGCTGCCTTTTCACCCTTTTGACAAAGTCCTTTGAGCTGCAAAAGTGTTCAATTTAGAGGAAGTCAAATGAATCTGCTTTTTTCTTTTGTTGCTCATGCTTTGGGTGTAAGGTTTAAGAAACTACCTCCTACCACAAGATCTTGAAGATGGTTTCCTACATTTTCTTCTAGGAGTTTTATGGTTGTCACTTTTATATTTAGGTCCTTGATCCATTTTGGGTTAATTTTTGTATAAGGTGTGAGATAGGGGTCCTCTTTCTTTCATTTGGATATGGCTATCCAGTTCTCCCAGCACTGTTTATTGAATAGACTGTTCTGGCCCAGCTGGGAGAGCTTGATAGCTTTGTCAAAAATCACTTGACTGTAGATGTGAGGGTCTGTTTCTGAGTTCTTGTTTTGGTTCCATTGATTAACCTGTCTGTTTTTATGCCAGTACTGTGCTATTTTTACCACTGTAGCTAAGTAATATGTTTTAAAGTCAGGAAGTGAGAGTCCTCCAACTTCACTGTTCTTTTTTAAGACATTTTTGGCTATTTGGGACTCCTTGCCCTTCCAAATAAATTTGATCATTGGCTTTTCTATTTCTGCAAAAATGGCTGTTGGGATTTTTATTGAGGTTGCATTGAATCTGTAAATCAGTTTGCGTGGGATTGACATCTTAATAATTGTGTTAGTCAGCCAAAAGGGGTGCTGATGCAAAGTACCAGAAATCTCTTGGCTTTTATAAAAGGTATTAATTTGGGGTAAAAATTTACAGTTACAAAGCCTTAAAGAGTCAGTATTAGTCAGGCAAAGGGGTGCTAATGCAAAATACCAGAGATTGGCTGGTTTTTATAAAGGGTATTTATTTGGATAGAATTCCACAGTTACCAGGCCATAAAGCATAAGTTTCTTCGCTCACTAAAGTCCATTGCCATGTGTTGGAGCAAGACAGCTGCCAACGTTTGCCAGGGTTCAGGCTTCTTGGGTTTCTCTCTTCCTGGGGCTACGTTTCTCTCCAGGCTCAGCGCCTCTGGTTCCTCCACAAGGTCAGCTGTAGACTATTAGGCTCTCTAGGCTTTGCTTCTCTCCACAAGGCCAGCTGTGAACTCTCAGGCAAATGGCTCATCTCTATCCCGGGGCCTTCTCTCCAACATCAAAACTCCAACATCAAAACTGCAACTCAAAAACTGTTCCCTCTGTCCTTTGCCCCTTACCTTTTATATTTTATTCCCGCCCCCCCACCAATGGGTGGAGCTCAATGCCCTACTGACATGGCCCAGTTAATGCCCTAATCATAATTTAATCATGCCCAGATTAGCAGACCAGTTTACAAGCATAATCCAGTATATATTCTTGGAATTCATAATTACATCAAACTGCCAAATGGCTACAGAGTTCAACTCAAAGTTACTTCCTCACCAAACTCTGTTGCCACATGTTGAAGCAAGATGATGGGCAATGTCTATGGGGGTTCAGCCTTCCTCTTCCTCTTAAGGCTCCGTGGGCCCAGCTTCTTCCGATCTCAGCTATAGGCTGGAGAGCTCATTTCTTTCTAGGCTCAGCAACTCTGTTCTCTTCACAAAATCACCTATATGTAGACTATTAGGCTCATATCTCTTCCCAGGACCTCTGCAGTGTCTCTGGAGTTGTCTCTCTTCCTCTATGTTCTTCTCTGTGTATCTCCTTCCATGTTCTTGATTGAGCATCCGTTTATATACCCCACCAAGGGGGGCAGGGACTTAACTCTGCATGCCTAATGATGTAGTCAAATCAAAGCCCTAATCTTGATTTAATAAAGTAAAAATGAAACCTCTGAATTTAATACAATCAAAAGGGTATCAAGCCCAGAGGAACAGACCAGTTTACAAATATAATCAATATCTCTTTTTGGAACTCATAAATAGTATCAAACTGCCACAGTGATATTTAGTCTTCCAATCCATGCACACGGAATTTCCTTCCATTTATTTAAGTATTTTTCGGTTTCTTTTAGCAATGTTTGTAGTTTTCTGAATACAGGTCCTTTATGTCCTTGGTTAAGTTTATTCTTTTTTTTTTTTTTTTAAAAAGATTTATTTATTTTCTTTTTATCCATTTTAACTACCCCCTCCCTCCGTTTTTGCTGTTTTTTTTGTGTATCCATTCATTGGGCAATTCCCTGTGTCTGTTTCCTGCCCTCTTCTCTCATCCTTTTCCTCCTGTCTTCACTGGGATCTGATCCTGGAAACCTCTGATGTGAGAGAGAGACATTCTGCCACCTGCGCCACCTCAGTTCCTGGCTTTTTGGTGCGTCTCATCTTGGCTCTCCCTTGCGTCTTTCTCCTGTTACGTCATCATCTTGGTGCATGGTTCGGCTGGGCCTGGGGGCTCACCTGCTCTCCGGTCCTGATGGCAAGCCCGCGCACGTTCTATATTTTTCTTTTTTCTTTTACCGGGAGGTCCCGGGGATCAAATCCAGGTCCCTCCATATGGGAAATGGATGCCCAACCATTTGAGCCACATCCGCCCCGGTTAAGTTTATTCTTAAATATTTTATTCTTTTAGTCGCTGTTGTAAATGGAATTTTTTTTTCTGATTTCCTCCTCAGATTGCACATCAGTAGTGAATGGAAACGCTACTGATTTTTGCGTATTAATCTTGTATCTGCCACTTTGCTGAACTCGTCTATTAATTATAGTAGCTTTGTTGTGGACTTTTCAGTATCTCCTAGATACAGGATCATGTCGTCAGTGAACAGTGAGTGTTTTACTTCTTCCTTTCCGATTTGAGTGCCTTTTCTTTATCTAGCCTAATTGCTCTAGCTAGAACTTCTAGCACAATATTAAATAACAATGGTGATAGTGGGCATCCTTGTCTTGTTCCTGATCTCAGCAGGAAAGCTTTGAGTCTTTCACCATTGAATACAATGCTAGCTGTAGGTTTTTCATATATACATGTTACCATATTGAGAAAGCTTCCTTCTATTCCTATGTTTTGGAGTATTTTTAATCAAGAAAGGGTGCTGTATTTTGTCACATGCCTTTTCTGCATTAATTGAGAGAATCATGTGATTTTTCTTCTTCAGTTTATCTATATGGTTTATTACACTAATTGATTTTCTTGTGTTCACCCACCTTTGCAAACCTGGGATAAAACTCACTTGATCGTGGTGTATATTTCTTTTAATGTGCTTTTGGATTCTTTATGCAAGTATTTTATTGAGGATTTTTGCATCTATATTCATTAGAGATAGTGGTCTGTAATTTTCTTGTCTCATAGCATATTTATCTGGTTTTGGTGTTAGGGTGATGTTGGCTTCGTAGAACGAGTTCCTGTTCAATTTTTTGGAAGAGCTTGAGCAAGTTTGGTATTAGATTATCTTTAAATGATTGGTAGAATTCACCTGTAAAGCCATCTCGTCCCAGGCTTTTCATCTTTGGGAGGTTTCTGATGACTGTTTCAATCTCTTCACTTGTGATTGGTTTGTTGAGGTTTCCTATTCTAGGATCAGTGTGGATGGTTCATGTGTTACTAGGAATTTGTCCATCGTGTCTATATTGTGCAGTTTTTTGGCATACAGTTGTTTGTAGTATCATCTTATGATCTCTCTTATTTCTGTGGGGTCAGTAGTAATGTCCCCTCTCTCATTTCTGATTTTCTTTATTTGTGTCTTCTCTCTCTTTTTTTTATCAGTCCAGCTATAGTTTCGTCAGTTTTGTTGACGAAAGAACCAATTTTTGGTGTTGTTGATTCTCTCTGTTGTTTTTTTATTCTCAATTTCATGTATTTCTGCTCTGATCTTTACTATTTCTTTCCTTTGGCTTGGTTTGGAATTAGTTTGCTGTTGTTTTTCTATTCCTTCCAGGTGTGCAGTTAGATCTTGAATTGTAGATCTTTCTTTTTAAATGTAAGCATTGAGGACTATAAATTTCCCTCTCAGCACTGCCTTTGAGGTGTCCCTTATGTTTCTTTATTATTTATTTACTTTATTTACCTATCTCTCCCAAGTCCTTCGTTGTTTTGCATTTTCTGAGTCTGTTTGTTGTGTGCTGGTTTTCTTTTTAGGAGACACGGGGAACTGAACCCGGGACCTCCCATGTGGGGAGGGAGGTGCCTAATCTCTTGAACAACCTCTGCTTCCTGCTTTGTTGTGTGTTTCATTATGTTTTCCTCCTTGTGTTTTCCTCCTTGTGTTTTCCTCCTTGTGTCTCTTGTTGCATCAGCTCACCACGCCTGCCCATCGCATCAGCTTGCTGTCTTGCTTGTCTTCTTTAGGAGGCACTGGGAGCCGAACCCAGGACCATGTAGTAAGCGGGAGCTCAATCACTTGAGCCACATCCACTTCCCTCCCTTAGGTTTTAATATATTGTGTTGTCATTTTCATTCCTCTAGATATTTGCTTTTGCAATTTTTTCTTTGACCCAATGATCATTTAAGAATGTGTTGTTTAATCTCCACATATTTATGAATTTTCCCATTTTCCATCCATTATTGATTTCCAGTTTCATTTCATTATGATCAGAGAATGTGTTTTGTATAACAATATTCTTTTTAAATTTATTGAGACTTGTCTTGTGACCCAACATATGGTCTATTCTGGAGAAGAATCCATGAGCACTTGAAAAGAATGTATATTTTGCTGTTTTGGGGTACAATGCTCTATAGTCTTTTAGATCTAGTTCATTTATCATATTATTCAAGCTCTCTGTTTCTATATCCTCTGTCCAGATGTTCTGTCAAATACTGAGAGAGATGTATTGAAATCTCCAAATATTATTATAGAGATATTATATTTCTCCCTTCACTTCTGCCAGTGTGTGCCTCATGTATCTTGGGGTACCCAAGTTGCATGCATAAATATTTAGTATAGTTGTTTCTTCTTGATAAATTGTCCCTTTTATTAATATATGATGATTTTCATCATCCCTTATAACAGTTTTGCATTTAAAATCTACTTTGTCCAATATTATTATGGCTACTCCAGCTCTTTTTTTTTTTTTTTTTTTAAAGATTTATTTATTTACTTTATCCATTTTAATGCCCCCCCTTCCCCATTTGCTGTTTTGTGTCCATTTGCTGGGCAATTCTCTGTGTCTGTTTCCTGCCATCTCCTCTCATCCTCCTCCTCCAGTCTTCACCAGGATTCGATCCTGGAGACCTCCGATGTAGGAGAGAGGTGTTCTGCCACCTGCGCCACCTCAGTTCCTGGTTTTCAGAGCTCTCGGAGCATCTTGTCTTGCCTCTCCCCTGTTACGTCATCATCTTGCTGCATGGCTCCCGGGGCCTGGCGGCTCACTGGCACACAGAGCCTGGCAGCCCATGCGCCTTTATATATATATATTTTTAATTTTACCGGGAGGTCCCGGGGATCGAACCCAGGTCCCTCCATATGGCAGACGGACGCCCAACCATTTGAGCCACATCCGCCCCCTCCAGCTCTTTTTTGGTTACTATTTGCATAGAATATCTTTTTCCAACCTTTCACTTTTAACCTGGTTGTCCTTAAGTCTGAGGTAAGTCTCTTGTTGACAGCATATAGATGCCTCATATTTCTTATCCATTCTATCAGTCTTTGTCTTTTGATTGGGGAGTTCAATCCATTAGCATTCATTGTTATTACTATAAATGTATTACTTACTTCGTCCATTTTGTCCTTTGGCTTTCTGTTGCGTATCTTACTATTGCCTGTCTTTTTACCCTTTAAATTACCCTTATTAATAATCTTTGTTTCTGTACTTTTCTCGTGACTCTCTTCCTTTTTTTTTCCTTTCAGACTACAGCACTCCCTCTGGTATCTCTTGTAATTCTGGTCTTTCGGTAACATAGTCTAACGTTTTTGTTTGTCTGTGAAGACTGACCTCACCCTCATTTTTGAAGGACAGTTTTGCTGGATATAGAATTCTTGGCTGGAAGTTTTTCTCTTTCAGTACCTTAAATACATCATACATCTTTCTTCTTGTCTCCATGTTTTCTGATGAGATGTTGGCAATCTTATTAAGATTCCCTTTTATTTGCTGCTTTATTTTTCTCTTGCTGCTTTCAGAATCCTCTCTTTATCTCTGATATTTGTCATTCTGAATAGTAGGTGTCTCGTGGTAGGTCTGTTTGGATTTATTCCATTTGAGGTGTATTGTCCTTCTTGGATATTGATATTTATGTCTTTTATAAACATTGGGAAGTTTTCGGTCATTATTTCCTCAAATATTCTTTCTGCCCCTTTTCCATTCTCTTTTTCTAGGACACCAATAATGCATATGCTTCTGCATTTCACATTGTCATTCAGTTCCCTGAGATCCTGTTCCATTTTTTCTATTCTCTTCTCTTTTTGTTCTTCTGTCTTTTCGAGTTCAGACGTTCTTTCTTTGAAATCACTAATTTTGTCTTCGAGCAATTCAAATCTGCTCTATGTGCTTTTAATATATTTTTAATCTCATACATCGTAGTCCTTCATTCCCATGAGCTCTGTTACTTTTCTTTACAAGTCTCAAATTGTTTTTATGCTCACCCAGTATCTTCTTCATATCCTTTATCTCTTTTAGTGATATTTTCTATGAATTCTTTGAATTGATTTAGGAGAGTGTGAGATTATCATTGATTAATTGTCTTAAATCCTGTATCTCTTCAGGATATTTGGTTTGTTCCTTTGCCTTGGTCATCTCTTCCTGTTTCCTAGAATGACTTGTAGTTTTTTTGCTGATGTCTAGGCATCTGAATATGCTGGTGAATTTACTCTGATGGCCAATTTCTCTCACTTGCCTATAGTTTTGTTTTGTTTTGTTTTATTCACAGCTCTTCTTTGATATTTGGTTCAACTTATTCTAAGTCTTTAAAATTGTCCAGCTTAAGTTATCAAATTTGGGCTAGGGACTCACTAATTGGGCACAGATTTTCTCCCAGGAGTTGGGGTTAAGAGAGACCTTTAAAAGTGGTTTTTCTCTGTGCAATTTCCAGACTAGCCAGCATATGAAGCTCATCAGCGCACTTTTCCATGGAGGTGTTTTCTTTCCATCTCTGCTTTCCTTCATGTTGGTCTGGCCAGAGCTGAGATTCATAGTGGGCTCTGTTGACCAAATTCATTGACGATAAGCTTCTCAACTCCCCTCCCTTTTCTCTTGTAATAGCTGACAGGACGAAGATGTCTGTTCCCCTCTCGGTCAGCTGCAGTGACCCAAGGGTTTTACCCCAGCTAAATATCTTGGGGGTGGGGTAGGGGAGTCCTTTCTGGTGGCCGGGAGGTTTACAACTCACAGCTTGTTGTCTCTCTGTCCCTCACCCTCCTGGGAGTTGTTTAGCACTGTCCCTGGTCTGTTGACCCACAAAGTAGGCCCCTTGGACAGCTTTTGGCCCGTTCTCCATTGTTTTTGTGAGAGAGTTGAACACTGTCTGCCTACTCTGATGCCATCTTCCTAGAACCTCCCCCTGTAATATGCTTTAATATCAGGTAGTGAGAGCCCTCCTACTTCATTCTTCCTTTTCAAGATGTTCCTGGCTATTTGGGGCCTTTTACCTTTCCAAATAAATTTTATAATTAGCTTTTCCAATTCTGCAAAGAAATCTGTTGGCATTTTGGTTGGGATTGCATTGAATCTGTAAGTCCTTTGGGTAGAACTGACATCTTAACAATATTTAGCCTTTCAATCCATGAGCATGGGATATCCCTTCATTTATTTAGGTCTTCTTTGATTTCTTTTAGCAGTGGTGTGTAGTTTTCTGTGTACAAGTCCTTTATTCATTTAGTTAAATTTATTCCTAAATATTTTACTTCTTTAGTTGCTATTATAAATGGAATTTTTTTTTCTTGATTTCCTACTCAGATTGCTCATTCCTAGTATGTAAAAACACTACTGTTTTTGCGTGTTGATCTTATATCCTGCTACTTTACTGAGCTCATTTATTAGTTCTAGCAGCTTTGTTGTAGAATATTCGGGACTTTATATATATAGGATCCTGTCATCTGCAAATAGTAAAAGTTTTACTTATTCGTTTCCAATGTGGATGCCTTTTATGTCTTTTTCTTGTCTGCTCTAGCAAAAACTTCTAACAGTATGTTTAATAAGAGTGGTGACAGTGGGCATCATTGTCTTGTTCTGGATCTTAGAGGAAAGCCTTTAACATGATGTTAGCTGTGGGTTTTTCTTATCTGTCCTTAGTCATAGTGAGGAATTTTCCTTCTATTCCTATTTTTCTACCTGTTTTTTTTTATCAAGAAAGGGTGCTGAATTGTATCAAATGCCTTTTCTGCTATCAAGATGATCATGTGTTTTTTTTTCCCTTTGTTTTGTTAATGTGATGTATTACATTAATTTATTTTCTTGTGTTGAACCACCCTTGTGTACCCATTTGATCTTTTCGTGGATTGGATTTGCAAGTATTTTGTTGAGGATTTCTGCATCTATATTCTTAAGAGAAATTGGTCTGTAATTTTCTTTTCTTATAGTATCTTTACCTGATTTGCATATTAGGTAGTGTTGTCTTCATAGCATGAGTTAGGTTATGTTCTCTCCTGTTTAATTTTTTAGAAGAGTTTGAACAGGAATGCTATTAATTCAAGGAATTTTTGGTAGAATTCACCTGTGAAGACATCTGGTCCTGAGCTTTTCTTTGTTAGGAGGTTTTTGATGACTGGTTCTATCTCTTTACTTGTAATTGGTCTATTGATATGTTCTCTTTCTTCTAGAGTTAAGTGTAGCTTATTCGTGTATTTCTAGGAATTTGTCCATTTCATCTAGATTGTCTAATTGGTTGGCATACAGTTGTTCATAGTACCTTCTTATGATCCTTTTTTTATTTCAACAGGGTCAGCACTAATGTCTCCCCTCTCATTTTTTATTTTAATTTAATCCTCTTTTTTTTCTTTGTCAGTGTATCTAAGGGTTTGTCAATTTTATTGATCTTTTCAAAGAACCAACTTTTTGTTTTGTTAATATACTCTATTGCTTTTAAAATTTCTATTTCATTTATTTTTGCTCTAATCTTTGTTCTTTCTTTCTGCTTGTTTGGGTTTAGTTTTCTGTTCTTTTTGTAGTTCTTCCAGGTGTACTGTTAGGTCTTTGACTTGAGCTCTTTTTTAATATAAGCATTTAGAGCTATAAATTTCCCTGTCAGCACTGCCTTTGCTGCATCCTGTAAGTTATGACATGTTGTATTCTCATTTTCATTCGTATCTAGATATTTACTGATTTCCTTTGTAATTTCATCTTTGACCCATTGATTAAGAGTGTTTATTTAACTTCCATATATTTGTTGATTTTCCAGTTCTCTGCCTTTTATTGGTTTCCAGCTTCGTCTCATGGTCAGAGAAGATGCTTTGTATGATTTCAGTCTTTTAAAATTTATTGATATTTGTTTTGTGACCCAACATTTGGTCTGTCCTGGAGAATGATCCATATGCACTTGAGAAGAATACATAAAAGAATGCATATCCTGCTGTTTGGGGATGCAATGTTCTGTATATATCTGTTAGATCTAGTTTATCATATTATACAAGTTCTGTTTCCTTATTGATCTTCTATCTAGCTGTTCTGTCTATTGATGAGAGTGTTATATTAAAATCTCTAACTATTGTTGTAAACTCTATATTTCTCCCTTCAGTTTTGCGCATTTGCCTCATGTATTTTGTGGCCCTATAGTTAGGTGCATACATATTTATGATTGTTACTTCTTGATGGGGTTGACCTCTTTATTAATATGTAATATCCTTATTTGTCTCTTGTAACAACTTTTGAGTTAAAGTCTATTTTGTCAAATAGTAGGGCTATCCTAGCTCTTTCTTTGGTTACTGTTTACATGGATTATCTTTTTCCAACCTTTTATTTTCAATCTGTTTGTGTCTTTGAGTGTATACTGAGTCCCTTGTAAACAGCATGTACTTGGATCATGCTTTTTTATCCATTCTGCCAGTCTTTATCTTTTTTTTTTTTTTTCTGTCTCTGTTTTCCTTTAATGCATCCACCTTTTCTGTATAGTTGATCTTTTACAATGTATCTGACTGATCCCTTTCTCATTTTTGTTTCTTTATATTTTTAAAATACTTTCTTTATGGTTACAACCTACATGTATAAGCTACTGATTTGAAAAGACACTAGCTTAACTTCAGTAACTTACATGTTCTCAGTTCCCATATCACTCTCTTCCCCCTCTTTATGTTTTTGTCCTAAATTACCTCTTTAAATTTTGTATGTCCATTATCAAGAAATATGCTTTTTCCTTGTCCAACTGTATTCTGATTTATAGGAATTAAAGAGTAGAATTATATATTGATAATACAGTACTATTAGGTTTTGCCTTTACTCTTTTAGTTAAGTTTACTGAAGATCTTCATTTCTTCACACTATGCCTAGCTACTCTTTCCTGTCTTTTCCTTTCAACCTGCTGAAGTCCCTTTAGTGATTCTTATAGGGCAGGTCTTTTGTTAACAAACCCTCTTAGTTTCTGTTTTTCTGTATTTTAAACTCTCCCTCATTTTTTTTTTTAATAACTATATTATTATTGTTATTTTTTTATTTACTTATATATATATAAATATATTTTAAGAGGTGCTTAGATTACCGTAAATATTACACAGAACCCCCTGGGATTCCTATGTTGCCTACCTCCCACACCTCCCACCACCTCCCACACAAACATCTCCACAAGTGTGGCCCACTACCCTCAATGGACTTACACATCCTGGGGCCTTGCCACCAACCATAGACCACAGTTCACATTGTAGACCACACTCTCCCACACAGTTCTGAGTGGTGTGTGCTGATTTAAAATGGCCTACATCCGTTGCCACAACGGTACTCAGGACAACCTCCAAATCCCAAAGAAGCCCCTGTATTTCAACTACTCGTCCCCTCCCTGCCCCAAAAGTGTCAAGTGGCCACTGGCTCCACCTCATTGTTATAATTTCTTCCATTGCTAGAATCACCATATGTGTACAACAGAATACCATCAAGTCGACTCTAGCCCATAGTTCTTCCCCCAATCCTGAGGGGACTGGGATGGGTGATGTCCACTCCACCTCCAAGTGAGAGAGGGCTTATATCCCATGGATACGGTGGGTGGGATGATCCTTCCTGCAGATGCAGGCCCTCTCCATTCCCTGGGATGCCGTTGCCCATCGTTGTCTCCTCGCCAGGTGACTTGGATAAGTCCATTGAGCTGTAGGGTAGGAGTTGCAGCTCCACCGAGATTCCACGCACACCTGGCACATAGGTAGGCCAGAGGCTCCAGTCTCTGGAAGTATACCTAAAAACTTCTGCATCACATATAGGTTTGAATAGAAGGGACTGATGAACCATGTGCAGGGAGGACTTATTTGAGTCCAATTCTGTCACTCTCAGGAGCACAGATTCCAAAATAGAGCTCACTGATAAGGCATCAGTCTCTGGGGATATCTCCACTTATATAGGACCTGGGTGTCTCCAGAGCTCTCAGGAGCCCCTCTGTGTGGGGTGATAGGCACTTAGATGTTCTATGAGCTCCTACTGAGGTGTGCGTAAGAGTTACCTCTGGGATGACCTCCCGACTCTCTTTGAAGTCTCTTAGCCACTTGAACTCACTTGTCTTTACCTTTTCCCCCTTTTATTCAAGGTCTTTTTCCAGTTGTATTGCCAGTTGGCACTTGGTATTAATCCCTCGTTGCCAGGGAGGCTCATCCCCGGGAGTCATGTCCCACGTTGGGGGGAAGGTAATGCAATCGTATGCTGAGTTTGGCTTAGAGAGAGGCCACATTTGAGCAACAAGGAGGCTCTCAGGTGGCAACCCTAAGGCACCCCACAACTGCAGGCTAAGTCTCAGTTACAAGAGCAAAGACTCACAAGAGTAGTCATCAATAAAAAGAACACATCAGTGGGTCATCCTCTTTTGACAGACACTGTCCCTGCACTCAGAGGACTATTGCTGCTCCCTTGGAGACTGTGGCAGAGCTCTCCAGGCTAGGAATTCAGAATTCAGATTCCCTCATTTATTGTGTGATTATCCACCCATCGTGACCATGCCCCATCTTTTGATCTTTAGAACGATTCTGTATATCTTCATGTATATTCGGATGAACTGAATCCCATGAATCCCCCCTCCCAGACACCCCCCACCAATAATCCCCTGCAGTACCCATTGTAACCCTTCTGTGATCCAAATCCTCCATGAACATGTAGTCCATAAAATAATCAAATACATTTACTAGGAAAAAGAAACAACTATGATAAGCTTACATGCAAGAGACAAACATAAGGAAACTCAGGGAAAAAAAAAAAAAGAAGGAAAAAAACAATAAAAAAATAATAAACAAATAAAAAACAAAACAAAACAAAATATAATTAGTGGATTCGGACATTCAAAAAAATGGGTAAAAAAGCAAAGGAAATGCCTTTAAAAAAATATATATATATATATTCTTTTTTTTTTCCCCCTTTCTCTTTTCATTTTTTTCCTTCCTTTTATCACTGTGTTATCGGATGGCCAGTGTGCCGTGACATCTTCCCCCTCTCAATCCCCATTGTCTCCCAATTTTTCTTTTATTTTTCAAAGAAGTTTTAGGACACAGCAAAGTCACACATGGAGTGCCGGAGACTCCCAGATACCAAACCACCCCCCCTTCCCCACCCCATATTAACCCTCCACCTTTTTTTTTGGATGTTAGCATTGTTATAACTGTTATACAGAAAGCAAAATATAGCAACTAAACATTGTCAATGATTTACAGTATAGTTTACAATTTAGATGATAGTTTAATAATTTTGATGATATTTACTATATCCTGTGTCCATTACTGTAAGGTAATGAAAAACCTTCCCCATGACCACCAAACACCCCATTAGATCTTGACTGTTCCCTTCCCCCCAGCCCCACCTTATCCCGACCCATGGAATGTCAAGATTCACAGTTACATGCCCTGGGGATTTGAACCTGCCCTTCCTAATCCACCCACCCGCCAGCGCTGCACCACCAAACCCAGGAACACCACCACCCATCTGCCCCATCCCCCAACATGCAACCACACTCTATCCATTTACCATAGATTATGTCCATACGGGTGATGGCTCAAAGCCTGCTCTTCTCTTACTCTCCCTTGTTAACCTGTCTTTCAGACAGTGGTTCTCAGAGACTGCTCACTTTCCTCAGTTCAGATCAGTGAGGTCATATACTGTTCATCCTTCAGTGCCTGGCTTGCTTTACTCATCCCTCATTTTTGATGGATTAAGAATTTTGGGCTGGCAGTTTTTCTCTTTCAGTACCTTAAATATGTCATACTGCTGCCTTTTTACCTCCATGGTTTCTCATGAGAAACAGGCTATATTAAGGATCCCTTATATGTGTCAAATTGCTTTACAATGGCTGCTTTCAAAATTCTTTCTTTATCATTGGCGTTTGTCATTCTGAAATATTCTTTTTGCCCCTTTTCCCTTCTCTTCTCCTTCTGGATACTCATGATGCATATTTTTGGATGCTTCCTGCTGTCACTGAAATCCGTGAGACATGGCTCAATTTTTTTCTAGTCTTATCTCTATCTGTTGTTCTGACTGTATGATTTTGATTGTCCTATCTTCTAGCTCACTGATTATTTCTTGTGCCTATTCAAACCTCCTGTTGTATGCCTCTGGTATATTTTTAATTTGCAATATTGTGCCTTTCATCCCCATAATTTCTGTTTTGTTTCTTTTTAAACTTTCAAATTCTTCTTTTTGCTCCCTTAATATTATCTTTTTAATGTCCTTTAGCTCTATATTTGTATTATCCTTTCAACACCTTGAATTGATTTAGAAGATTTGTTTGAACTTCTTTGATTAGTTGCTCCAAATTATCTGTCTCACCTGAAGTTTTAATTTGTTCCCTTGGATGAGCCTTATCATCCTGTTTCTTAACAGGCTTGTAAATTTTTTTACTGGTGTCTGAGCATCTGGTTATTTTGATGTGTTTACTCTGAAAGGTTAGTTTCTCCCTCTTGTCTAGGATTTTATTGTTGATTGGCTTTGTGTTAAGGCTCTTATTTGATACTTGGTCCAAATTATTCTGGACCTTTAGAATAGCCCATGTTTCACTGTTCAGATTTTCTCAGCTCTTCTTCATCTGTTTCTTACCATGGATATGTGGTACAGTGTTTAAGATTGCACTTCTGTGCAGTTGTTTCACCTTCAGGAGAAAGCTTCCTTTCTTCCGTTCCTTCTCTGGAAATCTTCATCTGTTCTGTTAGTTTTTGTACAGAATTTTCTCCCCCATTCCTGTGATTTGTTTAAATCCTTCCCTTCATTCAGTGCCCCTTTTTCTTTACACTTTTCAGTTCTGGGACCTTTCCTGTCTTATAGCAGTTTAGCCTCCCACTCCCCCACTTTTTTTCTCTGTGGGACTTTTCTGTCTCTGGTTTCTTTGCTGTTATGGTATCCTGCCCTGGGGACCCAGATGGGGTAAATCCAGAAAGGTAGGTCAATCTAGGAAGGTCCATTTTGCGTTTAGGTGGTCTAGCAAACAGAGACTGGATTGAGTGTGTGCACCTCTTGCCAACAGTTCTGCCACAGTCTCTCTTCCCATCCACCGCCACCCTGGGGCCCCTTTGTATGCTGCACTCATCCATGGCTTGTGTTCTGATCTGGGACTCTGTGGACTTGGGTCCCTGTGCCCAGATATGCATGGAGTTCTTACTTGCTGCTGTGAGTGGTTCTATAATCTGCTTCTGTGGCAGGAGTGACCTGGGCCATGCTGCCTCTATGCAACTCCTAAGCTGTGCAAGACAAGTGAGGGGGAGAGTTCTAGACTAGAGGGTCTAGGAGGGAAATCTACTTGATATTGGAGATTATTTTTCTTTTTCGTCAATTCAGCTTTTGTGGAGTCCTCTAGTCTCAATCATCTGACAGGGTTCTAAGCAAGTGGGGTTTGTCCTTTTATTAGTTGGTTCTGAGAGAAGACTTTTCCAGGGGATGTCATACATTGCCATGTTGTTGCTATCACTCCTTAAGTTTCTTTTTTTTTGTTGTTAATTTTCATTTATTTTTTTGAGAATCTCTATTTGTTGCTTCATTGTTATCATATTTTCTTTCAATTCAGCTTTCTGCTGTTCTTTAAACATATTATAATAGCTGCGTTGAAGTCCTAAATACAATATCTGGAGACACTGACACTCAGAGACAGTTTTCATTGACTGTTTTGTTATTTTGTTGGGTTTTTCCCCCTGAGAATGGTTGTACTTACCTCTATCTTTGTAGACCTTATAATTACTTTTTGTTAAAAATTGGGCATTTTAAATCATATAACAACTCTGGATTCTGACCTTTTCTCCTTAAGTTGCTGTTGCTGCTATTTATTTGTTTAATAAATTACCTTGGCTAAATCTGTGAAATCTCTGTCCAATGCATTATGTGGCTGCTGATGTCTCTTCTTAGTCTTTTAGTTTGGTTTTTGTGTGTGTGTGTGTTTTAATTCTTGCTTTTATTTTTGAGCCTAGCCTCCAAGGAGTTTCCTCTGTGTCTATATAGCTTAGTGGTAGCCAGTAGGTAGAGGCTGTGCTCAGGGACATTGAATAAGGCTTCCATCCTCTGCCAAATTGATATTTGTTTGGGTACAGTAGCACATTTAGAGTTTGGGCCATTTTTAAATCTTCCCCAGCTTTTACATTTTCCTGAGTTCTTTCATATCTTCTCCACATGTCCTCACAGCCTTAGCCAAGCATATGCCCCCTCCAGCCATGACTGCAACCTTAGGCTAGTAGTGCTGCTAGGCCAACCTTAGGCTAGTAGTGCTGCTAGGCCTTCCTGCTTGTTGGCCCTGAATCTGTCACCTCATTATCAGTGCTGATGGGTGGGAACAACACTCCACACTTCAAATTAAGTAGGTTCCCTTTGATCAATCACACAGACATCATGACCTGGCCCTTCTCTCAGCAGAACTTCCATGCCTATCAAGTTGCATGTTGGAAGGAATGGGAGCAGCTCCAGGCAAGAACAGCACTGTTCTTAAGTCTGCAGTTTTTTTTTTGTTTTATGTTTTTGTGTGTGTGTGTGTGTGTTTGTTTTTTTTAATGAGGCAAGTAAAAGAGTTTATTGAGATGTGAGGGAAAGAGAAAGTACATACCCAAGACATGGGTGCAGGCATGCTCTAGGCAAGAGATGCCAAGTCTGCAGATTTTGATGCATACACACTTCTCACATAGTTGTGTGCCTTTGCTTACTGTTCGAGTGCTAAAATTGTTTTAATTTTGTCCAGTTTTATAGTTGCTTTTCAGGGAGAGGACTTATTAACCTCCTCATTTGGTCAAAGCCAGAAGTCCCTGCTTTTGAATTACGTAAATTCACTTTTAAATTACGTAAATAATCTTTTTTTTTTTAAAGATTTATTTGTTTCTCCCCACCTCCTCGTTGTTTGCACTGTGAACTGAACCTGGCTCCAGTGTGGGAGGGAGACACCTAATCACTTGAGCCACTTCTGTTCCCTGCTTTTTTGTGTCTCTCATTATGTTTTTTTCTTCTCGTTGTGTCTTCTTGTTATGTCAGCTTGCCGTGCCTGCCCATTGCGCCAGCATGCTGTCTTCTTTAGGAGGCACCGGGAACCTCTGCACCCTGCTTTCTTGAATCTCTCATCATGTTTTTCTTCTTGTGTCTCTTGTTGTATCGTCTTGCTGTGTCAGCTTGCCATGCCTGCCTGTCACACCAGCTCACTGTCTTTAGGAGGCACCAGGAACCAAACCACAGACCTCCCATGTGGTAGGCGGGAGCTCAATAGCTTGAGCCACATCTGTTTACCCATATTGTTGTTTTAATCAAAATTTTAGCTTTATTTAAGACTTCCAGATAATTCCAAGAAACTTCAGCTCATTGTGGTTCAAATGCTGCTGGCCTGGCAGGTGGAAAGTGAGCCAGTGAACATGAAGAGTTGGTATGACCACATTTCTCAGGCTCCTTTCAAAGTGAGAAGGCAGTTAAACCACACCAGTGTCTCTGTGATTTACAGCAGTTTAATAGGCAGGAAACTAAAGCCATCCAACCATTTCACCTTCATCTATTTTACCCTGAATCATGCTTACGAGGCTAAGATGTGAGACATAATGTCTTCTTGAGATTCTCAGCCATTCTTTGCCCTGTACCAGAGGTAGGGCTTGGCTATAATCCAGGCAGATGTTCTTGTAAGAAAAAAAAAAAAACAACAGCCATACTTTTGAAGTGTATTATCTAGCAAGAGTGAAGCAGCAGTTGAGGCAGGCTGCTTTTTTTTGTATGCAAATTAATTATATCCCTAACCTGCTACCTTCTCTTCTCATATTTCCTTTTATATTTTCCTTCCCTGATTATAAAATTAATACATGTTTTTAATAAAAATATGGAAAACAGCAAAATTTTAAATCACCTGTCCTTCAGACTATTCAGCAACATTAGTATAGTTCTTTATACTTGTGTGTATATTTGTGTATAATTTCACATAATCGTGGCCACATTGCCTATATTGTTTATACCCTGCTTTTAAAATTTATAATTTAAAATTGTAAAGTTAATTTGCCTTTATGTAGAAATTTTGAAACATACAGAGAAATATTTAAGTCCTCTATTTTCTTCTAGACTTCCTTATTTGTACAAATATACATATATGTATGATTTTTACATTTTTATCAAATATGATCTTATGTACAGTTTTTTGTATTATATATTTGCTTTTACTTTATATATGCTTTTTCCATGTTACGGAAATTTGTTAACTTCTGTTCTCAGACTTTTAGATTTCTTCCTAATTTTTAGGGAGAAAAGCTACATAATGGATAATAAGTATTACTTCCTCAGGCATAGGCACTAAGGAAATCATCACAGAGTGGAATTTCTGGGTAAAATTAATGATTTAGCCTGTGGGACACAAGCCCCTGATCCAAAATTGTAATTGCAGTTGGCCCTGGGGGGAATACGTGGGGGTGAACATCTGGCTTTGCCTTCTCCACTCATTCACTTGCCTGATACAACGATTTGAAAAGTAGGTAGATTATTTTCTTTGTACCAGAGCTCAGAGTTATTAGTATTTAAAAATGTATGTAATCTTGTCAGCAACAAAGTGGAGGAGGAAGAGTGGTAAATAATAATTCCTGGTCTCTATGAATATTTTCAGTAGTACATAGGTGAAATTCATTTTGATGAGTTAGTGGGAGAGAAAGAACCTATCTGAAATGTTTCCTTCTATAAGAAATCAAGTAAAACTTTAACAATTTTAACCTAAATCTCTTGAGGATTAAATATATGTATCTATCATTTAAAATTTTATTCTTATATATAGTACTATTAAGGAAATAATGTCTTAATTTAATAGAACGAAATACCTTTCTCCTTCCTCTTCCCCACTATGTAGGATCTGAAGAAGAAGCTGAAGAAAAACAGGACAGTGAAAAACCACTCTTAGAGCTCTGAATACTACTTTTGTTAAAGTAAGTGTTTAAAAATGAAATCATAACAACAAAGTAGTTAAATGCAGAGCATTTTCTTTGGGTAGATCTAAAGTAAAATGCAAAGAATATATGAATATAGGTATATAGCTAAATATATCATATGTGCAATTAATCTAACAATCATATTTTATTAATATAAAATTTCTTAACATTTTTGTATAAATTTGTGACATAAAAAATACCTCAGAACCCCAATTTTCTAAACAAAAAAGTTGAGTTCATTTTTCTGTAACCAGAATTTCTGTGTCAGACATTGTTCTAATTACAAATATTAACTTACTTAGGTTGTATGGGGATATCAAATCCCTATGATATATAGCTGCTGTTATTATCCCCATTTACACTTGAGGTGACAGAGGCAAAGAGAGAGTGAGTCACTTGTCCAAGTTGCACAGCTAACAGTGGCAGAGCCAGGTCTCACACTCACCCAGATCTGAACGGTTGGCCACTCTACCCATGTCGTGATGTCTCTCAAGTGTTTTGAAGCTTCTGGGATGAAAGATGTTCTCCATTCAAGGCAGTAGCACTTGTGTGCTTCAAGATAAAATACAGTGTTCAAATCCCTTCAAAGCATCAGGAAAAAAACATTTCAACTTCATGAATACAAGGCAAATAAGCAGAAATTATGTATGCTGTAGTAGCAGCAACCCTGCCTAATTCTTTAATCACAGGGAAAATAAAGTAGGTGACGTATTCTGAGTCCTAGGGAACCTGGGATAGAGGCAGAGGCAGCAAAATCAGGGTGAAGGGCTGAAGGAGCCCCTGGGCCTGCATCACCAGCACCCAAAACTCTCCACCCTTCCTTCCACAGCAGTAGTTTTTGACATAAAGCATAAATGTGGGCATATGAATAGTTCATCTTTGTCATCCTTTTCTAATATGCTTTCAAACCAAGTATTATGTAGCCACACATGGTCCCTTCCTTAACTTCATGTATCATAAACATTTAAGGCTGTAAATTGTAACATATTGCCTTTTAACACTACATCTCAAGTACATTTGTCTTCTTTCTTTTCCTTTCTATAGTGTGAAAAACCCTAATTGAATGTCATTGGAGATTAAAAAATAATAGCTGGAGATGAGGTCTCACTAGTGAAAGCTGAAATGGTAACATGCACGGCTGACCTTGCTGAATGGCTAATAAGGAATTTATTTATTGTAATACCTCACAGACATTGTACCATATCCACATATATTTAGTAGCCTGCCTGTGGCTGGTAAGATAATGTAATGAACTATGTATAGTCAGTGAGACCAAATCTGAACTGTTAATGTATAGTTGCAGAAAAGTCTTGTCTTGTATTCCTAATTAAAAGACTTCTTAATATATTGAAATAACACTTTTATAGTAAGCAAAGTAACTTTTTATTTTGATTCACCAAATGGAATTTTTTGATTTCATGTCTCAGATTTATTTTGAATTTCTTTTTTTCTACATTTACCTGGTGTTTTTAACTCATGCACATGTGTTCTTTGTACAATTTTAAAAAGTTAATAAATCCAACATTTCAAAATGATTATTTTAATTAATCTTGTTTTGCATTGTATGTGGCCTAAAGTGTTGTAATTGCAGACATTTAAAAGGGGAACAAGGAGGGTTTGTGAATCCATGTAGTATGTTATCAAGCATGTTATATTATTTTTATCATGTAGTAATGCCTTTCTCTTAGAAGTAGACTTCTGCAGTATTCTGAGTATTCTTATTTTGAATCCACACAATGAAATAATTGCTATAATTTTTTCCTTTGTGATTAGCTAAATTGAATTAAAATGAACTAAATTATATTGTGAGCTATGTTTTTCAACTTGAAAATTAACATTAAGGCTATGGAGGAAAGCAGCATGTCTTAGTTTCTTTCTTTATTTTAACATTTAAGAAAAACTTAACCGTGCGTAGTGGTAATGGTGCTGGTTTGGTGGAAACTGGCACTTTGTGCACACCAAATCAAATCCATCTGTGCTTGTTCTAGAGTGGGGCAGATATCAGAGATGTGATAGAGAAGCCTCTTGTGAAGTAGAGTCTTACCAGAAGCTTCTCACAGTGGGGTAGGAAGCAAGGAAAATCACCAGGGTCTGACCTTGGGACTAAAACCTCAGGAACTCAGTGGGGTTGTCATTGTGAAACTGGAGGTCCACAGACCAAGCCCACAGATGGTGCCTAATCCAGAATACCTGCTTATGGATTTACCTTCAGAAAGAGCTCTTACCAGAGAATGCTTGATGGAATCACTAGGGTGCAGCCAACTCTCACAAGTTGTTCATTTAGCACAGACCAAGGGTAAGTAGGTATATGATTTGAATGTTCAGTGAGGTCAGACTGTGAAAGCCTGAAGCATGTGTCTCAGCAATAGTTATACTTCCTCAGGGGACTAGACAGATTGAGCCATTGGGTCATGGCACCCACTCTGCATCCTGCGTCAATGAGATGAGGGTAGGGATATTTGCATCTTTGTGTTCAGGGCTCAAAGGGGCCCTCTTCTAATTGACCCCATTCATATCTGATGTTGATGTTTTCCATTAAGCCTTGTTCAGTTTGGCTTTGAAGTCATTTTGTCCCTTTGGAGGTACTTTATATTGTTGTGCTGATTTCAGCACGTGCTGTTAAAAACTAAGTTGAACTCAGGTCCTCGGTATAAATGTGTTCTTGGAGGAAAAGCACATTGCTCTTGCCCACATCTATGATCTACCTATGATAATAGACTCAAAGGCATGGATCTTGTGTCACATTGTCTGCACTGAGAAAAAGAAACCAAAAAATATCAGCATCTGTAAATCAAACACCACAGAAAAGCACAGGTATGGTAGAAAGTTGGGAATATCTTCATCTTCTGTTCTCTCCTTCATAACAGTGTCATGAGAGTGGATTAAAGGGGCAGCATCTAAACAGTCCCGGGCATGAGATTCTCAACTCACATAGCAGCTAATCGGGGTAAACTTTGTATATAAAAAACAGAACGCATCTTAGCCACAGCACTAATAATATGCTTGATATCTCTCTCATATGCTTGTGTAGCTGAATTATTTTCTTTCTTTTAGCTCTGACCTTTTGAAAGTGAACAAATTTGTTTGTGGTTTTTTAACTGTCCTTATTTTATCTTCTAATACCCTAACCACCCCATGCACAGCCCCAACCAGTCGTGACCGGTTTGATTTGAGCTTGTGTCACGAATCAACCACATTTGGCAGAGCACGGAAACAAAAGAAGCCTGAGAAAATAAACACCTTCAGCCACACCAAAGCATCCTACCACCCACTCAGACTCACCACCATACTCTCCTTCCTCAGTAAAAGGCAGCCCAGGGTGAGTAGGGAAGGAAGTTGCTGGGAAATTTTAAGGGACAAGAGATACTAACTAGAACCCCAGACAGTGAAAACAGCCACACAAAGCTTTCAATGATTCTAAAGTTTCCTTTCTTAGTGTCTACACTTCCCAAATGCAGAAACAGTTCCAAATCTCTAAATAGAGGGCCATGCATTTAGCCTAACCACATCTAACAAAGTTCATGAGAACTAAGCAGTAGATCTGAGTTAAATGTAAAGTTTTTGTGTCTTTTTGGTCTTATTTTCAAATAGGAACCTGTGTTTGGTTTCCAAAAGAACCATTTCATAGAAACACTGAAGCTTATTGTTGAAAACAAAGAAAATCATGTCCAGTTTTAAATAGGGTATTATTTTAATTGTAATATAAGTTTCTACTTTAAAATGTTTCATTTTTCATAAACTTACCCATCCATTGTACCTCTTGTTTTATATTGATGCCTGTAGAAAATATATGTATACGAACATATACACACATAAACATATATACAAAAATGAATGACATTCTTTTTAATATTATTAATCAATAGCAAAATGGTAAAACGATGTGAAAAAATATTTCACAGAAAATAAAATATTAAAGGACCTTAGACATATGCAAAGCTGCTTATCCTTATTAATAGTAAGACAAAAAGAAATTAAAACTGCAATGAGATACTGTTTTTCACTGTCAGATTAGCAAATTCCTGATGTTTGACAACATTCTCGGTACACACATTATTTTAGAAGTGCAAACTAATGCTAACTTTTGGAGGGCAAGCTGGTACTACCTCTAAAAATTACAAATGAACACAAAGTGACATAAAAACACTATAATTCATTTCAGCATCTTTTATAATAGCAAAAGATTGGAAATAAGCCAAGGGTCTCTCATAGGGATTGGATTAAAGTATGGTATATTCGCCAGTGAAATATTATGCATTATATAAATGTCCTTATTTATTGAGATAGAACTCTAGAAGTATAAGTGAAAAGTACAGAATAATGAATTTTGTATACCATCTATTTATAAAAGGGGAAAAATAATATATGTCTTTACATATATACATATTATATATATGTACATTCATTTTTTAATAAATAAAAACTGTAAGTATAAATGAGGGACAAGAAAAAGTGGTGACCAGTAAGAGAGGGTAGGGAGATAGTAGTTAAAGCAGTACTTCTCAATGCTTATTTTAAAGTGTTTTGATTTCTGAACCATTAATATGTGACATGATAAAACAATTTTTAATAGGTCAAGCTACAAATATTTTTAACACCAATATTTCCTCATTAATTTTCCATTTCTTTAACCAATCTATTTTTGAGGACACATATTAGTCTATTTTATTAATCAATTTATGTTAATATTTTAATAGTGTTTTTATTAA
The DNA here is from genome assembly GCA_026826555.1 of Tolypeutes matacus. Lineage (NCBI taxonomy): Eukaryota > Metazoa > Chordata > Mammalia > Cingulata > Chlamyphoridae > Tolypeutes > Tolypeutes matacus. Next base: position 25,931,774 of record JAKSZT010053769.1, read on the forward strand.
TTTCGTGTGGGGCATTTAAATAAATTTTTGGCTGCTATACAGTTCATGAACAGCCTTGCACATAAGACTTAGTACAGACCTTTTGTTTTCTTAGGAAAGGGGTGGATCAAGCAGTAGGAACACTTTCCAAGGAAGCATGTTCTATTCTTGTACAATGTGCTCTCTAAGGGCTTTCAAGTGCTTGAGCTCTGAGATAACAGTGCTGTGGTCCCTGGAGCTATTTCAGTCATTTGCGGGCCTCAACCCTGGCTGTGCTTTAGAATTACTTACAGAGTTGTTTAAAAGTCCCGAGGCCTGTTTTGTCATAAAGTCTAGCCTTCAGTAATTTATAAGAACTCCCAAGAGGAGAGCCACTGGCATCATGGTTAGAGCAGCAGGTCTTAAGTCACACAGACCTGGAATCAGATGTGGACTGTAGCACGCACTCATTGTGTAACATTGGGCGCATTTTTTTTTTTTTTTTTTTTTTTATTATGGGTAAAAATCAAAATTCTCACAATACATACAAACATTTGTAAAATGATATATAAATATATATGCATATATGTGTATTTGCTTACAAAAATGTTATTTTTTATATATATATATACATATATTTTAAGAGGTGCTTAGATTACCTAAAATATTATACGGAACCCACTCGGATTCCCATGTTGCCCACCTCCCACACCTCCCACCACATCCAACACAAACATCTCCCATAGTGTGGCCCACCAACCTCAATGAACTTACACATCCTGGAGCCTTGCCACCAACCATAGACCACAGTTCACACTGTAGACCACACTCTATCCCACTCAGTTCTGAGTGGTGTGTGCTGATTTAAAATGGCCTACATCCATTGCCACAACAGTACTCAGGACAACCTCCAACTCCCAAAGAAGCCCCTGTATTTCAACTGCTCATCCCCTCCCTACCCAAAAAACTGTCAAGTGGCCACTGGCTCCACCTCATTGTTATAATTTCTTGCATTGCAAGAATCACCATATGTGAGCAAGAGAATACCATCAAGTCCACTCTAGTCCATAGTTCTTCCCCCAATCCAGAGGCGACTGGGATGGTGATGTCCACTCCAACTCCAAGTGAGAGAGGGCTTATATCCCATGGATATGGTGGGTGGGATGATCCTGCCTGCAGATGCAGGCCCTCTCCATTCCCTGGGATGGCCATTTCCCATCGTTGTCTCCTCACCAGGTGACTTGGATGAGTCCATTGAGCTGTAGGGTAGGAGTTGCAGCTCCACCTAGATTTCATGCACACCTGGCACATAGGTAGGCGGGAGGCTCCAGTCTCTGGAAGTATACCTAAGAAACTCCAGCATCACATGTAGGTTTGAATAGAAGGGACTGGTTAACCATGTGCAGGGAGGACTTATTTGAGTCTAATTCTGTCACTCTCAGGAGCACAGATTACAAAATAGAACCCACTGATAAGGCATCAGTCTCTGGGGCTATCCCCCCTTATATAAGACCAGGGTGTCTCCGGAGCTCTCAGGAACCCCACTGAGTGGGGTGATAGGCACTTAGATGTTCTATGAGCTCCTACTGAGGTGTGCGTAAGAGTTACCTCTGGGATGACCTCCCGACTCTCTTTGAAGTCTCTTAGCCACTTGAACTCATTTGTCTTTACCGTTTCCCCCTTTTATTCAAGGTCTTTTTCCAGTTGTGTTGCCAGTTGGCACTTGGGAAAAGTTTTCAATTAGCAATAATCGTGCCTCGGATAAACCTCATTGGCTACGATACTGTTGGGCGCATTTTTTAACCCCTCTGAGACTTAGCTTATCAGTGAACTGAGGATAATACCTGTGGTGCAGCTGAGAGCATTAGAGATACAGAATGTAAAACTGCTTAGCAGAATCCCTGGTGCTTACTGTGTAGTAGGTAATGGCTGTTATTGAAACAGAACAAAAACAAAGCAGACAAAAAATGGCCTAACAGAATATGAGGAAAAATATACTTAGATAAGTTTTCTTGGCTAATGAAATGTTGAGCTTTTTGCTTTGGGCTGAATTACATCGTTTTGGTGTAGAATCTCTGTTTCTTGTAGGTCAGAATTTCTGATTGGCAGCTATATAGTACTTGCATGAAGAAAAAGGGTGAAATGAAGTAGTACTTAATCTTGGCCTGCTTGGTAGACAAAAAGCCTTAAAAATGGATTCTCTGAGGAGAAACATTACTAATATTAGAGGGATTCATGATGGAGAAAAATTTTAGAACCTTCACCTTGACGTTTTACTTTTTTCCGTTTTTATAGTTGAGAAGCATATGGGGTGCTCTATTTCCATAAAGACTATTAAGACATGACTGCTTTAATGTGAAATTGTTCAAATCTTTGCCTAATTTCTTCCTTGCACACTTGTAGATGTAGCCGGTTGTTCTGGTAGAGTGTTATGGATTTTAATCATATAGGTCCTATTGGTGGATGGGAGGCCTGTGTATATATAAAAGTCTTCCCAGCATGAAACGGTGTGTACAGGTTGGCCTATGGCCTTCTAATTATATTAACAGTGTAGAGCAAGACAGAAAATGTGGGCAGGTGAAGAGGCAGTTCTCTTCACTCAGCTCTTAGCCTAATCGGGATGGAAATGTTCTGTTTTTTATTGGAACTAAAAGTAACCTATTTCACCTCTAGTGGCAAGGAAGGTAGAAATTACAAGCACAGCTTTCCTGAAGCCAGGCTGTTTGGGTTCAAGTCCCAGCCCTCACTTATTAGTTGTGTGTCTATGAGGAAGTTCCCTAGGCCCTCTCTGCCTCACTTTTCCTATCTATAGAATAGAGTTAATTGTGCATTTCTTATAGGGTGTTGTTAGAATTAAAGGAGTTAACACATACTTAGGCCAGTACCTTGTATATAGGGAGTATTGTACATGTGTTCGTTATCAGTAATGCATTAGGATGTTAATCATTGATTTGAAAATTGGGATTGAAATCAGAAATTATTTAACTTGAGTTCCTTTTAAAGATGGGTGAACTAATGCAATGTGACTTGGTCCAGAACAATGATATAGTTAGTTGGAGCCAACCAAGTAGCTGGGCCTTTAACTAGATGCGAGGTGTGACTTCTGGTCTGGTATTCTCCTGACTATACCATGTGGTTTCCTGAAAGCAGCACTATAATGGTTGAAAGAGTACTGGGCTGGAAGGCATGTATAACTCACCTCCAGCATCAGAAATGCTCCCAGCTAGATCAGGTCTTCCAGACTGTGGTTCTAAGGATCTCTGAACTCAACTCATAGTCTAGGAATGAGTGGAGGTGTCAGAAGATTATACACACCTAGAGAGCACCATCTTTGGTCCTAACAATGTCTAAGACTCAGAGTCCATTTCATTAGCTCCCCTAAGAAAACAGTTGCAAATCTAGGATACACATAGGCACAGAAAACCAGATCATGGTAATAGAGTAAAACACAGCTTTATCGAAAGAGAAAAATTAAATGGGAAATTAATGACAATTTAGTGAACTGGTGTGCATATGAGGAGAAAACCTAGATGCACCCAGAAGTCCTTAAGAGAACTCAGTCACTGTCTCCCTAGACAATGCATTTAGTAAAGAAGCAATGCATGTCTGTGTGACAGTCTATTTCTTCCCATTGATATTGGAAGAAGGGAAAAGCCACCTGATATTATGTTAAGAATTTGCTCTCTAATTTCAGAGAGACCTGGCTCCAAATCATGAATGCACTAACTAGTGACCTAGAATAGGTAACTTAATCACTCTATAACTATAGACTGTGGACTATAAACTGTGGACTAGCATAGTACCTACCTCAAAGGGCTCTTGGAGGATTAATGGGCTTATGTATGAAAGTTTTCTAGTGCATAGTAGAAACTCACTGAGTCCTAGTCCCTCCACATTCAACCTCCCTGCAGAGAAATAAGGTTAGAGATCATTGTCAGTGCTCATTTTTGTGATATTTACTATTTCTAAACTAGAGCTACCAATAGTAGATGCTAATGTTCTTAAGGATTCATCTTTAAGCAAATATCAAATTCATGAAACACCTCCAATAAAAATGGTACTATGATTTCATTTTACATGCGAAGGAATTGTGACAGATAACATGTAACTTGCCTGAGGTTACGTAGGTACTAAATACCAGGCCCAGAAACCATGTACTTAGCTCCACCATCACATGCCTCTGCCATAGGGTTCTTGTGAGGATTGGGAAAGGACACTTGTGAAACACTACTATAGAGCAAACCACGTGACACATTGATTTGTTGCTGTTATCATGTCCCAAACCACAGGACTCAGCCTGGTTACCTTCAAATGATAAGTGACATTTACATCTTCATTTTTGTTGTGCCTCCTTCTGGAATCAGTTCTCCAAGGGAAGCGTTAATCATCAAAGCTCAGGGAAAGAAGTAGAAATGTGGTATTGGACCATGACCACAGCCAATGCTGGATTTCATAGCTTCATTGTCATGCTGTTTCTTACCTTGGGACTTCAATTTTATCAAATTACAGTTCATATGGACAAAAGCAGGCTTCTGATTTTTTCTAAAAAAAAATTTATTTTGCCTGTATATGAAAAAACAAGTGGCAAAGATGGTGGCTTCAGGCTGTGTAAAATGCAGGGCCTTAAGGCAGTCACTGGTTAAGGGACTTTAAGGGTTGTAACTAGAAGCGCCACATTGTCATTACTCAGACGTCTGTATATTTGGGTGGGCTTTGAGGGATTTATGCAGAATATGGAGAGAATATATTCTCAGGCAGAACACAATGATGGCAAAGTAAACTGGGCTCTTGAGGAGGAGGAGGAGGTAGGTATAATATGCAGAGGTGTTCGTGAGCTGTTGCTGCAGAACATCTAAAAGAAGTTGTATTCGATTTGTTCTTTTGAAAGGATAGGACATATTAATGGGGTAGGGGTCACAAATATTCACTACTGCTGATTTTTATTGAAGTGACACCACACCCCTACCAAAATCAAAAGTAAATATCTACCTCTTCCACTTCCATGACCATCATCACCAATAAAACAACCCCAAATTCATCTGGCAGGTCAAGTTAATACCAAACTGTTAAATACACTCAGGACATTTTAAAGTATTAAAACGAGAGTTGAATCTTTCGTGAATGAGTCCAAGAGGAATTAGTATTTGTAATAACCAGCTTTTAGCATTTCCTCACCCCACTATGTCTATAAGATTTATAAATAATAATATAAAATATTCATTGAGTACTAACGAAATGCCAGATAATATTCTGAAAACTTTGCATGAAAACTTTAAACTTATATAATCTTTACAATTTGAGAAAATATCACTTTCATTTCTATTTTACAACTAAAGACACTGAAGATAGAGATGTAATTTGTCAGATGTCATGCATTTAAGAGCCCAGATATAATTTCCACTAAGGTAGCTTTAGAGACCGTGCTCTTGACTGCTCTCTAATTCTGTATCTCTAAGTGTAACAAATACCCTAGAGATCAAAGGTTTAAGCATAAAGTTGAAATTTTGATTTAGAAGCATCTGACCCATTATGCACTGTGCTTCACTAACAAGGGTAGTCCAGGTAATTGAGGTACTGTTAACAGGTATTGTGTGGTAGATTTTAATAAACTGGATATTACAGAAAATAGAACAAGGAAGCTCAATCAATCCCCCAAAATTTAGGAGTACATGCCTTTCTCAGCTGTCTTTTCTATCACCTTATATTTTAGCTATGATGCTATTACAGTCATATACTTAATGTTCTTTCAAGTTTTGTAAAAATGACACAAAGTCAAGAAATAATGATGGTGGGCTAGGCTGACTACACCATGAACCATAAGGCTGACCAGCTTCCTCTGGAAATTTCCATTTTACATATTGGGTCTTCATAGGGTCAGAGCTCCAGAATCATTCACCCTTGGTGTGGAAAGGGATCTCGAGGTGATGAGGTCATCATTCCCTCCCCGTAGGCAGGTAAAGGGTTAGACTCTCCTTGCCTGGTGTGGCAGCTGAGGTCCAGGGCTCCCTTGGCATCAGAAATGGAGGAAAGCTAAACAGGACTTTCCTTGTATATATGTAGGTAGAAAGGGCTGGCACTAGTATTATTCTGTACCTGTTAAGTGAGATATACCCTGTGGTAGAACCTCTCCATGTGGTACCATATCTCTTCAACAATTATGAATTAGGTATAACTATTCCAAGGTTGCAGATGAGGTAAATATTGCTCTAAAAACTTAAGTAATTCACCCATATTCATGCAACTAATAAAAGAACTGGGATTAAAATCCAGTCTGTAAATAAGATTGTTGGAAAATGGCAGAGTAGGAAGCTCCCGGAAACAGTCCCTCCAGTCAAACAACTATCAAACATGCCAGAACAGCATACAGGCAAGAGTGGGAGGAAAAGGCTAGTAAATTATGGTAAACAGTAAATTGCTCTCTCCTTTCCACAGTAACTGGCACCCATTTTTTACTCTTGGCAGGCACCAGTGGGACCCAGCCCCTGGCATAGCTTGCTGTTGCCAGAAAGGAACATAAAAATCCCCTTCCCCAGGATCTGTGGTATGGGTCACAGACCATTTGCTGATCACAGCTTTTGAATAGTGACTTTGGATCGATGAGGGCCTGGCTCTGAAGTTGGCTATTGTTCTAACATGCCCTGAACAAAGGCTGCATAGGAAACTTAGAGAGTAAGCTTCCTCAGAGCTGCATAGGACAGTTGAAGTGCTACAAGAAAGGTCAAGAAAGTATAGCTTTGGGGCATCATGGAAACTCCTAGTGTCCTTCCACACCCCTTCTTCATCCCCTCTCCAGGGCAGTTTGGCGCTGGCACTCTTTTGTCCCTGACTTTGTTCCAGCTGGGAAAGTCTGACTTAAGAAACTCCTCTTCAGTGTGCCCTGCCCCTCAAAGAATTTGCCCTCCAGGCAAAAGCAACTTAAATGAAAGCAGTGCAAGAAGCAATTGAGGCAGAAAGCCTTGGGCAAAGATGTACCTGCATTAAATTCAGCAGTGGAACACCCAGGAGAGGGAGAAGGTCTGTCACCTGGGAAGTAGAGGTGTCATCAACCTCTTGTAAACAGAGGATCTTATAAGTCCATTAGCAAGCACAAGCCCAAGACAAGATAAAGCCCCAAAAAGGCAGGGAGAACCCTGCACTTTCCATTCTCCTTGGGTGAACCTTCCTGTTAGGAGAGCTGACACTCAAGGAAATCTCTCTCATATCACCAGCTGGTTAGAAACTCAAGAACACACATCAGAGAAAAAACCCCAGAGTTAACATTTTAAAATATTAAAATTCACAGTGTGTAACTAAATATTACAAGAAAAACTAATAAACATGATCTGGTGGCCCATCCAAAGTAAGAATACAAATTCAGAAAACATCAACGAAGACCAGTCTATGGATACAAATAATATTTGAGAAAAATGCCATTGTCTTACATTTTTACAAATCTCCTTAATATCTGATACATTAGGAGACAGGTGTTTCCTCATATCTGCTTCTGATACAGCCCCTTGTGATATCACAGGTGATGTAGCCTTGGTGTGGGCTAATTACATAAATGAGTCTCTGCCTATCTGAACAAGGAGGTGACTATCATCTCTTTCCCACCACTCCTGGGCAAGTCAGCTTTGAAAATGCTGGGAGCACAAGGGTAGATCAAAGACAGAAGGCCCCCAGTGTTGGAGAGGTTGGAACAGTATTTGTGTTTGAGTTTACAGCCTGGAAGCCAGATCTTGGGACCAGTAGAGGGAGGGAGGTCTGGAAAGCTGTGAATGATAAAGGCAGAGGAGGCAGAGGGAATGGGGCTAGAGCTGCAGCCTCTGAAGTGCCAGCTCCATCATCAGGATGTTTCCAGGGCTTAATGCTCAGGTTAGCAAAAGAGAAAGTAGCCACTGTCAAGAGGCCTGTAGATAGATGACTGTGCCTCAAGAAACTGACTTAACCTCCCTGGCCCTAGGTTTTCTCTAATCTGAGGAAAATATGGAAATTTCCTCATATGCTATATAATCCCCATAAAGTGCTGTACTAGGTGGCTGACACAAATGGGTACTCAATAATCATTACCCGTTACTAGTATTTTTTTATTTATGTTATCCCTGAACCAAGGCAGATTGGGGGTGGCCTCCGGAGCACTAAGATCTCCTTTTTAAGAGGTGAGCCCAGCATATGGGAAGATGGGACAAGGTACCAGAAGCCCCAGCCCCATCCAGCCCCAGCATATCATACATTATCTGTCCAACATGTTGCTTTGAGAAGTTCATGTGTATCTCAGGAGTGGGGGTCAGTCCAAAGTGTTTTGGGACTTATTGTAGATCAACAGTTCACAAACTTCTGGGCATTCTTAAACTTCATAGGACCCCAAAGAGCTTTTGTTTATGTGGGTTATGTCTATTCACCATATTAGAAATTGAGACTGAAAAGTTGAAATATATTTATTTGCTAATTCATATGAAAAAACTCATATTGCATGTTATACATATTTAAATGAAAAAATGTCCATATTTTCCAAACCAAAATAAAATTCTGGGGAGGACACTGTTTTACATTTTTGCAAATCTTGGAATCAGTAGAAGGCAGGTGGCTTCTCATATCTGCTCTGGAAAACTACAGTGCATCCTTGTGAGAGAGATTGAGAGGAAAAAGACAAATAGTGTTTTTGTATTATTATGAAAATGCTTAGACCTCACAGTGTCCCTAGAAGGATCTCAGGCATCTACTACCTCCCACCACTGCCACACTAGAAGAACAGCAGGCATACCTCATTTCATTGTTCTTTGCTTTATTGCACTCCACAGACACTGCATTTTTAGAAATTGATGGTTTGTGGCAACCACACGACAAGGAAATCTATTGGCACAATTTTTCCAATAGCATGTACTCATTACATGTCTCTATGCCATATTTTAGTAATTCTCTCAATGTTTCAAACATTTTCATTTTTATTCTGTTTGGTGGTCTGGGATCTTTTGTTTTGGGGCACCACAAGCAGCACCCATATAAGATGGCAAACTTAATCAATAAATGTCGTGTGTGTTCTGACTCTTCCACCAACCAGCTGCTCCCCAGTCTCTCTCCCTCTCCTCTGGCTTCCCTATTGCCAAAGACTCACAAAAACATTGAAATTTGTCCTATAATGGCCTCTAAGTGTTCAAGGAAACGGAAGAGTTGCATGCCTCTCCCTTTAAATAAAAAGCTAGAAATGATTAAGCCTAGTGAAGAAGGCAATTTGACAGCTGAAAACTAGGCCTCTAGTGCCAAACAGCCAAGTTGTGAATACGTAGGGAAAGTTCATGGAGGAAATTAAAAGTGCTACTCTAGTGAACTCATGAATGATAAGAAAACAAAACAGTCTTAGTGCTGATGTGAAGAATATGGTATAGAGAGATCAAACAAGCTACAATATTCCCTTGAGCTAAAGCCTAAACCCTAATTCTCTTCAATTTTATGAAGGCTGAGAGAGGTAAGGAAGCTGCAGAAGAAAAGTTGGGGGCTACTAGAGGTTTGTTTGTAAGGTTTATGGAAAGAAGCCATCTCCATAACAGAAGTGCAAGGTGAAGTGCCAAGTGCTGATGTAGAAGCTGTAGCAAGTTATCCAGAAGATCTGGCTGAGATAACTGCTGAAGGTGGCTACACTAAACAGATTTTTGATGTATCAAAACAGCCTTATATTAGAAGACGACGCCATCTAGAACATCTATAACTATAGGCATATCAATGCCTGGCTTCAAAGGTTCAAAGGACAGGCTGACTCTCTTGTTCGGGACTAGTGCAGGTGATGACCTTAAGTTGAAGCCAGTTGTCATTTACTATTCTGAAAATCCCAGGGCCCTTAAGAATTATGCTAATTTTGCCTATATTCTATAAATGGAATAACAAAGCCTGGATAACAGCACATCTGGTTACAACATGGCTTACTGAATGTGTTAGAATCCTTTCAAAATATTACTGCTCATTGACAATGCGCCTGGTCACCCAAAATCTCTGGTGGAGATGTACAAGATTAATGTTGCTTCCTGCCTGCTCACACATCCATTCTGCAGCCTATGAATCAAGGAGTCATTTTGACTTTCATATCTTATTAAGAAATACATTTCATAAGGGTAAAGATGCCATAGTTATTCTTCTCATAGTTTGTTGAGATGTAAACTACTCCTCGTGAAGATGTTGTGAACATAATTGAAATTACAACAAAGGATTTAGAATACTACATAAACTTAGTTGATAAAGCAGCAGCAGGATTTGAGAGGATTGATTCCAATTTTGAAAGTTCTACTGTAGGTAAAACGCTATCAAACAGCCTTACATGTTATAGGGAAATCTTTCATGAAAGGAAGAGTCATTCGAAGTGGCAAACTTCATTGCTGTCTCATTTTAAGAAATTGCCGCAGTCACCACTGCCTTCAGCAACCACCACCCTGATCAGTCAGCAGCCATCAACATCGAGGCAAGACACAACAAAAAGATTGACTTGATGAAAGTTCAGATGATGGTTAGCATATTTTTTTAGCATAAAGTATTTTTTTTTTTGCATCACCTCAGTTTAACAATCTAATAAATGACAAAAAAAGACAAAGAATGAAAATAGCACCACATAACACAGCAGCTTTGTTTGGCTCCCTTTGGATAAAAGCTTCAGTTTCTCCATACTTTTATCTAGAAAACCAGTTGTAGAATCAAACTGAATCCATTTCAGCTAGTAATTTATTTTGATTTTTAACTTCATGGCCTATTTCAATGGAAAGTGATTTTATAGCAGTGACTGTGTTTCTCAGACTTTCAGTGAGCCTCTCATTTTCTTCTTCACAGGCACTATACCCACTATTAGCATAGCTGTAGTTGCCATAGTTGCCAGGAGGTGCTCCTTCACCTAGGCCTGCAGGCCTCATCCTGCTAGAGGAGGAGAGACAAGGCAGGCGGGGGATGGGTAGGAAGGGGCCAGGGATCACCTGAACCCAGTCTTCAGTCCCAGGGCCCAGCGGAACACCAGCTTCTTCCCCTAAAGTGCCACGGCATCAGTCCATAAGTATTTTTAATTATGGTTTATATATTGTTTTTTAGCCATAATCCTATTGCACACTTAATAGGCTACCGTATATTGTAAATATAACTTTTATATGAACCAAGAAACCAAGCAATTTGTGTGATAGCTTTGTTGCAATATTCAATTTATTGCAGTAGTCTGGAACTGAACCCACAATATCTCTAAGGCATACCTGTATAATGAGTCAGAGTATGAAAGCCTGCAGCGTGCATCTCAACAATAGAGTTATACTTCCTCCCAGGACTGCACAGAATTAGCCCTTGGGTCAGGGTACCAGTCTGCATCCTGTTTCAAGGAGGTGAGGGTGGAGATATTTGCATCTTTGTGTTCAGGCCTCAAAATTGACCCCATTCATATCTTATGTTGATGTTTTCTATTAAGCCTTGCTCAGATCGGCTTTGTAGCATTTCGTCCCTATAAAGGAACTTTATATTATTCTGCTGATTCAGCATGTGGCCTTCAAAAACTAAGTTGACCGCAGGGCCTCGGTATAACTGTGTTCTTGGGGGAAGAGCACATTGTGATGCCCATGTCTATGATTTACCTATGATAATGGATTCAAAGGCATGTATCTGTGTCACACTGTCTACACTGAGAAAATGAAGCCAAAAAGTATCAGCATCTGTAAATGAAACACCACAGAAAAGCACAGATACTGGTAGGATATTGGGATTATCTTCATCCTACAAGAAGTCTTCTGCTCTCTCCTTCACAACAGTGTCATGAAAGTGGACTAAAGGGGCAGCATCTAGACAGTCCTGGGCATGAGAGTCTCAACTCACATAGTAGCTAACTGGGGTAACCATAGTATTTAAAAAGCTAGAGAACCCAACCTAGCCAGAGCACTAATAATATGCTTGACATCACTCTCATATGCTTGTGTAGCTGAATTATTTTCTTTCTGTTAGCTCTGGCCTTTTGAAAGTGAACAAATTTGTTTGTGGTTTAACTGTCCTTATTTTATCTTCTGACACCCTAACCACCCCATGCACAGCCCCAACCAGTCGTGACCGGTTTGATTTGAGCTTGTTTCAGGAATCAACCACATTTAGCAGAGCACAAAAACAAAAGAAGCCTGAGAAAATACAACACCTTCACCACACCAAAGCGTCCTACCACCCGCTCAGTCTCTCCACCACTATGCTCTCCTTCACACAGTCCTCAGTAAAGGGCAGCCCAGAGTGAGTAGGGGAGGAAGTTGCTGGGAAATTTTAAGGGACAGGAGATACTAACTAGAATCCCAGACAGTGAAAACAGCCACACAAAGCTTCCAATAATTCTAAAGTTTCCTTTCTTAGTGTCTACACTTCCCAAATGCAGAAACAGTTCCAAATCTCTAAATAGAGGGTCATGCATTTAGCCTAACCACATCTAACAAAATTCATGAGAACTAAGCAGTGGATCTGAATTAATGTAATCTTTTTATGTCTTTTTGGTCTTATTTTGTTTTCAAGTAGAACCTGTATTTGGTTTCCAAAAGAACTGTTTTATAGAAACACTGAAGCTTATTTTTGGAAACAAAGAAAAATCATGTCCACTTTAAAATAGGACATTGTTTTAATTTTAATATAAAAGGTTTTACTTAAAAGGTTTAATTTTTTATCCATTTACCCATCTATTGAACCTTGTTTTATATTAATGCATGTAAAAATATATATAAACGAACAGGCACAAACACACATATAAACAAAAATGAATGACATTCTTGTTAATATTATTACTTAATAGCAAAATGGTCCAAGTATATGAAAAACATTTTACAGAAAATGAAATATTAAAGGACCTTAGACATACGCAAAGCTGCTTATCCTTATTAGTAGTAAGGCAAAGACATAAAAAATACAATGAGATACTGTTTTACACCTGTCAGATTAGCAAATTCCTGACATTTAACAACTGTCCCCAATGGAAGCGTTAATCATAAAAGCTCAGAAAAAGTAGAAATGCGGTATTGGACCATTAGCACAACCAATGCTGGATTTCATAGCTTCTTTGTCACGCTGTTTCTTAAGTTGGAATTTCAATTCAATTTTATCAAAGTACAGTACATATGGACAAAAGCAGACTTCTGATTTTTTCTTAAAAATTTTATTTTGCCTATATATGAAAAAACAAAATACAGAACACAAGTGGCAAAGATAGTGGCTTCTGGCTATATAAAATGCAGGGCCTTAACGTAATCACTGGTTTAGGGCATTAAGGGATGTGACTAGAAGTGCCACATTGTCATTACTCAGTCATTTGTGTATGGGTGGGCTTTGAGGGGTTTATGGAGAATATGGAGAGAGTGGTGCTAAAGGCTCCATGGGGATACCCTTGGCCCTGCCCCTGAGTAGTGGTAGATTAGTTATTACAGAGTGAAGTTCTTAGTTTGCCCAGTGGTCTAATATACCACTATACAGTAAAGACATAATAGAAAATCACACTTGCGAACTGAAATTACCTAAACCCAGCAAGAAAACCCAGCTAGATCCTTGGCAGAATGCTTTAGGGAGAGAAAAAAAGGGAAAAAAGATGTCTCTTTATGCCACCATCTGTCACAAACTCTTTCCATGACCACAGACCACTGTTCTTCTCAGGGAGAACACGATGATGACAAAGTAGACTGAATTCTTGAGGAGGAGGAGGAGGTAGATGTAATATGCAGAGGTGTTCATGTACTGCAGCTGCAGGTCATCTAAGAGAAGTTTTTGGATTAGTTTTACCTGTTCTTTTGAAAGGATAGGACATATTAATGGGGCAGGGGTCACAAATATTCACTACTGCTTATTGGTATTGAATTGACACCAACCCCAACCCAAATCCAAAGGTAAATATCTACCTGTTCCACCTTTACCACCATCACTACCAATAAAACAACTCAAAATTCAGCTGGCAGGTCAAGTGGTTAAGTTAATATCAAACTCTGCTAAATGCTCTCGGGACATTTTAAAGTATTAAAAACTAGAGTTGACTTTTTCATGAATAAGTACGAGGGGAATTAGTATTTGTATTAACTAGCTTTTAGCATTTTTTCACTCCACCATGTAAATAAGTATAACTAATAATAATACGTAATACACACTAAGTGCTAACCAAATCCATACAGTATTCTGAGAGCCTTGCATGTAAACTTTTAAAATTATTTAAAATTTACAAAAATGTGAAAGAATATAATTTTCTTTTCTGTTTTGCAAATTAAAAAAGTAAAAACAGAGAAAGAAGTCATTAGCCCAGATTTCATCTCCACTAACATGACTTTAGGGAGCATGCTGTTGACTGCTCTCTAATTCTGCATCTAAGTATAATAAATATGCTAGAGATCAAAGGTTCAAGCGTAAAGTTGTCTTTTGACTTAGAAATTTCTGATCCACTATGCATTGTGCATCACTAACAAAGGTAGTCCAGATAAATTAAATAATGTTAACAGGTACTGGGTGGTAGATTTTAATAAACAGGATATTACAGAAAATGGAATAAAGAGGCTCAACCAAATCTCCAATTATTTAGGAGTATATGTCTTACTCACCTGTCTTTTTTTTTTTTTTCAAAGATATATTTATTATTTTATTGAATTTATTTATCCCCCCTTGCTGCTTGTGCTCCCTGCATCCATTTTGCGTTTTTTTTCTGTGTCTGCTTCTCTCCCTTTGTTGGGCAATCTTGCTGTGCCAGCTCACGGCGCTGAACTGGCCGTCAACCCACCGTGCCCCACAGGCTGCCTTGCCCTCACCAGGAGGCCCCCGAGAAATGAACCCGGGGCCTCCCATATGGTAAATGGGAGCCCAACCAATTGAGCCACAGCTGCCTCCCTCATCTTTCTTTTCTATCATTTCACATTGTGGTTCTGATGCTTTTAGAGAAATACACTTAATGTTCTTTGAAATTTTGTGAAAACCACGTAATATCAAGAAATTATAATGGTACATCAGGCTGACTATTCCATGAACCATAAGGATGACCTGCTTCCTCTGGAAATTTCCATTTTACATATTGGGTCTTCATAGGGTCAGAGCTCCAGAATCACTAGCCCTTGGTGTGGAAAGGATCTCGAGGTGATGAGGTCATCATTCCCTCCCTGCAGGCAGGTAAAGGGTTAGAAATCCTCCTTGCCTGGTGTGACAGCTGAGATCCAGGGCTCCCTTGGCATCAGAAATGGAGGAAAGCGCAACAGGACTAGGACAGTGATTCTAGTCATTTTCCTTGTATATATGTAGGGAGAAAGGGCTGGGCACTAAGTATTTATTCTATTCCTGCTTAAGTGAGATACCCTGTGGTAGAACCTCTGCATATAGTACCATATCTCTTCAATAATTATGAATGAGGTATAACTATTCCAAGGTTGCAGATGAGGTAAATATTGCTCTAAAAACTTAAGTAATTCACCCATATTCATGCAACTAATAAAAGAACTGGGATTAAAATGCAGTCTGTAAATAAGATTGTTGGAAAATGGCAGAGTAGGAAGCTCCCGGAAACAGTCCCTCCAGTCAAACAACTATCAAACATGCCAGAACAGCATACAGGCAAGAGTGGGAGGAAAAGGCTAGTAAATTATGGTAAATAGGAAATTGTCTCTCCTTTCTACAGTAACTGGCATACATTTCTTACTCTTGGCAGGCACCAGTGGGACCCAGCCCCTGGCATAGCTTGCTGGTGCCAGAAAGGAACATAAAAATCCCCTTCCCCAGGATCTGTGGTATGGGTCACAGACCAATTGCTGATCACAGCTTTTGAATAGTGACTTTGGATCAATGAGGGCCTGGCTTTGAAGTTGGCTATTGTTCCAACCTGTCCTGAACAAAGGCAGCATAGGAAACTTAGAGAGTATGCTTCCTCAGAGCTGCATAGGAGGACATTTGCTGGGCAGGTCAGGAACGTTTAGCTTTGGGGCATCATGGAAACTCCTAGTGTCTTTCCTGACCCCTCCCTCATCCCCTCTCTAGGACAGTTTGTAGTTGGCAGCCAATCTCTTGTCCCCTGGTCTTGTTCTAGCTAGGAAAGATTGACATAGGAAACTCCTCTCCAGTGTGCCCTGCCCTTCAAAGAATTTGCCCTCCAGGCAAAAGCAACTTAAGAAAATGAAAGCAGTACAAGAAGCAATTGAGGCAGAAGCCTGGGATAAAAGCTTACCTGCATTAAATTGATCAGTGGAACACCTAGGAGTGGGAGAAGGTCTGTCACCTGGAAAATTGAGGCATCAAACTACTGTTAACAGGGGAACTTCCAGTCCATTAGCAAGCACACGCCTAAGACAAGATATAGGCACAGAAAAGACAGGGAGAATCCTGCACTTTCCATTCTCCTTGAGTGAACCTTCCTATTAGGAGGGCTGACACTCATGGAAATCTCTGTCATAACACCAGGTGGTTAGAAACTCAAGAACAGACATCTCTGAATAAATCCAAGAGGTAATATTTTAAAATATTAAAATGTATCATATAGTGTATAACTAAATATTACAAGATAAACTATTAAAGCAGAAATGGTGGCCCACCCAGAAAACATCAAAGAAGACCAGACTGTGGTTACAGTGGACAAAGAGTTTTAAAAAAAATATCCTCAGGGAGATGAGGGAAAATACAGTATGATCAAAAAGATACCTGGAAAACAATGAGTGATGAATAGGAGATTCTCAATAAAGAGACTGAAATTTTAAAAAACAACCAAATAGAATTACTGGAGTTGAAGACAACAATAACTGAAATGAAGAATTTCTAGGAAGATTTCAACAGTAGATTGACCCCTTTAGAAGAAAGAATCAGCAAACTTCAAGATAAGATAATTGAAATGAGTCCTGCTGAGGAAGCAGACAGAATAAAGAAGTATAAAAAGCAAAAATGCCTATGACACCTCTGTGACACCAACAAGCATACAAATATATGCATTATGGGATTCCCAGAAAGAGAAGACGGAAAGGAGCTGAAGGAATATTGAAAGAAATAATGACAGAAAACGTCACAAATTTAGCAAAAGATGTGAATATGCACATCCAAGAAGCCTAGAGAGCACCAAACAGGAAAAACTTGAAGAAATAAAACACTCTATCATATACCAATCAAATTGTTAAATGGAAAAACGGAGGAGAAAGTTTTGAAAGCTGCAAAAAGAAAAACAATGTGCTAGGTAAAAGGGAGTCCCAGGTAGATTAAGTGCTGATTTCTCATCAGAAACTATGGAGGCAAGAAGGCAGTGGTTTGAAATACTTAAAGTACTGAAAGAAAACAACTCCCAATGAAGAATTTTATAACCAGTGAGATTTTCTTTCAAAAAAAGGAGAGAGACATTAAGACATTCTCAGACAAACTAAAATTGCAGGAGCTCATTACCATTAGACCTGGTCTACCAGGAATGCTAAAGGGGTTTTTCAGACTGAAAGGAAAGGACACTAGACAGTGGTTCAAAGACACATAAAGAAATAAAGATCTCTGGTAAAGCTAACCAATTGGATAGTTATAAATGCCAGTGCTATTTTATTGTATTTGTGTGTGTGTGTGTGTTTAATTCCATCTCCTACAAGTGCTAAAATGCAAATACATGAAAAGTAATGTTAATTCTATGGCTTTTGACATACAATGTACAAAGCTATAGTTTGTCCAAAGATATAACTTGAAACAAGTACAAAAACATGGGAGGACAGAGAGGGTAAGAACAGCATATATATGCTACTGAATTCAAGTTGCTATTCAACCAAATACAATTGTTATATATTTAGGATTTTAAATTTTAACCTCATGGTAACAGAAAGGAAAATATATGAAAAATATATTTACATAGAAATGAGAAGGGGTTCAATATAGTACAAAAAAAAAATCAAATAAATATGGTAGTAAACATTAATGGAAGAATTGAAGGATAAAATAGTGTAAGACTTAAAAAGACTAAATGTCAAAATGGCAGAAGGAAGTCCTGCATTATCAGTAGTGATATTATATGCAACTGGATTAAATTCTCCAGTCAAATGGCAAACAGTGGCAGAATGGATAAAAAGTTTAACCCAACTATATGCTGTATAAAGAGAGTCACCTTAAATTCAAAGACTTAAGTAGGATGAAAGTGAATACATAGGGAAAAAAAAAAAATGTTCCATGCAATTATGAAACAAAAGAGAGCTGGGGTAGCTATACTAATATCAGATTGAATAGACTTTAGGTCAAAAACAATTATGAGGGAAAAAGACAGTTTTATGTACTGAAAAAGGGATCAACTTAATAAGACATAACAATTGTACTATATATACACCTAATGGAACACCTTCTAAATATATGAAGCAAATACTGACAGATTAAAGGGAGAAATAGACATTTCTACATTAATAGTAGGAGACTTCAGTATACCACTTTCAATAATGACTAGAATATCTTTAGAAAAGATCACTAAGGAAATACAAGATGTGAATGATACTCTAAACCAACTAGAACTAACAGACATATATAGAACACTTCCCCAACAACAAAATACACATTCTTCTCAAGGGAACATAGATCATTCTCCAGAAGATATCCTATTTTAGATCACAAAACAATTCTCAATAAATTCCAATATATTGAAATACAATGTATCTTCTCTGACCACAATGAAATAAAGCTAGAAATCAACAGAGGGGGAAGTGGAAAATTCACCAATAAGTAGAAATTAAACAACATACTTTTAAACACCAATGGGTTAAAGAGGCAATCACAAGGATAATTAGGAAATATCTTCAGGTGAATGAAAATGAAAATACAATTTACCAAAAATTATGGGATGCAGCAAAGGCAGTTCTGAGAGGGAAATTGATAGGTCTAAATGCTTACATTAAAAAGAAAGATTTCAAAAACCTAACCTCAAAACTGGAAGAACTAGAAAAAGAAGGGGAAAGTAAGCCCAAAGCAAGCAGAAGGAAGAAAATAAAGATCAGAGTGGAGATAAGTGAAATAGAAATAAAACAAACAAAAACAGTAGAGATAATAAAAAAAAAAAAAAAGCTGGTTCTTTGAAAAGATAAATAAAATTGACAAACCTTAGGCTAATCTGACAAAGAAAAAAAGAGAGAGGACGTAAATGACTAAAATCAGAAATGAAAAGGGAGGCATTACTACCAACTCCACTGAAATAAAAAGGAGTACAAGAGGATACTATGAACAAGTGCATGCCAACAAATTAGATAACCTAGATGTGATGGGCACATTCCTAGAAACACACACAAACTATCAACACTGACTCAAGAAGATTCAAAAGATCTCAACAAACCAAAAACTAGTAAAGAGATTGAATCAGTGTTCAAAAACCTCAAAACAAAGAAAGCCAAGGAACAGATGGCTTCACAGGGGGAATTTTACCAAAAATTCCAAGAAATAGTAACACCAATCCTGCTCAAACTCTTCCAAAAAATGGAAGAAGGTGGAACACTGCCTAATTCATTCTACAAGGCCAACATCACGCTCATATCAAAGTCAGATAAAGATATCACAAGAAAGTTACAGACCAATATCTATGATGAATACAGATGTAAAAATCTTCCATAAAATACTAGCATGTTGAAACCAACTGCACATTAAAAGAAATATACTCCGTGATCAAGTGGTATTTACCCAGATATACAGTGGTGGTTCAGCATAAGAAATGAATTAACATAATACACCACATTAACAGAATGAAGGAAGAAAACCACATGATCTTCTCAATTGACACAGAAAATGCATTTGACACAATCCAGCACCACTTCTTGATAAAAACACCAAACTAGGAATAGAAGGAAACTTCTTCAACATGATTAAGGGCATATAAGAAACAAACAAACAAACAAACACAACAACCAGCTAACATCATATTTAAGGTGAAAGACTGAAAGCTTTCTCTCTAAGATCAGAACAGGATAAGGATGCCCACTGTTATTGAACATTATACTGGAATTTTTAGCTGGAACAATTAGTCAAGAAAAAGTAATAAAAGCCATCAAAACTGCAAAAGTAGTAAAACTTTCCCTGTTTACAGTCATGAAAAAACCCTAAAGTCCTGAAAATTCCACAGCAAAACTCCTAAAGCTACTAAATGAATTCAGCAAAGTGGCGGGTAAAGATCAAAGCCCAAAATCAGGAGTGATTCTATATATTGGTAATGAACAATTGATAGAATAAATCAAGGAAAAAAATCCCCCATGCAATAGCAACAAAAAGAGTCAAATACCTAGCAATAAATCTAACCAAGGATCTAAAAGACTTGTACATAGAAAACTATGAAACATTGCTAAAAGAAATCAGAGACCTAAATAAGTAGAAGGACATTCCATGTACATGGATTACAAGACTAAATACTGTTAAGATGTCAGTCCTACCCAAAGCAATTTACAGATTCAATGCCATCCCAATCAGAATTCCAACAGCCTTCTTTCCAGAAATGGAAAAGCCAATCATCAAATTTATATGGAAGGATAATGGGTCCCAACTAGCCAGAGCTATAGTCATAAAGAATGAAGTTGAAGGACTCACACTCCCCAATCTCAAAACTTATTACAAAGCCACAGTAATCAAAACATCATGGTACTTGCACAAGGACAGTCAAATAGAACAAAGGAATGATTAAGAGCTCAGAAATCAACTCCCACATTTTTGGCCAACTGATTTTGACAAGTGGGCAAAGACTACTCAACTGGGGAGAATACTATCTTCAACAAATGGTGCTGAGAAAACTGGATCTCCATTTACAAAAGAATGAAGGTGCATCCCTACCTCATACCATATAAAAAAAATCAACTCAAAATGGATCAACGATTTAAATATAAGAGCCAGAACTATTAAACTCCTAGAATAAAATACAGGGAAGTGTCTTCAGGACCATGTTTTAGGCAGTGAATTCTTAGACTTTATACCCAGAGTACAAGCAACAAAAGAAAAAAATAGATGAATAAATTTATATGGAAGGATATAAAAAATTAAAATTTTTTGCTCCTTGAAGAACTTCATCTTGAAAGTGAAATGACAACCTACATAATGGAAGAAAATATTTGGAAACCTATATGTAATAAGAGTTTAGTATTCAGAAGATACAAAGAAGTCCTTCAACACAACAATAAAAATACAAACAACCCAACTAAAAACAGACAAAAGACCAAATGGAAACTTCTCCAAAAATATATACAAATGCCCAAAAAGCAATGAAAAGATGCTCAATGTCATTAATCATCAGGGAAATGCAAATCAAAAACACAATGAGATATAATTTCATACCTACTAGAATGGCTACTATTTAAAAAATGGAAAATAAGTTTTAGAGAGGACATAGAGAATTCAGAACAATCATTCATTGCTGATGGGATGTAAAATGGTGCAGCCACTGTGGAAGATTGTTTGCCAGTTTCTCAGAAAGTTAAGTACAGAATTACCATATGACCTAGCAATTCCCCATCCAGGTATATGCCCAAAAGAATTGAAAGCAGGGACTTGACCAGATATTGGTACACTGATATTCATAGTGGCATTATTCACAATTGCCAAAAGATGGAAGCACCCCAAGAGTCCATCAATTGAAGAATGGATAAGCTAAATGTGGTATATCTACACAATGGAATATTATTCAGCCATAAAAAGAAATTAAGTTCTCATACATGCAACAACAAATGAAACTTGAAGACATCATGTTGAATGAAATAAGCCAGACACAAATGGACACATATTGATATGAAATAATTAAAATAAGCAAATTGAGAGAGCCAGAATTTAGAATATTGGTTACCAGTGGTCAGGGTGGGGGTTAGGGAATAGGAGTTAAGGATAAAAAGTTTCTGTTTGGGACAATGGAAAAGTTTTGATAATGGATGTTGATGATAGCTATATGACATTGAGGAGGTAATTAACAGCACTGAATTATATATTTGAATGTGGTTTAAAAGGGAAATTTTATGATATATCTATGTTGTTAGAATAATGTTTTTTTAAAAATCCATGGAACTGTACAGTGAACATTAGTGAATTATTATAGTTTATAGTACAATTATTAAAAACATTGCTTTGGAGATGACCAAAGAGGGCATCAGAGTAGCTAAGGCAGTGCGCAGCTCTCTTACAAAACAGGGGAGAAAGCATAGAAGTAGTCTGAGAGCTGCTTTGGAGACCTTTGCAGGCCAGGAGAGTGCCACATGCATCATCCAGGAGGGACTGGGGACACAGAAACGAAGAGACCAAAGGGAAAACCGTGAGTTGATACCCCTGTGGCTGAGAATGTCACCCATACTCCATTCCCCACCCCCGAAGTGAACAGCTTTGGTGAAACCTGTGGCTGAATGGCCATCAGAGAGGGGAAAGGACAGCTTCTTCCCAGGGAAGAGGGAGAGTACAGCGAAGGGTTGACTGTGGTTTCTCTTCAGTGAATATAACTACCATAATTTGCTAGCTCTGAAGAGATAGTGGAAATTGAAGGATTCATCTCAGTGGAAGGATTTGCCGAGGAGTGCCATTTGCTGTCCAGCTGGGAAAGTGAAGAAAGACAGGTAGCCTCTCCCAATTCTTTACCAGTCTTGGTAGACCCGATCAGGCCCCATTAGTGGCTCCTTACAACAGTTTTGACTGCTTAAACACTCCAATATCCTTCTTTGTAGAGTTGGCAAAGTCAATTATCAAATTTATCTGGAAGGGTAAGGGCACCGAATAGCCAACATATCTTTAAAAAGAAGAACAGAGTTGGAGGACTCTCATGCCAGACTTGAAAACATATTATTTAGCATGATAGCATAAAGATAGACAGATTGACCAGTGGAATCAAATCAAGAGTTTGAAAATTATTGTTCTTCAACAGACTTTGTCAAGAAAGTAAAAATGTAGCCTACCCAATGGGCAAAAAGATTGGGGAAGCACATGATAACATGCAGGAACCTTGAGGATATTATGTTGAGTGAAATAAGCCAGACACAAAAGGACAAATATTGTATGGTCTCACTGATATGAACTAAATACAACAACTAGATTTATGGAGTTTGACTATGAAGTGTAGGTTGGTGGGAGATGGAATATGGGATGAGAATGCAGAGATTCTGAATGTATGTAGGATGTTTAATAAGGTCAAATGTAAATATGTGGTAATGGTTAGACTTGATGGCAACATACTATAATGAATGTAACAAACACTGTTGATTTATGGATGTGATTGTGGCTGAAATGAGTAGTCCAGGAAGATTAGTGTTAGTTGGAAGACAGCTGGAGGATAATATTGGGAATGTATAACAATGATCTTGGGAGTAGATGAGAACTGTGGTTAATGATATAAAAACAGGAATGTTCTACTACAGGGTGCTAAGAATGTGGTGATGCATGGGAAAAATATAACTAATGTAATTTATGGACTATAGTTAACAACATTGTTATGTTTTTGTAGCAAAAGCAAAATTGGTACTATATTAATTCTAAAGGTAAAAAAAGAATATGGGGTTTAGTTTTATGAGATATGAATATGATTAAGCATTTTTTTCTCTTCATTTTTTTTCATTAATATGGAGACCTTGACTATGTCGTTTAACTAATCTGTGTTCATCTGTGTATCTTTCTGAACCCTAGAAGAACAACTGAATTAACAGTTGGAATTAGATGAGAGAAAATGCCGACAAAATAACTTTTTGGGAGTAATGTTTCCATAACTTGCTGAGCTGCGTTTTTCTGTTCTTTCACCTGTGTGAATTTGAAATAAAGTTGTTAATGAAAAAAAAAAAAAGTAAAAAGAGAAAATCTCTACCGCTTACTCAGGAACAGTGGCCATATCTGAGCTATGGACCCAGGGTGGAAGGAAAAAGCAAAACACATGAGTATCCAGGAACCTGGTATATGTTTGCTCTGCCTCAAGAAACTGGAGCTGTGCTACCCACCAAGGATGGAGATCCCTGCACTGCTAATATAAGACTAGCTTCTGAATTGTGAGCAGGTGAGGCAAGGCTGAGACAACCACGGCCCCATAGTGAGAGAAGGGAAAGCAAAGGAGGAGCTCACAATCAAGGTGGACACTCAAACAAAAACTAAAAATCAAATTAGCAAAGTCAATGTCCTGATAGGGATCCAATAAATCAAACAATGGGAGAATCCATATCTGAGGAAATAGGAAAAAAAAATTAAGCATTCAGAAAAAAATGTGTAAATGTAAAAACAAATGTTAGCCGAAATAACATTCATAGAAAAGGAACACAATATTGAGAAACAAAAAGCAGGCAGTTACAAATTAGTAAGAGACAAAAAAGAACCAATTAAGAATGCTGGAAATGAAAAATATAATCAAAGAAGTACCTGATACATATTGAATTAACACTCAATACACATTATTTTATATATTACTAAGGAAAACTTTAATTTTGTTGAAGCTAATATTTCCAAAATTTATTTGAAGAAGGAGCTAAATGAAACTAGTGCTCTGGGGAACATGTGCCGGCAATCACTTGTCTATAATGATATTTAACACTATTAACCACATATTCTTTTCGATAGCCATATCAGTCAGGGTTAAACCAGATAAGTGGAACTAGTAGGAGATATATATACATTATATCTATTGCAAGGAATTGACTTACACAGTTGTGGGGGTGGGAGGGGGGGCAGACAGCGAGTAGCTAGACAAGTCTGAAATCCTTCAGGAAGGGCAGGCTGGAACTCTCTGACACAGGCTGTAGCTACTGCCCACAGGCAAGTTTCCATCTCTTCAGAGAAGACTCAGCTCTGCTCTTAAGGACTTCCAACTGATTGGTAAAATGGTGAAAAAGATTGTACTGCCTCATAGGCGTGTTACGAGAATTACACAAGAAAATGCAGGCAGAACTCAGCACACAGCACAAGGCCTTCTATATGAGAAGCACTCAGTAAGAGCTGGTTTTTGTTATTACATACCAGCAAGGATCATAGATTGAAAAACATCTAGAAGCAACTTGGTATCATGTTTTTCCCAGTCATTAAGAAACAAAAGCACCACAAATGAATAAAGATCATTTGTTGAAATAATTCAGAGCATATTACTGTATGCTCTAATTTAGTTAATCTCATACCAAACCTAGCAGTTTACTGTGTTAAGATCACTCCTAGGAAATGAGGGAATCATTTAAAATATCCCTTTGTCTCCAAAAAAAATCCAGATGTTCCGATTTTTCTCCCAGAGACCAAAAAAGTTAAAAAGTTGATCAGGAGGGAAAATATGCTTTAGCATGACCTAGACAAACATTTACAAAACCTTACCAATTTCATCTTTCAAACTAGCTTCTGTAGAAACAGTAGGAATGACACCTAGAAGAAATTAAAGCAAGGATTAGTCAATTGTTCATACTCATAATATATAAATCTACTGACAGTCATTAAAACATATGAGCCCCACAATTCCAGGAGTATTTGGTCTGATTCTATGTAATTCAACAGACCGAATTGATTTACTGTGTTTCTGCACATGTTGAAGTTCTGAAGGATGTTGAAGTGCATGAAGGTTAGACCTTTTCTTTTTATCACAACTGGTTTGCCATATCCAATACCATCTTGTTTTCTTTCTGTATTCACAGCTCCTAGCACAGTGCCTGCTACAAAGCAGGTGTTCAGTAAATACTTGTTGAATAGAAAAATAAACAGAAAGTGGCTCCTTCTTGACATGAAGTATTGGTACCAAAATGAATACGACCAATCCTACAATGCGCAAAAGAACAACTTCTTTTAGAGCAGGGGTTCTTAACCTTTTTTGTTCCACAGACCCCATTGCCAGTCAGGTGAAAACCATGGACCCCTTATTAAGTCCACACCATGCTGCGTCTTATTTAATAAATATATCACACCCGCACCAACACGTTCCCACCAGAATAATGTTTATTTTTTTCTTTATTATTTTAATTCAAGCTCATGGACCCCTTGTTAAGACCCCCTGCTTTAAAGGGAGTTGGATTTAGGCAACTATCTCATCAGAGCAGATGAATGCAGCCATAACTTTCCTAAGCAAGAAAAGCCCTGGGCACCTCCTATAAACATCAATATCCCTAATTCACACAGATCATTTTCTGAAGTCGTATTTATCAAAATAATATCAACAATATGAATAAAACCTAATACCTATTGAGTGATTATTATTGTGCCAAATCATATGTTAAATATTTCTCATGTTTTATCTCATTTAATCCCCAAAACACCAAAATAAATTACATTATGGATGGCCCCATTTTACAAATGGGGAAATAAGGCTTAGAGCTATGAGTAACTTGTCAAGAGTCACACAAGCAAGAGGCGGAGAGAATATTCAAAGGATAGTTTGAGGGTGATAAAATTAGACATGGCATCTGGAAAGCACTTTGCAAAAACAATCCATAGACAATCTTCTAGAGAGACAGCTTTGTACCCTAGGACACCACGAAAATCTTCTCTTCTAGATATCGTAATTATTCTTACCAAATGGCCTTTTTAATTATAGGAGCTCACCATTTTCAGTTCACTTTTCCCCAGTGACAGAAAAAGAGGTTAAGTCACATTTATTGTTCCGTGAACTTATAAAACCGGAGTTGAGAGTTGTATTTATTTACAGTGTGAAAAAACAAAGAGAGAAAAACAAATTTCTTTTAAAAACAGTTGACTCTTGGATGGAAGGAAACAAAGCCATGCTGGTTATTTTGATTTATCCTTTTTCTTATAGATATATTTTTGTCCATATGGATGTGATTGTAGAATGAAATATATACTCAACAAGATCTTTTGATTTTTTCTAAAAAGTGGGCTTGAGGTTTAGACTTTGGGTTATTCCATGAATGAAAATGTTAACATAAGCATGTTTTGATATTAAAATATTCTCATGAACTGACTTTAATGTGCCCTGAAAATTACTTTTCTTTCCATAAAGTAGCTTTATTATTTTAAAGTAAATAAAAATTTCTATGGCCACGCATTAATTTGAGGTAAAAATAGTAAAGTAACAATTATTCATAATAATACTTATATATGTATAGTAATTTCTCTCAAAGTTCATCATAATTATATTTTAAGATTTTATCAAAAATCCTTTCAAAAAGAAGCATAAGATATTTGCTGTAAAATGACAGTAATAGAAATACCCTCCTTAATTGTTTCACCATTAGAAATGCATGTGATGCCCCTCTTTTTTTTTTAAAGACTTTAGTGTAAAGTAAAATGCAAAAAAAACTGGTTCATCTCTCCTTTACAATAATGATCATAGAACTTATTTTATTTTCCCTGATCACGCGACAATCAGAACCTAATTGGACACTTCATCACAGCAGTTAAATTTGTGGTCCGCATATTTGCTTCCCCTCTGTTTCCTAGCAATGGAAATAGAAGATGGAAAGTTTTTGCAGTCTTACTTTAGTTGCCAAATGTTTTCAGGAAACAATTACAATAAATATATTAATAAGTTCATCCATGTTATGTTTCTGAAAGCAAACATTTTTCAACAACATTATTTCATTTGCCCTTCATCGCGGCTTCATGATAGCCAAGAGGAGTATTCTAACTTCGTTTGACAATTGGAGAGACGAAGGATCTGAAAGGCTAAATATGTCTTGAAGAAATTAGGACTGGCACATTACAAAGGTCTTCCCACTTTTACTTGTTGCTTATACCATACTGCTTAAAAATAGCTTGTCTACGATAGGGAGAAGTTCAAAACTCTTCCTTCTTCCCAGCTCTCCAAAGCCTTTGTTCTGTTGAACCTCAGAACGTGAACTCATAGGGAGTTACTGGAGCACGCTGGGGTCCACATTCAGCCTAATGCCCAGACCATCTAAAGCATCTGCATCAAAGGGACTCCTTGGGACATCATGCCAGAATCGTCAAGGACCCTGTGTCATTAGGACAAGTATGTATTCTTTTTACTGGATTGCATTTTCCTTTGTACAAAAATTCATCCTAGTCCAACTGATCCATATGTCTCTTCCAGGGCTGGCATGAAATGCTAGTGCAAGGTTTGTTTATCAATGGCAAGGAATACATTCATTACATAGAATGTGTGTTTGTATACACTAGCCTCACCCAATCTTTCAGTACAAAATTGTACCTTACAGTCATATATAAAACACAAATGTGAAAAGCCCAAGGCCATATAAAGCTACAATTGCCAAGTTAGTGGATTTTTTGTTGAAGCTTGCTATAGCTCCCTCAGATGAACAATTTCTCTGTCCTAAAAACTCATCTTTTTTTTGGGAAAAACGCTGTGTATAACAAGATTGCAGTGAGTGTGGTTTTGCTTGCTTGGTAGAACATTCTTGAAAGGCATATAATTATTAATATTTCCCAATCAAATAAAGTCATCAAAAGGGCAATTTCCTTTTGAGGCTTTTTCATGTGTTGAGTTGGTAGGTGATCCCAAATGTGGTCCCATTTAATACATACAACTTTAAAAAATGTCATAAAGTGTGACAAATATTTTGGATGATGGCATTGAAGCTGAGAAAGGTTAAGTAAATCTATCTTACCTTTCTCCTTCTCCCTCTCCAAATCCTCTAGCACTTTCATTCTATGGTGAAATAACAGGGTATTTATGCTACCATTAAATGTAATATCATTTAAGAAAGACTTATATTTGCTTATTTTTGTATTAATACTTACAGAAGAGGTGGGAGGTTATCTGTGGAATAAGTTTCTTGGGAGGTTATATTTATATACACATACCTTTATTTATTGCAGGAAAAAGGATCTGTTGATCAACTCCTCCTTTATTATTCTCGTGTCTGACCATACATTTGTGTTCTTCATCCATTGACTTCCCAGTCACAGTCAGCCAGCTGAATTTCATGTATGTGTCTTTAGTCTTAACTGTATTTCCCTCATGGGATTCCAGAATCGTATGGCCATCCTTTCCTTTCCAATATACTTTGATAACATCAGGGAAGAAATTCTCAAGAAGACAAAGATATGTTCCAGCCTTATGAAAATGTGTTTCAGCAATTGAAGGAAGAAACATAGTGGGTTTGGGAGAAACATCTGCAGCCAGGTTTTTCCCTGTTGGGGAAAATAGAATATCAATTGAAAAGAATTATTAGAGACACCCAAACATTGTGTGGTTTGGACAGTCTGGGGCACTATGATAGAAAGAAAAGCTGCCCTTGATTGAGTGCCTACCATAGCCTTTCCTCCTCAATGGGTGGCAGGGTACAAATTTTTGTCCTCATTTTACAGCTGGGAAAAGAGGTGCAGGAGGTTAATAACTTGCCAATGATCAAGTTTTGAAATTAAAGATAGAATGTATTCTCTTAACGGTTTAAACCACACAAACTGCACAAAGAAAATAGTACAGTTTTTGTAACATTGCTAATCAAGCATTCAAAATGCTAGGTACAGAAGAAGTGTGACATCCTGAAAGTCAAAATGGAATTTGTTTATATAACTAATAATGATTTTTATTTGCTGAGTACAGATTGGTTTACAGTGAAAGTTTTGCTAACCATGGTAAGTTTATTAACTGTTTACATGGATTCTAACGTCTGTGAAGTTTTATTTTACAGCTGCAAGAATTCTGTTCCAAAGAACTTTAACTTGTATAAATAATAAGATGAAAGAAATATACACTGAAGGACTTAGGCGGGTGAAATGATGAGGCTTTTCCTAACCGATCAAAACTATAACACAAGTAGCTTTCTTGCAGAATTCATATTTTGTGCCTTTGAGATAAACTCCTTAGCATAACAGTGGCAAAATCATGATTAGAATTTAATTACTTTAAAATGACAAAATCAGTTAAAATAATTTTAGAACTAGAAATACCAACTAAAAATTCTCTCATTTTTAATAAGTCAGGTAATTTTTTTTCATACTTAAAAGTCCTGAAATGTCTTTGTATTATTTGAATGTTTCCCAACTTGAAACTTAGGCAGGTGGGGCATTTCCTTGAATTATCAATGCTATTCCACACAGGCTTTTAAAATGTCAGTCTCATTAGGAGATGGCACTGAGACTTTAGCAAATAGTGTAGTACGGATGCAGAACAAACTATAAAATATATCATAAATGCATTATTAGCCTTTGTTCTTTTTCCACACACTACAATGGGGACTGAATTTTAATCGCCTCATATCAAAGCTTCCAACATTCATACATATTTTTTTAAGTCTCTTGTTTAAGCATAGTGGAGCATGTTTTCAAGGTGGGGAGTAGACCAAACAACAGTGACAATTTCTCTTCCAGGTCAGAATCTCTCCTCCCTTCTAATGTGCTTCCCTTTCCCTACCTGTAAATTTGGTGACTTTTGCTTTCTCTGACCAAATAACTCACTTTATCATGTTCTGCAACTCTGTGGAATCCAAGACTTTCATTTCACTGATACTAAAGTGCACCATATATATTTGATTTTTTATATGAATTAATGTCATGAGGACGATTGTTACTATTGGTTTTAATAATACATATTCACATATTCACAGGGAATCTATGTCCCTGTATACTTAGAATCTACCAAGTTGACCTTGGTAGCTTTAAATGTGGATCTCATACTCTGCTCTGAAGTTCATGGAACTCTATTTGATTTCTAGCTTTATAGGGCTTCTACATTTCCCATTTGAACCTCTCTAGGTTTTCTGGTACTGCAGTATTTAAAGCTTCATTCTTAAATTATGTCTTGCATTTAGAAGCAAAATGGCAATATTTCCAATACTTTTATTAAACATTTCTGTAGCTTATTCTCAGAAATGGTCTTATGTTAAGTAATGCACTTATCAAAAGTTAGTATTTCCTTATAAACTGTTAACTAAAATCATATTTTATAATGGAATTGAATTTGAAGTTTAAGCATGGTTAAGAATACACCAGGGGCGTATTTTTCATAAATGCTTTGAGATGAATTTACCCCATATTAGTGGCAAGGTCGACACATATCAGCATATCCTCATCTTGACTACCATTGTCTCCCACAATATTTGTATCTACCCTGTTAGCTTCTGAACCTTTCTTGAGAAACTCCACTCTTTTCTTTGTTGTAACCTAAGTAAAACACATGTACATTGGTATAATGTCATAAGTTATTGTTGTAGTTTTTTTGCAGACATAATGTCAAAATAGTAACAAAACCTGTTTACAAGGCATGTCACTTGAAATAATTTGAGAATATTAACTGATTATATATATTCATATATTTGTTTCTAATTTAATATCCACTTGAAAGTCAAATGTTTAAATAATATCTCCTTTGGGCTACTTTGGCGTTTAATAATTCAACAATTTCTTAAGAAAAAAAAAAAGAATTGAGTTCCTCATTTAAGAAGAAAAGGAAAAAAATTGAGAATTTTGACTTGAATATCAAATCTCCTGATTTTTATATTAACATAGTAAACATATAATGCTGATTTTAAAAATCCGGCTGTAACTGTCTTTAGGTCATAATGTGCCTCTGTTCATTTCATTTTGTTTTGAGTGCAAATAGTATATTTATTGATTATAATTGCAAGACACTATATATTTCTACAGCTAACACTTTGTTTTTAATTAAAAACCAATATGTTATCTATGTGATTATAACAAATATCCTTGATTATACACTTTGGATGAATTGTATGTTTATTAATATGCATCAATAAAATGATTTGTTAAAAAAAACAGTATGTTATATAAAACAAGAACTTTTTTTTCAATTTTTCATATATACATAAATTTTCACTAATCAATATATTAAAAAACCTCAGGAACTTTTATTTTCTTTGGAATACAACTTATACATTATACTAACAAAATGGAAAATGGAATGATGAGTTGGGGATATTTCTGTATGGTAATGCACCATCCGTTGCCTCTTGTCACTTTTCTTAGCCACATCTCTAAATTTCATTCTTTTTAGGATGACTATTGAACTTCCATAATTTTCTCAACATAAATTAATATTTAACTGATCACTAGTGTACTTGATTATAAAAGGTTAGCACCTATACTTTGGAATATTATATTAAATGTTACTTTTTTTGGAAAGCATTATTTTAAAATGTACTTATTGTGAACATTTTTATTGGTCAAATAGTTTTCATGGTCCATAAAATAGAACCAGGTTAGAAAATAAACCTGTTCATTTTAATACACTCATTTGCATAATCAAATAACACATTTAGGTTAAATTATCTGAGTTCTTTATATTTTATTAATATGCACCAGTATGAATTCTAAATTTACCAAATATCAACTACATTTTCAGTTTAATGCATGATTTTCCAAATAATATGATATTTGTGTATCCTTTTTTTCACTATTTCCTTTCATCAAATAATTCTAACTATTTTTTATCTAATATGAATTTCAGGCTTATGATAAGATTTTAATTGCATTTAATTGACTGTGTGTTTTGGCCCTATGTAGGCAGTCAACTAGGAAAAAAAAGAAGGATCAGAAAGTTGCTTTCCACTTTAGGAATTTATTGGTTCATATGATATCAACCACTAAAGAGACCAAACTCTAAAATCCCTTTTATTTTTCAATACTTATCAAATTTGTGAAATTTTTTGAAAACTTTCATATCAGTGGCTCTAGCAGGCTATGGATTATCCTTGTTAGATATTCTCTCTCATCCAGGTAAAATTCATCTTTAAGGCTAATCAGGAATTAAAAACAAAAACTTAGTGGACTGAATTTTGGGGGAAAAAAGATCAAATAAACAAACACAACTTATGACACTTTTCAGTAGGATCCTATGGTCAAATATTTTGATATGATATTAATCATCCTGTAACCTAGTCACAAAATATTTAATCCTTCTGTGATCAAATGACAATTTCAACAGATTTTTTCATTTTTCTCCATTGGTTATATTTGGAATCAAATAAATAAAATACCTAAATTTGTTTCCAACGCTTTTAACACAGACCAAAGGGACCTAACGTCTCCATCCCATAGAGGTCCATAATTATTGCAAACTCTTTTTAATGTTCTCTGTACTAGGTTGGTAAGAAACTGCCTCCCTAGGACCTGGCCGCAGTCAACAACTTCTCCAGCGATCTCATCATGATGCATAACCAAATTGGAACCAAATCCACAATTTCTGAAGCCAGCACCAACACTCTGTCCTGCAGCACCTGCATTACCTGCTTGCCATGTAAACTTTCGAGTGCAGAATTTAAAGAAAATTTACCCGTAAAAATGAGTTTTGTGCCAGGACCAAAATTTTTTTATTCTCCTGCCATCCATTTGCCCAGTATCTGGAAACCCTATATAGAAGTCCCCCTTTGGGCCTGTCTTAAAATAGTACCCATATTTACTCTTTAGTTATATAAATATATAAAAATTAGCCCCACTAACATGAAAAAAGATGAAGCTCAAACAAAGGTCCCATTAGATCTCTATGTAATCTATCATTTAAATGCTGAGCACACTTTGCCTGTCCAGTTTGCTGTAAGTCTGTTCTTATGTTACATCTCAATCATTGGAGAGTCAAATTTGTTCTTTCCTCAGCATTTTGCCTGACACTTCTAGATCTACTACCTTAAAAGGTTTTCATGTATAAAGTCGGTTCTTTGCCTAGAGGTAATTTAGAGGTAATTAATATTTACTTTTCCAGAAGAAATAACAATAGGAATCATACTTTGAGTAGTTAAGAAATGCATGTTCAATAAGGTTGACCAAAATTATATGAGGCATTGTTTATATACATAACTAGTATTACAAATTGACAGTTGTTACTGATTAAACAATCAATTAGAGAGTCCATTTAAAAGTCAGTCCACAAAGAATAAATATTAGGAATCTAAAAATATGACCTAATGTTTAGAATGTCATATAATATGTCAGGACTATGATCTTTGGACTAGACAGATCTAGCCTGTAATCCAAACTTTGCCATAGTAACTAGCCATGTGACCTTAAAAATAACTGAACTTCTCTAAGCCTCAGTTTCTCCATCTGTTAAATGGGGAAAAGAGAACCTCACGTATAGAGCTGTTGAGTAGTGAGCTAAGGCAATGAAAGGAGAGAGTCTGGTACTCAACAAATATTAGCTAATATTATTGTGTTTCATGGGGTGGTATTTGGCCATTTCCAAATTATCCAACAAATACAGCATATCAATTTTATAAGCATTAACAATTATACAGATTAAGAAAGGAAAGAGCTAGTAAACCAAAGCCTCCTGCCTCTCTACCAACCCTAGGCCAATGAGCACAGGGTCCAATCAAGCCAGAATCTAGAATAATTATCCACCTAACTGGAAGTTTTTTGAGGCTTGGTACTGGGCCTTATTCACTATTTTATCGCCAGCATATAGCTCAGAGTCTGTCTTAAAGAAACATTTGCTGAGAGAAAGAATAAATGAGAAAGTAAACCAGGAACTCTTTTCATGGACCTTGAAGTTGAAATGATTCATTGAGCTTACAAATTCCAGGAAACTGGCCCATCTCTAGGCAAAAAAAAGAAGAGCCATAATAGAACCAATTTTGACTCATCTCTGCCTACTCTCCAAGAAGCTAGAGTAATAAGAAATGGGATTTCTTGGTGTTGTAATGTTATTGACCATTAAGAATTGAGTTTTCTGCCCTGCTTTTAGGGATAAGACGAAAACCAATAATACAGGTTTTGCAGGTTATTGGGAGAAAGGAATATTGCATTTGTCCAAAACTATAGTGAAGAGGTAATTAATAAAATACCATTTTGATGTATCTCATGTAAAAGAGCTACAAGAAAAGTATACTGAACCAATAACTTACACTGGTGGCTCAGAGGCATGGTCCTAAGAAATTTAGATTTTTCATATTCTACAAGTAGAATTTCAGTTTGCTTAGAGAGGAAAGGAAATAAATCATCTACAATTTACTCTTGTTTCCATATCCAGTCACCAGTATATGCAATTCATATACTGAAATCAAGACTGTGACAGTCATCTCAGATTGATCCTAAATTGGTTCCTCTCTGCCTCAAAAGCATCTATCAGTTTTTTCATTACAAGGGTAAAAATAGAAAATTTTACTTACCAGGAGGAGTTACAATGAGCTTAGTTCCTTGTCCAAATATCTTGATCCATCCTGAACTATCACACTAGTTACAGCTTTTACAAAAATCACATCCTCCTGGGTTTTATGACATGATGAGGAGTTAATCTTTGTATTAGAAATTGATCTTCTGGGTTCCTTTGGAAGCCCTTGAAGATAGGTTTTGTGGCATCTGATATTTTGTAAATGTTCCTTGGATAAATTGGCCCAATGCTTGTTTTCCAAAGAGACAGGAATCACTGAAAAACACCAAATAGACAGTAGAAAGGGTAAGAATTTAAGAAGAGATCAGGCCCAACTGATCAACCAACAGCTTCTCTAAATCACCAGGAAAGGTATTCACAGAATTAGGGTAGTTTTTATTTCCAGGTGCAGAATTATGCTGGAAACTACTTAGAGATAACATCAAAGCAAGGGCCCTTCTGTTCTCAAAAATACCAGAGCTGCTAACAATTTAGGATGGATCTCTGAAAGGAAGCAGCTCTTTACTAACTGAAAAATGTGAATGTATTAACTCAAATCGAGTTAAGACAGGGAGTAAGGCATCCCATTTTTAATTAGCCATTTTTAGTACTTGGCAGCCTTATTCTTTACCTGAGCAATGCCAAATGAGAAAATAAGTTCTGCGATGACTATTTTTCCTGGAATAACAGAAAGTTTTAGAATTCTGTCCCCTATGATGTAATATATTCCTTATTAAAGCTATAACTTGAAAAAAATTACATTCTCCAATACATAAAAGAAGACTCCTGGGTGCTGTTCTTTAATGCTAGTCTCCTCACTCTGGAGCCAGGGGAATTAAATTGCCAGTATCTGCTGAGCATTCTGTTGGGTACGCATGGGGTGAGCTGTAAGGAGTCAGAAAGCACAGGTCCTGCCAATTTCCATATCCATCTCAGACCCACCTTGTCCCAGCCTGAGCCCATGAGCAGGAGGAGTTATGACTGTGGTCACACTGGGCAGCTGTCCATTCACAGCAGCTCACAGCCCCCATCCCAATTGGAGACGATAAACAGACTGGGAAAAAAAATGCCTGTAAATATTTGTTTTTTAAGTGGAGAATTCCATGTTATTACTGAGCTGTCAAAACTCTTGAATCTATTGTAGAGGTGAAATATGCCCAGTCAATCCATTTCTAACACTTTGTCCTGTGTTTTACTTTATCCCAAGATCATGAGGGGACTTATCAGGAGATTTCAGAGTCATATTTCAAGGTCCATGAAAAATTTTAGTAATAAAATTCAAAAATTATGAAATCTTTAAATTTATAAGAATATAAGACCTATATGAAGAAAACAGTAAGATTTTACTAAAGGGCATAAGATAAAACCTGGATAAATGGAAAGATATTGTATTCATGGAAGGAAAAACTCAGTATCATAAAGATTCCAATCCCTTTCAACTCATAGAAATTGACAATAATCCAATCCAATCCAATAAATATAAGACAAAAGTTTTTTTTAAAGTTATAGAGAAGAGACATTGGGGCTCATGTAGGTGAATAACTATACATTGTATATAAGAGCTTGGAATGGAAATGGTGTAGGAGACACCATCACTTAACATTGTTTTTTTTTTAAAGATTAACTATTTATTTATTTCTCCCCTGCCTTGTTGTTTGGTGCTCACTTGTCTGCTCTCTGTGTGTTCTTCTGACTGCTTGTCTTCTCTTTAGGCGGCACCGGGAACCAATTCTGGGACCTTCCGGACTGGAGAGAGGCGCTCAATCTCTTGCGCCACCTCAGCTCCCTGGTCTGCAGTGTCTCTTGTCTCTCCTCTGTGTCTCTTTTTGTTGTGTCATCTTGCTGCACCAGCACTCTGTGCAGGCCAGCACTCCTGAGTGAGCCAGCACTCCTGCATAGGCCAACATACAGCATGGGCCAGCTCTCCATTCAGGCCATCTTGCCTTTCACCAGGAGGCCCCAGGAATCGAACCCTGGCCCTCGTATATGGTAGATGGGAGACTAATCGCTTCAGCCACATCTGTTTCCCAGCAATAATTTTTAAGTGGTAGGAGTGTTAAGAAATTTTTACGGTATTTTCAAATAAGCATTCTTAAAAGTAAAGAATGAATATTTTACTGAAGGTTCTAGGAAGGAAAATGACAATCAGATCTGTGCTTGAGGAAGATAAACATTAAGTAGGAAGGAAGGCAGGCAGGTCAGGGAGCAATTCCAGCAAAGCACATGTGTTGAAAGGTGATCATAAAAGGCAATGGAGTGGAGTCCATATTTGTCAGCGAGCACGAGGATGAACAGAAGGATGGTATAATAAACATGAACAGGTTTATTAGAGTTTTAAAAGTATTCTTGGGAAGCAGATGTGGCTCAAGCAATTGGGTGCCCGCCTACCACATGGAGGTCCTGGTTTGGTTTCCCAGTGTCTCCTAACGAAGATGAGCAAGACAGCGAGCTGATGCTG
This sequence comes from Tolypeutes matacus, assembly GCA_026826555.1. Classification (NCBI taxonomy): domain Eukaryota; kingdom Metazoa; phylum Chordata; class Mammalia; order Cingulata; family Chlamyphoridae; genus Tolypeutes; species Tolypeutes matacus. The sequence continues at coordinate 25,969,033 of JAKSZT010053769.1, forward strand.
TGAGCTGATGCAACAAGGAGACGCAACAAGGAGAGTCACAAGCAGAGAGCAGATGTGGCTCAAGTGATTGGGCGCCTCCCTCTCACATGGTAAGTCCCAGGTTTGGTTCCCGGTGCCTCCTAAAAAGAAGACGAGCAGACACAGAACACAAATGAAATGACACAGAGAACAGACAGTGGGCACAAACGGGGGGAGGGGGTCATGGAGAAATAAAATAAATCTTAAAAAAAAATAGTATTCTCACAACATAAATCAAACGACAACTTCAGAAGGTTGGAAGTAAAGAAAGCATACCATAAAATTAGAAAGATCAAGTTCAAACTACAGCTTTTCTAGTCCTGCTGATGCGTCTTTGTATATACACTTCTCAGAACCTCACTTCCCACATATTTAAAATGAAGATGATAATACTTATTTCTAAGGAAGTTTTTAAAATTCAAATGAGAAAATGTGCCTAAAACAGACCCTGGGATACTGTAGATGCTCAAAAAATTAATTCTTATATAAATGCAAAACTTCAGGCACAGAGAATTACATTTTAAGAAAGAATGGAAACACCTTTAACTTGTGTATAAAAATTAGTTTTGCTTTTAACCCTACTACATATCGTATATATGCACATAACCACTCAACATGTTCTGACCAGCTGAGACAACTGATTCCAAGTTCAAACAGGATTATAAATGAATAAATAAGTATGTAAACAACAAGCAATTCAAGTGAAGTAAAGCACAAGTTTCAACTGAATTACTTGGAGTTTTGTAGTACTTTTCAAGTTTGACCATGATAATTTCCTACCTAGCTGACCCACCTCAACTAGTTTTAGTTGTCATCTTGAAACAAAATAGTTGACACATTTTTTAATATTTATTTTCTAGAAAGTTTGATGGCTTTTAATTAAATCTGGTGCATGAGTATATTAGACATTTCTAATAATAAAATGACCAGACCCATTGTCTTAAAGCAAAATGAGCATATTATCTGGCATGTATAAAAGTAAAACCATACAGTAACAAAGAGTCACTAACTTTCATAGTCTATTTTGATTTCATATATGCCTTTTCTTAGATGACATCAGATATGTTTCCATATGGTACAATGCATCATGTGAAAATACTGATTTCACTTGCTTACAGAAACTCAGGGGCAATGTTTGGAAGATACTGGAGTCATTCACTCTCAAGCAGGTTATCCCCTTTAGCAATTTTACCATCTGTCTTTATTCTGAACTTGATGATCTTCTGGTCTCTTTGGGCTTCTTTTGAATTTGAGTTCTTAATCCGCATATATATTTCAGATACTTCTTCATTTATACAGCACCCACAGGCAAACATGCTTGGAGAAGCACTTTCTTTTTTTGCAAACAAGAACTGTTTGTCTGTTTGAACAGATATGCATAAGTCACTTTGCAGTGTGGAAAAATCTCTTGGAGAATAAACACCCTGTCCTCTGCTTCAAATCTACTTTCATTTCCCTTCTTCCTGCCCCAGGATCCCATACTGTAGAAGCACTGCTCTCTCTGGTGGTGAAAGGGAAGAAAATTCGTGAATACCAGGCACCATCCACACGTTTACCTTCTTCCAGCTTTACCTGGGTCCCAGTTTTCCAGGCTGCCGGGACATATACCACACAACAGATTGGCCTAAACAGCAGCAACAACTGTGAGCAACAGCTCAGTTTTGAGACTAGAAGAAGCCCAAAATCAAGGTGTCAGCAAGGCTTGTTATGTCCCCCAAGTCTGCACTGTTCTGGTCCTGGCAGCTCTCTGGGTTGCTTGGCTGGTATCTCAGCCTGCTGTCACATGGCAAAGTCCTCTCTTTTCATCTCTTCTTCCGATTTCCACTGGCTTCTAGCTTCCGGGTCCTCTCTTGTGTTTCTCTGCTTCCAGTTTCTTTTTATAAGGCCTCCAGTAATATGGCTGAAGACCCGCCTGATTCAATTAGCCACACCTTACTAAAATTAACATCCTGTTTACGAATGGTTTCACAGCCACAGGAACACAGATTAAGATTAGGAACATGTGTTTTAGGGTACATAATTCAACCTACTAAAACCTGTAAGAAGATTAATCGTATTAAACATCAGAGGAGTGGTTGTAGCTCAAGTGGTTGAGTGCCTGCTTCCTATGTACAAGGTCCTAGGTTCGATCCCAGGTGCCTCCTAAAAATAAAACAAACAAGGAGGACAAAACTCACTGGGGAGCAGATGTAGCTCAGTGGTTGAGTGCTTGCTTCCCATGTACGAGGTCCTGGGCTCAATCCCCTGTAACTAAAAAAAAAATCATGTAAAGAAACTGAAGTTCAGTGAATTCAAGCCAGTTTGGGATTTTAGTCCAAGTTCACAAGGTCCCTTTTCTTTCAACTACTCCACACTGCTTGGGTAACCATTGGAAAAATGGTTACAGATAGGATACAGTCTTCCCAGGCTATTCCAGGTCCATGCAAATTTAAAGATTTGAATCTCAAATGGTTGAGAATAACATTTTATGTTGGTCTTCTGAGAATCATGGAAATTACCAATTTTATGTTGGTCTTTTGAGAATCATGGAAAATACAAATCTAAATAAAAAGAAAGTGAAAAGATTGATTTGCATGTTCTAAAAAGCAATGGCTGTCAGTGCAAGCACCTACCAAAAGGATCTAATTTAATCTGAATACCCAGTAAAATCCCAGTTTGCCTTCTTTTCACTTGTCCTTGAGTTAGTTGCACTAGGAAATAAGGGGAGCATTTGGCTCTGCACTTCAGAATTATAATGAGGTGGTTATTGCCGTCATCCCTTGTGAGTATACCCTGGGCATGTCAGCTGGCAAAGGAAGTCTCTAACCCTGGCTTATGTTAGAGAGTAAGGAGTGGGTGTTTCCTGCATTGGGTCCAGAGTCTTTTGACAATAAGTCCAGGTGCAGGTGTCTTGGATTTGGCCAGCCTTGTGGTTTGCTTTCTGGCAGGTGAAAGCACAGTTCCCAGGGGCTCCTGCCTCTCTGTCTCTCAGATCTCATATCATGAGAAACTCCTGAAGAACACTGGGGTTTCCTCATCTCTTCTTCTCTCATTACCAGAGGAAGCAAAGTAGGCGAAGTTTCAAGAAAACACCATCTGCTTGGCAAAACCTCCTTGTCCTTGTGTTAAAATACACAATCCGGGGAGTGGATGTAGCTCGGTGGTTGAGCACCTGATTCCCACATATGACGTTCCTGGTGCCTCCTTAAAAAAAAAAATACACAATCCACCTTATTTTACATGGACCTGTGTCTATACATTTGGGTGTGAAAGTGGGTAAAGATAAAATGCCTGAAAGTTGGGAAGGACTTTCTCAAGGCCTCTGTGTCAACCGACTGAAGCCATATTTTGTTCAGTAATTACTATGAAAATCACTTTTTACTATTGTTATTTCTTATTTGACTTGCTCCTCTGAATAACTGCCAATTCAAAGCCAGGCTCAGAAAAAAAACACAGGACAGAGGAGACAGTGCTCAGACCTGTCCTCCATCTAAGTCACAAAGTCACTGCATCATGGCCAAGTGCTTTGGGCTCACTACCTGTAACCATTGGCCAATTTCATGTAATTATGAATTCCAGAAATATAATTGGATCATGCTTGTAAACGGATCTGTTAATCTGGGCATGATTAAGTTATGATTAGGGTGTTAACTGAGCCACGTCAGTAGGGCGTTGAGCCCCACCCCTTGGTGGGTGGGGAATCAAATATAAAAGGCATGACAAGAACAGTTTTGAGTAGCAGTTTTTTGAGAAGCAGTTTTGATGTTGGAAAGAAGGCCCCCAAGAGAAGAGAGGCAGGCTGTTCGCCTGATCGTCTACAGCTGACCTTGTGGAGGAAACAGGAGCTAAGCCCGGAGAGAAATGCAGCCCTGGGAAGAGAGGAACCCCAGAAGCCTGAACTCTGGCAAACGCCGGTAGCTGTCTTGCTCTAACACGTGACATTGGACTGTAGTGAGAGAAGAAACTTAATCCTTTATGGCCTGGTATCTGTGGACTTCTACCCCAAATAAATACCTTTTATAAAGACCAACCCATTTTTGGTATTTCATATTAGCACACCTTTGGCTGACTAATACACTACCCCAGGACCACTAAAAGTCTGGAAAAATAACTCCTAAGCCATGATTCTCCCCTTCCTGCTCACATCCCTGTCCTCCTGCCCTCATCCCCTGCTCACCCTCCACTCAAAGACATAGTAAGTGCTTTAGTGAGGCAGGTTAGTATAGGGAAAAACGAAAGATGAGTCACAGCTGGGACCTGGCAGAAAACATGGCCATGAGACCCCACCTGGGAATCCCCTGAGGGAAAGCTGCTACTACGAACAAAGCCAGAAAGACCCCCCTGAGACCCTGGCCGTGAGGTCCCATTTGGGACTCTTTCCAGGGTCAAGCAAAAGCCCCGGATAACGCTAAACAAAAGGCCTTATCATTGGTCCCTGGAGAGCTAACAGGTGGGGGCGTCTTAAGACAACCAACCAGAAAAGCAAACAGCTGGGGCCCCTCCTCAACATTAGGAAAGGGGAGGAGGAGAGGTCTTAAAAGGTCTAACTCGGGACCCCACCTGCTCACCCCGCAGTACGCCCATACCCATGTCTAGGGTTCTTTACTGTTTTTCTTTTCTTGCTTCTTCATAAACTCTTTACTCTCTTGCCTACCCTATGGCACGTCTTAAATTCCTTTATGTGACATAGTCAAACCTAGAAGCCCAGAACCCAGAGTGTTCTGCTAACATTAGGAGTAAGAGCAATACAAGTCTTGCCAGGGAAAAGGAATGAAAAAAAGAATGAAGCCAATGAATTTACATAATGAAAATGTCATAAAATTAAACAAAATAAAATTTATTGGGAAGAACGGCATTGTCGTACATTGTTGCAAATCTTTGATATAGGACACAGTAGCAGACAGGGAGCAGATGGAGTGGGGCTAGAGCCTCAGCAGCCCTTGAACTGCCAGCTCCATCCTCAGGATGTTTCCAGGGTTTAGCTCTCAGGCAGGTTAGCAAGGGAGAAAGTAGCCACTGTCAAGAGGCCTGCAGGTAGATGACTGAGTGCCTCAAGAAACTGACTTACCCTCCCTGGCCCTGGGTTTTCTCTAATCTAAAATGAGGAAAATATGGAAATTTCCTCATGCGCTATATAATCCCCATAAAGTGCTGAGCTAGGTGGCTGACAAATGGGTGCTCAATAATCATTACCTGTTACTATTATTTATTTTTTATATTATTCCTGAACCAAAGCAGATTTGGGGGTGGCCTTTGGAGCACTAAGATTTCCTTTCCAAGAGCTGAGCCCCAGCATATGGGAGGACGAGACAAGGCACCAGAAGCCCCAGCCTCCTTCTCCAGCCCCAGCACATCACACTTTACTGTCCAAGATGTTGCATGAGAATTGCCTGTGAATCTCAGGAGTAGGGCCCAGTCTCCAAAATGTTCAATGGTATACAAACTTTTTGGTATCAGGACACCCTTAAAACTTAATAGGACCTTAAAGAACTTTTGTTTATATGGATTATGTCTATTAATATTTGCCACAGTAGAATTTGAGACTGAAAAATATTTGCTAGTTCATATGAAATACCTAATAAACTCATTGCATATTATTATTAATTACATGTTTTAATGAAAAGTGCCCATATTTCCAAAACTGAATAAAATGTTAGGGAAGAACGACATTGTTTTACGTTTTTGCAAATCTCTTTATCTCAGTAGGAGGTAGGTGGCCTCTCAAATCTGCTTCTAATACATAGTTTCTGGAAAACTACAGTGTATCCCTGTGAGAGACTGAAAGGAAAAAAGACAAATAGTGTTTTTGTATTATTATGAAAATACTTTTGACCTCTTCAAGTCCCTGGAAGGATCTCAGGCATCTACTCCCTCCCACCAGTACCACACTTGGAAAACTACTACTACAGGCATACCCCATTTTATTGTGCTTCACTTATTGCACTTCGCAGATATTGTATTTTTAAACCTTGATCATTTGTGGTAACCATGCAGCAAGCAAATCTATTAGGGTTATTTTTCCAATAGCATGTGCTCATTACGCGTCTCTATACATCTCTGTATCTCTATGATACATTTGGTAATTCAACATTTCAAACATTTTCATTATTATTCTGTTTGGTGGTCTGGGATCTTTTGTTTTGGGGCACCACAAGCAGCACCCATATAAGATGGCAAACTTAATCGATAAATGTCACGTGTGTTCTGACTCTTCCACCAACCAGCCACTCCCCAGTCTCTCTCCCTCTCCTCTGGCTTCCCTATTGCTAGAGACTCACAAAAACATTGAAATTTGTCCTATAATGGCCTCTAAGTGTTCAAGGAAAAGGCAGAGTTGCATGCCTCTCACTTTAAATAAAAAGCTAGAAATGATTAAGCCTAGTGAAAAAGTCACGACGAAAGCAGAGATAGGCTGAAACCTAGGCCTGTTGTGTCAAACGGTTAGCCAAGTTGTGAACACAAAGGAAAAATTTGTGAAGGAAATTAAAATGCTACTCTAGTGAATCCATGGATGATAAGAAAACGAAACAGCTTCAGTGCTGATGTTGAGAATATGGTGTGGAGAGAAGATCAAACAAGCTACAACATTCCCCTGAGCCAGAGCCGAAGACAGAGCAAGGCCTGAATTCTCTTCAATTTTATGAAGGCTGAGAGAGATAAGGAAGCTGCAGAAGAGAAGTTTGAAGCTAGTAGAGGTTAGTTCATGAGGTTTATGGAAAGAACCCGTCTCCATAACGTAAAAGTGCAAGGTGAAGCATCAAGTGCTGATGTAGAAGCTGTAGCAAGTTATCCAGAAGTTCTGGCTAAGATATTGCTGAAGGTGGCGACACTATACAGATTTTCAATGTCAACAAAACAGCCTTATATTGGAAGAAGATGCCATCTAGAATATCTGTAGCTATAGGGAGAACTCAATGCCTCGCTTCAAAGCTTCAAAGGACAGGCTGACTCTCTTGTTCGGGACTAGTGCAGGTGGTGACTTTACATTGAAGCCAGTGGTCATTTACCATTCTGAAAATCCTAGGGTCCTTAAGAATTATGCTAATTTTGCCTGTATTCAATAAATGGAACAATAAAGCCTGGTTACAAACATGGTTTATTTACTGAATGTGTTAGAATCCTTTCAAAATATTTCTGCTCATTGACAATGCATTTGGGCACCCAAAAGCTCTGATGGAGATGTACAATATTAATGTTGCTTTCTGTCTACTAACATACTCCTTGTTTAGCCAGTGGATCAAGGAATAATTTTGAATTTCAAGTTTTATTATTTAAGAAACAGATTTCATAAGGCTGAACCTGCCATAGATAGTTATTCTCATGGATCTAGGCAAAGTAAATTGAAAATCTTCTGGAAAGGATTCACCATTCTACATGCCATTAAGAATATTTTTGATTCATGGAAAAAGGTCAAAATATCAACATTAACGAGTTTGGAAGAAGTTGATCCCAACCCTCATGGATGACTTTGCAAGGTTCAAGACTTCAGTGGAGGAAGTCACTGCAGATGTGGTGGAAACAGCAAATGAACTAGAGTTAGAAGTGGAGCCTGAAAATGTGACTAAATTGCTGCAATCTCATGATAAAAATTTAATGGACGAGGAGTTTGTTCTTATGGATGACCAAAGAAAGTAGTTTGTTGAGACAGAAACTATTTCTGGTGAAGATATTGTGAACAGAGTTGAAATTACAGCAAAGGATTTCGAATACTACATAAACTTAGTTGATAAAGTAGCAGCAGGGTTTGAGAGGATTGACTCCAATTTTGAAAAAGTTCTACTCTAGGTAAAATGCTATCAAACAGCCTTACATGTTTTAGGGAAATCTTTCATGAAAGGAAGACTCATTTGATGTGGCAACCTTCATTGTTGTCTCATTTTAAGAAATTGCCACAGTCACCCCAACCTTCAGCAACCACCACCCTGATCAGTCAGCAGCCGTCAACATCGAGGCAAGACCCTCCATCAGCAAAAAGATTATGACTTGCTGAAGGCTCGGATGATGCTTAGCATTTTTTTTTTTTTTAGAAATATAGTATTTTTAAATTAAGGTATATACATTGTTTTTCAGACATAATCCTATTGCACACATAACAGACTATCATAGAGTATAAACATAACTCTTATATGCATTGGGAAACCAACAATTTTTTTACTTGCTTTAATGTAATATTCAATTTATTGCAATGGTCTGGAACTGAACCCATAATATCTCTGAGGCATACCTGTGAAATGAGGTCAGACTATGAAAGCCTGCAGCATGTATCTCAACAATAGTTATACCTCCTCCAGAGACTGGACAGATTGAGCCTGTGGGTCAGGGTACCCACTCTGCATCCTGCTTCAATGAGGTGAGGGTGGGGACATTTGCCTCTCTCTGTTCAGCGCCCAATAGCCCCTCCTAATTGACCCCATTCATATCTGAGGCTGATGTTTTATATTAAGCCTTGTTCAGATTGGCTGTGAAGCCTTTTGTCTCTATAGAGGAACTATATATTGTTCTGCTGATTCAGCACATGGCATTCAAAAACTAAGCCAAACTCAGGGCCTCGGTATAATTGTGTTCTTGTGGGTGCAAAAGCACATCGCTGATGCCCACATCTACGATCTACCAATGATGATAGACTCAAAAGCATGGATCTTGTGTCACACTGTCTACACTGAGAAAATGAAACCAAAAATTATCAGCATCTTGTAAATCAAATACCACAGAAAAGCACAGATACTGGTAGAATGTTGGGATTATCTTCATCTGACAAGAAGTCTTCTGCCTTCTCCTTCACAACAGTGTCATGAGAGTGGACTAAAGGGGCAGCATCTAAGCAACCCTGGGCATGAGATTCTCAACTCACATTGTAACTAATTGGGGTAAATTTTGTATATAAAAAGCAGAGAACCCAACCTAACCAGAGCGCTAATAATACGCTTGACGTCACTCTCACATGTTTGTGTAGCTGAATTATTTTCTTTCTGTTAGCTCTGACCTTTTGAAAGTGAGCAAAGTTGTTTGTGGTTTAACTGTCCTTATTTATCTTCTGACACCCTAACCACCCCATGTACAGCCCCAACCAGTGGGGACCGGTTTGATTTGAGCTTGTTTCACGAATCAACCACATTTGGCAGAGCACAGAAACAGAAGAAGCCTGAGAAAATACAACACCACCGGCCACACCAACACGTACCACCACCCTCTCAATTTCCTCCACCACCAAGCTCTCCTTTACATAGTCCTCACTATGGGCAGGGGAAGGAAGATTCTGGGAAATTTAAAGGGGCAGGAGACACTACCTAGAAATAAGTCTCCCAAAATCTTCAATGATTTTAAAGTTTCCCCTCTTTGTTTCTATACTTTCCAAGTGCAGAAACAGTCCCAAATCTCTCAATAGAGGACCATGCATTTAGACTAACCAAGTCTGACAAAATTCAAGAGAATTAAGTGGTTGATCTAAACTAAATGTAATCGTTCATGTGTCTGGTTGGTCTTATCTTGTTTTCAAATGGGAACCTGCTCTTGGTTTCCAAAAGAGACTGTTTCATAGAAACACCTAGGCTGATTGTTAAAAACAAACAAAAAGCACACCCAATTCTAAATAGGACATTGCTTTAATTCTAATACAAAAGTTTTTACTTTAAAAGCTTTTATTTTTCACCTACATACCCATCCACTTAACCTTTTGTTTTATATAAATGCCTGTAGAAATATACATACATGAACACATACAAGCACATGTAACATATATACAAAAACCAGTAGGGAAGTGGATGTAGCTCAAGCAATTGGGTCCCCATCTACCATATGGGAGGCCCTGGGTTCAATTCCCAGGGCCTCCTGGTGAGGGCAAGCTGGCCCACGCCATGGGGAGCTGATGCAGCAAGATGACGCAACAAAGAAAGATGCAGAGGAGAGACTCTATGAGACACCCAACAGACCAGAGAGCTGAGGTGGCTCAAGCAACTGAGCGCCTCTCTTCCACACTGGAGACCCCAGGATCCGTTTCCCATGCCTTCTAAAGAGAAAGACGAGAAGAAAAAGACAAGCAGACATGGAAAGAAGACATAGTGAATAGACCCAGAGAGCAGACAGCGGGCTCAGAAACAACAACAAAGGGCAGAGGGGGGGCAGAAAAAAGGAAAAAAACACACACACACAAAACCAAGTGATACACTTATTACCATTATTACTCAATAGAAAAATTGTCAAAGGCCATGAGCAAATATTTCACAGAGAAAGAAATATAAGTGACCTTTAAACATATGCAAAGGTGCTTCTCTTCAGTAAGAGAAAAACAAATTAAAACTGCAATTAGATACTATTTTCCATCTGAGATTAGCAAAATCTTGATGTTTGGCAGCAGACTCTGGGCACTCATATTATTTTAGAAGTACAATATGGTGTTAACTCTATAGAGGGCAGGTTGGCACTACCTACCAAAATTACAAAATGACATAAAAACACAATCATGTATTTCAGCATTTTTTATAATATCAAAAGATTGGAAATAAGCCAAAGGTCTTCTCATAGGGCACTGATTAAATAAAGTGTGGTACATTCGCAGGAGAAATATTATGTAGTTATATAAAGAAAGAGCACTAAGATGTATAAGTGAAAAGAGAAGTATGGAATAATGTATATTGTACAACACCTATTTGTAAGAAAGGGGGTAAATGAGAATATATGTATTTATATATGTACATATTATGTATATGTGTACATATCTTTGTATACAAAAAAACTGTAAGGATACAAAGATACAAATACAAGTGGTAACCAGTAAGAGGTGAGGAGGGAGGGGAGACAGTGGTTAAAGCAATACTTCTCAATACATGTTTTATAGTGTTTTAAAATTATTATTATTATCTTTTATTTATTTTTTTACCAGGAGGTCCCAGGGATCGAATCCGGGTCCCTCCATATGGGAGACGGATGCCCAACCATTTGAGCCACATCCATTCCCCTTATAGTGTTTTGAGTTCTGAACCACATGCATGTATTATGTAATAATGTTTTAATAAAGTCATGCCACACATTTTTTTATCACTTTTCCGAGGATAGCAAGGAGCTGTGTACAGCGACAGCTTCCCACCAAACCGAATAGACATGTCAGACTAAAGAAAGACTTGGACAAGTCCAGCTTGGAGAGTAATGAGCATTTATTTAGGGGGCTTACGTGGGCTCCTTGTCCTTGGTAGAGGAAGGAGAAATGGCATTTTTCTAAGCTTGATCATCCATGCTTATGTCAGAGGAGAGGGGTCTTTTCTTTTCTTTTTTTTTTTTTTTTTAATAATTTTTTAAAACATTTTATTTTTTAAAAGATACTTAGATTACACAAATGTTCCACAAAACTTGTAGGGATTCCCATGTGCCCTACCTCCCACTCCTCCCACAACCTCCCACATAAACATCCTTCATTAGAGTGGCACATCACCTGCAATAGATATTATACATCTTGGGGCCTTGCCAATAAGCATGGACCATGGTTCACATTGTAGACCCCACTCTCTCCCACACAGTTCTGTATGTTATATGATGACATAAAATGGCCCATATCTGTCATTGCAATGCCACCAAGGATAATTCCCAAGTCCCGAAAAAGCCCCTGTATTACAACTGCTTTTCCCTCTCCCTGCCCCCAAAGCCTCCGGTGGCCACTGGCTCCACATCAATGCTACAATTACCTCCATTGCGTGAATCACAATATGTCTATAACATAATACCAGCAAGTCCACTCCAGTCCACAGCTCTTCCTTCAGTCCTGAGGAGTCTGAGATGGTGATGTTCACTCCACCTCCAAGTGAGAGGGAGCTTATATCCCATGGATAAGATGGATGGAATTATCCTGCCCACAGCTGCAGACTCTCTCCATTGCCTGGGATGGCCGTTGTCCATCATATTCTCCCCAGCAGGTATCCAGGGTGAGTCCATTGAGCTATAGAGTAGGAGTTGCAGCTCCACCGAGATTCCGGGCCCAGCTGGCTCATGGATAGCCCAAAGACTCTGGTCACTGGAAGTACACCTACAAACTCCAGCACCACATATAGGTTTGAATAGAAGGGACAGATGGACCATGTGCAGGGAAGACATTTTTGGGTCCTACTCTGTCACTCTCAGGAGCAAGTATTCCAAAGTAGGACCCACTGATAAGGCACCAAACTCTGGGGCTATCACCCTGATATAGGACCTGGGTGTCTCCAGAGCCCTCAGGAGCCCCTCTGTTTGGGGTGATATCCACATTGGAAGCCTATGAGGTCCTATTGAGATGTGCATAAGCGTTACCTCTGGGATGACCTCCCGACTCACTGTGAAGTCTCTTAGCCACATGAACTCATTTGTCTTTACCTTTTCCCCCTTTTATTCGAGGTCTTTTTTCAGTTGTATTGCCTGTTGGCACTTGTTAGTAATCCCTCATTGCCAGGGAGGCTCATCCCCGGAAGTCATGTCCCATGCTGGGAGGAAGGTAATGCATTCATGTGCTGAGTTCAGCTTAGAGAGAGGCCACAATTGAGCAACAAGAAGGCTCTCAGGAGGCAACCCTTAGGCACTCCATAACAACAGGCTAAGTTTCAATTTCAAGAGTAAAGACTCATAAGGCTAGTCATCAATAACAAGAGCCCATCAGTGGATCATCCTCCTTTGCCAGACACTGCCCCTGCACTTGGGGGACGGTTGCTACTCCCTTGGAGAATATGGCAGGGCTCTCCAGGATGGGAATTCAGTATTGAGAGGGGTCTTTTCTAATGCATGTCCACGTGCCAATGGGAAGGCATGTGAAGGGCAGCTGGACATCCAGCAATGCAGTGTTATAAGATTTATATGTTCACTGCTGTAAGGCATTGAATGTGGTTGGAGCAATGAGCACATGGCTTCACAATCTTAATAATATGAACATTAAAAAATTTTTTTTTTATTCTCTCCCCTTCCCCCATGGCTGCCTTGTCTGTCTGTTCATTGTGGCTCATCTTCTTTAGGAGGCACTGAGAACTGAACCCAGGACCTCTCAAGTGGGAGGTGGGCGCCCAATTGCTTGAACCACTTCCACTCCCCTATAATATGAATATTTAACGGAGGTGCCTAGCCTTAGCCATGTGCCAGCACATGGCAGCTCCTTTATGGCCACTCTTTTTGTAGCCATTAGGGCTGCTTTTTCAGCACCTTTACAACTGGCTAACTTTAGCTAGGAGTTCCAAGTGTCACACAGGCACTTAAAAATTCTAGGGAGCTATCAGGTTATACACAAAGAGTAAAGCATCTTAGGATTTAGAAATAACAATTAGAGGGATACCCCATGAAACTTGGTGATTATCATAGGTTCTGAAGGGAGGGGCAGGGGAGAATAGAATAAATGGAAAATAGAGTATTTTTAGGGCATTCTAATTGTTCTGCATGATCTTACAATAACAGATACAGGCCATTTTAAATTTCGTCAAAATCTATAAAAGTGTGTGGTGCAAAACATAAACCATAATGTAAACCTTTGACCATGGTTAGTTACAGAAAAAAGAAAAAAAAAGAAGAAGAAATAACAATTAGTGATCAGCTCCCAGGAATAAATGTGATTGCTGCAAGACCTTACAATATTGGGCTTAATTTCCTTATGAGTATATTAAATAAAGTTGTTTTCTAGAGCTCATTAACCACAGCCTATAGAAGTCCTGTTTCATTTTGCTTTTACACTTTTACTAAGATTATGGTAATCAAGAGGTAAAACATAACTTAAAGACTTGCCTTGCTTCTCCTTTAAAGTCCCTTTTTGCTGAAGATGAGCTGACTGCACAGTTTTTTAGAGAAGCATCAGACCAGATTAGTGTAACTGATAAGGGATTTTGTTTGCTTTTATAACATATCACATTCTTATGTAACTCATAATATATTAAATGAAACTAACTATATGTATTTTTTAAGATTCTTAACTATTTTATTTCAGATTAAAATAAACAGCTTCCACACTGTTTGCTATAAGATACACAGTATTCATGAATAAACTTCAGCAGTACAGGTAAAAAAAAAAACAATTTTCTCAATTATTTTATGAAAACTTAATATTATTTTCCCCCTGCCACCACCTTAATATGTAGATTGAAGTGGCATCTGACAGGTTTCTGTGTTATGAAGTCACTTTTGGTTATCAATATCAACTCATAGATATCTACTTTAGTAATGGCTTCCCAGAATTAGCCATTTACATTGAAATCTTCAGTGTAGAAAACGCTTTTTACAAACTTCCTATAACTATAACTTCCTATAACCTCTTATAACCATTTATAATCACATAGATGAGTTACTTCACCTCAAGACAAATTTCATCTTTAAATAAGTTTATTAAATTACAGTCAGCAACAAACGAAATTTACTTTCACAAACTCTCTACAACTTTTCATATCCATTCAGATTGTGTCCTACATATATTCGCCCTGATGAAAACCAGCCATTTTATCTTAGGACAAAAACACACTCCCTTAAACAACTCATCACATTTTAGTCAGCATTGACTATGAATTCACTTCCACAAACCTTTTACTTCTTTCCGTATCCATTTTACTTTTGTCTTACATCCCTCATTCTGTTTTATGAAAAATTAGTCATTTCACTTTTAGGACAGAACTGCATTCTCTTCTTTAACTTAATTTCATTAAACACAAACCCACAATTTTCATCATCTTAAATATAAATATAATGCTAAGTTATTTTTTTAGCATCTGTATAAACCTAGGAAGATATACCCAAGTCAAATAAAATTGAAACAATTATAGTTTATGAAAGAAATGCTTTTTCTTTTCTCTTCCTCTAGAGGAGGCTAAAACCTTTCTCCCATAATATTCTAAAATTATGAACAACCTCAAAAGCATACTGACTACCGGTCTCTGGGATATTTATAGTAGTTTAATTTGTTTCAATTATAATTTAGAAAAATCTTTCCATAGCTTTCAAGGACTTTTTCTTTGCATACTAAAACTTGGCAATTGGATTATTAATTATTCTCTTTCCAAGGCTGTTAAAAAGTTTAATTTGGGGACTTACAAGACAAACTGTGCAAAACAAGGTTTATTCTGTAATATTCCCTCTGTCTCTATCATTCTTAATTTCCAGGCCTATTAGACAGACTTCGAAGCTAAACTCACATCTCCCTATCTTACAGTACCTAGTCTTTTCCCATAGCTCTCTCAACCAGTTTTAATGAGAGCCTTGAATTCAGTCGTGGTTAGGAGAAGGCGCTGGGGTAAGGGTGGCAGGGAGGCAGGGTAGATCAAGGAGCCTAGGAAAAAAACTTTTTTCTTCTTCCAATAGTTTCTCTATTCAGGTATCTATATGACTTTATCATCTTGCTTGGCTTTTCTGATATGGGGGTTCAGGAGTATTCATTTACATATATGACTATATATAAACCTTATTTAATTTTTAGCAATTTGAATAGAGCTCTCTTAAGAACTTTCATTTGTTTTTAATTTGATATTACCATCTGGAGGTATGAAAATATACATGGAACAAACAGACACAAATAGAACATAAAACTCACTAATTTGACTCATAGTTCTCACTCTTTTTTGTATGGTTTGTCTTCAGACTTTCCATCATTCCATGCCTCTGCTTTTTACAGCTTTTAATATCTCATTGAGGATTGCTGTTGCCTGCAATACACAAGCTTGTTCTTGGAAACACTTTCATATAAAAAAATTTGGGGGCGACAGATGTGGCTCGGGTGGTTGGGCGTCTGTCTCCCATATGGAGGGACCTGGGTCCGATCCCTGGGACCTCCCGGTTAAAAAAAAAAAAATTGGAGAAAAAGGTATCTGGGCATTATTTGGTTAACAGGTTTTTTGCAAGGGAGGTATATGTTCAGGAGGCTAGGCTTTAAATATTTTGGTTCTAACTCAATAGTAAGCCCCCTCTCCCCTACCCTTTGATTCCAGGTTTCTGTGGTTTTTCCCCCAGTTGTACTTGGGGCTTTCTAATTTCTTAAGAATGTCTCCTATCCCTTGAGTGATAGAAGAAGGGGTCTTACCTTTTTGTTCTAACCCTGCTCTAACTGCCCCTAATGATGACATTCACCCTTTGAAGCAGAGGCTTTCCTCAACTTGGCTGTAAATTTCAATTACCAGTTGGAACGATTAAGCTTTTTATCTTCTTTGGGCTTCCTCTACAGAGTGGATGATATTTTCCCAGTTATATAAATCCGACATGGGAAATGGAGTAAGGATGCATACAAATTCTTTGTCTATTCCTGGAGTTGTTTCATGAAGTAGAACTATTCCTGGCTCAGCTGCTGTTTTCAGAGAGCCATCCTGGTTGAATTGAGATACGGGATTCTCCTCTACAAACCTGTACTCCAGCCATTTTCCTCCTTTTGATCTAGCTGTTCTGAGAGACTTGTCAGTAAAGTGGAGGTGGAAGTCTGCATATCCCTTTCCAATTGTAACTCTTATCTTAATTGGCAGATTTCTCTGGCTTTTTCCAGACAGTCTGCTGTGGCTAGCTATCGTGACTGTAACAACTGCTAGTGGACTGCTGCAGCAGTGTCTGCCATCCTTACTAAATTTCAAAATCTTTTGTTCTTGAAACATGTGCTCAATTCCCCCTGCATTTTGGGGGCATCCCAGTACTAATGTAGTAGTGCACAGCTGTCAAGCAAGCCTGCAACACCACTCAACATGGAGGTAGCAGGCCACTCTGGGGTATTTCTTCCCATAGATTCCCTGGCCTGGCTCATATTTTGGTCCAACTTATCCTGCCAACATATCCTGTCTTGAGTATGGCGAGGATCTATGTAAAGTGACAGTCTCCTGTCAAACTGAGGTGGATACATCAGACCGAAGAAAGACTCAGGTAAGTCCAGCTTGGAAAGTAATGAGCATTTATTTAGGGGGCTTACTTGGGGTTCTCATCCTTGGCAGCAGGAGGAAAAAGCATTTTCCAAGCTCAGTCGACCATGTTTGCTGCAAAATGAGCAGGGTCTTTTATAATGCATGCCCACATGCAGAAGGGGAATGCATGTGAGGGGTAGTAGGACTTCTAAAGAATGCAGTGTTACAAGATTTACTGATCAGTCACTAGTTCACAACAGCTCCCTAGGCTTACCTTTCAACTATTTAGGAATGAAAGGCTACTGCAACTGGAAGGAGAAAGAACTAGAAGGGCTGGGGGAAAAATGCAAAGTCATGTATGCCCCAATCACCAATACTTCCTGATTAATTTTCCATTTGTTTAAACAATCTATATTTTTGAGGACACATACTAGTATATTATTTTATTAATCAATTCATATTAATATTTTAATAATATTTTATTTAACTGTGGACTAGCATAGTACCTACCTCAAAGGGCTCCTGGGGGACTAATGGGCTTAGGTATGAAAGTTGCCTGGTGCACAGAAGGAACTCACTGAGTACTATTTCCCCCACATCCAAACCTCCATGCAGAGAACAAGGTTAGAGATTATTGTCAGTGCTCACATTTGCAGTATTTATTGCTAAACTAAAGCTTCCATTAGTAGATGCTAATGTTATTGAAGATTCGTCTGTACCAAGCATGCATCGATTTCACGAAACAATTCTAGGAGAGTGGACAACATGTTTTCATTTTATGAGGGAATTTTGACAGAGATAACAAGTAACTTGCCTGAAGTCACATAGGCAGATACTAAATACCAGGCCCGGAAACCGTGTGCTTAGCCCCACCACTATGCCTCTGCCATGGGCTTCTTGTGAGGATGGGGAAACATGATGCTTGTGAAACACTAGCTGAGCAAAGTACAAGTCACATGAGACATTGTGTTGTTGCTGACATCATGTCCCAAACCAGAGGACTCTGAGTCCGGTGACCTTCAAAAGAGAAGTGACATTTGTACCTTCATATGGATGTGACCTCTCCTACAACTGGTGCCCCAAGGAAAACGTTAGTCGAAGAGGCTCAGAGAAAGAAGTAGAAATGTGTTATTGGATCATTGAGCACAACCAATGATGGACTTCATAGCTCAATTCTCATGCTGTTTCTTACTTTTGGATTTCAATTCAATTTTATCAAATTGCAGTACATATGGACAAAAGCAGACTTTTGATATATTTTTTTAATTTATCATACCTATATCTGAAAAAATAAATGACAGAATACAAGTGGCAATGATGGTGGCTTCAGACAATGCAGGGCCTTAAGGCAGTCACTGGTTAAAGACACTAAGAGAAGTGCCTAGAAGCTCCATGCTGTCAATACTCAGAAGGTTGTGTATTTGGGTGGGCTTGGAGGGACTGATAGGGGTTAGAGAGAGTGGTACTAACAGCTCTGTGGGCAACCTTTTTTGTTGTTATTACAGAGTAAAGTTGTCTTAGTTTGTCCAGTGGTCTAATACACCTCTATCCAGTAAATGACATAATAGAAAAGCATACTTGCGAACTGAAATTACCCAAACCCAGCAAGAAAATCCAGCTAGATCCTCAGCAGAAAGCTTTAGGGACAGTAAAGATGATGAAAAGTTGACTCCTTGTGCCACCATCTGTCACAAACTCTTTCCGTGAACACAGACCACTGTTTTTCTCAGGCAGAACACGATGATGACAAAATAGACTGAGCTCTTGAGGAGGAGGAAGAGGTAGGTATAATACGCAGAGGTGTTCATGAGCTGCTGCTGCAGGACATCTAAGGAGAAGTTGTTAGATTAGATTTGACTGTTCTTTTGAAAAGATAGGGCATATTAATGGGACAGGGGTCACAGATATTCATTATTGCTGATCTGTATTGAAGTGACACCATATCCCAAGCAAAAACTAAAAGTAAATATCTACCTCTTCCACCTCTACCACCATCACCACCAATAAAACAACTCAAAATTTAGCTGGCAAGTCATTACCAAACTTTGCTAAATTCACTCAGGACATTTTAAAGTATTAAAAATGAGTACAAGGGGAATTAGTATTTGTAATAACTAGCTTCTTGCATTTCCTTACCCCACCAGGCCTATAAGTATTTATAAATAATAATAAGACAAAATATTTATTGAGTGCTAACAAATGCCAGACCATATTCTGAAAGCTTTGCATGTAAAACATTAACCTTATTTAATCTTTACAAAAATATGAAAGGATATCATTATCATTTCTATCTTACAAATAAAGACACTGAGGACAGAGAGAGAAGTAATTTGTCAGATGTCATGCAAGTGCTAGACCCCAGCTTTCATCTCCACTAACATGATTTTAGAGAGCATGCTCTTGGCTGCTTTCTAATTCCACATCTCTAAGTGTAATAAATATCCCAGAAATCAAAGGTTTAAGCATAAAGTCGAATTTTTTATTAAGAAGCATCTGACTCATTATTCACTGTGCTTCATGAACAAGGGTAGTCCAGGTAAATTAAATAATGTTAACAGGTATTGGGTGGTAGATTTAGGTAAACAGGGTATTACAGAAAAGGAACCAAAGAGGCTCAACCAAATCCCCCCAAATTTAGGAATACATGCCTTACTTACCTGCTTATCCTATCATCTCTCATCGTGGCTATGATGTTATAAGAGAATTACACTTAATACCCTTTGAAGTTTTTCCAAAGCCATACAATGTCAAGAAATAATGATAATGATGGTGGGCCAGACTGCCTATTCCATGAACCATATGACTGACCTGCTTCCTATGGGAATTTCCATCTTACATGTTGGGTCTTCATAGAATCAGAGCCCCAGAATCATTAACCCTTGGTGAAAGGGAACTCAAGAGGTGATGAGGTCATTACTCCCTCCTTGCAGGCAGGTAAAGGGTTAGAATCCCTCCTTGCCTGGTGTGGCAGCTGAGATCCAGAGCTCCCTTGGCACCAGAAATGGAGGAAAGCTTAACAGGACTAGGACCAATGCTTCTAGTCATTTTCCTTTTATATATGTAGGGAGAAAGGGCCATACACTGGTATTTATTATGTACTTGCTAAATAAGTATCCTATTTAAGAGATTCCAAATATGGTACCATATGTCTTCAATAACTGTAAATTAGGCATAATTATTTCAAGCTAGCACATGAGGGAAAACATGCTCTGAAAACACAAGTTATTCACCCATATTCATAAACTTAATAATTAAAAGAACTTGGATTAAATTCCAATATGTGAAAACAAAAATTTCCAGTGTGTGATTTTCTGATGACCATGCACCCACTGTCCCCATAGCTCCATTGTTCTCAGCATCTTGGCTTTGGAATTTCTTCTACCATGTTTATATTTTAGAAGTAAAATAGAGAACTGAATCAGTATATGGGCTCTTGATTCAGATGACATACATGATATCCCAGACCAACTATTAACTAGCTAGGTACATAATGCAAGGAAGATTATTAATTTTAGCTCGTTGCCATCATTTGTAAAATGATGAAAAAGATTGTATTGCCTCGTGAGAGCATTATGAGAATTACACAAGAAAAGGCAGGTAGAACATAGCACAAGGCCTTGTGTTTGAGAAGCACTCAGTAAGACCTGGTTTTTGTTAGTACATACTAGTATGGATCATAGATTACAAAATATCTAGAAGCATGTTGGTATCATGTATTCCCCAGTCATTAGAAACAAAAGCATCATGAATGAATAAAAATCATTTGTTGAAATAATTTGGAGATATCACTGTATGCTCTAATTTACAGTCAATCTCATTCCAAAATCTGCAGTTTACTGTGTTAAGTTGCCTCCTAGAAAATGAGGGATTAATTTAAAATATCCCCTAGTCTATTCTGTAGCATTCAGTCATTTTGATTTTTCTACCTTAGGCCCAACAATTCAAAAAATTGATCAGGGAGAAAAATATGCTATAGCATGACCTAACGGCATACATTTCTAAAGCCTTACCATGTTTATCTTTCAAACAAGCTGCTGTAGATTTAGTAGGACCTACACCTAGAAGAAATGAAAGCAAGCTTTAGTCAATTATTCATGATCAAAATATATAAACAATCTGCTGACAGAGAGACAGTCATTTAAAAATATGAGTCCCACAAGTCCAGGAGTAATTGGTCTGATTCTTTGTAAT
This sequence comes from Tolypeutes matacus, assembly GCA_026826555.1. Lineage (NCBI taxonomy): Eukaryota > Metazoa > Chordata > Mammalia > Cingulata > Chlamyphoridae > Tolypeutes > Tolypeutes matacus. The sequence continues at coordinate 25,990,017 of JAKSZT010053769.1, forward strand.
TCAGCACCCCCAATTGATACATTGTGTTTCTGCACATGTTAAGTTCTCAAGGATGTTGACGCTCATGAAGGTTGTAACTTTTCTTTTTATCAGAGCCGAAGTACCATGTCTGAGAACTTCCTTCTGTAGTCACGGCTCCTAGCACAGTGACTGCCAAGAGTAAGAGCTCAATAAACGAAACATTTGTTGAATAGAACAATAAACAGAAAAAGTGGTTCCGGCCTGACTTGAAGTGTTGAATGAATGAATATGTCCAATCCTACAATGCACAACAGAATATTACACTTTGGAAGAATTCTGCTTTAAGGGAATTTTGCATCTAAGCAATGAAGGCAGACATAACTTTCCAAAGCAGGAAAAGCCCTGGGCTCTTCTTATAAACATCCACATCCTTAATTCATTCAAATCATTTTCCGTTATTTGTAGAAAAAACAGCAATGATATAATTAAAAGCTACTACCTATTGAATGATAGTTACTGTGCCAAGTCCTATGATAAATGATTCCCATTGTTTATCTCGTTTAATCCCCAATAACACTCTGAAGTAAATTACATTATGGATGGACTATTTTTAAAATGAGGAGATAAGGCTTAGAGCTTATGAGAAAATTGTCAAGAGTCATACAAGCAAGTGGCAGAACGAGTATTCAAAGGATGGTTGTGGGGGATAAAATGAGACAGAACATGTGAAAGCACTTTGCAAAAATCGATAGAAACTGACAAAATAATCAATAGACAGCAAAATTCTATCCTTGAGGACACCAAGAAAATCTTCTCTTCTAGATATCTTAATTATTCTTACCAAATGGACTTTTTAATTATAAGAGCTCAACCTTTTCACTATAATTTTTTCCAGTGACAAAAAAATACATTGTCACATTTTTAGTTCTCTGACCATATAAAACCTGAGGTGAGCATTGGTTTTATCTACAATGTGAAAAAAACAAGTTACAAAAAACAAATTTCTTTTCACAAGACAGTTTTATGTTGGACGGTGGGAAACAGCCATGATGGTCATTTTAATTTAACCTTTTGCTACTAGATGTACTTTTGTCAATAGGGATCTGATTTGGGAAAACAGTCTTATGGACTCAACAAGATCTCTTTTGGTGTTTTCTAGAAAGTGGCTTTGGGTAAATCTAGGAATGAAAATGTTAATATAACATGTTTAGATGTGAAAATATTCTTATGAACTGAGTTTAATGTACCCTGAAAGTCTTTACTTTATTATTTAAAAAGCAAAAAAAAAAAAAAAATTTTCTATCACCATATTTGAGGAAAAACAGAAAGTAACAATTACTCAAAGTTTTATCTATATGTGTATAGCAATTTCTGTCTCTCAAAGATGACCATATTGTATTTTTACATATAAAAAATACTTTTAAAAAATAGCATGAGAAATTTGCTGTAGAATGACATAGAAATAACCTCATTAATTGTGTCACCTTTAGAAGCACAGGTAAGGCTTTTTTTTCCTTGTTTCCTTTTTAGAACTTGTTCCATGTAAAATGTATTATAAACTGGAGTGTCACTCCTTTATAAGAATGATCACCAAGGAGCTTACTATATTTCTTATTTTCTCTGATGACTAGAACAATCAGAACCTAATTGGACACTTCAACACAGCAGTTATATTAAATTTGTGGTTTGCATATTTGCTTCCCCTCTGTAACCTAGCAATGAAAACAGAAAACTAGGGCAGTTTTTGCAGTCTTGCTTTAGTTGTCAAATTTTAATAAATGTGGCCATGTTATTTTCTGAAAGCAAGCATTTTTCACCAACATTATTTAATTTGCTCTTCATCACAGCCCCACGAGATAGCCAAGAAGAGTGTTCTAACTTCATCTGACAACTGGAGAGAAAAAGGATCTGAGAGGCTAAATATGTCTTGAAGAAATTAGGACTGCTGCATTACAAAGGTCTTCCCACTTTTACTTGTTCCCGCTTTTACTTGTACCACACTGCTTAAAAACAGCTTGTCCACAATAGGGAGAAGTTCAAAACTCTTCCTTCTGTTAAGGAAGCCTTTGGTCTGTTAATACTCGCGAGTGAACTCATAGAGAGTTACTGGAGCACTGCTGGGGTCCACCTTAAGCCCTAATATCCAGACCATCTAAAGCGTCTGCATCAAAGTGACTGTTTGGGACATCGTGCCTGAGTCATCAGAGACCCTGAGTCATTAGGATAAATGTGTATTCTTTTTACTGGATTGCATCCTCCTTGGCACAAAAATTCACCCTATTCCACCGATCCATATGTTTCCTCCAGGGCTGCAACGAAATGGTAGTGCAATAAATGTACAGCCGCATTTACCAACAGCAGAGATTACATGCATTATATAGAATGTAAGCGTATTTGTAGACATTAGCCTCACTCATGGTTTAAGTACGAAATTGTACTTTAGGGTTATCTATAAAACACAAATGTGAAAAGCCCAAGGCCATAATAAAGCTAGAGCAGCCAAGGTTATTAGATTTGTGTGTGTGTGGTAGGTTGCCATGACTCCCTCAGATGAACACCTTCTGTGTCCTAAAAACTCATTATTTACAGGTCACACTTTGGGTATAGAAAGACTGAAGTGAGAGTGACTTTGCTTGCTTGGTAGAATTCTGAAAGATGTATAATTATTCTTAGTTCCCGAACAAGTAAAGTCATCAAAAGGCCAATCTTTTTTTGAGCCTTTTTCATGTGTTGAGTTCACATATGTGGTCTCATTTAATCCACACAACAACCCTAAAAATGTCATTCATTGTGCCTAATATTTTGGATGACGACACTGAAGCTGCAAAAGGTTAAGTAAATCTACCTTATCTCTCTCCTTCTCCTTTTCCCTCTCCCTCTCTATATCCTCTAACACTTTCATTCTATGGTGAAATAACAGGATATTTATGCTACCATCAAATGTAATATCATTTAAGAAAGACTTATATTTGCTTGTTTTTTATTAATACTTACAAAAGAAATGGGAGGGTATCTGTGGAATAAGTTTCTTGAGAGGTTATATTTATATACACATACCTTTATTTATTGCAGGAAAAATAATTTCTTGATCACCTACTCCTTTATTATTCTCGTGTCTGACCATACATTTGTGTTCTTCATTCATTGACTTCCCAGTCACAGTCAGCCAGCTGAATTTCATGTATGTATCATTAGTCTTCATTGTATATCCCTCATGGGATTCCATAATCGTATGGCCATCCTTTCCTTTCCAATATACTTTAATAACATAAGGGAAGAAATTCTCAAGAAGACAAAGATATGTTCCAGCCTTATGATACTGTGTTTCAGCAATTGAAGGAAGAAACATAGTGGGTTGGGGGGATAAGTCTGCATCCAGGTTTTGCCCTGTTGGGGAAAATAAGAGTATCAATTGAAAAGAATCATTAGAGACACCCAAACATTGTGTGGTTTGGACAGTCTGGGGCACTGTGATAGGAAGAAAAGCTGCCTTGATTTAGCGTCTACCATAGCCTTTCCTCCTCACAATGGATGGCAGGATACAAATTTTTGTTCTCATTTCACAGATGGGTAAAGAGGTGCAGGAGGTTAACAACCTGCCAATGGTCACAGCCATTAAGTGGCAGAGCCTGGATGAAAACCTGACCTTTGTTCTTTCTCCACACACTACAGTGGGGACTGAATTTTAATCGCCTCATATCAAGGCTTCCAACATCATTCACATTTTTAAAAATCTCTTTCATTTAAGCATATTGGGGCATGTTTTCAAGATGGGAAGTAGACCAGATAACACTGACAGTTCTCTCCCTGATCAGGATCTCGTCCCTTCTAAAGTGCTTCCCTTTCCCTACCTGTGAATTTGATGAATTTTGCTCCCTCTGGCCAAATAACTCACCTTATCATATTCTGTAGCTCTGTGGAATCCTAGACTCTTCATTTCACTGATTCTAGAGTGCACCATATATATTTGATTTCTTATATGAATTAATGTCAAGAGAAAGTTTGTTACTATTGGTTTTAATAATACATATTTACTAGTTTACAAAAGGGAATCTATGTCCCTGTATACTTAGAATCTACTAGATTGAACTTTTAGCTTTAAATGTGAATGTCATACTCTGCTCTGAAGTTCATGGAGTTCTATTTGATTTCTAGTTTTGTATGACTATAAAATTTATATCCAAATTTTCCATTTGAACCCTCTCTAGGTTTTCTGGTACTGTAGTACTTAAAGCTTTACCTTCAAAATATTTATGATGTGTTACATTTAGAAGCAATATTTTCAATATTTCTATTAAACATTTCTATAGATTATCCTCAGAAATCATCTTTTGTTAAACTTCTCATGTAATTCATTTATCAAAATTTTGTTTCTCCTTAGAAACTGTTCACAGAAAGCACATTTTATTTTGTAATTCAATTTGAAGTTTAAGCTTAGCTAACATACACCTAGGGTATATTTTTCATCATTGATTTGAGATGAGTTTACCTCATTATTGAAAGGGTCCATACATATCAGCATATCTACATTTTGACTACCAGTGTCTCCCCAATATTTGTATCTACCCCATTAGCTGCTGAACCTTTCTAGAGTACCTCCACTCTTTTCTTTCTTGTAACCTGCTAAGTAAAATGCATGTATAATTGCTATACTGTCAAACGTTATGGTTTCAGGTTTTTGTAGACAGAATGTCAAAATATATAACAAAACATGTTTACAAGGCATATCACTTGATATACTGTGAGATTCTTAACTGATTTTATATATTTATATATTCATTATTTCTAATTTTATTTCCACTTAAAACTCAAATGCTTAATTAATATCTTCTTTGAGCTAGTTTGGAATTTGTTTAATAATTTAACACACAATTTCTTAAGGAAAAAAAATTGGATTTCACATTTAAGAACAGAAAAAAATTGGGAATTTTGGCTTGATTATCAAAGCTACTTATTTTTATACTAAAGTTGTAAATGTATAATGCTGATTTTTTAAAATTTGGCTGTAATTGTATTTGGTCATAATATGCTTATTTTAATTTCATTTTGTTTGGGTGCAAATAGTATATCTATTGATTATAATAGCAAAACATTGGATTTTTTTCTACAGTCATACAACTTACTTTTAGTTAAAAAAAAAACAGTATGTTATATAAAAGAAGATTAATTTTTCAATTTTATATTATATTTACCTAATTTTAGTCACTAATCAATATATTAAATTCTAAATTTCATCTCGGGACCTTATCTGTCTTAATTGTAATACATCTGATTCATTAAACTAAAGAATTTGAAAATGGAGTAATGAAATTGGAAAACCTCTGTTCAGTAATGCAGCATCCATTGCTTCTTGTTCTTTTTCCTTAGCCGCATCTTTAAGTTTTGTGCTTTTCAAGATTTCTTTTTGGAGCAATGAAAATGTTATAAAATTGATTGTGGTGATGAATGCACAGTTCTGTGATTATACTGAAAGCCACTTATTGTGCACTTTGGATGGATAGTATGGTGTGTGAATAAAACTGTTTTTCTTTTTTTTACTCTTGAACGCCCATAATTTTCTCAATGTAAATTAATAGTTAACTAAGCACTAACTAATGTACTTGATTATATATGGTTAATTCCTATATTTCGAATTATTATATTACATATTTACTTTTTGAAACATTATTTTTTAATGTATTTATTGTTAGTATTTTTCATGGTCAAATCTTTTTCATGAGCCATAAAATAGCAACCAATTTGGAAACTAAATTCATTTATATACACTTATTTGCATAATCAAATAACATATTTGAGTTAAATGAACTAAGTGCTTTGCACTTTACTAATATGCAGAAATACGAATTCTATATAAATTTACCAAATATCAACTACATTTTCAGTTTAACACATGATTTCCTAAATCATATGGTATTTATTTGTGTTCCCTATTATTTCATTTTCTCATCCTCTTATCAAATAACTATAGCTATTTCTTATCTAAACATGAATTTCAAGTTTATGACAAGTTTCTAATTACATTTAATTGATTGTATATTTTGACCTTGAGTATGCAGTCAACTGGAAATAAAAGAGACCCACAAAATTCCTTTTCACTTTAGGAGTTCATTTGTTCATATGATCTCAACCACTAAAGAGACCAAACTCTAAAATCCCTTTTTTTCCCCACACTTTTATCAACTTTGTGAAAATTTTTTCAAAAACTTTCATTTCAGTGGCTATGGAACACCCATGTGAAATTCTCTGTCATCCAGGTAAAATTCATCTTGAAGGCCAATGAGGAATGAACAAACTCATCAGACTGAATTTTTTGGGGAAAAAAGATCAAATAACTAAACATAGCTTATGACACTTTTGAGTAGGATCACATGGTCAAATATTTTGACATTTGATATTAAACATCCTGTGACCAAAGTCACAAAGTATTTAATCCTTCTGTGATCAAATGACAATTTTAACAGATTTTTTTTTTTCATTTTTCCCCATTGGTTACTAATACCTAAATTTGTTTACAAATATTTCAACACAGAAACACCAAATGGACCTCAAGACTCTATCCCTTAGAGGTCCATGGTTATTATAAACTCTTCTTGATGTTCTCTGTACTAGGGTCAGTGAGAAACTGCCTCCCTCGGACCTGGACCCAGTCAACAACCTCTCCAGCAATCTCATCATGATTCATAACCAAAATGAGACCAAATCCTAAAATTCTAAAGCCAGTACCAACACTCTACCCTGCAGCACCTGCGTTACCTGCCTGCCACATATCTTTTCTAGTACAGAATTTAAAGAAAATTTACCTGGTACAATGAGCTTTGTGCCAGGACCAAAAACTTTGATTCTCTTGCCCTCCATTTGCCCACTATTTGAAACCCCTTTAGAGAAATCCCCCTTGGGGCCTGTGTTAAAATGGCACCCATATTTAATCCATTATTTATATAAATATATAAAAATTAGCCCTGCTAGCATGAAAAAAGATGAAGCTCAAGTAAAGGTCACACTAGAGCTGAATGTAATCTACAGTTTAAATACTGACCACACTGCCTGCCCAGCTTGCTTAGGTCTGTTTTAATGCTACATTGCAGACTTTGCGGACTGGGGATGGGGGGTCCGATTTTATCTTTTCTCAGCATTTGCCTGAAACTTCTAAATCTACTCCCTTAAAGGATTATCATTTATAAAGTCAATTCTTGGCCTGGAGATAATTTAGAATTAATTAGTATTTAATTTTCCAGAAGAAATAATCATAAGAATCATATTCTGAGTATTTAGTAAATGCATATCAGTATGATTTATAAGCAGCTTGCAATTTATATGTATGGGGGGTGTGTATCTTGAAAGAGGTTCTAAAGTAACTGCTTTCCAGACTCCACTTCCTATGGCTAGTACCACAGATAAGCTGTTACAGGTTATGAAGTCTCAAGAATTACCTCCTGAGCTATTCATCATTGAAAGCTTGCCCCTTTCATGTAAAAATGCCCTTAAAGTTATGGCAGCTTTGAAATCAAATTCTCCGCTACTCAGAGGATCTTATTCCCTCTGTATTTCTGCAGCTGTCCAATCACAAATGGAGAGGTAGCTCTCAGTTCTGCAATTTAGCTATTTAATTTGTACAGCTGATAAAAGTTCTCTTACTAGCTTCACTATTCTAGCAAATTTGATGCCAATTCATCAAAATTGAGTGAAATGGTGCCAAAATGACTAGTCCTTCTGTAGAAATACATTAAGAATCCTATTCAGAGTATGATCCTGAATATTAAAACTCATATTCAGAGTTTTTAATAAACGCATATTCAATATGACTTGCATGAACTTTTCTTGGGAGGGAGGGGCAGTGATTTCAGTGCCTTTATTAAAAATAGAAGCATTATTTACACACGTGAATTATTACAAATTGACAGCTGTTAGTAATTAAATAGCCAAAGCATCCATTAAGAAGGCCAGGTCCCAGAAGAGTAAATATTAAGAATATAAAAATGTTATGACCTAATATTTGTAATATCACATTATGGTCAAGACCAGGATCTTTAGAATAGGCAAATCTAGCCTGGAATCCAAACTCTGCCACAATAATTAGCTATGTGACTTCAGGGAAATAATTGCAGTTCTACAAGCCTGAGTTTCCTCATTGTAAAATGAGGATAATAAAATCTCTTGTATGGGACTGTAGAATAGTGAGACAAAGCACCAAAAGTATTTAGCATGGTGTCTGGCCTTCAAGAAATTTATTAGCTGGTATCATTATTCTGTTTCATGGAATGGTATGTATCAGGCCATTTCTATCAAATTCTTCCAAAAATATAGCACATCAATTTTATAAGCAATACTTACTACACAGATTAAGAAAGGAAAGAGCTGTCAAACCCAAGGCCTCCAGCCTCTCTACCAGCCCTAGGCCAAAGTACACAGAGCCCTATCCAGCCAGAAGAGAGAATAATTATCCACCTGACTGGAAGATTTTTGAGGATTAGGATGGGGGACTTATTCACCCTTTTTTACATCCAGAATCTAAGTACAAAATCTGTCTTAAAGAAATATTTGGTAAGAGAATGAATAATTGAGAAAGTAAAGCCAGGTACTCTTTTCATGGGACTTGTAGCTGAAATGATTCATTGAGCTTACAAATTCCAGTAAACTGGCCCATCTCCAGGAAAGATAAGAGAAGCCACAACAGAACCAATTTTGACTCATCTCAGCCTACTCTCCGAGAAGCTAGAGTAATAAGAAGTGAGATTAATTGGTGTTCTACATTCCTTTATCATTCATAATTAATATTTGCCCTGTTGTTAGAGATAACAGCACAGTCAATAATATAGGTCTGCACGTTAATGGGGGAAAAGGAATATTGTGTTTTATCCCAAAATATAAGGAGGCAATTAAAATACCATTTTGATGTATTTCATTTAAAAGATCCTCTACAAGAAAAGTATCTTGGACCAACAACTTACATGAATGGGTGATAGATATGGTCCTCAAGAACATTTTAATTTCTAGCTTGAGTCTTTTTTTTTTTTTTCCATATACTACAAATAGAATTTCAATTTGCTTGCAGAAAGGGAAGGAAATAAACTGTTTACAAATTAATCTTATTTCTATACCCCGTTACTAGTATCTATAAAATTGCAGTTCATATACTGAGGCCAAGAATGTGGTAGGTCAAACTGATCCTAAATTGTTTTTTTTCCCCCTTTAAAACAAAACTATCAGGTTTTCATTCTGAGAGTAAAAGTAGAGAGAAAAATGTACTTACCAGGAGTTACTATGAGCTTAGTCCCTTGTCCAAATATCTTGATCCATTTTGAGCTATCACACTAGTTACAGCTTTTACAAAATCACACCCCCCCTGAGTTTCATGACATGCTGAGGAGTTCAAACTTTTGTATTGGAAATTTGATCTTCTGGGTTCCTTTGGAAGCTGTTGGATATAGGTTTTGTGGCATCTGATATTTTGTAGGTGTTCGTTAGATAAATTGGCCTGATGATTGTTTTTCACAGAGGTAGGAACCACTGGAAAACACCAAATAGACAGGGGAAAGAGTAACAGTTTAAGAAGAGAGCAGGCCCAACTGACCAACCAACGGCTTCTCTAAATTACCAGGAAAGATATTCAAAGAATTAAGGCTGTTTTTATTTCCAGGTGCACAATTATGTTGGAAATTACTTAGAGATAACATCAAAGCGAGGGCCCTTCTGTTCTCACAAATACCAGAAATTTAGGATGAATTTTTGAAAGGAAGAAATTCTTCAGTAACTGAAAAATGCAAATATACCAACTCAAATTGAGTTGGGAAAGAAGAGTAAAGCATCCCATTTTCAATAAAGCCATTTTTAGTATGCAATAACATGATTCTTCACTTGAGCAAGTAAGTTCTGTAAGACTCATTATTTCATTATTTTTCCTAGAATAGAGAAATTTTTAGAAATCAGTCTCCTATGACATCATAGATTCCTTATTTAAAATAGAACTTGAAAAAAAAAAACAACAAAGTTCTCTAGTACTTTAAAAGAAGCCTCTTGGATACAGTTCTCTAATCCTAATCTCCTCACCCAGGAGCCGGGGGACTTAAATTGCCAGTATCAGCTGAGCATTCTGCTGGTTACAGATGGAGTGAGCTGTAGGGGCAAGAGAGCACAGGCCCTGCTAATCTCCAAATGCACCCCAGACCCACCTTGTCCCAGCCTGAGACCATGAGCAGACATGCTTCTGCCCCCTGAGAGGAGCTATGGCTGTGGTCACACTGGGCAGCTGTCTGTTAACTGCAGCTCACAGCCCCATCCCAACCGGAAAGGATGAGCAGACTGGAAAAAAATTCTGAGATGTGAATATGATCAGGCTTTTTTTTTTCTTTTTCATTTCCTTCATTAACAAGGAGACCTTGTCAATGTCATTGAAATATTCATGTTTGGGAAAGCTGGAGAAACGATTGAGTTTGTTTTTAGGATTCAATAAGATAAATGTACCTGGACAAGATTTTTAAACTAATGATTCCATGAATTGTTAAACTACCTTTCGTCTGTTATTTTACTTTTTGAAGTTGGAATAAAGTTTTAAAAAAACAATAATCTGGCTAGTTGTGAGTTAGTTGTACTAGGAAATAAGCAGAACATTTGGCCCTGCACCTCAGGATTTTAATGAGGTGGTTATTTCTGCCATCCTTTGTGAGTACCTTGCACGTGTCTGCTGGAAAATGAAGTCTCTAATCCTGGCTAAGCTAGAGAGTGAGGGGTGGGTGTTCCCTGCATTGGATCTGAAGCCCTTTGACAGTTAGTTCAGGTATCAGGAGCACCAGATTTGGCCTGATGTGTGGTTTGCTTTCTGGCAGATGAAACCACCTCCCAAGGTCTCCTGCTTCTCTCTCTCTCTCTCTCTCTCTCTTTCTCTTTCTGCCTCAGATCTCATATCATGAGAAACTCCTGAAGATAAACTCTGCTTATCTCTTTTCTCTCATTACCAGAGGAAACAAAATAGGTGAAATTTCAAGAAAACCTATCTGCTTGACAAATCTTGTCCTTCTGCTAAAATACACAATCCACCTTATTTTGCATGGTCTTGTTTTTAAACATTTGGGTGTGAAAGTGGGGAAGGATAAAATGCCTAAACCAAGGGTTCTTAACTTTTTTGTTCCAAGTACCCCTTTGCCAGTTGGGTGAAATGAATACTACTGTAATTTATTTATTGCATATGTTCATAAGTGAAGGAAAGGCTAGATATCAGTTAGAGGCCAGAGAAAATAAAGATAATAAGTTGATTTTCTTCGATTCAATTCTGGTTAAGAACCCCTGGCCTAAACGTTGAGAAGGACTTTTTCAAGGTCTCAGTGTCAACAGGTGAAACCACATTTTATCGAGTAGTTAACGTTGAAAATCACTTGCTACTCTTGTTATTCCTCATTTTGATTGATCCTCCTATAACTCTGCCAATTTAAAGCCAAGCTCAGAAAAATCACACAGGACAGAGGAGACGGTACTCAGACCTGTCCTTTGTGAGTGACTGCGTCATTGCCGAGTGCTTTGGACTCACTCCTCCCCAGGACCACTAAGTGTCTGGAAGATAACTCCTAAGCCACAACTCTCCCCTTTCAGCTCTCATCCCACTGTTCTCCTGCCCACCTCCCAACCTCACCCTCCACGCAAACACATATTAAGAGCTTCAGGACTAAAGAGCAATGCAAGTCTTACCAGGAAAAAAGAATTGGAAGAAAATGAAGCCACAACGAGTTTACAAAATCAAAATAAGTTGTAAAAATAAACAAAGTAAAATTTATTGAGAAGAATGGCATTGCCGTACATTGTTGCAAATCTCTTTAATATCTGACATAGGAACAGACGGGTGTTTCTTCATATCTGCTTCTGATACATCTTCTTGTGATATCACAGTTTATGGAGCCTCTCCTGCAGGCTGATTGCATAAATGAGTCTCTCCCTATTGGAACTCCAAGGGAGTGGCCATCATTTCTCTTTCCTACCCTTCCTGGGCAAGTCAGCTTGGCCTCAAGCAAATAGCTTAACCTCCCTGACCCTGGTTTTCTCTAAAGTAAAATGAGGATAATAATGAAGTTTCCTCATGTGCTACATAATCCCCATGAAGTTCTGAGCTAGGTGGCTGACACAGATGGGTGCTCAATACTTATTGCCTGTTAGTATGTATTTTTTAAAGTATTTTATCCTTGAACCAAAGCAGAATGTGGGTGGCATCAGGAACACTGAGACCTCCTTTCCAAGAAATAAGCGCAGAGTAATTTCTTGAACTTGATAACTGCACTTAAAGTAGTTATATAAGTGAAAACACTTGTTCTAAGGAAACGTACATGGCAGTATTCAGTGGTCAAGGAGCATGATGTATACAAGCTATGGAAATTTGATCAATAAATTGATAGCTGGATAGATAGATAGATAGATAGATAGATAGATAGATAGATGATACATAGATTATAGATAGATACAATGATACGACCTTTAGACACAAGCTTGGAATTGCTTTTGAGGATGGCTGTGAAGCATGAAAATTCATTATTTTTAATCACACCTCATTTTTTTATTTTAAAAATACCTTACATGATAAGCTTGTGTCTAAATGTCAGGTGCTTCCATAAAATCACATGTACAGAGAAATTAGATTGAACTAGATCAGCACTCCCAATCTTTTCACTCCTACTCAAAACTCCTTCTTACCTACTAATATAGAACTGAATCGATATAAACCAAATTTTCCTTAGGTATATTCTCTTTTGAAATTCAAGACCCTTAAAAAGAGTACATTTCATTTTTATCAGACCTTGTTTAGTTCACACAATAACCTCTTTCTTTCTAAATCAAAAATATTGCAGAGATGGAACTCTACAGATTCTCCCCAGCCTCCTAATCTTGACTACCTGGAACCATTATCCTTACCAGAAACACCTTCACAATATTCCCTGCCTGTCCATAGAATAATATAACCCATCCAGGCTCAGACATTCTCTGGCCAGCTCCTTGAAGGTTCTCCAAACCAGCAATCTCGAAAAGTAGGGCAAGTATCTCTGGGAATATCCAAAAACTTTCCAATAGGTACATTTTAAGGGCATTAGTTTTCAGATCTTAAACTTGGATTTGTTGTTTGGATTCTCTTTTCTCACCTTCCCTTTCACAGTTGACCTTCTTGCATTTTTCACCCATCTGGAATTTTAACATGGTGCCCAGAAGTGTAAAACACTTTTAGGGCACCAAACAATGGGACAATTCAAAATACTGGCTGGTATTGAGAGTAATTACTCTAAGGACTAGGTGGTGACCTCCAACAAATCAGGGGGGTTCCAATGCTTTGGTTTCAACAAAATTAAAGGAATATCTAATCAACTTGTGAACCCACAGGTAATTTTAAAATGTTTAGTTGATCAATCTTCATATTAATTTTTGGAATATAACAAAGGCAAAGAATTCAGTGACATTTATATAGTAAAAACCCTTCCATTCTCATTTACCCATGTATGTAAACATCATTTTTCAGCTCTTACATTTATAATGATGTAAGGCCACTCCTATTTATCTACCCAAATGTATTAGTTATTTATATTTACAAGAGAAGTTGCCACAAATTTAGAAGCCCACCTAGGGTAATGTGATTTTTAATTAGCTTGAAATCAACTGGTTAGGGAACTTAATTAAATCTCCAAAACTTCCTTCACCTTGGCCATATAATATAATTATGGGTGTGACATTCCATCACCTTGGCCATATTCAAGTTACAGTTCCCATGAAACTCAAAGGGAAGGTATCAAACTATGGTGTGTATGCTTGGGTGGGAATCATGAGGGCCATCTTAGAATTTTGCCTACCTCACCAAGAGAAGCGGAACATATATGACTATGTAAGACCTGTACACAAATGTTCATAGCAGCATGTATTATAATCACTCAAAACTGGAAACAATCCAAAATCCTTCAACTAGTGAATGGATAAACAGAATGTGATATGTCCACACAATGCAATATTATTCAGCAATGAACAGGAACAAACTATTGAAATAAGCTATAACATGGAGGGACCTCAAAAATATGGTAAACAGAAGACAGACACAAAGAATTACATATTGTTTGATTCCATTTACACCCATCCATCTATGTATATGAAATGTCCAGAAAAGGCAATTACACTGAAGGAAATTAGATTAATAGTTGCCTAGGGCTGGGCAGGAATGTAGGGACTAACTGCAAACCAGCATCAGGAACTTTAATGGGTGATGGAAGTATTCTAAAATGGATTGTGGTGATGTTTGCAATGTTGTATAAATTTACTAAAAATCATTGACTTGTATACTTAAAATGGGTGAATTATATGCTATGTAAATTATACCTTAAATAGGGCTGATAACATTATAAGGCCAGGATGTTTACTATCATTCTTACTATTTAAAATTATGCAGAAGTTCTAGCTAGTATATTTAGACAAGAAGAATAATATATATAGCAATTAGAATATAAAAACATATTACATTAGGATAAAAGTCTATGGTGAAAAATGGAATGAAAATAAAAGTTCAAAGACCAAAAAGAACAATATAAAAATTTCTTACTGTTGAGGAAGAGCTCATTTATGCTTTAATGGATGATAAATATCAAATCACTGGTTATTTTTAAAAGGATGATGGAACACTTTTATTTTAAAATATCAGTATCTACTGCACAGAAGGAATTATATTCTTGGTATCTATTTAAATTAAAACTGATAAATTTTGTATATCCTAAAATACGAAAGATAGTACACATTTAAAAAAATATTTTTCAAGCAAAAATATTTGAAGTCTACCATTCTACAGCAGTATTTGGAAGCCGTTGGTCATTCAGTAGCTATTCCTAGTCTGCAAAAATACTACCAAGAGTGCGTTTAGCATAGTTAAAAAACTCATTCAAGCCTATCAGCAAGGGTGGACCAGATAATAATATTTGCCTGGAATTTGTATTGGGCCCTGAGGCACCCTTCTAGACCCTGGGATCCAAGAATTTGTACTGTCTTACTTCCTTGTCCCTCTACTCCTTTTACATATCCCTTCTCTGTTGGCCCTGCTGTGTAAGGAGTACTTAATGGAATGAAAATAACTCTCTGGGCCCCTGGCGAATAAAGTATAGACCCTGCAGCTGTCCAAAGGTAGAACAACTTTGTCTGGCTTGGAGAATAAAATAAAAGGCCAGATGGCTGAAGACCAAGAGAGCAAGGACAAGAGGAGAATGTGATGAGGTCAGCAAGGTAGACAGGGGCCAGCTCACAGGGGGCAGTCACAGGGGGACTTTAAGGCCATGGAAAGGACCCTGGAGTGTATTCTAAGTGAATGGAAAACCACTGTAGAGTTTTAAGTTTGAGGATTTTATAATCCTAGGTATGTATACATATATTTTAAATATATTTAATAATAATAAATATGTATATGATTCAAATATACATACGTGTATATGTGGAGAATAGACTTTTGTACAACAATGGAACTAAGGAGACCAGATAGGAAGTCATTGAAGTAACCCAAGTGGACTAGGATTAGAGCAGTAGAAATAGAAAGGTGGGGACATATTCTGGATGTATTTGGTGGGTAGAGGTAACAGGACTTACCTTTGTTTCATATGCTGTAAGTGAGATTTTGGCTTAAGCCACTAATTGCAGGGTGATGTCAATTACTGAGAAAAGAAATTTTGGGGGATAAAATACAGGTTGTGGGGATTTGATGAGAAAGCAGGATTAGAATCAATAATTTTGCTTACTTATTAGACATCCAAGAATAGAAATATTTAGCTAATGTATTGGCACAGATGTTTTTTTGTCACTGTTGTTCTTGGTATTTTCAAGGTATGGGTGGTTAGACCTTGGAGAGGAAAAAGGCCTGGGTCGCCCTAACAAGGCAGAAAGCAAGTCAGGGTAGCTGAACTGAATTAAGTCCATGACAGTCCAGTTAGAATCCAGGTTCCAGAGTGAAGAGGAAATTTGGGCCTTGGTTCCTTAGGTTCTTCTAAAACTGGCAGAGAGGGAAGCGGCTGTGGCTCAATCAGTAGGGCTCCCGTTTACCATATGGGAGGCCCCGGGTTCGGTTCCCGAGGCCTCCTGGTGAAGGCAAAGCCCGCCCGCACAGCGTGGTTAGCTGACCCAGCGAGCACAAGCAGCAAGGGGGGGATAAATGAATAAATAAATAAAATCTTTTAAAAAAAAAAATAAAACTGGCAGAGAGTTTACATATATATTCATGCAGAGGCCAATCCCCACTTTTCACATGTCCATATGTTTGAGGTTTATGCCAGAGAAATTATTCCAATTATTGGGGATTTCAGAACAAATTGAGGGCCACAGAAATGAATGAAATTAAATGTCCATGGGAAAGCACCACCTAGGTAGATGGAGGTGACAGCAGTCCTTGCCAATCTTTATCCCTTTTCCAATAGTGGGATGGTCACATGCTTGACCTAATTAGAAGATCTGGGCCCTGCAGTCATCACTTATGAAGACAAAGCCTCATTGTCATATCCCTGTTGAAAGAAATATATTTTGCTAAAAGAAGTTCAGTTTTGACCACAAGAAAGGCAGGTAGATACATTAGAAAATGAGTCTGATATGCAGAAGTGTAGCCCTAACTCTGTGGTTAGCTACTTTGGATAAGTTGCTTGCCATCTCTGGGCCCTAGCTTCCTCACCTGAAGTGGGGCCATTGGGCTGAATATGTCCTAAGACCCCTTCCTGTTCCAACATCCTGTGAGCCTATAATTAAGAGCATTAAAGAGCCAGTTGTGGTTGGATGAGTATGAAAGGAGCTAAGGACTAGTATTGGAGAAGGTTTTCTTACCGGTCTCTTCTGACTCTGTTGGATTGTCAGATCCCAGCAAGCACAGCAGTATCTGGGTTCATCTGTCTTGGTAACATTATTTACTATCAGGTGAAAGACACCATTATCTTTCTCATCTGTTCTTGTCTGGCTTGTAATTCTTGGTTGAGCCATAAGGGATTCGTTAGGAGCTCCTTTTCTTTTTTTGGTACAAAATGGCATTCTCACAAGGAATCCCAGACAGTTTACAAGGTATGTGTGCTCTTCTGTCAGGTGTGTGTATGGGAGAGTTGATTCTGAGATAGTCTCATCTTAGTGTCTCCATTTAAAAAGCAAGGGGGAGAAATCAGAGTGATCTAGAAAAATTTGACTCTGGAGACAAAAATGATGTAAAGGCAAGAAAGGAGAAAAGTCAATCTAAGAATCCAAACCAAAGACACAAGAAAAAGCCTTGGGTTTGGCATGGCCAGTGAGTAATCAGAATGGAGTCTAAGAGGGAGCACGAGCTAAAACTAACAATTGTGGCAGGTCCTGCTCTGTAGAAGCAGGGATTCTGGGAGGGAAATGTTTTCTTCAGAATCTTGAAAGCCCTCAAGGTAAGAACTTGTAGTGTTACTTTTATCATATTTCTGGTATAAAGGAACTATTTGATCCTGGGAGACCGCATCAAAAAACCTATATTAAAATGTTCCAACATTAACTTCTCCTTGGGAGCAACCCCAAACACCTTCCCTTGACTACTTTCTCACTCTCTGAGTTGGGCAGGTTTCACTATATTTTCTGAGAGTTGTGAGTAGCGATGAATGGCTATCATATGAATTGGAAGAAAAGTACCATTATTGTAAATAATAACAAATGAGGTAATATCCCACAACTTTATGCAAAATATGCACATTTTATACACCAATAATTTGCCCAAAGTTCGGTAAAAATTAACAATGGCTACAGTAGATACTCTGTAGATTCTCTGTTCTTGTTGTGCTCTGTTGTGGATGAAACAAAATGTTGGAAAATTTTCTTTGATTCATTACCCTTCCCTTTCTTTCAATTCTACCTTTTACTGTTGTTTGGAGAAAAATATAAGGCATAATTTTTCAAGGGAGTTTCTAATAAGACTGTTTTAGCTGACATGGTTGAGTGATATGATTTAGTTATAACAGGAAAGAATGCTGGAATTTTTTAAACACTATGCTAAGAACTTTCATATATGTGATTTTATTCAGTCCTCAGAAACTCTATGAGGTTGTTAATGTTATCTCCACTTAAAATTGGGAAAATAGAATGAAAACAATTTATTAAATTTCCTAGATTTTACTGTAAGGAAGTGGCTGAACAGGAATTTGAAACCAGGTCTGTGTCACTCAAAAAGCTTTGGATCTTCCATAAATCATCCATCCATCCATCCATCCATCTATCCATCCATCCATCCATCCATCCATCATCAACAAACATTTTTGAGCACTGGATTACAGACTTCCCAGGAGACGCCCTATAGATGGTGAAGCAGAGACAACACGGACACTGCACAAGACCCAGCCTAGGCCCCAGAAGGCTGGGAAAAGAGGACAAAGGGGCCCCCAAAAAACCATGAGTCCCCAGGCTTCCTGCTCAGACCTTGGGGAGAACACGGGTGCAGAAGAAATATATTCCATGGCAATGATCTTGTCTGTTGGGGAGGTAGAAAGGAGGGTATGAGTGTGTGTGTACATGTGTGTACAGCTGTGGTGGGCATGGGAGGGGTTTTTTGTTCAGTCGCAGTGGAGCCCTTTGACACTGTGTATCCCAGCAGGCGCAGTAATATGTCCCAGCATCTCCCTCTGCGACTCGGTGTATTCTGAGGCTTGCAGCCAAATCACTCTGCGGTTTCCTTGCTTCATATTTCTCCTCACTGATGCCTTTTTCATAGACAATATTTTCATTTGAGGAAATATACAGAATTCGTTCTAGAGGCTGGCCTGGCTTCTGCTGGTACCAGTGTATATACAAATTTTCCTTTAAGACATCTGTTTTCACTTGGCATTCAAGAAAAGCCGTACTTCCTTTTCTCTTGGTAATGGATGTCACAAGTTGTGTTATTAGAATGTTGCCACTTGTATCTGGAAGAAAAAACAAAAAACAAAATTAGTGAAATTTTGAGGTTTGTTTGAAAGAGTATACATTTGTTCTCTATTCATTAAAAAAGCTGGGAATTTTGAAGTTGATATTTTCTTCCCGAAGAATTCCAGGTAATGGTGGAATTTGTTAGCTTAGTGTGGATGACCATGTGGCTTTCTTCCCCCTGATGATGGTGTGGGTTGACTGTCCATGCTTGCTCGGGCCTCGCTTCAAATGCAAAAGATATCTCTTGGGTAAAGCCAACTCACAAGTCCAGAGAGAAGTCACCACAATGACCTGTAGCAGGAGCAGCATTCTGCCTGTGTTTCTCACGGAGCAGTGGTTGAATGAGGGAATGAGCTCAGAGCAAATCTGAGGGTCGGAGATGGCAAGAGGAAGTGGCGCTCTGAGCAAATATCTAAGACTTGTAGGTTGCAGGAAAAGGGATCTATGTGTGGTACTTCATCAAAGCATCCAGAATAGGTCTTCTAACTCATGTAGCCAGCAGATTTCCCTTCATTACAATGTGATTTTTACTGTATGAGGATGTTAGTGTAAAGAAGCAATTTTCATATTAAAGGACAAAAGTCCTTCATTGGTGGGGATGAGGGGAGAGAAAGAGCAAAAGAGAGAAAAAAACCTCTCAAATCTACTTTTTTTTTTTTTTTTTCTGAGGCACCGGGGGCTGGGGATTGAACACAGGACCTTATATATGGGAAGCCAGTGCTCAACCATTGATCCATATCAGCTCCCTTGAGTTGTTTTTTTCATTTGTTTTGCTTGTTTGTGTGTGTGTATGTGTGTGTGTGTGTTTATTCAGGAGGCACCAGGTACCAAACCTGGGACCTCTCATGTGGGAGGTGGGCGCTCAACTGCTTTAGCCACATCTGTTCCTGTCAAGTATACTTTTTTTTTTTTTTACCGGGAGGTCCTGGGGATCGAACCCAGGTCCCTCCATATGGCAGACGGATGCCCAACCATTTGAGCCACATCCGCCCCCCTCGAGTATACTTTTGATGTGCCTCATCAATCACTTCACTGCTCATCATTATACTTTATCAGGTGATTACAGACACAGGCTGAGTGGAGAGGTTACTTTATAATTTAGATAATTCTGCCAAAGGAAACTTTTTCCAATTCTCTTATTTTCAAATGTTACCATGAAATGGAAACCATAAAGATGCTTTGTCCTTGGAGTGCCATAATATACCTTTGAAACAAGAAATCATTGTAAGAAAACCATTGCTATATCCTATTATAAAATACATGACTATTCAACATGAATCATAAAGAAACAAACTGTAGAGAAAACAATCACTTTTTGTCCCACAACCCAAAGACAACCATTGTTAACAATTTGTTGTTATCTTTTTAATGTTTTACACAGATACCATAATATTATTCCATTTTCATACTTAACATGGTATCATAAGCATTTTTTTTTACCCTGTAATTACTTCTTGACAGTGTTCTAACTCTTACCAAGACTCCCTGGCCATTAGATCACTAGGGTTCCCCTTATTTTATTCATTTTACAGGCCAATCCCACAAAATACAAGAGCAGAACAAGAAATTAATTACATAATCCGTCACTTATTTCTGAACCCCTATTATGTGTTAGTCATTGTGTTCAGTGCAGTTTATACAGTTGTGGGTAACATAGATGTCATCTTATGTTCGTGAAGCATAAGGGCCAGTGGGGAGCTAGATTAAGAAACAAGCAATCTCACTAATTGATAGATATTTATGTTTGAGTTGTGCTTAGACAGGAAAGCACAAGGGACCATGTGAGAACTAACAGGAGAACTATCTTAGCTTGGGGACCTCAGCAATGGTCTCAGAGGAAGTGACTTTTAAGACAAGCATTTGAAACATACAGAAAAGAATGTATGAAACCTTGATGTGGCAGATTTGAGAAACTGACACATGGCTGGTAAGGGTGGGGAAAGAGGCATTAGGTGAAGTGAAAGAAACACTTCCTATAGGGCCTGTGCAGGGGATAAGATTAGATTTAGGTCACGAAAAAAAAAAAAAAAAAAAAAAACACTTTGACCGTCAGGGAGAAAATGGTGACGGGGGCAAAATTGCATGAGTGTTAGCAAGTGTTCTTATGGCTTGTTGGTGGTGAGAGAACTAATAAGGACAAAGGACAGCTTGAAGTTCTAGTGTGCAGAGAGAAACGGCAGTGCTGCGGATGGGGTGAATGTGGGAGAAGGTGGCAGGTGATTTCCACCTTGGTGGGTAGAGGCTTCTTACACTCGTAAGACTCTAGGGGGAAGGACAAATGTTTGGTTTCGGCATGTTTTACACCTGATAGAGTCTCTCTCCTTCATTTTCTTTCGGTTCCTCAAACGTTTTCCTGGCTCATTGCCTTCGCACACAGCTCTCTCTCTCTCTGAAATGATATGTGGATATTTAAATGACTTGCATCCTCAATTTATTCAGCTCTCTGTTCAAGTGTCACCTCCATAGAGACCACCCCTGAGTTTCCCATCTAAAATGTCACACCCTGTCACTCTCTGCCACCAAAACGATGCATTTTTTTTCTTAGCAATTTCTACAACCTAATATTTCATTGCTTATAGGTGTCTCAACCACAGAAAAGTAAGATTTTAAATTGTCATCTTTGATGCTTTTTCTCCAGCACCTAAAACCATGATGACATTTCTAGACAGTCAAAAAGCAGTTTTGGAAATGAATAAATGAAGAGTCAAAACAGATGCTGACTATTGTTTTATGTTTATTCTTTTAGCATCATTTTTTATGTTGCAAAAAATCATAATTGGGTTTGTTTTAAATTATGGTTTAATTTAAGATAGACTATATATTGACACATCACTGATGATATACATTCATTTGCTTATTTATTCATTCAGAAATATATATGGAACAGCTATTTTTTGCTGGGCCCTATCCTAGAGAGGCAGGTTAGTATAGGAAATGAGGGAGGGCAGTTGGTCAGAACCATCACAGCTGAAAAACAAGGCCATGAGTCCCCGCTTGTAAACCCCCTGAGGGAAGGCAGCTATTCAAAAACAAAGCCATAAACTTTACAGCCGAAAAGCTCACCAGGACTCTGGTCATGAGGTCACCTTTGAAAGTCCCAGGATCAAAAGAAGCCACAGATAACTCCAAACAGAAAGGCCTCCCTGTTGGTTCCCTGAAAGCTAACAGGTGAAGGTAGAAAGGCAACCAAGCAGGGCAGCAGATAGCTGGGGTCCCTCCTTAATATGGGGAGGGGAGAGGAGGAAAGGCCTTAAAAAAGGCCCACCCCCAGCCCCCCACGTGGGCCTCTCACCGTGTAGCAGGTCCGCACCCACATCTTGGGTGTGTGCTCTTTCTTTTCTTGTTCCTTAATCAACTCTTTTCTCCCTTGCCTATCCTATGTCATGTCCTTAAATTCATTTATATGATGTAGCCAAGAACCTAGAAACACAGAGCGTTCCTAGGCCTCAAATATACAGTAATGAACCAAACAGACAAAGTCCCTGTACCCGTAGAGCCTAAAATAGAAAGTATTTTAATTTGTTAAACTTTTTAGGTCCCCAAGTATAGTTTTATGATTTTCTTCATTTAGATCTGATATTTTAAAAGTATATCTTTATATTTGACGATAGCAAAACACTCTGACCTTAGATTTAATAGTCTTTAAGTTAAAATTCATTTTATTTTCTTGGGTTCAGTAATGGCCATTTTGATTTCTTCCTTTCTATAGTTTAAACCTGTCATTTGGTGTCCTCCTCCTTGACTAGGGCTTTAAGAATTAGAATAACAGCGATGGTAATGGGCATTCTTGCTTTGTTCTTTGACATAATTGAAATACCTTTAGGGCAGTATTTCCCAGAGCAGGATCTACAGAACCCTGATACAGCAGAGGCTCATTCATGGCTGTTCTATGGCAAAAACGGTTCTGAAGTCAAATAAGTTTGAGAATTGGCATGATTATCTTTACTATGGGATTTCTCTCTCACAGCCTTAATATGCTAATATGTATTTTTATGCTCTAAGAGGAAGTTACATTGTCCTATTTTTTTCAAATCTATTTGATTATGAAACCTATTTGTATGAGCTAGTGTGCTTTGAGAAATGCTGCTGTGTTTTAACTCATTCATTCATTCTTTCAACAAATACATATTGTGTGCCTCCTTCGTGCCAAGGTTTAATTGTGAATAGGACAGATGCCACCCTCATGGGAATTTCAGTCTGATGGGGAAAGTTATTAGCTTAATTTTTACCCAAATGTGTATATCATTAAAATGTTTGATAATGAGAATTAACCTTTATTGAGGGTTTATTATGGGCTGGCATTGTTCAGAGTGTCTTATGTATATAAATTCATTTATTATTCTTTGTTAGAGAAAATGGCATTGCTCACTGGGACACAGAGACTGACAATTACAGGCAGAAAGTTAATTGGGAAGCTCTCCCAATGGAGGGGGTCTGAAGAATATACTTCAGCCCACCCGTGGAAGGTGGTGGATATGATTTTAGACAGTACATCAATAGGTAGGGGAACCAAGTACAGCCTGGGGCCAAATGGCCAGGGGGAAGTGGGCTAGGAGGTCTTAGAATGTGGGAGGGGTTGATGGTGCTTGGGCCCAGAGGGGGTGATGGCCCTTATCTGGTCGACTTTGTTTATTCTTGGGAGGGGATGAGCTGCCTCTGTGAGCACTAGCACATAACCTCTAACACTCATCAACCCAGTGAGTTAGTTACTCCCTGTTTTATAGATAAGGGATTAAAATCGACTTCATCTTGGTATACTATTCATTCAACATATCATTGTTAAATATGATCAATTAATACTATTGGTTCTCATTTTACATCTATATACCTGTTTCCTTTCTTTAGTTTTCACTATTAGGTTTTAGTTTATCCTACCCTGTGAAATGCATTGGAGAATTTTTAGCCCTTTTATATGTGCTGGAACATTTAAAATAACATTGAAAACAAGTGTTTCCCTTAAACCTTGATGAAATTGCCAGTTAGACCATCACAGCAATTAGAGAAAAAAAGCAGGTTAAGCTTACTTTGATCCCGTATTTTACACTCTATAAACTATGTGCATAAACACAAAGAAGAGAATGAAAGGATAAACACGGAAATGTTAGCACTGGTTATGTCTGGGTTTTGATATTTGGACTGCTTTTGCTTTTCTTTTCTTTTTTTTTTTTTAAGATTTTATTTATTTATTCATTTATCCCCCCCTTGCTGCCTGTGCTCCCTGGGTCAGCCAAACACGCCATGCGGGCGGGCCCGCCTTCACCAGGAGGCCCCGGGAACCGAACCCGGGGCCTCCCATATGGTAAACGGGAGCCCCACTGATTGAGCCACAGCCGCCTCCCTTGCTTTTCTTTTTAATAGTCTCTGTTTTCTCATCTGTCTACGATGCACTTGAATTTCTTGAACAGTATCCATGCAGTTACATTTCTTTTTTTTTATTTTTTTATTTTTTATTTTACCGGGAGGTCCCGGAGATCGAACCAGTTCCCTCCATATGGGAGACGGACGCCCAACCATTTGAGCCACATCCACCCCCACATTTCTTTTTTAATGGTTCTCAAAGCATGGACGTAATGGCATTGGGTCATGGACAGCGAGTTGGGAAAACTTTGCTACTACCAACCCTCAAATTATATAACCTCCGAAAACTGCAAATTCTTACATTTATATATGAAAAGAAATCCCTTTGGTCACCTGAAATGCCTGACAAAACAGGATTCTTTCTTCATCCTACATCTGCTTCTGTCCAGACCTCGGAGCTACTTGAGGAGAGTTCTGTCTTGTGTATTGTAAGGGCTGAAAATTCTGTTCGTGGGGCAAAGATAGTCTTTACAGCACTATTTTCAGTGCTTTACTATTCCTGCTTAGTCTTGTAGAAGAACATGCGATGGGGCAAATGAGGGAGAGTCAACATTTTGCGACTTGATAGGAACTACTATTACTCTTTTTTCTGGTCTGCAGCTTTACAGGAGGAATACTTTATTATTTTATGAACTGTCATAGACCACCCTCTCTCAATGACTCCAAAATCTTTCCTGCTATAACTTTGTGAAATGAGTTCCTTTCTGTAATGGAACCTCCAAGTCTCAATGCACACTTCAAAATGAAAAGTGCCCTGAGGAAAAATAGTTGATGTGGTATAACAAGGTAAATATTTACATTTGTTACCTGACATTTTTGGCAATGTCTGCATATAGTCCCTAGATTTGCTTAGAAAAGCACTGGAAGTGCTGCAGATAAGCTGAGTCTGGGACAGTGAGCTCACTGTGGCAAGTCCATGTGGGACTGACGTGGGCTCAGAGCTGCCAAGGCTTTACCCGCAGCCTGACTTGACATCACTGTTACTTTGAGATCCAGGAAATGGTGTGGCAGGTCACTTAAACGTCTTCATCTATACCATATATAGCTGTAAAAAAACTGAAGAACTAGAATGTGATTTTTATACATTTCTTTGTATCCCAGAGACTGCTGTCTTACCAAAAATAAAATGCTTAGATTTTTTATATTGTCTTGATGGAACCCACATATTAGATTAGCAGACCATGCACCCGCATTGACTGGACAAACTAAACCAAGAGCACCTTTTATTTATTTTATTTATATCTCCACCCCTTCATTGTTTGTGTTCATTATCTGCTCTCTGTGTCTCTTTGTTTTGTGTTCTCTGTGTCTACTCGTCTTTTTTTTTTTTTTTTTTTTTTTTTTTAGGAGGCACCAAGAACTGAACCCAGGACCTCTCATGTGAGAGGGAGGTTCCCAATTGCTTGAGCTGCTTGTTATGTCTCTCAATGTGTTTCCTCATTGTGTCTCCTCATTGCGTCATCTCGTTGCATCATCTTGTTGCAACATCTTGTTGCGTTAGCTTGCCGTGCCAGCCCGTCGTCTTGATCATCTTCTTTAGGAGGTACCAGGAACTGAACCTGGGACCTCCCATGTGGTAGGTGGGCATCCAACCACTTGAGCCACATTTACTTCCTCACCTTTTTTTTTTTTTTTTTTAAAGATTTTATTTATTTATTCATTTATCCCCCCCTTGCTGCTCGTGCTCGCTGGGTCAGCTAACCACGCAGTGCGGGCGGGCTTGCCTTCACCAGGAGGCCCCGGGAACCGAACCCGGGGCCTCCCACATGGTAAACGGGAGCCCTACTGATTGAGCCACAGCCGCTTCCCATACTTCCTCACCTTTTATTTTTGATGACAGATTCTGTTGTATCATTAAACATATATAATCTTTTTTTTTTTTTTTTTTTGCTACAGCAGCACTACATGTATTTTTAGAAAATTAGAAAAGCAAAGAAATAAAAAAAACAATTCATACCACCCACAAATCACTATTGCTCTACCTTAGTACATATCCTTTCAGTGATATATTTTTTACTGTTAGATAAATTAAAATGGCCGTCTGCATTGAGGTTTGCTGGGAGAAGGCCCACTTGGGAGAAAATGCCTGTCTGTAAAGGGCTTTTCCAGAAGACAAAATCAATAGGCCTGCAGGGTTTTCTTCTCCCCAGAAAACAGAACATAGCCTACAGGGTCACTAATAAGCAATACCTGGTGATAAAAGTAGTTTCAATCCAGTCAAGAGAGCTGATCAGAACGGACAGCATACCATCTGTAGCAGTTTGGCAGTTTGACATAGTTATGAATTCCAAAAATAGATATTGGCTTATGCTTGTAAACTGGTCTGTTCATCTGGGCATGATTAAGTTATGACTAGGGCTTTGATTGGGCCATGTCAGTAGGGTGTTGAGCCCTGCCCCTTGGTGGGTGGGGTCTCAAAGATAAAAGACATGGTAAAGTATAGAGTTGTAGTAGTTTTGATGTTGGAGTTCTGATGCTGAGTGTTAATGCTGGAACCTAGGGGAGTAAGCACACAGAGGACCTTGGTCATGAGGAAGGAGAGAAGGCTCCGTGGAAAAGAGACAAGCTGTTTGCCTGATAGTTCACAGCTGGCCTTGTGGAGAAAGGCAAAGCCTAAAGAGCCTCATAGACTACAGCTGACCTTGTGGAGGAAACAGAGGAGCTGAGCCCAGAGAGAAATGGAGCCCTGGGAAGAGAGGAACCCAAGAAGCCTGAACCCTGGCAAACGTCGGCAGCTGTCTTGCTCCAGACATGGCAACAGACTTTGGAGAAGGAAGAAACTATGCTTTATGGCCTGGTAACTATAAGCTTCTACCTCAAATAAATACCCTTTATAAAAACCAACTGATTTCTCATATTTTGCATCAGCACCCCTTTGGCTAACTAATTCGCCATCCTAATCCATGTATATCTGTGTTACTCAACTGTACTGTGGTAGCTCAAAAGCAGTGGTAGACAGTACAAAAATGGCTAGGCATGGCTGTGAGCCAGGATGTTGGGGCAGATGCCCTTCTAGAAAATGCTCTAATGGAAAGGATTTCCTTGTTCATTTATTTCCCATTACAAAGAAAGAAAGAAAGAAAGAAAGAGAGAAAGAGAGAAAGAGAGAAAGAGAGAGAGAGAGAGAGAGAGAGAAAGAGAGAAAGAGAGAAAGAAAGAGAAAATAATATGGACATTTATTCAAAATATAATTTGAAACTCAAATCAGCAATGATGATATTTCTTAATTTAGGAAGGCAACACTTAAATTCAGACTCAAAATAGAGTAGAAATCTATTGTTTCACTAATTACTTCCTGAATAGGTTTTTTATTCACTTCAGCTCTATGGACCACATACCATTTTTACCTCCTATTTTCAGGGGCCTGATAGTACAGTGGTTAAAAGGACAGACCCTTGAGGCAGGTTAGAACTGGGACCTGAGGGAAAAAAGGGTGCTGTAGGAAAGCACTAGAGGGATAAGGACAAAACAGTCAGTTCTGTGTAAAATTCCTGTTCACAGTGGCCCATCTTTGTCTCCCCCGATAGTGGAAAGTCCCACCAACAAGGGAGGAGTCAACCACCCAAGGCCGAATACCTGAAGACAATAGATAAAGAGAAACCCATTCATATTCGCCCCACCCCAGACCCCTACTCAGGCCAGCAGACACTCAGAACCAAAGAAAATGTTGTGTTTCCAATCCTTCTTTTGCATAGTCAGAACCAATGAGAATGTTGTAACTCACAAGTCTTCATTTACATGAAGGAAGAAAGGGGGGCAGGGAAGGCCAACTTTAAATAAGGCCCCAGCCCCAGCTCACTTATCTCTCTCGGGCCTGCCTCTACCCTTGTCTCAGGTGTGTAGTTCCTCTTTCTTTTGCTTTACAATAAACTCTTTACTTGCTTGCTTAAAACATGGTGTTTTCTTAAATTCTTTTCAGTAAGTAACTAAGAACCTGGAAACCAACCACCAGCAACACACTGAAGCTAAAAACCCAGTTTATACTCTCCTCCCCCACAACTATTTAGTAACTGTAAACTTGGACACAGTAAATAATGACTCTGTGCCTCTGTTTCCTCACCTATAGAAAGTGAGTCATGATAGCACCAATGTCAAAGGACTGTCATGAGCATCTATGCATTATATGTAAAGGGTTTAGAACAGTGCCTGAGAAAGAGCCAGCAGCACTAAATAAATGTTGGCTGTCGTCCTTGACAGGCTGGATCCCATAGAAAAGGATCCTGTAAAGGACCCACCTTGCTGTGTACTTATCTAATGCCCTAGGGAGCATCTGAGCCACATGCAAAAGGCAGTGTGCGGGTGGAGCTGCCACACCAGTCCTTCAAGGTGGAAGGGGAGAAGGTATGAGCTCCATCCCATGTCCACCTCAATAGCCCTCTGTTTATGTGTGATGTAAATCAACACTGAATTTCTTTTGGTTGGCCCTGTATAGTTGAAGAGTAGCATTTGGTTCTAAGCAGCTCTTTTAACTCTTTAAGCCTCAAATTATTATTCACTTTAAAGTGGAAAAATGAAAATGATTGCAAGAGTGTTGCAATGATTATATAAGATATGTGATACAACCAGCACATTTCCTGGCATTCAATGATTTCTTCCATGTGCCTGAGTCATATAAACATACAGGTAATCTTTGAACAGTAAAATCTCATATTACAATATCTCCTGTTGGTTTGGTTTCCCAAGAGAGTCCTGACTAATACAGTGTCCCTTACTCTCCTCTTCATCCCTTACTGGGTCATAAAATTTTCATCCACATAAATATCCAGAGGTCCATTGAAAAGTTAAAGTGGCTTCATCTCCTGAGAGCTGTCACAGTGTGGCCACTGCAGTCCTACCCTATACTACTCTTTTGATGAGTACATGAAATGATCCATATAAAGTAGAAAAGATATTTTGAGAAGGTTCATTCCCTATTTCCATTCACTTCTTTCTGGAAAGCATTTCTGGTCCCTTCAATGGTTGAAACTTTCCTTTCATGTAAATGCTATGGGACAAGTGAGGCTCCACTGAGACTTTGTCAGGTCTTCACCATCCTCCCACTGTGGAACCACCAGGGCAGGAATCATAATTAACATGAGATCCCAAGTCTGCAATGGGGAAGAGGCTAACACTGTCATGGAAGCCCCCTGAGATCCCCTCATTTTACTTTCACTAGCATCTCTGTACTCAACTGTACAGAGATACTATTCCTTAGAATAGAGAAATGGAGAGTTTTGGCATTGCATTTATCTCAGGAACAATAGGTAAGCACATGTGATGGTTAGGCTAATATGTCAACTCAGCCAGGTAATGGTGCCCTGTTGTCTGGTCAAGCAAGCACTGGGCTAATTGTAATACAAGGACATTTTATAGACTTTAATCATCAGTGAATTGGTTGCATAGATGGCTGATTACATCTGCATCAACTAAGGAGATTGCATTCAGCAATGAGTAAGGACATATCCAATCAGTTGAAGGCCTTAAAAGAAGTGATTTCAGCATTCAGAGAGAGAATTCCCATCTCTACCTCAGACAGCCAGCATCTCCTGGGAACTCATCAAGGACCTTCATTGGAGCCACTGGTTTGCAGCCTGCATTGCAAAATTTGGACTTGGGCATCCCCATGGTGTTGTGAAAGAATTTTCTAAAATCTCATACTATTTACAGATATCTCCTGTCAGTTCTATTTCCCTAGAGAACCCTGACTAATACCACACCATACATGGAAATTACCTAGTAAGGTATCCATATTACTAAACGAACAGACTAGAATATTTTCTGAGGTAAAGGAGCTCCTCATTTCTATCCTCATTGTTTGAAAGCAGATACTAAGGGAGGGAAAATAGTTTATTTATTTATTTTTTTTTTTTAAATTAATTAATTAATTAATTTTTTTATTATGGGTAAAAATCAAAATTCTCACAATACATACAAACATTTGCAAAATGATATGTAAATATATATGCATATATGTGTATTTGCTTACAAAAATGTTATTTATATATATATATATACATATATTTTAAGAGGTGCTTAGATTACCTAAAATATTACACGGAACCCACTGGGATTCCCATGTTGCCCACCTCCCACACCTCCCACCACATCCAACACAAACATCTCCCACAGT
>JAKSZT010053769.1:26035320-26095433 GCA_026826555.1 Tolypeutes matacus
GGGGGGTCAATGATTCCCCTAGGGTCCACGTGGATCCTTCCTGCCTACTTGTGTTTATCAATGAATTTCCCCTCAGGGTTCTATATGCAGATCCTGAAGCAGCTTTTAGCTATTAAACTAAATTAAAAAGAATTTATTTTTCATTTGTTGAGGTGACCTCACTTTTTTTTTTTTTAAGCCAAATGCAGGACCCAAAATAATTCCTCTTCTAGACCAACCCCCTTACGGAAGGGACCCTAGCTGGGCCCGTGGAAATTAATCAAGCACGTCCCACTTTCCGGACTCCCCAGGTTAGCTGAAACTCTGATGTTAGTCAGTGAGGAGTGCTAAAGACGGCGGATTCCGCCCCTTCTGGCGCCGAGCTCCAGCGTCACCCGGCTGCTCAGTAAATCAGTTTGAGTGCAGATTCGCGTCTGCTCTCAGCCTAATGCTACTTCAGGTCGGCTTATCTGCTCCCCAAAGCTATGGGGCGGTGCAGGCAGCCAGATCGATGTCTAAAAATATAAAATACCCTTCCCCGTCTTCCAACCGAACCCTCCCTTTTTTGGGAAGTGTCCCTTCCTCCTGGCTCCGCAGCGGCCCGGGTCTTATCCCTGGGTGGCTAGGGAAATCAGCTGCGTTCCCCGACCAAAATCCCCTCTCCGGTTCACCGGGTGCTGACTAGCTCATTTGCTCTGTTCACACAAGGTCCAAGGGGCGCGAGGCAGCCAGCCCCCCAGAAAATAAAACTTTTTCGCCCCCGCCCGCGACTCCAAATGGCCGTTTTATTTTTTATTTCCGTAACCGCGGGGCTCAGCCGCCTGTGCCAACCTCCACCGGCAGCCTCAAAACTCACGAATCTCCACCGTTCGGTCCACGCCGCCGATCTGCGCAGAAAGATGTCCCAAGCCTCTCACTCCACGCGTGCACAGCACAGACCCCCGGGCAGGACCCCGTCCCCAATCCGCCTTGGGGAAAATAGTTTTAAAGTACTGTTAAATTCCTAGCACTGCCATAACAAATTATCACAAATTAGTGGCTTAAAACATCTGAAATTTATTGAAAGGCTAAAATCAAGTTGTGGAAAGGGCTGTGGTTCCACTTAAAACTGTAGGGAGAATCTTTCCTTGCCCTTCCAGCCTCTGATGATTTGCTGGCAATCCTTGGTGTTTCTTGGCTTGCAGCGGCAGCATCTCAATCTCTGCCTCCTTCATCACAAGCCTTCCTCTCTCTGTTTTTGTCTGACTCATTTCTCCTTCTTGTAAGGACCCCAGTCAGATTGAATTAAGTGCCCACCTTACTCCATATGCTCTCATTTTAACTTCACTAAATCCATCTGCAATGACCCAATTTCCAAATAAAGTTCACATTCACAGGTATTGGAGTTAGGACTTCAACTTACCTTTTTGGAGTACACAATTCAACTTATAACAACAGTTTTACATTTTGTTCAGCAAGTCAGTAGTTCTCATTATTCCTTGAGGGTGTCCAGCCACCCAACTCCTAAACATCATAGGATGCAATTCACAATAATTCTTTTTCATTTTATTAATTTTGAGGGATTTTACCTTTGTTTCCTCTACAGAAGCAGAGAACATGTGCTATATTTCTTTTTAACCTTCTGTTCCAGCTTTCTCAGGATCCTTAGTTTTCTTCACAGAACCCTGGGGAATAGGGTCTTCTAAGCAGATCTGCCATGTCAAGGCTCACCTAACAAGCTCAGGGGCTCTGTTCCAATGTTCTAGTCCTGAGTGTGAATTAAGAAACATCCTCTTCATCCAGGACACAGGACTTATACTTTGTTCTTTCATATACCCCAGCAGCTGACTGTTTACTAATGGATTTAATGGCTACTATATTTTCTGAGGATGGCCTCAGGGTACAAATAAAAAATATGGAATTATTTTCTTTGACAGATTATTCCACCTCTGAAAACCTCCAAGGCTCATGAACAAAATGGGGAAATACATTACATTGCAGCATGTTACTGAATATAACAAGAAATATATTTGTTATATATTTGCTCATTCTCTGGTACACACTGACTCCCACCTTCATTCTGAGCCATTCAGTTACTGGAATTCATTGAATGAATGGTGGATTAATGGACAAATGGATTTAATTTGAGCCTTCCACCCTGTAGTCTTACAGTTCCTAGATAGGGGTGTAGCTCAGTAAGAAAGAGTGCCAAATTGCCCTTCATTTGGACCATAATTACTGATACCATGTGAGACTCACTGTGTGAGCAAATTTCAAGGCGTCTTTCTGCAAAATTCAGATAGTGCTGGAGGGTCGGAAAGCTAAGGGTGGGAGCTTTGCCAAACAGCTTGCTGCGGTGGCCTGTATTGGAAAGGATGTGGGAGAGCACAGAACTAATGATGGTTTGGGGGTAGGTTATGTTGGCAACTGTAACACCGTGGTTTTTAATCCAGACTGCACAGTAGTACATGGCTTCATCTTCTTTCTGTATGAAATTTATTTTCAATATCAAAGTGGAAGTATCAGGAATTTTATGCGCCTCAAGTTTGTTGTACTTCCCATGTAAGCTAATTCGAGCAGGAAATGTTGTAGAGACAACATTTATTAGATGTTCTAAACTCTGATTTGGTTTCTGCTGGTACCAGAATAGGTGTGTATTCCCAAAGTTGTCGACTGATGTCTTGCAAGTTATTTGGGCACTCTTATCAGTCCCTGAGGAAATTGATATTTCAGGTTGCTCCAAGTATAACTGCCCTAGTCCAACTGCAAACAAAGAAGAGAAATTCCCATGAACAACTGATGTGTAAAAAGGCAATGTTAAAGAATTTCTTCAGTCTCTTCTCTAGAAAGAAATGACTGGAGGACAACTTACAAGCCCAGAGGGAGGAGTAGATGAGTGTGTCCAGTAATAGCATCATGTCTACTGGGCTGTGTTCCCAAGGAGAAAGAAAGAAGTGAAGACCCTGTTAGCTGGAGGTCTCAGGTCAGTGGCAGGAGGACGTGGCTGGTTCCAGTGTCTCAGAAGAAGTGGCAGCTCAGGTGGTTCCTTAGGGTCCTTTATGACTTGCTACGGATATGAGCTTTCTGGGGTTTCCTGTCACATATGTCACCTAGAGGAGTATTTTCAAAGCAATGTTATGCTTAACATGTAGTAATAGGCTTTATGATTTATACATCATTTAATATGCATTGAGGATTGGCTATTTGTCAGGCCTTGTTCTAGACGTTTTCTTAT
This sequence comes from Tolypeutes matacus, assembly GCA_026826555.1. NCBI lineage: Eukaryota > Metazoa > Chordata > Mammalia > Cingulata > Chlamyphoridae > Tolypeutes > Tolypeutes matacus. The sequence continues at coordinate 26,038,514 of JAKSZT010053769.1, forward strand.
ATTTCACTGAATCTTCCCAATACTCCTGTGAGATGTGTTACTATAATCTCCATTTGACAAATGAGAGCAGTGTGGCAAAGAGAGGATAAGTGACTCAAAGTCACAGAGCTGCTAGATATGAGAGCTCAGGTAAGTAACAGATACTCCTGGAAGAAAATCTGAGTAAAATGAGACATAAAAGATGACAATGAAAGCCATCCATCGTTCATTTACTTTGAATTTTCCTCTTTACATATTTATGGATAGTATCAATTGATTGGTTATGTATGAGTTTGTGTGTGTTTTTGCATGAGTGTGTGGGATTTACCAACTATACTCTCCTTATATTCTCTTCTTTTAGTTAATTCCATTCTCCTATTCTTTTACCAATACAGACATGGATATTTTTGAGAGTTCACTATATTATTTCTGAATTTTTCTCTCAGTTTTTCTGTGAATACTTTCAATTTTATTAATAATGTCACAAAATATTTTCAATTGCTGCATAGTATTCTATTGTTTGAATGCAATATAAATCAGATGCCTCTGTCCTTGCTGCTCACCGTTTAGTCTGATGCCTGAAAAGCTAATGGAGAGTTTCCCTCTAAGGTCTGAAAACAAGGTGTCTCGCTGCAGACACTTCATTACTGCTCTTTGCTGCTCTTCTGAGTATTACATGAATGAACCTGGAAAAGAAGGGAGCAGAGGTATCCTGACACGTTTTTTTAATGCATGCCTTTCTAAAAAGGGCTCTTGTCCTCAGATCCTATATATTTCTGTCAAGTCTGCTCTCTGCCTTAGCTTGTTTGAGAAGATTAAGTAACTGCTTAAGCAGTCAACCATGGCTCACACTGAGGGATCCTCATGGTCAGGAATTACATGGAGGGAATGTGGACCACAAACCTGTGAGTGCATCAAAGGTCAGAGGAGAAAGGTGGGCAGACTGATCCATCTATTGTGATAGACTTCCTGCGAATCCCTTTTATTTCCCTCGATAGCATTCCTGACTTGAAGGATAGAACCTGGATCCTTAGAATAGGGGATGATAAGGAGGAATATGCTGCCCTGACTATGGAAAGTGTTGAACATACAAGACACGTGAATTGCCAAAATGCAAGTTGGTATCTATTTTCTTCCAGGAGGCACCTGTATGTACTATTGTAAAAATATATATAAATGGTTAAAAGGAGACTGATTAATTCACAGTTATTTTAATTATTTCAGAGAGGGACATTATAAATTTTTTTATTTTTATTGTTTGATATTTTGAAAAGCAAATAAATAATGTATTGACAATTTATTTAATCTGTAAAGAGTCCTAATTGGGTCCTGGTGACATGATTCCATACAAAATAATAATCTGTGTCAGTGAATGTTCACAAAGGTTAGTATTGTCTTCTCCACGGAGAGAGGAACAATGTATATCACTTGTTTTTATCCTCTTGTCTTTAAGAGGACACAGTCTGGAGCCAGATTACCTGGTTCCTTCCCTGCTTTGCCATGTGCCTGTGTGACTTGGACAAGCGACTGAGACACCTAGTCCTTCATCTAGGCCAGGAGTCAAAGCTGCTTGACATCCCGCATAGGATGTGTGAGTGTTGAAGGAGTTAATATATGTAAAGAATTGAGAGTGCCAGAAAAGAATGTTCACACACACACCAAATTCCAAGCAATTCTGCCTTGGCCCATTCTCGTTCCTTTCAAGGGAGGAGCATGGATTGTCCATAATCTGATGGGTTCATCTAACAGCTCTGAAGACTTGGAGCTCCATTGAAATGACGTTTTGGTAGAGCCCTGAATGTGAGATGACAAACTATCCTCCTCCCTATGCCTTCCCAAGAAAGGGCATTTGCTCCATCCTAAATTTACCCCAGGTACCCTAGTGTTCACTGAAAGAATTGTAAGCCTTAGACTTTTTCAGATCAGTCTCAAAAACCAATTTAAAATGCAAGAATGTCTTGTCTTGTCCGATCACAGCATTTCAATTCTCAAAACTTTAAATTGATTTTTTCTGAAATTTGGGCCCATAATAGTTAAATTGCATAGGAGTTGTCTTGAGCATATGTGATAAAAACGGCACACAGTGATACCTGCCCTCAGCCTGAGGCCTGCCTGCTTAACTGAAAAAATCTGGACAGTTACACGAGGGGCAGTGACAACACCTGGGTCCTACTGGTCTCCAGGCAGGACTTTAACACATGAAGAAGTAGTGTCAAGGAAAGATTCTGAGTTTCATTCCTGGCATCATTTGGGGCCAACTTGAGAGCATCACCCAAGGTGGCTTCCCAGCAAGCTCCGGAAGGGCTGCTGAGTTCAGGCGAGGCTGAGGCTGGAAGCCCAGCTGGGAGGCTGGTTGTGGTTGCCACTGTTGAGAAGGATGTGGGTGGGCACAGACCCGAGGAGGGGTATTTAGGTGGGTTGTCTCGGTATTTCTAATACTGTGGGTCCCAGACAGCACAGTAGTAGATGGCCTCATCATCCTTTTCTATGGAATTTACGGTAAGGGTTACAGAAGTAGAGAGAGAATATTTTCTTGTCACAAACCTACCTACAGTACGGGTTTCTGTCATGCCACAGAACATCAGATGCTCTATGGGCTGATTCGGTTTCTGCCGGTACCAGTGAATATATTCATTATCAAAATTTGTACTTGATATATGGCAATGTATATTGGCCCTTTTCATTACTGCTCTAGTAAGGGATATCTGGCTCTGCTCCACTTTTAATAACCCAAGTCCAACTGCAAAAAAAAGGAGAGAGTTTCTGATGAATTTCTCATAAAATAAGAAGGAAATATGAAAGAATTTCACATTTGGTCACTCATCTAGTCTGAAAGGATCAGGGAGTAACTCACAAGCCCAGAGGGAGAAGAATGTCAATGTTTCCAGCAGGGACATCCTATCTGCCAGGTTGTATCATCAAGGAGAAGGCAGGAAAGTAGGGACTTGCTGGCTGGACACCCAGGTCAGTAGCAGGAGGGTGTGGCCTGAATTGGGGAGCATCGAGGACGTGGTGGGTTGGGCGGTTCCTTGGGCTGAACCCACCGGAGCTGGCTGCAGCTCAGCAGGTCTGAGGTGGTTGTTTCTGGTGGGTCATGTGCTTGCTCTGTAGCTGGTGGTCCCAGGCTAGCTGACTATCCTGAGTGAGAGGAGCCTTGGAGGTTCCTTAGCTCATTCTGTGGAATTGGCAAAGGCTTCGACTTGCCTAGGAGCTATTTTATTAAACATTTTTCTCAGCAACATATTGTAAACATTACATATTTCATAAATAATAGTAATTTTGTAATAGCAAATAGTTAATGATCATATTATGTGTGCAAGACTTTCTAAAACTTGTCCACCTTTTGATTCATAAAAGCTATTCTGTAACATAGATGTTTGTCATTTTAATTTTCTAGATACAATAAATGAGGTCCAGGGGAATTAACTGACTCAGTGAAATCACTGAACTATAAGTAGATATGGTGATAAAGATGCTCATTAAAGAAACTCATATAAACAGAGTAAAGATAAAAATAAATACATCCATAACCATAACATCAATAAAACTATTATTATTATTAATATTGTGCATTTACTTCTAGACTTTTTCCTTTGCTGATGCATGATTATTAGTATGATTTTATGCAATATAAATATATTTAGTCAAGCATGCACTATGTGTAGGGCTTTTATTCTTCTCCTTTCAGTTCACTTTATGGTATAAGCAACTTCCATGTCAGGAACACATTTTTAAATATCTTCAGCTCTTAGCTGTCGATCTCTATCAACTTCGCACCTTCTGGTTCGTGTACAAATTTCTTAATATCTTTGTGCTTCAATTTCCTCATTTGACTATGGTTGCAGTAAAAATATCTATTTCAAAGGTTCAATGCAGATTAATAACTAAATGTACCTACAATAGAGTTCCTAGCATACAATGTGGTTTTTTTGTTTGTTTTGTTTTCGGGTTTTTTTTGGTATTTATTAGATGTTATTATTACTACTGCTACAACAATTTTCAAATTTAACTCTCCCCTACTGTCAAACATTTCATTTTTTCCCAAATTTTCACTGCTATAAATACTTTCATGACCATTTTGAAACTATAACTTGGGTAAATCAAGGGGAACCAGTCAAACAGTGTTAATGTTCCATTTCCCGATCAAGAGGAAGTCAGTTCAACTGGAATTTGAGCAGGAAGAACGGCATCACATGGCACAGCTGGTGGCTGTCTGCCCCCTTTGCCTATTGCCTCTGGGACAGAGGTGCCTTTCTGGGAGCACAGGGTGGGGGATGAGTCTGAAGCCAAGAGCCAGGACTCCGGGTGTCCACGTTGGAAGAATGCACCTTCAGAACCGAAGGTAGATGCATGCACTGATTGTCTCGGTTCTTAAAATAATTGGGGCCCAACTGCATGTGGCTCATGACTGGATTTTTGCTCACAATTGCAGTGGAGGGGACAGAGTCTTTTTAATGCTTCCAAAATGTTGTTGTTCTCACCTGCCTTAGAGCAGGTGTTTTAATAGACAAAAAGACTACCAGATGCTTAAGAACCTGATATGCTTTTCATTGGTACCAGTATGTGACTAAGTGAGCTAACATAGCCCTGCTCCAGGCTGTATAGCTTGGTAAGCAAGAGGAGTGGGGTAGGATTTTGGTTTTCACTGGTGCTGCCTTAGCTAGGCTCCCTTGAAAAGGGCAGAATATATGGGCACTACAACCTCACGGGGGGTGGGAGGACAGGCATCTTTACTCTATGATAAGGTGACGTCTCTCACGTTTCCCTCATTCTGATACTGGAGGGTGTAATTGCTCTTACCAATTTAAAATAACCCCGTATCCACCAATTTAGAACCATCTATTTCCATTAGTTGAGTCTCTTTGTGGTACATGCTTAGCCTTTCTGTGTATCTCTCTCAGGATAGCGTCACAGCACCTGGGAAGAGTATGAGTGAGTGTTTATTGTTTTCTATTTGTTCCCTCTGAATCCTCAACAAATTCCAGCTCAATATCTGGAGAATCTCTAAGATTTTGCCTCTTTCTCTGAGAATTGGCTACTGCAATAACCAGACCCAAATCCACCACTACTGACTCCTAATCATCCACTTTCTTGGGGTTACAAAGTTCCCACACTGAAGCTTTGCATCCAAATCACAGGTGCTGCATCCCTGTTCCCCTCGGCACCTTTGTACTCTTTTAGATACTCTTAGAAGCACTTGATTTCCTACATGTATATCTTGTAGTGAAAAGTAGTTCTGGTGCAAGGTTTATCTTTGCAAACACTTCTCACGTTTACTTGTTCTACTATGGCCTCATTGGCGAAGCTCAACACCAGCCACATGTTCTCAGACTTTTCTTCAATCTAACTTACATTTCTATGGGATTGTCTTGTCCCTCTTGGCTTAAGCCCTCGTTGGTGAGGGCACCTGGAAGTACTTTCACCTACCCTCTGCCCTCCTTCCCACTGCACATACCAGCCCAAAAGACTAATTCTTCCTCTCTGGATGGATGCTTACCTCACTGACATCAACCCCTAGTTATCAGCATCTAACATCTCTCCTAAAACTTTACGTTTCTAGTGTTCCAGGGTTGCCTTTTGACCTACAAACAGGAGATTTAGATAAACCTTTTCTTTTTCAATTGAACCTGACTTTAAAGCCCACCATCTCCTGGTTTACTCAAAAAAGTGAGATTGTTATGACTTGTCACATGGCCGTCCATGGATGGTAAATCTCATGGTTTAGCCTTAGTAGAGGAAGGACCACAGTTGGCTTGATTTATGTGGAAGAATAAAAATATTCTGTCTACATATTGTCAAACCATCATACTCATTAAATATTTTGATTGTTTACTTCAACTTCTGGCTATGGGGTATTGACACCACCTCGCCACCTGTATTACCCGTGACATTTTCTGCTAAAGCAGGTTTATAAGAAGAGAAAATATATGTGGTATTCCTAGCTAAGCACCTTTTCCCCACCACTAGGGACAAATGTCCTAGAGCATGATGTCAAGATAGGAAACTCTTAGAGATGTGTGTGCAAGGTGACCCTTTAGCCATCGTCATCCCTTGAGTGGCTGGCTGTTTATTCTGTCCTGAGATGGCTCTACTGGGCTGGTCTGAGCTTGGCTGTAGGTCTGAGTCAGCCCATATTACCCATAAATGTCTCATTATAGTCTTAGAAAGTTAATAAACATAAAGAGTATTCAAAGTGATCCAATAGTGCAATTGAAACATCATGGACTGTTTGCACAAGTTAGTGCTCCTCTCTAAGCACCAGTTCTTTCTTCCATGAAAGAGGGTTGATTACATCAACACTGCAGGATTTTTATGATGATCACATGAGATTCTGAACATAGAGAACATGTTGGATATTACTTGCCAATCAATAGGAGCTAAAAGAACACTAATACAATTTTGTTCAGTCCAAGTATCTTCTGACTGAACTTTTCCCAAACACTGGGAATTTTATTTTCTCTAAATAGTAACCCAGTTTAATAGGAAATGATGTCAAACCAGACATTTAGGGGCACAGTTACTGGCTCACTGTGGCAGTACTACTGATAGCCATCAAGATCCTTTTTCGATTTCCTGATACTGAGGAAATGCTAGGCAGGATATGGTCACAGGCATGCTAAGGAATGTGGGTGCTTGTTATCTTGGCTTCTATAATATTACAGGCTACTAATTCTTATTTTTCTGTGAATTTTATATTAAGGACTAAACAATCTTTATATACCTCATGGTTGTAGCTATTTGCCTCCGACAAATCATGAAAAAAGGTTTTTGTCAAGTAACTGTCAGATGCTCAAAAGCCTCATTGGGTGTTGTTTCGGGATATTTACAGTGAAAGAACTTGCTTCTTTCCTGCTGTTGAAATAAATAATTCACTTGACTTTGAGTTCATCTATCCAATTCCAATTGTAACCCAAAGAATAGCATTAATAACAAAAATATAAAAGATCATGATAAAAATATTAATGATTTTTAGATTCCCTCAACCAATCTGAGAAACCAGGAAACAAACTCATATTCCCTGAGTCAAGAGCACCCGAAATATCCCACCTGCCCAGGCTGTGCCAAGGAGAAGGCCAAGAAGCTAGGGAACCTGGAGCTGGAGGTGCAGGCCAGGCTCAGGTGAGGGAGACTCCCACAGTGCTAGCAGAGGAAAGAGGGGCTCAGGGTCGTGCTTTAGGCCACTTGTTTCTGAGGTTTCTAATTGGTCAGCAGCACATGGAAGCTTTACCCACATCTGTATTACAGCAAAATAAGCAGTCTACATAAAGAGGTAAAAATTATTCAGACCTCAGTATCTTGTTAGCTCTTTGAAGCTTTTAAGAAAATTCTCCCTTTCTGAAGTCATAAAGACTATTACATTTTGTTTTGTTTTGTTTTAAAACTATGTTGTTTATTTCAGTGGGAGAGCTGGTCCAGCTTACCTGGCCGGCTATAGGACCTCAGCCGGCTCTGACCAACAAGCCGCCTTTCAAACTTTGGAGGTGAGAGTCATCACCGAGTTTGTTCCAGGTGGAAAGAATGCTCATTATCTTGGTTCAATAGTACTGTAGGTGTCCAGTTCTCATTTTTCTGTGAATTTTTTATTAAGGAATAAAGAGGAGCAGACAATCTTTATCTATCACATGGTTGTAGTCCTTTGCCTATAGGCAACCTTGAACAAAGGTTTTTGCTAAGTAAACATCACATTAAATTTGATATTTTTCCTTATAGTTCTGGTCAGTATTAGAAAACTTCATTACAAAAGCTATTTTACAAATCCTGCTTACAGATTCAATCAAGCTGTGTGCCAAAGTAGACATTCTCGTGTGGTGGTAAAAGTGTGAGTTTTAATGACAGTCACACTTGGCTTCGAATCCTTTCTTTACTACCAGCAATGCCTGCATGATCGTGGATGCTACATAGTCCCTGTGTCCCAGTTTCCTTATCTGAAAAAGGAGATGATATATCTAGTCAGAAAAGTATGTAAAGCTCAGGATCTGGCACCTACTTGGCTCTCAGCCCAGCGAGCTCTTCCCTGGGCAGCCTGACAGGAAACAGAGCAGCCTGTGACCATCGCACCAAGGCTGAGGCCTTGTCTTTCTGAGCTGCAAGAGGCTCCTGGGAGGAAGACTCATCACAGGGGGGCTCAGTCTATCTCTGAGCTACACCCTCCTTACACAGGGCCCTTGCCACAAATAATAATGGCAAGTACCAATGTTTATTAAACTCTTAAAATCTTTACATATGTGATCCCATAGAATCTTTCCAAACTCTTTTAAGTAGTATCTCTTATTAAACCGATTGATGTGGAAACTAAATCTCAGAATCATTGAACTGGGTAGATGTGTGTCCTGCATGGGCAAATATATAGTAAAGAAAAGGGGTGAAAAAGTGATACGGCAAAATTTTGGTAATATACAGTGGAGATGATAACATAACACTGTGAATGTATTCAACACCACTGAATTATATATCTGAATATAATTAAAGGGGATGTTTCAGGTGGCATATATGTTGCTAGAAAAAAGTTTTAAAACAAAACAAACAACCATAGAATTGTACAATACTCACAGTGAACTCTAACTTAAACTCTGGACTGCAGTTAGTAGTACAATTATAATAGTAATCACAAATCACTTGAAACAAAGTTAATATACTAATGCAAAGTGGAAAAATTGGGCAGGGATCTATTTATCTCCTATAAATATATATTATTCTTTTTTTCTAATTACTCTGCGATCAAGAGCATAGATTTTGGCATTAGGTACAGATGGATGTAAATCCCAGGTTTGCTGTTGACTATCAGGTGATTTAACTTACTAAAGCCTCATATTGGTACCTGTGAAACATCTATAAAATTGAGATAATAGTAATATTCACACAGTATTGTTATTAACCTTAAATGATATGACATATATGAAATAAAATACTTGATGTAGTGTCTAGCACAGGAGCACTCAATGAAACCTGTTATGATCAGTTTAGTACATGTTCCTATCAGCACATCTATTGCATTGTATTTATTTGCATATGGAACTGAGCTACTTGAAAAAATGAACTTGTATTTAATGCTGTACTCATAGATTAATTAATTCTTTTATTTCCTTTGGCTAAGCAGAGAAAATAAGACAAAGCAGACTCCTGACCTATGGACAGCAAATTCCAATTCAGTCACTTTCAGGAAATATCTACGGATCTTTGGAACTTATTCTGTAACTCCAATATACAATTAAAAAATAAAAGCAACCAGACTCTGGTATAAAAATAGTAAAGATAAGCATATGATTGAAATAGTTAAATGGTCACTTCAAAGTGACAAGAAGTGGGTAAGGGTTCTGTGGAAGAGACAGTGTTGACCATTTTTAGCAATGTGGTGGTGGAATCATCCACTTTACTTGACATTTTGAATGTGGCAGGCATTTCTTTATTCTCAGTCAGTCAGTAGGAGTTGAGATCATTTCACCACTCTATTGTTATATCTTATTTTAAAGAGTATGAAGAACACAAAATTGAATTAATCATAATATTGGTTTATAAATTACTATGATGATTTATCTACTCATAGACATCTTTTCTGTTATTTATTTTAGTCACTTATGTGTTTATTATTTATTTAATAAGTCAACCAACACCTGAGAATCCACCAAGAAAGAAAGCATTATAAATAATCTTCATGCTGCTCTTCTCTTAAGTTCATTAATTGGAAAAGTTTAGAAATAAATAAGAGTCTCTTAACCCTTGCCCAGTTTCCTGTCTGTTGGTGAAGGAAGAGCAGTACATCCTGTTCTGTTAGAGATGGACCCTTGGTGGCTCTGTGTAAAGCAAACTGAACCAAATTTGATAAAACCTTTTTCTTACTCCACAGTTTGTTTTTATTTTTTGAGCAAAAATTAACCCCCCTAGTGGAGTGTGTCCTTGATTTCTTCCTTTTGCTCCTCCTGATCCACTCTCTGCCGTTCTCTGCTCTTCCCCTGTGCATGTGTGTTGTGCTCATGTAATGTGTTTCCTCCATTTAGTGTTTGGGAACAGCCAGTTGGAAATATTTGCAGGAGACTGGGAGGTGGGAGGAGTGTAGGGTAAGGGCCCTTCCCCATAGGTGGCCTTGATTGCATGCATCCTCCCCCAGTGGACAGTATATAATTCCATCTACCCCATAGTCAGAATGTTTATGTCTAGGAACCAAGAGTGGCAGGCAGGAGTGACCACCCCTCTTTTATACTAATTAACTACTGGAACAATCTTACCAGCCACCCCCCTTCCCAACACCCTGGGTCCAATGTCTTGGAAATCCTAGTGCTCAAGGGAAGAATGCTTTCATCAGGTGACCAGTCATGATGCCTTTGAACTTCAACTTCCACGGGCCAAAATTAACTGTATCAGAGGGCAAAGATGCCTATTAGTGTAATCCATAGTGGATAACATCCCAAGGCAGAGAGCAGGATGGAGAAACATGGAGAGTGGAGCTTGAGAACAACATAGAAGATGCACAGTATAGTTCACTCCTTTTGCTTCTCAGCTTCTGCTCTGGCCCTTTGGATGAGAAACTCGTGTTGCCAAAGAAGGCAGCTCACCGAGGCTAGGTTGAAAGGCTATCCTGTTCTCACCCTCCAGTTGGCAATCAGGTTTGGCTAGCATCCTAATAACCTTCTATGAAAGGAAAAGGATCATGTTCTCAGACAAAGCAGGTGCCAAAGAGCCTTGCTGAAAGAAAGCCCCGATGGCATGCAATGTACACGTGCCATTCTTTTTGAGACAATCTCATTACTTCATCTGCATCTGGACAAAATAAAATCATAGTGTATTTTTAAACAAAGGCTTGGAGTATTTTTTACCACAATGTGTAATACTTAGGGAAAAACAACAAGACAAGCCCAAATTAAATCTTCCCTGAGCACCCCAGTGCATTACCACAGTCTTCGGCTTGGCAGACTGGATCAGTAGGAATCAGCAGAAGAGAGGAAGATCTTGGTTTTTAAAGGAAGCAGAAGTTGTCAGGGAAGAGGGAAGAAAGAAGTGGCCAAAACAGAGCTCATTACAGGTCTTCCTAACCATCAAATTTCACATATGCTGAATAATTGGCAAGATATTTTTAATATTATGAAACATGTACACTTTTAAAGTAATTTTTAAAATAAAATTCATAAGAAGCATGTGGATTTTTTGGGTTGTTTGTTTTTTGAGGTACCCGGGGCTGGGGATTAAACTCGGGACCTCGGATGTGCGAAGCCTGTGCTCAACCAATGAGCCACATCAGCTTCTCTGAGTTGTTTTGCACATTGTTTGTTTTTTTTTCTGTATCTTTGATGTTTTTTTCAGGAGGCTCTGGGAACCAAAACAGGGACCTCCCATGTGAGAGGCAGGCATTCAGCTGCTTGAGCCACATCCACTCCCAACATGTATTTTCATTAGAGATTTTGGAACCTTCAGAAAGGTACACAGAAAAGAATTATGATTCTAATGTGCAGAGATGACCATTCCAAAGCCTGTGCCATTTCTCCTACACCAGGCTGATTCTTCTGAACACTGTCACAGGACAGAAAGTTAAAAGCACCCAAGACAAAACAAAAAATTTTTAGAATTGTGAATTTCATAAGATGACTTCTAGGATATAGACACCAGCTTTCTCACAGTACTAGAAAGTGCAGGGATTTGGTGATAGATATGCATCATAAGAAAGCACTTATTGTGAAGATTTTCCAAGATTTTATTCAGGCATAATTAGATAATATGATTCTGTTAATCAGTATTACTCTGTCTTATCCACCTCAGAAATGAAAGAAAATAAATTGAGCCAAAATCATCAGGAAATTTAGGGCATCCCATGTATAAAAAGTTCTCCACCGTTCAAGCAATTTGAGCACCTCACTAATGATTGAAGTCTTAATCTCAATCCAACAGACATTAACTGGGCCCTTACTATGCTCAGTACTGAGCATTCTAATAAGATGCTTTCAATGCTTCTCCATTGATATCAACCATTCAAGCAGCCATTTAAGGAGCAAATATTCACTTAACACAGGACTGGCTTGCCTCTGGTTGGTTTGCCTTTTGCCACACCTAAGTGTCCTTGTGAAGCTCACATTAAGCCAAAGGAAGAAGAGCAGGAGTAAATTATTCAAAATATGGATTTCCTCCTTCCCCCAATAGGAGTTGTTTGCTCCATGATCAAGACAACCCCAGCTGCATGTAAGTCAGCGGTCCTATGAAGCCATGTTTGAAAACTTAGATTTAATTTCATTTGGGATGACTTCTCTTGAGGGTTCCCTCCTATTCAGCTAATCTTCTTTTCCTAACTAGACCACACTATGACAGGAATGGTGCTAAGTCCCAGATATACAAAGATCTGTGGGTTCCTGTACATACATGTGTGTTGGGTGTTATTTTTTGTTTTGTTTGCTTTTGTTTTTCAACAGCTAACATTTACTGAGCTCTCACTACATGCCCAGCACTGGACAAAGCCCTTTATATGGGTCCCTCAGAACAACCCATGAGGTAACTGCAGAGACCTTTGATTTACAGAAGAGAAAATGGGGCTGAAGAGGCTATAGGCCTTTTGCCACACAACCAATAAGTGACAGAGCCTAACTGACACCTCGGTCTCTGTGATAAGAGAGGTTTAGGTGTTAACTCCTTTGCTACAACATAAATATAACCGGATAATTATTGAGATATTGAAGAATCATAAAGTACCAGAACTATCTGAGCAGTCAGGACTAAGAACCAATTGTCAATCAACTCTGTGTTAACAAAAGCAACTCTATTTTGATCTGTCTTATATATGTAAGATTATATTTAAAGAAACTAGTTTATAGTCCCCCAAAATGTTGTAAACCTATGACCCAAGCTAGGGGTAACTAAATTTCATGGGACACTGGAAGATTTATTACCACGAGATGGTATTTACTGGTGAATAACAGCCCAGAATTTAAAAAGGCCCCTACAAAAGCAACCTCTGGCCTTGACAGGGCACATGAGCTGTGTGAGTTCTGCTGTGCACAATGCCTGTCAGTTCAATCAATAACTTAATATTTAGTGATGGAATCTTCAGTCAGAGAATGAACCACTCTTCAAACTCCACTCCAAAGTAGACATCAAATTGGAACTCCTTAGTAGCAGGGTTTATAAGTATTTTACAAAATCAAATATCACCACTCCTGGGTACACAGTCAATATATATCATTGCAGTCTGTTCTGCTTGTAGTAGTTTATATTTTAACTTGCGGGAAAATGAATGGCATCCAATGTCTTTAATTGTCTGCTATGTGCACATCCCAGGAGGCCCATTCATACATGGCCGAATCTTGTTTGTCTACATTGTATATGGTAAGGGTGGAGGTAGATATTTCTGCCTCAAATTTGTCCTCCATCATGCCTGAGACCATTTTTATGGTGCTGGCAGATGAAATGCATAGCAGGTACTGCAGGACCTGGCCAGGTCTTTCTCAATGCCAATGTATGGATATCGCAGAAATTGTTACTCCAGATATCACACATTCCAAACGGGCTGTTTTTAAAGGCTTTATAGTACTGGAAGGTTGAGGTTGCTCTAGAATACCTGCATCATATGCTGAAAGTAAAAAAAAAAAACAAAAAAGTAGAGTAAATAAGTGAAAAACTTGGAATTTAAAATTCAAATGACAATTATAGAGAATACTTGATAAACAATTTGGGGAAGGGAAAGAACTTCCAAGCACAATGAGCTACTGGAGATAATGGCTAGAAAAGAGATATCATGTCTCAATAAACTCTGCTCTCCTTCAGGGCTGCCTGGAACCTGTACTGAGAACAGTTTCAGATCATTGTAGTTTGCAGAGCCAAACAAGCCCAATCTCTCATTGGTGAGGGTAAGATAAGGGCCTCACCACACAGCTCTCTTGCTTCTTCACCACTTGTTAGCACACCCTATCCTGAAGAGGATAATGCAATGTCCTCTAATTTACATCGCACAGCACAGTATATACCACAACTGTAGAACTCGGGGATGACACATCTATTAAACTACACTCATTCAGCTCCTACTATGTGCAAGACAATGAGCTAAGTTCTTTATTAGATGCCAGGATATGGCACCAATCATGGAGAGCTGTCTAATGGGAAGATGGACAGGACTTTGTACTATCATCTTGGTCTTCTCTTTTCTCCCACTCCTACCACAGAGTGAATCCTCCAAGCCATTTGTCAGTCTAGAATTGGTGGATGGAATGGTGGGTGGTAGAGACTGTGTAGAGTGTCACTGACCCACAGGGAGTTTATCTTCAACTAGATGGACAGAGTTTGGCTCATCAATATGCTTACTTCTGTTCAGCTACTCCCATAGTCTGCAAGAGGCAGTCCCCCTGGGTGCCTTCAGGAGTCCCATCCACCATTCCAGTTTAAGTTTGCTTCTGTCAAAGGTTCAGGTTTCTGTCCTCTCCCTCCATTGCCTGTATCTCTATTGAACCATGCTTCTTCTCTCTAAAGCAGATTTCTCTTTCTGGAGTCCTGAGTTTCCTTTTGACTGATTTGCTTTCTTTAACTCATGAGAAATTGAATCTTTCCCAGATATTTTTATGGACTGTTCTTCCCCAATCCACCTCCTAAAAGTTGTTTTTTCCAAATTTTTGCTCCCTTTCCTCAATCATCTTAAGTGTTTTTTTTTTTTTTTCTCATTCTTGGCTTAAATTATGCCTGAGTGTGGAAGGATGCATGGATGACCATCTCTAGTCCACACCTTTCTCATGAGCTCCATATCAACATATGCAGATGATTATGGGACATATTCAAGCATTTGTAGCATAGGACCTCAAACTGAATATATAACAAACCAGAACCATCACTTCTTCCTCTCTTAGACTCTGCTACCAATTTGTCCAAGCCAGAATGATGAGTGTCAGCCCCAATTCTTCTCTCTAATTAATTTGTCACATTCAAGTGCTGTATATTTTGTCTCCTAACTATATCTGGACTCTAATGCTGCCTCCTTGTTACTCTACCACTTCAGTATTCATGTGTTGTCTGGAATCTCCTGGGAGTTCTCTTCAGGCATCTCCATGTCTTTAATCTTGGCTTCTCTAACCCAACCTACGCACGGCCATAGAATTATCTGATCAAGCACTTCCCTGCTTAAAATTCTTCTCTGCCATACCTGCATCTGAGGATAAAGTCCAGAATTTCTTAAGATATGACGTTCTCCATGGTGTGGTCACTGCTTCCCTGCCATTCTGATCTTCAACTCTCTACGTAGAATTCTAAGACCCAGTCCTCCTGATTGATATGCAGTTTCTGGATTTGCCTGTATATCCTATGTTTCCTGGTTAACTCTTGTTCATCGTTTGGGGCTCAATTCAGGCATCACGTCCTTGAGAAGCTTTCCCTCATTCAAGGAGTCAGGGTTACTTTCTAGTAGGATATCTTGCGCTTCTGTCTCTCACAGCACCCACCCTCCATACATGGCCCATTTACTGGTAAAGTTAGAAAATTACCATTTTGCAACTATCTGAATAAAAACTCATTTAGTCTAACACCATCTGGGAGGTAGGTACTGTGAAAAGGACAATACATTTATAGTCTCAAAATATTTCCCTACAAATTACTTATTTATTTATAGCTATATAAGGCAGAAAAAAATACAGACAAAATATTCAAGTGGACAAAATCAAACAAATGAGGTAAAATTTTAAAACTGGTGAATCTTGGTAAAGTATATACAGAACTCCTTTTTATTCTTCTGGTGACTTCTCCATGAGTTTGAACTGCTTTCAAAATAAGTTTTAGAAATCATCAGAAATCCTTTTGGCCTCCAACCTTTCACAGAAAACATTTTAATAGTTATGTACAATATAAACTTTACTGTTTCCAGGGAAGAAATATTTCTTTATTGATTCATGACCTTCTACTTAGTAACCTCCCTGAAGAAAGAGGTTATCATCAAACAGTAACAGGAGTTGTAGCAGCAATCACAGCACATTTCCTCCTCCCCCAGGGTGGGGATGTTAATTGAAACTACATTAAACATGTCATTTATAGTAGGAAAAAATTACACCTTATGACATTCACTCTTCATTCTAAAAACATGGTGTTTTGGCTTTTATTCAAGGCCTCCAATATGTCTTTCTATGCAACTGTGTACTTCTTTTTACAGATTTTCTGCACATTGCTTGTTAAAGGGTATTCCCTCTATATAAATGACCTAATGAATGCATTCATTTTTCCCATTACATTTTCTAAGTGTTGTTCCAAATGTATAAAATATTAAGAGCCTTTTCTATAGTTATAGACTCTATTAAAGTTATAAACTCTATATCCCTAACTGTTGCTCTAGTTAATCTTTACACTGAGTATATGTTTTTAAAAGGAAATAAGACATGACTCCCTGAAAAACTCTTGTGGTCACATACCTGCCTTTCTAGGATCATCTCTTTCTCTTGCAGTTTCCTGCTTTGTCCCCCAAAGTCTATGTGGTCACGAGGTT
Source organism: Tolypeutes matacus (assembly GCA_026826555.1). NCBI lineage: Eukaryota > Metazoa > Chordata > Mammalia > Cingulata > Chlamyphoridae > Tolypeutes > Tolypeutes matacus. Next base: position 26,054,922 of record JAKSZT010053769.1, read on the forward strand.
CCAGGATCTCTGTGACAGTTTCACTTCCACCTTAGTTCCTGAGTTTACTTAGGTGATGACAGAACATTAAAGTCATTGATGGAAAAATGCTATCAGATATAGTTAAAGGACCTAAGGCTTCTTTAAAAGCAGAGGATATGATTGTGTGGCATTGATTACTCAAAACAGGAAGTGAGGACATGTGCTCCCTCCTGGCAAGATCTCCAGTTCCCCATAATGATAACACCTTCATTGGGTGTCATTTTAATATTTCTTCTACCACTGCTACATGTTTGTAGCTGGAGAGGGCACTGTTTCAGTAAGCCCTCACTCTGTGTTCTTTTTTAAAATATATTTTTATTAGGGAGGTTGTGAACTGACAAAACAATCATGCATAAGTGTGAAATTCCCATACAACACCTCTCCCCCAACACAATACATTATTGTGGAAATTTGTTACAGATTATGAGATAATATCATCATACTATTACCACTAACCATTGTCTATAGTATACTATTTGGTATATTTTTTCCATGCTTTCCTATTATTAACATAGTACATCTTTGGTATTGATGCAAGAATATGACAGTATTGTTGTTAAATACAGTCCAGAGATTACATTAATTGTATTTTCCCATGCTTCTCCACATTCTTACCACTTTGCAATAGTGATAGAGGACATTATGTTGAGCAAAGCAAGCCAGACACAAAAGGAGCTCTTCTTTAGAGATGATCCCTAGCACAATTTTTATTCAGAATTTTTTTTCACAGTAAAGATCAGGGTGTCCGTGAGAAGGGGCAGGTAGGGAGTGTGTATGTGAGGAGTCGTTAAAGCATCACAAGCAGTCCAGTCAGAAAGATAATGAAGACATAAAGTGGCTTACATCAAAGATAAGATGGAGGCGAAGGTTCTGGTTAACTAATTAACTGAACAGACCAAGAGTGCTGGCTTTCCTGAGTGGCAGGGGAGCAGGCCACTAAACTATTTCTTAGAAATAAAGATCAGAAGAATCACCCACAGTCTTCCATAACGGCTGTACCATTCTACATTCATAACAATAGTAAGTAAGCGATCCCATTTCTCCACATCCTCTCCAACATTAAAGACTTCAGATTTTTGTTTTTAAATACATCACATATTTATTTATTTATTTATAATAATTTTTTTTTTATTTTTTAAAAGATGCTTACATTACATAAATGTTACACAAAAAATATAGAGATTCCTATGTACCCTGCTCCCCACACCTCCCACACCCTCTCACATAAACATCCTTCATTAGTGTAGCACATTCATTGCAATTAACAGACACATCCTTGGGCTTTGCCACTGAGCATGGACCATAGTTCACATTGTAGTCTATACTCTCTCCCATACAGTTATGCATGTTATGTGACGGTATAAAATGGCCTATATCTGTTATTGCAACATCACTCAGGGCGATTCCCAAGTCCCAAAAAAGCCCCCATATTACCATTGTTTTTCCCCTCTCCCTGCCCCTAGAGCCTCCAATGGTCACTGCCTCTACATCGATATTGTAATTTCTTCCATTGCTAGAATCACAATATGTCTACAGTAGAATACCAGTATGTCCACTCTAGTCCGTAGTTCATTCTCCATTCCTGAGGATTCTGGGATTGTGATGTCCACACCTCCTCTAATTGAGAGGTGACTTCGATCCCATGCAGCTGATGGATGGGACTCTCTTGCTTGCAGTTGTAAGCTTTCTTGTTTCCTTGGTATGGTGGTTGTCAATCCTCACCTCCTTGTAAGTTGTCCTGGAAGAATCCAATGAACTGGAGAGTAGGTGTTGCAATGTTGCTGAGGTTCTGGGCCCAGCTGTCACATGGACAGCCCAAAGACTCCAGGCTCTTGGACATACACCTACAAACTCTAGTACCAAGTATAAGTTTAAATAGAAGGGACAGATGAGCCATGTGTAGGGAAGCCATAATTGAGTCCAACTCTGTCAGTCTACAGAGCACAAACTCCAAAATAGCGTCCACTGGCCGGCCACCAAACTCCAGAGCTATCTGTCCATAGGATCTGGGTGTTTCCAGAACTCTCAGGAGCCCCACTATTTGGGGTAGTATCCACATTGACAGTCTATGAGATCCTGCTGAGATGTGCATAAGCGTTACCTCTGGGATGACCTCCTGACTCACTTTGAAGTCTCTTAGCCATATAATGTCATTTGTCTTTACTTTCCCCCCCTTCTATTGGATGTGTTTTTCCAGTTGTATTGCTAGTTTTTGCTTGGTAGTAATCCTTCAGTGCTAGGGAAGCTCATTCCCAGGAGTGATGTCCCATGCTGGGGGGAAGGTAATGCATTTATATGCCCAGTTTGGCTTAGAGAGAGGCCACATTTGAGCAACAAGGAGGCTCTCAGGAAGTAACCCTTAGGCACCCCACAACACTAGGTTAAGTTTCAATTTCAAGAGCAAAGGCTCATAAGCATAGTCGTCAATATCAAGGGCCCATCAATGGATCATCCTCCTTCACCAGTCATTGCCCCTGCACTTGGTGGACTGTTGCTGCTCCCTTAGAGAATGTGGCAGAGCTCTCCAGGGTGGGAATTCAGTACTCTCTTGGTTATTGTGTGAGTCTCTACCCATTGTAATAATTTTCCGTGAACCTTTGAACATACTTATATACCTTATATGTATCCCCAGGGAAACTTCCTCCCATGTATCCCTCATCACTGACACCCCACAACAATGATACTCCCTTGCCCCAGTTGTAAGCCTTGTATGATCCAAAGCTTCTTCAAAAAATGAAGCCATTAAAATAGCCAAATACAATTAAAAAGAAAATGAAATAATAATTATAGGTTTAAATATAAGAAATAAAATACATTAAAAATTTTTAAAAATTAAATTAAAAGATTGGGATATTAAAAAATAATGAGAAATATTTTAAAATTATTTTTTACATTTTGTCTTTCATCACTGTAATATCTGGTGTCCTGTATGTACAGTGGCATTTTCTTACATTTTTTCCCCAGTGTCTTCCTTTTTTTCATTTTGTTTTCAAAGAAGTTTTAGGTCACAGTAAAGTCACATACAGAATGCAGGGTACTCCCATATACCCTACATCCTCCCCTTTTCCCCCTTCCCATATTCTCCTTATTTGTGGATGGTAACTTTGTTACAACTGATATACAAATAGTGAAACATAGTTACTAACCATTGTCAATGGTTTACATTATGGTTTACTTTTAGACCATACACTTTTATAAATTTTGATGATATTTAACATGGCCTGTGCCCATTATTTCAAGATTATGTAGAACACTTCCATTGCCCATTAAACCTTCTTTTTAATAGTGGCCAGTCTAATAGGTGTGAAATAATATCTCATTGTAGATTTGGTTTGCATTTCCCTAATCGCTAGAGATGTTGAACAATTTTTTCATATGTTTTTTTACCATTTGTATTTCTTCTTTGGACAATTGTTTTTTCAAGTCTTTTGCCCAGTTTTCAATCAGGTAATTTTTCTTTTTGTTGTTGTGTTGTGTGATCTCTTTATATATCATGGATATTAAACCCTTATCAGTTATGTGATACCCAAATATTTTCTACCATTAGGTCTGCTGCCTTTTTACACTTTTGACAAAGTAAATTGCGGTAGAAAAGTGTTTAAGTTGAGGAAGTCACATTTATATATTTTTTTCTTCAATTGCTCATGCTTTGACTGTATGGTTTAAGAAACTACCATATGCCACAAGATCTTGAAGACGTTTCTTCACATTTTTCTTTGAGGTGTTTTATGGTTGTTGCTTTTATATTTTGGTCCTTGAACCATTCTGAGTTAATTTTTGTATAAGATGTGAGCTATGAGCCCTCATTCTTTTATTTGGATAGGGCTATCCAATTCTCCCAGCACAATTAGTTGAATAATCTATCCTTGCCCAGCTGGGAGGGTTTGATAGCCTTGTCAAAAATCACTTGAGTGTAGATGGGAGGGTCTATTTCTGAGTACTTATTTCAGTTCCATTGGTCAATCTGTCTGACTTTTTGTCAGTAGCATGCTTTTTTTACCACTGTAGCTAAGCATGCTTTAAAGTCATGAGCAAGAGTATTAGAACTTCGTTCTTCTTTTTTACAATATTTTTTGGCGATTGAGGGCCCCTTACTCTTCCAAATAAATTTGTAATTGGTTTTCCATTTCTTCAGAAAAGGCTGTTGGTTTTTTTATTGGAATTGCATTGAGTCTGTAAATCAGTTTGGGTAGATTGAATCCATTTTTCTGGAAGACACCAGCTTGAGACATTCATGAAATTCCAAGGCTTCATTCCATCATTTCTCATATTCCTAAGTAATGAATAAGCACATGCCCAGACATACTCTTTAGATAATGATTGGATAAATAATTCAGCACAACCAGCCTTCCAATAAGTTTCTCCAAAATATCTCTCTTGTCAGACCAACCCCAGGTGACTTTGTCTGGCCTAGGAAGTAGACTGAATGAGACTTCACCAGTCCCTAGGAGAACCTAAAGAACTATGCAATTAGCCAGCAGTCTCAGGTAAGAGACCTTAGCTTGGTCTGTAGGGGACTAGAGTAGAGGCTGATAATGCTCAGAGTGGAGAGGGATTAAAAGGTGGAGGTTAGGTTTTGAGCTCAGGGTTTTTCACTGTTCAGAGTAAACCAGCCAGGGCCAGGAAGTGAGAAAACAAGAGCCCTTCTGTCCTGTGGTACAGTGCTCTCTTGGCAGCCACAAGCAAAGTTTTTAGCATAGGATAGGGGAAGTCTGAATCATGGTGCCATCCCAGGCTGCACAATAATACACACCAGAATCACTTTCCTCCAGATTTAGGACCACAAATTTGCAGCTCCTTTCTGAACCTTCATAAGCATGATACTTCCCTTGATGGACTTCTGATTCTACCCAAAACTGTGAGGAAGAGACATGGTAATAAAGAATGCGTTTTGGGGCCTCTCCCTCTTGGAGTCGGTACCAGTGGATGTAGTTGATATTTTGTTTAACGATATTACAAGTGATTATGGCAGATGTCCCAGCCTCCTTGGTGACAGAGATTTGTCTCCATTCCAAGTAAGAAGCTGTCTGACTGGCTGCAATGGGAACATCAAAAAGTAATAAGAAAGAGGTAATAGTACTTAATGAGTATAGTCTCCCATAAAAAAATCCCATGAGCATCTATGCAACACACTTACCAAGAGCCAGGAAAGCTAAAAGGAGGGCCTGAGCCCACAGCATGCCTTCCTTTCTTGGGCCTTAGAAGGAAAGGGAACCAGATGATAAGAGAAGAACTCCCTCTGAAAACTCAAATTTTAACCCAAAAGAAATTTATCCCTGGAGCAAAGCCACCCAGTTAGAGCCAGTCTTCCTAACTGGTGTCACAGGCAGGGAGAAGAGGCTGAAATTTGTATCAGAAGACTAGGAAGCTATTAATACAGAAGGGGTGGGGAGCTGGGACAGGACTGGGGAGGAGCCCTTTCCTCTGATCCCTTCCATTTCTCTCCTGCAGGGCAGGAGCAACCCTCTACTTAAGACAGAAGCCTGGAGCCCTAGAGCTCAGAATGTAGAAGCAGATGGAGTCAGACATCTTGCAATGTAGAACCTTGGATAATGAGAACACGCTTGCCTGTTCCCTTGTGCAGCCAACAGTCCTGAATCAGGCTAACTTCCCTTGGGTTCTGTTTCAATACCTGGTTTTGACAGGAGAGGAAACTGCATTATTGCTCTAATCCCCATTCTTTCAACACCTGTAAGTAATTTTTGAGGCAAGCTCAAACTGTACTGGAATAACCTTTGAATTTGCTTTTTAAAATAAATTATGATCAATTATGTTGGTCTACATTTGACTCTTCTATGAGGTAAAAGAAGGTATGTGTTTGGGGGATGAAGGGAGGTGCAAATCAAGTTATTAGAGAATTTCTGTTGATCTCAAGTCAAAACAACCCTCAGGCAGGTTTGCCAGATTAGGGTTTTTTTTGGTTGTTGTGTTTTGTTTTTTAAGTAAAGAATTATTTCTTCTTTATCTGAAATTCATATTTAACTGGCATCCTGTATTTTATTTCAAATCCCACTATTTCTTAAACGTGTTTGGATATGTGTTTAAAATGTTCATAATAAAATGTTGAAAAACTCCCCTTGGGTCACTGTTTTGTCTCTCTTAGGTAATTAATTTTCTGCTGTCATTACAGCAGAGAAATGAAAAATGCAGAAACTCAGATGATTTTCCTTTGGCATAAGCAGGAAAGCTGAGACTCCTGCTGGAATGAGTGGCCATAAATTCAGGAGGCTCCCAGGTCTTCATGCAGGAGGCAAGGGAAAGCAGCTCGTGCCCTGGAAAAGGCTTGCTGGTGGAGAAATCTACCAGTTTAACAATAACAAAGGAGAGAATTGTCCTCACACTAAAATGGAAATAAAATTCTTTTTAAAATGTAGCAAAAGAAAATTAACCATACCAGAGTGTGAAAACTATTCAACTACAGTGATGAAATGAGTGCAGGAGTGGAACAATAAGAAGTTTTGATGAATGAGATATAATATCCACAAAGAGAATCACACGGAGATGCAATATTTTATTATATGATAAAGTCATCCACTCAAATATGGAAGTAATTGCTTATTCTTTACATTCCCTTATGGGAAATGACTCACTCTATGGTAATAAATACTGTTGAATTACCCCCTTACCACTCACAAGTACATTTTAGCTGAAACAGAGATTTAGGTGTAAAAAAAAGACCTGCAGAAATGCATTAGAATTTAATGCTGATGAATGCCTATAAGCTGAGTGAGATAGGACTCTCTAAGCTTCACATCAAAAGCAGAGCCCATAAGTTTAGATTTAGATTTAACTAAAAATAACTTTACAACCTGTAGTCACCAAAAAATAACCGAAAATAAATAAATTGCAAAGGAGAAATATTTTTAACATATTTAATATAGGGTTAATATCTCTAAAATGGTATATAAGGCTTCTTAACAACCACTAAGAAAAATATTAATAGTCCAAAAGAAGAATGGGCAAGGAGCATGAAGAGGTAATAGACAAAAAAAGAAATATAATTGACCAATAAACTTGTGCCATAAAGTTCATCCTCATTAGAGATCAGTTCATCCCAATTTAAAAAATGACTCTTTTTTGAATGACAGTGCTTGGGTTGAAATCTCTATCACTTACAAACTGTGGACCTTGGGAAAGTTACTTAACTGTAGCTCAAGTTCTCATCTGTTAAATTCAATACAACTTACCAAATAGGGCTTCTGAGAGTATTACCTAGCAGAGAATAATTTTCATACCCATTATTAATTTTATACAGTCACACTTATATAAAGGAATTCAAGGTGTACCAATGATATAAACATTAAACAATAAAATAATAAAAATATTAAAGAAAAGGTGCTTTTCTTTGTATGTAATCTTTAAGAGTTGAAGGAAGCAAGTGAGGCATGAAACCCAAAAGCCAAAAACAAATGATTGACTACATTGTATAAATTTTGAATACCTCAGAATAGAGAAATAAAAGTCAAATTCAAATAGGAATAATGAGAACTACACATGTGGTGGATAAAATACTTCTCTGTTTGAAATGGAAAGAGTTCTTCTTAAGAAAAATTCATCAACCGAACAGCACTAATAAATATATTGTTACCTATTAGATGAGAGGGAGAAGAGGAAGGGGGAAAGTAGACTTGAAGCAAGAATCTCTGAATGCCCCTCATTTTATACTTTTTACTTTGTGACCCTGCAAATGATTTGTGCATATAAAACAAGTATAAATCAAAAAGAAAAAAAAAAACTATCTCTAAAAATAAAATACAAACTGAAATAAATAAACCTAACTGTACATCTAAGGTGGCACAAACTTACAGAGACAAATTATTTCAATGGATTTTTTAAAAAATAGCATTTTTATTGTGCTCCCTAAGCCAAGATAGAAAGTGAAAACGTGAGAGAGAAAAGGGAAGAGAAGGGAGGGGAGTGAAAGGGAGAGCAGGGGAGGAAAAAAGAAGAAAACAATATTAAATTGCATCCTCTGGGTCTAGAGATAATTACAATGTGGCATGTATTTATATATTTACAGACATATATTTATGTTAATACTGCTAGGAACTAAGATTTTCAGTGTAAGGATAAAGAAAAATAAACATAAAAATTGAACATTTTAAGTTAAAATCCTCTGATCTTTCATTTGAATCTGTTTTCTCTAAGAAAGACTTACTTCCTAGCTGTCCGTTGAACAAGAGGCAATAATCATTCAGAAGTAGAAGCACTAGAAGGTAATTTAAAGGTAACTAAGACTTTAATGAGAAATGGCTTAATCCAGGTCTGGAGTAGGAGATGTACAAGATAAGGCTATGACATATGGTCATACCTGAAAGCTTGGAAGTCATCAGAGACTACTGAGCTCAGGTAGAGATAGAAAAGCCATGTGGCAGTGGCTCTCACCAGCCACAGGTGGGACAATTCAAGCAACAAAAAAAAACCCCAAATACCTCTAAATGTTGAAAGAGTGTAAATTTATTGATCATTGATACCTACTCCTATATGCACACACACAAAAATGTCACATCACTAAACTGTCCCAGCTAAAATAGTCGTTCAAACTCCCTTGAAAAATCATGTTTTGTATTTTCCTCCAAACAAGAAAAGGTAGCTTTTAATTGTGAAAATCTAAGATTATGAATTGAAAAAGAAGGTAGGGTAACGAATCAACGGAATTTTTGCCAATATTTTGTTTCATCCACAATGGAGTATAATTACACCATAGTATCTACTGGAATAACTGTATTAATTTTTAATGTTTACCAAACTTTGCAAAATTGGGGCAAATTATTGATGTATAACATGTGCATGCTATTGAATAAAATTTAAGAATTATTGTCTCATTTATTATTATTTACAGTAATGATATTTGTCATCCAATTCCTATGATAGCCATGCATCACTACTCATAACTCATAAAAAAAAAAAATAGTAAAAGCTGCACAACTCAGGGAGTGGGAAAGTAGTCAAGGGAAGGGTTTGGGATTGCTCCCAAGTAGAATTTAATGTTGGATCATTTTAATATAGGTGTTCTGATGTGGTCTCCTGGATCATATAGTTCCTTTATATCAGAAACTTGATATAAACTCTTACCGAGAAGGACTTTGGTTCTGAAGCAAAATGTTCCCTCTCCCAGTCCCTGCTTCTACAGAGCAGGATCTGCCACTCCTGTTAGTCCTAGTCCGTGCTCCCTCTTAGTCTCCATTCTGATTACTCACTGGCCATGCCAGACCCAAAGATTTTTCTTGTGTCTTAGGCTTGGTTTCATAGTTTGACTTTCCTCCTTTCTCCCTTTTCATTGTTTTGGCTCCTAGAGTCAAACTTTTCCAGTTCACTCTGATTTCTCTCTCTTGCTTTTAGGATGGAGATGCTAAAATGAGATCATCTCAGGATCAACTCTCTTGAACACAAAACCTGACAGAACAGCACACATGTTGTAAACTGCCTGGGGATCCCCTCGAGAATGTCATTTTATATCAACAAAAAGAAAAGGAGCTCCTGATGAATCCTTTATGGCTCAACAAAGAATTATAAGCCAGACAAGACCAATTCCTGCTTGGAGACAGATGAGAAAGATAATGGTGTCTTTCACCTCATAGCAAATAATGTTACCAAGGTGAACAGGTGAAGCCAGATCCTGCTTGCAGCCTGGGATCTCACAATGTCACAGAGTTAGAAGCGACCAGTGAGGAAACCTTCTCCAATACTAGCCCTTAGCTCCTTTCACACTCATCCAACCACAACAGGCTCTTTATTGCTCTTAAATATAGGTTCATAGGTTGTTGTCACAGGAAGGGGCCTTAGGACATATTTTGCCCATGGCCCCATTTCAGGTGAGGAAGCTAGGGTCCCAGAGATGGCAAGTGACTTATCCAAAGTAGTTTACCATAGAGTTAGGGCTACACTTCAGCATTTCAGATTCATAGTCTAATCTACCTTCCCACCTCTCTCGCAGTCAGAACTGAACTTCTTTTAGCAAAATATATTTCTTTCAAAAGGGAGAGTACAATGAGATCTTTTCTTCATAAGTAATGACCACAGAACCCAGATCTTATAATTAGGCAAAGCATGTGACCATCCCACTAATGGAAAAGGGATGAAGGTCAGCAAGGATGGATGCCAGGCTCCATCTACCTCCGTTTTGCTTTCCCATTGCCATTTAATCTCATTCATTTTTGTTGCCTTTTATCCGTTCTGAAATCCTCAAAAATTGGTATTATTTCTCTGGCATAATCCTGAAATATATGGACATGTGGAAAGTGGGGATTGGCCTCTGCATGAATATATAAGTAAACTCTCTGCCAGTTCTAGAAGAACCTGAGGAACCAAGGCCCAAATTTCCTCTTCACTCTGGAACCTGGATTCAAACTGGAGTGTCAAGGACTTAATTCAGTTCAGCTGCCCTGACCTGCTTTCTGCCTTGTTAGAGCAACCCAGGCCTTTTTCCTCTCGGAGGTCTAACCACTAATACCTTAAAATACCAAGAACAACAGTAACAACAAAAACATCTATACCAATACATTATAGCAAAATATCTCTATTCTTTTCTACTTAGAAAAATTTATTAATTATAATCCTACTTTCTCACCAAATCCTTAAAACCTATATTTTCTCTGCTAACTTTCTTTACTCAGTAGTTCGCACCACCCTCCAATCAGTGGCTTGAACCAAAATCTCACTTAGAACATATTAAATAAGGGTAAGTCCTGTTACCAAAATATACCCAGAAAATGTCCTCACCTTTATATTTCTAGTGTTCTAATCCTAGACCACCTGCATTATTTCAATGACTTCCTTTCTGGTCTCCTTAACTCCATTGTTGCTACAAAGTCCATTCTACACATAGCAATCGATTTATATTTGAATCATATGCATATTTATTATTATTAAATATATGTTTTAAATATATGTATATGTACCTAGGATTATAAAATCCTCAATCTAAAACTCTACAGTGCTTTTCCATTGCCTAGAATACACTCCAGTGTCCTTTCCTTGGCTTTAAAGGCCCCATGTGCTGCCCTCTCTGAGCTGGTCTCTGTCTACCTTGTTGACCTTATCTCACTCTACTCGCGTCCTTGCTCTCTTTGGCTTCAGTCACATGACCTATTATTCTGTTCTACAAACAGGGCATATTTGTTCTCCATTAGGACATTCACAGGATCTATACCTTACTCTTCAGCTGTCTAGAGAGTTACCATTTTCCTTCTATTAAAACTCCTTACACAACAGAGTCAACAGAGAAGGGATATGGAACAAGAGTAGGTGGGCAAGGAAGTAAATCAGCACAAATTACTGGGTCGCAGGGTCTAGAAGTGTGGCCCAGGGCCCAATACAAACCCTCGACAAATATTTTTATCTGGTTCACCCTTGCTGATAGGCTTGAATATGCTTTTTCACTATGCTAAAACTCACGCTTGGATAGTCTTTTTGCAGACCAGGTATAGCTGCGAATGACCAAAAAAAGAACATTTTTAAGAAGCTTTAGATTACATAAATGTTACGTTAAAAATATAGGGTTTTTTTTTTTTTTATTTTAAAAGAAGCTTTTGATTACATGAATGTTACTTCAACAATGTAGAGGATTCCCATTTACCTACCCCTTCCACACTTTCCCACATTAACATCTTTCATTAGCGTTTGTCATTTCTTAAAATTGATGAACCCATATTGAAGCATTGATACTAACTGTGGATACGATATGTTTTACATTATAGTTTACACTCAGCCCTGCACAATTTTATAGGTTATGACAAAATGTATAATGACCTGTATCCATCAGTGCAATGTCATGCAGGACAAATCCAATGTCCCAAAAATGCCCCCATGTTACACGTATTCTTCCCTTTCGCTGCCCTCAGAAACTCTGGTGGATGCTGCCTTTATATCAGTGATAAAAGTTCTTCCATTGCTAGAATAATATTAAGTCTATAATAAAATAAGTCTAATTTAGTCCATTGTTCATCCCCCAATCTTGAGGACTTGGGGATGGTGATGTCCACTCTGTTTCAAATTGAAAGGGGGCTTTGATTCCAAGGAGCAGATGGGTGGAAGTATCTTATTTGCAGTTTCAGGCACTCTCTGCTCCTTGGGATGGGTGTTGTCCATCATCATCTCCTTGTTATTTGTCCTGGATGATTCCAGTGAATTGGAGAGTAGGTGTTGCAACTCCCCTGAGATTCAGGGCTCAACCGGCACATGAACATACCAAAGACTTAAGTCTCTGGGACATATATTTACCAAGTCTAGTTTGAATTATAGGTTCAAATAAAAGGGTCAGAAGATTCATGGGTAGGAAAGTATAAATGAGCCTAACTCTGTTACACTGGGGAACATAAATTCTGAAATAAGGCCCATTGACAGAATTCCTGAGCTTATCTGCCCTGCTTATAGTGTCTAGATGTCCCTAGAGCCCTCAGGAGCCCCACTGCTTGAGGCACTGTTATGAGACATGCATAAGCATAACCTCTGGAATGACCTTCCAGCTCACTTTCAAATCTTTTAGCCGTAAAAACTCTTCACATTTAATATTTCCCCGTTTTGGTCAAGTATTTTTCCAGATGCATCAGTAGTTGGCACATGGTAATATTCCCTCAGTGTCAGGGATGCTCATCCCTGGGAGTCATGTCCCATACCAGTGGGAAGGTAGTGAGTTTATATGTTGAGTTTGGCTGAGAGAGAGGCCACATTTGAGCAACAAGGAGGTTTTCAGGAGGTAACTCTTGGGTAATATATAATACTACTTTAAGTTTCAATTTCACAAGAACAAGGTTCATAAGTACAAGCATCAACATCAAAGGCCTGGTATATTGGTCGGTCTTTCTCTAGGCACTGCCCATGTACTCTAGGGATTCTGCTGCTGTATTAGAGAATGTAACAGGACTCCCCAGATGGGATTTCAATATTCTTTTGGCTGTTGTGAGGGTCTCCAACCACTTAGACAACACCACATGACTACTTAATGGACTTAAAATCATCAATAATTGGATGGCATCTATGGCTGATTACATCTACAGTGAACTGAGTAGACTGCCTTCACCAATGAGAAACATCTCATCCAATCAGTTGATGCTTTAAAAGAAATGATGCTTTCAGCAGTCAGAAGAGAGAATTTCCATCTCCACTTCAGTAAGTCAGCTTTTCCTGTGGAATACATCAAAAACCTTCATCAGCATTCCCAAACTGCAGCCTGTCCTGCAGAATTTGAACTTGTACCTCCCCATAGTCTAGTGAGACAAGAATATAAAATCTCATAATACTACAATATCTCCTGTCAGTTCTATTTCCTTTGAGAATTCTAATACCTTGTCCCATTCCCTCCTCTTCAACCCTTAGTGTGTCACCAAATTTTCATCCACATAAATATCCCAGAGGTCCAATGAAAAGTTGCAGTGGCTTCATCTCCTGAGAGCTTCCCAGTGCAGCAACTGCAGTCCTACCTTACACTGCTCTTTTGATGACTACATGAAATAATCATGTAAAGTAGTACAAATATTTTGAGAAGCTTAATTCCATCTGTCCATTCACTTCTTTCAGAAAAGCATTCCTGTTGCCTTCAACGGCTGAACCTTTCCTTCCGTGTAAATGCTATGGGACACGTGAGTCTCCACTGAGACTCTGTCAGGACCTCAGCATCTTCCCACTGTGGAACCACCAGGGCAGGAATCGTAATGAACACAGGTGCCAGGACTGCAACAGGAAGAGGCTGATGCTGACTTGGGAGCCCCCCGATGTCCCGTCATTTTGCTTTCACTAGCAGCTCTGTACTTAACTGTAAAACTTGATGCTTACAATGGAAAAATGGAGAATGTTAGGATTGTGGTTATATCAAGAACTATAGTTAAACACCATACATGGAAATTATCTGGTACAATATCCTATTACTAAGGCACAGATACTAGAACATTTTCTGAGGTAATGTTGTTCCCCATTTCTTTCCTCATTGTTTGAAAGCAGACTCTAAGGGAGGGAAAATGTCTTTATAGTTGCTTCTGTTTCCTAGGGCTGCCATAGCAAATTACCACAAACTTGGTGGCTTAAAACAGCTGAAATTTATTGTCTCTCCATTCTGGAGGCTGGAAGTCTAAAGTCAAGGTGTGGACAGGGCCATGCTTCCTCTTAAACCTGTAGGGAGACTCTTTCCTTGCCCTTCCAGCTTCTTTTGATTTGCCAGCAATCCTTGGTGTTCCTTGGCTGGCAGCGGCAGCACCTCAATCACTGACTCCTTCATCACAAGCTTTCCTCTCTCTGTTTTTGTCTGTCTCTTTTCCCTTTCTTGTAAGGACACCAGTCAGATTGGAATAGAGCCCACCTTGCTCCATATTTTCACTTCCCTAATTCCATCTGCAATTACCCTATATCCAAAAAAAGTCACATTCACAGGTACTGGAGTTAGGACTTCAACTTTTCTTTTTTGGGTGCACAATTCAACTTATAACAATAGTTTTATATATTGTTCAGCAAATCAGTAGTTTTTATTATTCCTTGAAGGTTTCCAAAACCCCAACTCCTAATCATCACCGGATTGAACTCACAATAATTCTTTTTAAAATTTAATTAATTTGTGAGGGATATTACCTTTTATTCCTCTATAAAGGCAGGGAGCATGTGTTATATTTCTTTTTACCTTCTTTTCCTATCTTTTTCAAGTTCTTTCGTTTTCTTCAAAGAACCCTGGGGAAAAGGGTCTTCAAGACAGGTCCACCATGTTGGGGTTCAATTAATGTGCTCAGGGGCTCTGTTCCAATAGGCAGTGCTGCTTTTGTCCCAGTCTTGGGCCCTTAGTGTGAAGTAAGAAACACTCTCTTCCTCCAGGACACAGGACTTATACTTCAGTCTTTCACATACTCCAAACAACTGACTGTTTACTAATGGATTTAATGGCGACTAGATTTCCTGAGGATGGCCTCAAGGTACTAATAAAAAAAAGCCATGGAATTATTTTCTTTGTCATATTACTCTACCTCTGAAAACCGCCAATGCTCATTTCATGAAAAAAATGGGGAAATAATAATTACCTTGCAACAATGTTACTGAGTGTAACAGAAAATATATTGTTATATATATGTTATATATATGCCCCTGGCACACAGTGATTCCCACTTCCCACCTTCATTCTGAACCTTTCAGTTACTGGAAATCTCTGTGAATAGTGGATTAATGGACAAATGAATTTATTCTAAGCCATCAACCTTGTGTTGTCAGAGATCCCATGTAGGGGCCCAGTTCAGTAGGAAAGAGTGCCAAACTGGCCTTAATTCAGATGATAATTGCTGATTCCATGTGGTGCTCACTGTGTCAGCAGATCTAAGGTGTCTTTCTGCAAAGTCACTTAGAATCGCAGGGTGGGAAAGCTAAGGGTGGGAGCCTCACCAAACAGCTTGCTGCCTTGGCCTTTGTTGGGAAGGATGTGGGAGTGCAGAGACCAGATGATAGTTCAGGGATAGGGGATATTGGCAACTATAATACCGTGGTGTTAATCCAGACTGCACAGTAATACATGGCCTCATCTTCTTTCTCTATGAAATTTATTTTGAAGATCGAAGAGGAAGTGCGAGAAATTTTACGTGCCTCAAATTTGCTGATCTTCCGATGTAAACTACCACGAACAGGAGTAATTGTCAAGAGAACAGTTTTAGAAATTCTAAACCCTGATTTGGTTTCTGCTGGTACCAGAATATAGGTGTATTTCCAAGGTTGTTGAGGACAACTTGCAAGATATTTGGGCACTCTTATCGGTCCCTGTGGAAACTGATATTTCAAGTTGCTTTAAGTCCAACTGCAAACAAAGAAGAGAAATTCCCAGGAACAGCTGATATATAAAGAGGCAACTTTAAAGAGTTTTTAGTCTCTTATCTAGAAGAAATGACTTGGGGGCAACTTAAAAACCCAAAAGGAGGAGAAGATGAGTGTGTTAGGTAACAGCATCCTCCCTTCTGGCCTGGGTTCCCAAGAAGAGGCAAAGAAGTGAAGACCCTGTTAGCTAGAGGTCTCCGGTCAATGGCAGTAGGACATGGCTGGTTTCAGTGTCTCAGAAGAAGTGGGAGCTCAGGTGGTTCTTTGGGGTCCTTTATGAATTAATCTGGACATGAGCTTTCTGGGGTTTCCTGTGCCCCTGAGTGCTGAGCGGATGGATTAACAGGGTTCATGATCTGGAAGGATATTCATGGCATGAATGTGTATATCTGGGGGTGGGACAGGGCCAATTCTCATACCCACTCAGCTATTGCCCCCAAAATTTCATACTGTGGAAACATTGTTGGGGAAATATGAAGACATGGCTTTTGAGTTCAGCCCCAGTGTTGTTGATCAGGACTCAGGGGCCATAAAACTTGACCTTTATTTTTCCATATCACAAAACAACAACAAAAAATTCAGATACCAAGGTATCTCATTGTCATTGTTTAATATACCATCTATATAAACACTGGAGCAATTTGTTTTTTGTTTCATTTATTAGGATGTAACCATACAGAAGTGATTTAGAGAAATCAAATTGCATTTCTAATCTGTGTGCCTTCAAGAAGGGACTAGATTGCAGCTGCTGGAAGGACTGTGAGAAAATCAGCCTCTACTAGCTCTTGTCCTTGGGATTATCTCATGAGCATTATGTCACCTAGAGGAGTGTTTTCAAATTAATGTTATGCTTATTATGTAATAATAGGCTTTAAGATTTATATAGCATTTAATATGCATTGAGGATTGGTTATTTGTCAGGCCTTCTTCTAGAAGTTTTCTTATATTTCATTGAATTTTCTCAATACTCCTATGAGATGTGTTATTATAATCTGCATTTGACAAATGAGAACAGTATGGCAAAGAGAGGTTAAGTGACTCAGACAAAGTCACAGAGCTGCTAGATATGAGAGCTCAGGTAAGTAACAGATACTCCTGGAAGAAAATCTGAGTAAAATGAGACATAAAAGATGACAATAAAAGCCTCCCTACATACATTTACTTTGAATTTTCTTCTTTACATATTTATGGATAGTGTTGATTTATTGGTTATATATGAGTGTGTGGGTGTTTTCATGAGTGTATGTGATTACACACTATTCTCTCTTTTTATTCTTCTTTTGGTTAATTCCAGTCTTTTGTTCTTCTACCAACACAGATATGGATGTTTTTGAGAGGTCACTATATAATTTCTGAATTTTTCTCAGTGGTTCTGTGAATACTTCCATTTTATTAATAAATCCACAGAATATTTTTAATTGCTGCATAGTATTCTATTATTTGAGTGCAGTATAAATCATATGTCTCTGTCCATGCTGCTTGCCATGTAGTCTGACGCCTGAAATCTAATGAAAATCTTTCCTTTAAGATCTGAAAACAGGGTCTTACACTGCAGACACTTCATTACTGCTCTGTGCTGCTTTTCTGAGTATTTCATGAGCCAACCTGGAAAAGAAGGTAGCAGAGGCCTCTTGACATTTTTTCTATGCATTCCTTTCAAAAAACGGCCCTTGTTCTCAGATCGTGTGTGTTCTGTCAAGTATGTTCTCTACCTCAACTTGTATAAAAAGATTAGTTAAGAGGAGGGCCCACTTAGGTGCAAGCAGTCAACTGTGACTCACACTGAGGGACCCTCTTGGTCAGCAATTACATGGAGAGAATGTTGATCACAAACAGGTAAGTGCATCAAAGGTAGGAGGCTGTGGTTGCCACTTTTGAGAAGGATGTGGGCGAGGATGTTCCAGGAGAGGAACTTATGTGTGCTGTCTTAGTATTTCTAATACAGCGGGCTCCAGACAACACAGTAGTAAATGACCATATTATCTTTTCTATGATATTTATATTATGGATTGCAGTAGAAGAGAAAGATTCTTTTCTTGCCACAACTTTGTTGTTCTTCCATTGCAACTAATCTAGTCGGGGTTTTGTCAAAATGTATATCAGATGTTCCATGGGCTGGTTCACTTTCTTCCAGTACCAGTGAATGAGTTTATTATCAAAATGTGTGTTTGATATAAGGTAATATAAATTAGAACTTTTCTTTACTGTGGAAATGGATATCTGGGTCTGCTCCACTTTTTTAAAATATATTTTTTATCTATTTTTAAATGATACTTAGATTACATAAAATGCTACATGAAAAAGAATGGTATCCCCATATGCCCCACTCCCCACACCTCCCACTTTTCCCCACATTAACAACTTCCTTCATTAGTGTGGTACATTCATTGCAATTGATGAACACATTTTGGAGCATTGCTACTAAGCATGGATTATAATTTACATTGTACTTTACACTCTCTCCCACTCAATTCTGTAGGTTAAGGCAGGATATATAATGGCCTGTTTATCTGTCATTGCAATGTCATTAAGGTCAATTCGAAGTCCTGAAAATGCCCCCATATTACAGCTCTTTTTCCCTATCCCTGACTTCAGCACCTCCAGTGGTCACTGTCTCCACATCCATGATATAATTTCTTCCATTGCTAGAATCACAATAGGTTTGTACAGAATACCAGTAAGTTCACTCTAGTCCATATTTTATTCCCCAATCCTGAGGATTCTGGGATGGTGAAGCCCACTCCACCTCTAATCGAGAGGGGCTTATATTACATATGGCCGATGGATGGGACTCTCTTGCTTGCAGTTGTAGATTATCTCAGTTCCTTGGTGTGGTGGTTGTCCATCCTTACCTCCTTGTTGTCTGCTCCACTTTTAACTTTTGGGGTACTTTTGGGGTACAAACAATGAAATGAAAAGCCAGATAGAAAAAAATACCTAGTATGAATTAAAAGGCCAGAATGATAAGAAGTTAGAGAAAGAGAAAAGGAAAGACAATAAGCAAAAAAGTTTTTAAAAAAAGAAAGAAAACAA
Source organism: Tolypeutes matacus (assembly GCA_026826555.1). NCBI lineage: Eukaryota > Metazoa > Chordata > Mammalia > Cingulata > Chlamyphoridae > Tolypeutes > Tolypeutes matacus. Next base: position 26,073,753 of record JAKSZT010053769.1, read on the forward strand.
AGAATAGAGGAGATAGAAATAAAAACAAGAAAAATTGAAGACTAATTAAAGAAAGGTGGAATGTAAGAGTAAAAACAGAAAGCAGAAGATACAAAGATGAAGGAATGAAATGAAATAGCATAGGGAGACAACACTGGCATACAAAAAAGGGGAAATAAAGAAAGGGGTAACACAGCAACCAAGAAACAAGACAGGAACACCTAATTTAAATAAAAACTGGGGGGAGGGGAAAGAGAGGGGGAAAAAAAAAGTGGAGAATCCTCCACTGAGCTAAGCTTTCTCATTGGGTCAGTTAGCTAGAGAGCTATCCAGTCACTTTCCCTAGGGCAGGTTTGACTCTTTGCAGTTGGGTAGATTCCTGTTGATTAGGAGCCTATCTGTCTCTGCCCCCTTTCTATTCTAATTGCTTTCTCTCCCAGTGCAGCAGGATGCGATAGCCTGTGTGATCAGATTCTCCCTCACCTCTCTTGGTCAGGTTGAGTGGAAATTCAAACGGGACGCTGGTATCCGAACTCACCACCAAGAAATGATTCTCAACCCCCTTCCAGACCACTCCCTCCTCCCAGGGGACCCTAAATAGGCCCTTGGGAGGTTATTAAGCACTTCCTACTGCCCACCTTCCTTAGGGGAGTTGGAATTTTGATAATTTTCATCACAGTTCTAGTCAGGACTAGTCAACTGCCTGACTCCACCCTCTACCAGCCTAGGTCAGCTAGATATATCAGGCTGCCAAAGCAGATTCACTTCTCCCCTCTTCCCAGGGCCACCACTTACCAGCTGGTATACCCCCTAATGTTCAATGAGGGTCAAGGTAATCAAATCCACAGAAAGGAATCCCATCTCCCGTCTTTGCCAGAACCTTCTTACCCCCAGAGAAGGCTCCCTTCCACTCAGTGGCTGGTGGGAGTTCAGGCTCCTGGCTTTTTGCCTTGAGGGTGGGGCTTAGTAGCCAGCCCTTTCCAGCCACCGGGGTCAAAAAACTCATGGTTTTCCCTTGGGCTTTTGATCTCTTTGTCCAGTTTCCTCCAGATCATTGCCCTGAAACCTCCTGCTCTGTGGGTTCCCAAAACAGCTCACTCAGGCAGGACCTTGCCCCTTCTCAGCTGTTTTTTTGTGAGAGAGATGGTGAGTGCCCACTTAAATCGATGCCATCTTGCTGGATCCCCTGTTGAATTCTTATATGGATATCTATTACGTTTCTTTCAGTGGGAGAGTTGGTCCACGTTAACTGCTGGCAATATGACCTCAGCCGGCTATGACCAACTAGCCACCTTCTGACCTTTTCAGGTGAGATTCATCACTGAAGTTGTTCCATGTGGGAAGGATGCTCATTATCTAGGCTCCAATAATACTGTAGTTGCCCTTTTCTCATTTTCTGTAAATTTTATATTAAGGATTAAAGAGGAGCAGATTCTTTTCTAGCTCATGGTTATAGTCCTTTGCCTCAGGGCAACCTTGAACAAGGGTTTTTTGCTAAGTAAACATCACATCAAGTTTGATGTTTTCCCATTATAGGTCCTCTCAGTATTAGAAAACTTCATTACAAAAGCTATTTTACTAATCCTTCTTACACTTTCAACCAAGCTGTGTGCCAAAGCAGATATTCCCCATGTGGTGGGAAAAGTGTGAGTTTTAATGACAGTCACATTTGGCTTCGAATTCTTTCTTTCCTACTAACAATGCCTGCATGATTGTGAATGCTACATAGTCTCTCTGAGTCCCAATTCCTTATATGAAAAAGAAGATGATAATATCTAAGTCAGGAAAGTATGTGAAGCTCAGGATCTGGCACCTACTCAGCTCTTGGACCATGTGAGCTCCTCCCTGGGCAGCCAGACAGGAAGCAGAGCAGCCTGTGGCCTCACAGCCAAGGCTGAGGCCTTGTCTTTTTGAGTGCAAGAGGCTCCTGGGAGGGAGACTTATCAGAGGGGACTCCTGTCTGTCTCAGCTATACCCTCCTTACACAGAGCTCATGCCACAAAAAAATAAGGGCAAGCACTAATGTTTATTAAACTCTTAAATTCTTTACGAATGTAAACCCATAGAATCCTTCCTAACTCTATTAGGTAGGATCTCTTCTTACACCTATTGATGGGGAAACTGAATCTCAGAGCCGTTGAACTGGGTAGATATATGTCGTGTGTGGGCACATATATATTAAAGAAAAGGGTTGTAAAAGGTGAAAAGGAAAACTTTTGGTAATGTATAGTGGTGATGGTAACACAAAAATTTGGACTGTAATTAACACCATTGAATTGTATATCTGAATATAGTTAAAAGGGGATATTTTAGGTGGCACATATGTTGCTGAAACAAAATTTAAAAAACAAAGCAAACAACCCTCGGACTATACAACACAAACAATGAGCCCTAACTTAAACTCTGGACTGCAGTTAGTAGTACAATTTTAATAGTAATCTATCATCAATACTAACAACAGTACCATACTAATGCAAAATGGTAAAATTGAGCAGGTAATGGGAACTCTGCATTTTCTTTATGATCTTTCCATAAACCTACAACTTCTCTAATTAAAATAATTAAGGTGATAGGGGCAGGCTCTATTACAACTTACTGTACTCTAGACATTAAGTCAATTAATGCTGCATGTAGGTGCAGCCAAAAATGCTTTGATTCACTTTTGGTCTTTTGCACTACATCCTCTACCTCCTCTGTGAGTCTTTTTTTCCAAGCCCAAGCACTAATGACTTTGGTGCTGACTACGAAGCTCCACTGTTAGGTTCATGTCACTGCAGATGTTCTTTTTTTGTAGCAGCTCTCAGGCTATTTCCAGTGAGGTCAGGAGTGTTTATAGGAGCATGTTGAATTAAGCAATCAAATTGCCAAACCTACTTCTCTCTTGTGTTCCCTTCAGTCACCATAGTTGACCAGGAAGTCTATGCACACTTTTCCATCCACCATTGGATAATACTTCTGTCCTCTCCAGCATTTGGGTTGAAATGGGCAAGTGCAGAGTCAAAGGTGAAAATCAAGGGGCATATCTTTTGCTCCAACTTGATGCTTTTATGTTGCTCAATAAATGAGCATTTCTTAAAGCCTTTTTTGTTGAGCCTTGTTTCTCTCATTATTAGAGATCAGGCATCACTCAACAGATTGTCTCTAAGTAAACAGCAAAAGAAATAACTTCATGTGGCCTTAGGAAATAGAACCTAAATGTGCTGGTAAAAAAAACCTATTCATAAATTAAGTGATTGAATTCTCTCTTTCTTCCCCAAAACATATCCTTTATATATTTTTTCTTTTTTTGCTCATCACTCTGGGATCAAGAACATAGATTTTGGAATCAGACACATATTGATTCAATTCACAGCTTTTCTATGAAGTCATTTAACTTATCAAAACCTCAGATTTGTACCTGTGGAATACCTATAAAATTGAGATAAAGTAATAATAATGTTCTCATTACATTCTCCTCTCAGAGCATCTATTACATTATATTTATTTATTTGCATAAGGACCTGAGCTACTTGAAAGCATGACCCTATAGTTAATGCTGTACCCCAAGATTAATTAATTTTTTTTGTCTTCCTTTGGCTAAGCAGAGAAAATAATTCAAAGAAGACTTATCATCTACAGAGAGCAAATTCTAATTTATCCACTTTCAGAAAATAATTATGGAATTTTGGCAATTATTTTCCAATTCTAATATACAATTTAAAAATACAAGCATAAGACTATGGTATAAAAATAGTAATGATTAGCACATCTTGAAACAGTTGAATGGTAACTTAAAAATGACAAGAAAGTGGACAAAGGCTCTTCAGAAAAGGCAACGTTGACAATTTTTAACAACGTGGGAGTGAAAGCATCGATTTGACTTGAAATAAAATGTGGGAGGCATTTGTATCTGTAGAGATTCATTCATTCACCATCCACTATGTGCAAGGAATTGAGCTAATTGTTTTATAAGAGACAAGTATATGGCACCTGATCATGGAGAGCTGTCTAATGGGACTTCATGTTGACTTTCCCATTGGGCTTCTCTGTTCTCCTACTCCTACCACAGAGTGAATCAACAAAGCCATTTGTCAATCTAGAATTGGCAGATGGAACGGTGGGTAGTAGGGACTGTGTAGTATGTCATTGGGCCTACTAAAGTTTATCTTCATACAGCTGGGCAGAATTTGGTTCATCATTCTGCTTACTTCTGTTCAGCTACTCTCATATTCTGTATCAGGGAGTCACACTGGCCATACCTTCAGGATTCCATGGGCCATTCCAGTTTAAGATCACTTCTGTTGAAGTTCAAGTTTATGTCTTCTCCCTACATTGCCTGTATCTCTACAGAACTGCACTTCTCTCTAAAACAATTTTCCCATTCTGGATTCCTGAGTTTCGTTTTGTCTGATTTTCTTTCTCTAACTCATGAGAAATTGAATCTCTCCCAGAGTATTTTTACAGATGATTGCTCCCCAATCTGCCCCTAAAGAGTTGTTGTTTTCCAGAATTCTGCTTACTTCACCTACTCTTCTGGAGTGGTTTTTCTCATTCTTGGCTTTAATTATCCCTGAGTGAGGAATAGTGCATGGCATGTCCATTTCTAGCCCATACCTTTTTCCTGAGCTCCATATCTACATAAGCAGATGACTATGGGACATCTTCAAGTGTGTCCAGCATAGGACATCAAACTGAATTTATAAACAGCCCAGACACATCCCTTCTTCCTCTCTTAGACATTGCTACCCTCTTTGTCCAAGACAAAAACCTGAGTGTCAACCTCAATTCTCCCCTCTAACTAATAAATCACTTTCAAGTGATGTGGATTTTGTCTCCTAACTATCTCTTGCCTCTACAGCTGCCTCCTTATTATTCTACCCCTTCGGTATTCATGTGTTGTCTGGATTAATGCACCCTGTCTTAACACATCTCCAGGGAATTCTCTCTGGGTATCCCCATGCCTTTAATCTTGGCTCCTCTAACCCAAATTCACCATAACAATATGATTGAGACAGAGAAGTCACTTCTCTGCTTACCCTACAGCTAAGAATAAAATTCAGAGTTCTTAAGAATTGAGGTTCTCCATGATGTGACCTCTGCCTCCCTGCCATTCTCATCTTTAGTTTCTCTCTACCTAGAATTCTATGACCCAGTCCTCCAGATTAATTTGCAATTTCTGGACTTTGCCTGTATATCCCAAAAATTCCTGACTAACTCTTTTTCATTGTTTGGGGCTCAACTAAGGCATCATCTCCTCTGAGAAACTTTCCCTTATCCAGGAAGTCCAGGTTGCTTTTTAGTAGCACCACCTTATACTTTCCTCTCTCAAAGCACCTACTGTCCATATGTTGTCCATTTAATCCCTGGTCTCTTTTATAAAATTCAAAGTCCCCACTGGAGTGAAATCATACCTTATTTATATTTGAATATCCAGTTGTATGTTGGTGGAATGGCTGTGGGAATGAGTGGATTTTAATTCATTCAACACTGCATGAAGCCATAAGTGGATGCTGATAATTAATAAATAAATACATAAATGAGAGAGAAGGGTGTTCCTTAAAGGTAGAGTGCTGATTATTAAATATAGAAAAAATTATAACATTAGAAAATCACCATTTTTCAAACATCTGAATAAAAACTGATTTAGTTAAGAACCATTTATTAGGTAGGTATAGTGAAAAAGAGGATACTCACATAGTCTCAAAATATTTCCCTACAAATTACATATTTATTTCAAAAGGAAAAATAGTAACTATATTTGGTAGAAAAAAACAGCATAATCAAGTGGACAAAGTGGGTAATATGTTAAAAATTGGTGAATCTGAAGTCCTTTTTCCTCTTCTCGTAAAGAGTTTGAAATGATTTTGAGTTTGAAATGATTTCAAAATAAAAAGTTATTTAGAAATCACCGGAAATCCATTAGACCTCAAACATTTACAGAAAACATTTTTAAAGTTACATACAAGGTTAAAATCTCACTTTTTCCAGGAATGACATATTTCTCTATTGATTCATGACCTTCTACTTCCTACCTCCATTAAGAAAATAAATTATCATCAAACAGTGACAAGGGTTGTAGTAGCAATCACAGCACCTTGCCTCCTCCTCCGAAGTGGGGATGTTAAATGGAACATTTACTCTTCATCCTAAAAACATGGTATTTAACTCTTATTCAAAGGCTCCAATATATCTTTCTATACAGTTGTGTACTTCTCTTTGCATAGTTTGTGCATATTTCTTGATAAGAATATTCTTTATATATAAACCTTATGAATGAAATCATTTTTTCCCATTATATAGTCTACGAGTTATTTCATAGTATAAACAATTTAGAGGCTTTTAAATAGTTAGAGACCCTATTAAAGTTATACACTCTATTCTCCCTAACTGTTGCTCTAGTCAATCTTTTCATTGTTTGAGTATATTTTTAAAAAGGCAAGATGGCATAATTCCCTGCAAAAACTCTTGTGGTCACATAACCTGCCTTTCCAGGTTGATCTCTTTCTCCTGCAGTTTCCTGCTTTGTCCTCCAAAATCTATGTGGGCACTGGGTTGCAGCATCTCTGTGTCAGTTCCACTTCCACCTTAGTTCCTGAGTTTACTTAGGTGATAACAGAACACTAAAGTGATGGATGGAAAGATGCTACCACTTAAAGGACATAAAGCAACGGAAATGATTACACATCATTGGTTACACAAAACATGAGTGAGGCCAGTGCTCCCTCCAGGCATACATCCCCAAGTTCCCATAATATACCACCTGCAAGGGGTGTCTTTTTGATATTTCATCTACCACTACTACACGTTTGTAGCTGGAGAGGGCATTGTTCCAGCAAGAACTAGCTCTTTTTTTTTTTTTTTTTTTTTAATATATTTTTATTAGAAAGGTTGTGAATTCACAAAACAATCATGCACATGTGTGGAATTCCCATACAACACCCCTCCACCAACATACCACATTGTTGTGGAACATTTTTTACAAATTATGTGATAATATCATCAGACTACTACCACTAACTGTGGTCTATAGTGTTCATTTGATATATCTTTCCATACTCCCCTATTATTAACACAGTACATCTTTGGCATTGATGTAAGAACAGTATAGTATTGCTGTTAACTATAATCCATAGGTTACATTAACTATATTTTTCCCATGCTTTTCCACATTCTTAACACCTTGCAATATTCATGTACATTTGTTCTAGTTCATAGAAGGACATTTATGTATTTATACTATTAACCACAATTCTCATCCACTTGTGGATTTACTATGCTATTCAGTCCCTAGATTATTCTCTAGCTTTCTTTCAATTGACATTTACATCCCTACACTACACTTTTTAACCACAATCCCATTTATAAACCAGCTGTGTTAATTTTACTCACTATAATGTGCTACCATCCACTTTACCCATTTCCACAATTTTACAGTCAAATTAATTAAAACTTCTACATACATTAAGCATTAGTACCCCTTCTCAACCATCCTCAATCTACTAACATCCTATACTCTAGGCTTTAACTTCATATGTTTATTCTTCATATTTAATTCATATTAGTGAGACCATGAGTATTTGTTCTTTTGTGTGTGGCTTATTTCACTTAGCATAATGTCTTCAGGACCCATCCGTGTTGTCATATGTGTCCCAACTTCATTTCTCCTTTAGCAGTATAGTATTCCATCTTATGTATATAGCACATTTTCTTTTTCCATTCATCAGTTGCTGGACACTTGAGTTGTTTCCATCTTTTAACAATTGTGAATAATGGCCGCTATAAACATCAGTGTGCAAATGTCTGTCATGTCATAATTTTCAGTTCTTCTGGATATATTACTTGGATCATATAGCAGTTCTATATACAGCTTCCTGAGGAACTGCCAAACTGTCTTCCACAGAGGCTGCACCATTTTACATCCTTCTTGGTGAAGTCCTTTGAATCACAAAAGGGTTTTAGTTTAAAGAGGTTCCATTTATCCGTGTTTTCAGAGTAAATTTTAAGAATGTACCACCTACCACCAGGTCTTGAAGATGTTTCCCTACATTTTTTTTTATTACAATTTTTAAAAATTTCTTAAAAGATACTTAGATTACATAAATGTTACACAAAAAATACAGGGATTCCCATATGCCCCACTCCCCACACCACCCATACCATCCCATATAAATAACATCCTTCATTAGTGTGGCACATTCATTGCAATTGATAAACACATCCTGGGGCATTGCCACTGAGCATGGACCATAATTCACCTTGTAGTCTACACTCTCTCCCATACAGTTCTGCATGTTATGTGATGACATAAAATGGCCTACATATGTCGTTGCAATGTCATTCAGGACAATTCCCAAGTCCTGAAAAAGCACCCGTATTACAACTCTTTTTCCCTCTCCCTGCCCCCAGAGCCTCCAGTGGCCACTGCCTCCACATCAATGTTGTCATTTCTTCCATTGCTAGAATCACAATAAGTCTATAGTAGAATACCAGTAAGTCCACTCTAGCCCATAGTTCATTCCCCAATCTGAGGATTCTGGGGTGCCTGCACTTTCTTCTAAGAGCTTTATTGTTATAGATTTTAGAGTTAGGACATTCATCCATTTTGAGTTAATTTTTGTATGAGGTCTAAGATAGGGGTCCTCTTTCTATTGGCTATAGATAATCAGTTCCCCCAGCACCATTTGTTGAATAGATTCTTCTGCCCCAGCTGGGTGGGTTTGACAGCATTGTCAAAAATCACTTAACCAGAGATGTGAGGATCTATTTCTAAACCATCGATTTGTTTTCATTTGTCTATATGTCTATCTTTATGCCAGTACCATGCTGTTTTTACCAACTAGGTTATATGATTAATGTCTGGAAGTGAGAGTCTTCCAACGTCACTTTTCCTTTTTAAGATATTTCTGGCTATTTGGGGTCTCTTGCCCTTCCAAATAAATTTGATAATAGTGTTTTCCTTTTCTTTAAAAAATGCTGGTGATTTTTATCAGGATTGCATTCAATCTGTATATCAATTAGGGAAGAATTGACATCTTGATAATATTTATTCTTCCAATCCATGAGCATGGAATGTTATTCCATTTATTTAGGTCTTTCTTTATTTCTTTTACCTATGCATTGCAGTTTTCTGAGTACAAGTGCTTCACGTCCTTGGTTAAATTTGTTCCTAAATATTTGATTCTTTTAGTCGCCATTGTAAATGGAATTTTTTCCCTGACTTCCTCCTTAGATAGCACATTACTAGTATATAGAAACACTATGTATTTTTGCATATTAATCTTGCATCCTGACACTCAGCTGAAATTGTTTATTTGCTTCAGCAGCTCTGTTGTAGATAATTTGGGGTTTTCTAGGTATAGAATAATATCATCTAAGAATAGTGAAAATTTTACTTCTTTTTTTCTAATTTGGATGTCTTTTATTTCTTTTTCTTGCCAGATTTCTCAAGCTAGAACTTCTAGCACTTTATTGAACAACAGTGGTAACAGTAGGTATCCTTGTCTTGTTCCTGATCTCAGTGGGAAAGCTGTGGATTTTTCATATACAGACTTTATAATGTTGAGAAAGTTTCCTTCAATTTCTTTATTTTGTAGTATTTTTATCAAGAAAGGATGCTGTATTTTGTTAAATGCCTTTTCTGTATCAATCGATACAATCATGTGATTTTTCTTCTTTGATTTATTAGTGAGTTGTATTACACTAATTACTTTTCTTGTGTTGAAACTCTCTTGCATGCTTGGTATAAAACCCACTAGATTGTGATGAATAATTATTGTAATGTACTGTTGTATTCCATTAGCAAGTATTTTGTTGAGGATTTTTGCAACCATATTCAATAAGGCAACGGGTCTGTAATTTTCTTTTATCATAATATCTTTATCTGGCTTTGATAGTAGGGTGATATTGGCTTCATAGGATGGGTTTATAGTGTTCTTTTTGTTCAATTTTATGTAACAGTTTAAGTAATATTGGTATTCAATCTTTGCGTGCTTGGTAGAATTTACCTGTGAAACCATCTGGTCTTGGGCTTTTCATTTTGGGGAGTTGTTTGATGACTTTTTCAATCTTTTTACTTGTGATTGGTTTGTTGGGGTCTTTTATTTCTTCTAGGGTCAGGGTAGGTTGTTTGTATGTTCCTAGGTATTTTTCCATATCATCTACATTGTGAAGTTTGTTCGTGTACAGTTGTTTATACTATCTTCTTATAATCTTTTTTATTTCCTTGGGGTCTATAGTAATGTCCCCATTTTCATTTTATTTTATTTGCATCTTCTCTCTTTTTTCCTTGTCAGTCTAGCTAAGGTTTTGTTGATTTTCTTAATCTTCTCAAACAACCACCTTTCGCTTTTGTTAATTTTATTTTTTTGTTGTTGTTCTCAAATTGATTTATTTCTGCTCTGACCTTTATTATTGCATTCCTTCAACTTGCTTTGGGAATAGTTTGCTCTTCTTTTTCTAGTTGGTCCAGCTGTGTAGTTAGGTCACTGATTTTAGCTCTTCTTTTTAATTCAAGCATTTAGGCATATAAATTTCCCTATCAGCACTGCCTTCACTGGATCCCATAGGTTCTGATATGTTGTGTTCTCATTTTCATTCATCTTGAGATATTTATTGATTTCTGTCATAATTTTTTTCTTTGATCCACTAATTTTTTAACAGTGTGTTGTTTAATCTCCATATATTTGTAAATTTTCCCTTTTTCTGCCTGTTGTTGATTTCCATCTTTACTCCATTATGAACAGATAAATTGCTTTTTATAATTGTGATCTTGTTGAATTACTTGAGATCTGCTTTGAGACGCAGCTATTGGTCTATTCTGGAGAAAGATCCATGAGCAATTGAGAAGAATGTATATCCTGCTGTTTTGGGGGTGCAATGTTCTGTAGATGTCTGTTAGGTTTATTCCATTTATCATATTATTCAAGTTCTCTGTTTTCTTATTGATCCTCTGCCCAGAAGTTCTATCCACTGCTGAAAGTTGTGTATTGAAGTCTCCAACTACTATTGTAGAGACGTCTATTTCTCCCTTTAGTTTTCCCAATGTTTGCCTCAGGTAATTTGAGGAATTTAGGTGCATGTACAGTTATCATTGCTATTTCTTCCTGGTAATTGCCTCTTTTATTAATATGTAATGTCTTTCATTGTCTAATAACAATTTTGCTTTTAAAGTCTGTTTCAGCCAATATAAATATAGCTACTCAAGTTTTTTGTTTTTGTTTTTATTTTTTTGTTTTCTTTTTTTTGGTTACTGCATATGTGGAATAACTTTTTCCAGCCTTATACTATCAATCTATTGGTAACCTTGAGTCTAAGGTGAGTCTCTTGTAGACAGCATATAGATGGATCATATTTTCTTATTCATTCTGCCACTCAGTGTTTTTTGATTGGGGAGTTTAATCCATTAACATTCAATGTTATTACTGTAAAGGTTGTTCTTACTTCACCCATTTGGATCTTTGGGTTTTACCTGTCATATTTTATTTTCACTACTAATTTTACACTTTTACTTATAGTTACTTTTCCTGATATAACCTACAATTCTACACTATCATCCAAGCCCTTCACTCCTGTTTTGTTATTATTATTATTTTTAAACAGAATGTCTTCAGCAGAAGGCTGAGATAGATTCACTCAAAAGAAGATATTAGTAGAAGACAATGGTTGTCATATCTTCCACAATCACTGTTTTCTATTTCCAATCATTCCAACAGTATCTTGGTTGGTTATGGTGGGCAGTATATTAATTACTCCTGAAAGATTATATTTATGTAATCTAAAGCTTCTTTAAAAATAAAAATAAAAAACTAATTTAAAAAGGGACAAAAAAATAAAGTTCAAAAATAAATAATAAACACTTTGAGAGTAAAAAAAAAAAAAGAAATCACAAGAGAATTCAGCAAATACCTTTAGATGAATGAAAACAAGAACAAAACATATCAAAACTTATGGGACACTGAAAAGAAATGCTAAGAGGGAAATTTATGGCTCTCAAGGTTTACTTTTACAAAAAAGAAAGCACTAAATTTGAAGATCTAACTGAATACTTGGAGGAACTAGAAAAAGAACAACAAACTAATCCCAGAGGAAGATGAATGAAAGAAATAGTAAAGATCAAACCAGAAATAAATAAAGTTTAGAACAGAAAAACAGTAGAGTGAATCAACAAAACCATAAGTTGGTTCTTTGAGATCAACAATAATGACAAACCCTTAGCTAAACTGAGAAAGAACAAAAGAGAGAAGATCTACTGACCCTGAGCTCAAGCTATGCTCCGTTCCCACTCCTGCTCCTTTCCCACCCCTGCCCAACCACAGAACATTCCCTCCCCCAAACCATTAGGCAGTTCTCAGAACAAAAGTTCCCAGAACATCACTCCCTAGCCTGAGAGGAACAAGCCGGGTACATTTCCACCCTTCATCTTCCAGCCACAGCTTGGCCCCCTCTCCAGCGTCACCCCGCTCAACTCCACAGTTCAAAAGGCACTCCCCAGCACAGTCAGATGGGCTGAAGTCTCACTTCGGACCTCCGCCATACTGGCGATCTAATAAACTTCTCCATCTGAAACTTGGTCAATCTCTGAGCTTCACTGAACCAGGACCTAACAATTACCACTGACCCCGCAGAAATAAGAAAGATCATAAGAGGATACTATGAACAACTGTATACCAAAAAAACTAGGCAATGTAGATGAGTTGGGCAAATTCTTAGAAATACACAAAGCACCTACACTGATCCTAGAAGAAATAGAAGACCCCAACAAACCAATCACAAGTGAAGAGATTGAAATAGTCATTAAAAACCTCCCAAAGATGAAAACCCCGGGGACCAGATGGCTTCACAGGTGAATTCTACCAATCATTCAAAGTTGAACTAATCCGGATCTTGATCAAGCTCTTCAAAAAAATTGAACAGGAAAGAATACTACCGAACTCATTCTATGAAGCCAACATCCCCCAAATACCAAAACCAGAAAAAGATACTATGAAAAAAGAAAATTTCAGACCAATATCTCTAATGAATATAGATGCAAAAATCCTCAACAAAATTCTTACAAACTGAATCCAAAAGCATGTTAAAAGAATTATACACCATGATCAAGTGAGTTTTATCTGAGGTATGCAAGAGTGGTTCAACACAAGAAAATCAATTAGTATAATACACCACCTTGATAAATTGAAGAAGGAAAATCACATGATCCTCTCAATTAAGGCAGAAAGGGAATTTGACAAAATACAACACCCTTTCTCTATAAAAAAAAAAAAAAAAAAAAATTCCAAAAGGTAGGAACAAAAGAAACTTTCTCAATATGGTGAAGTGCATATGTGGAAAACTTACATCTAGCATTCAACGAGGAAAGAATGAATGCTTTCCTGCTGAGATCAGGAACAAGACAAGGATGACCACTGTCACCATAATTGTTGAGTATTGTGCTAGAAGTTCTAGCCAGAGCAATTCAGCTGGATAAAGAAATAAAAGGAACCCAATAGGAAAGGAAGAAGTAAAACTTTCACTATTCACTGATGATATTATCCTATATCTAGAAAAGCCTGCAAAATCCACAACAAATCTGCTAGAATTAATAGACAAGTTCAGCAAAGTGGCAGGATACAAGGTTAATACAAAAAATCAATAGTATTTCTATACACTACTGATATGCCATCTGAGGGGGAAATCAGAAAAAAAATTCCATTTACAATATCAACTAAAACAATCAAATATTTAGTAATAAACTTAACTAAGGACATAAAGGATCTGTATTCAGAAAACTGCAAAACATTGCTAAAAGAAACCGAGGAAGATAAATAAATGGAAGGACATTCCGTATTCAGTGACTGGAAAACTAAATATCATTAAAATGTCAATTCTACCCAAAATGGTTTAGAGATTCAATGCAATTTCAATAAAAAATGTTACAGATTTTTTTTTTGCAGAAATCAAAAAGCCAATAATCAAATGTATTTGGAAGGGTAAGGGGCCCTGAATAGCAAAAATTCTTTAAAAAGAAGAACCAAGTTGGAGGACTCTCACTTCCTGACTTTAAAGCATATTACTCAGCTACAGTGGTAAAAATAGCATGGTACTGGCATAAGGACAAATGACAAGTGGAACCAAATCACGAACTCAGAAATAGACCCTCACATCTAAAGTCAAGTGATTTTTGACAAGGCTGTGAAGCACACTCAGCTGGGCCAGAACAGTCTATTCAACAAATGGTGCTGGGAGAACTGGATAGCCATATACAAAAGAAAGAATGGGGATCCTTACCTCACACTTACACAAAAATTAATTAAAAATGGATCAAGGTCTGTTGTAGACATATTGTGATTCAAGCAATGGAAGAAATTAATACAGGGGCTTTTTCAGGACTTGGGAATTATCCTGAGTGACATTATAATGACAGGAATAGGCCATTTTACATCAGCATAGAACATGAAGAACTGTGGGGGAGAAAGTGTGGTCTACAATGTGAACTATGGTCCATGCTTAGTGGCAAAGTCCCAGACTATGTACAGCCATTGCAGGTGATGTGCCACACTAATGAAAGATGTTTATGTGGGATGTCATGGGAGGTGTGGGAGGTAGGGAACATGGGAATCCCTGTAATTTTTGTGTAACATTTATGTAATCTAAGCATCTTTTAAAATAAATAAATAAATAAATAAATAAATAAATAAATAAATAAATAAAAAGAATTTGAGTGAAAAAAAAAGGATCAAGGACCTAAATATAAAAACAACAGTCATAAAACTCCATAAAGAAAATGTAGGAAAATATCTTCAAGATCTTGTGGTAGTGGTAGTTTCTAAACCTTATACCCAAAGCACAAGCAAGAAAAGAAAAAACTAGAGAAATGAGACCTCCTCAAAATTAAACACTTTTGAACCTCACAGGATTTTGTCAAAAGGGTGAAAATGCAAGCCCACTCAATGGGGAAAAATATTTGACAATGACATATCCAATAAGGGTTTAATATCCATGATATATAAAGAGCTCATACAACTCAACAATAAAAAGACAAATTATCCAGTTAAAAAATGGGGAAAAGACTTGAGAAGACAATTGTCCAAAGAAGAAATAGAAATGGCGAAGAAACACATGAAAAAATGTTCAACATCACTGGTGATTAGGGAAATGCAAATCAAATCTACAATGAGATATCATTTCACACCTATTAGAGTGGCCAGTATTAAAAAATAGGAAAACTGTAAATGTTGGAGAGGATATGGAGAGATAAGAATGCTTATTCACTGTTGGTGAGAATGCAGAATGGTACAGCCACTGTGGAGGACTGTTTGGCAGTTCTTATGAATTTGAATATAGACTTGCCATGAGACCTG
The DNA here is from genome assembly GCA_026826555.1 of Tolypeutes matacus. Classification (NCBI taxonomy): domain Eukaryota; kingdom Metazoa; phylum Chordata; class Mammalia; order Cingulata; family Chlamyphoridae; genus Tolypeutes; species Tolypeutes matacus. The sequence continues at coordinate 26,089,049 of JAKSZT010053769.1, forward strand.
GCAATAACATTGCTAGGTATATGGTATATAAGACAACTAAACAGCCACTAAGAAAAAAAATTAATACTCCAATAGAAGAATGGACAAGGAGCATGTAGAAGTAATAGACAAAAGCAGAAACATAATTGGTCAATGACATAATGACATAATGACATAATATTCATCCTCATTTGACATAAGATCATGCAAATTACATTAATTTACATTATTGTAAATTACATTAATTACATTAATGACTTCTTGATTTTTGAACCACAGTGTTTGGGTTGAAATCGCTCTTACTTATAAACTGTGGACCTTGGGAAAGTTATTTAACTTTAACTCAATTTCTCATCTGTTAAATTCAATAGTACTTTCTGAATAGGGTTCTAGGAGGATTAACTAGCAGAGAATAAATACCCATATCCATTATTAATTTTATACAGTCACTGTTATGTAAATTAATTCAAGGTGTATCAATGATACAAACATTAAATAATAAAATAATAAAAACATTAAAAGAAAATAGGGTAGTTTTCTTTATGTGTAATCTTGGAGTGTGGGCGTGAAGTAAGAAAGGCATGAAACCCCAAAGTCAGAAACAAATGATTGATTAAACTGTATAAAATTTGAATACCTCAGAACAGAAAAATAAATGTCACATTCAAATAGGAATAATATGAACTGCATATATAGTGGATAAAATATTTCTCTCTTTATAATGGAAAGAGTTCTTCTAAATCAAGAAAAATGCATCAATCCAGTAGAACTAATAAAAAATATTGCTACCTATAGGGTGGGGGAGAAAAGAGAAAGGGCAAAATTAGGTTTGAAGCTAGAATCTCTGAATGCACCTCATTTTATACTTCAGAGTTTGGACCACATAAATGGTTTGTGTATAGAAAACATGTATAAATAAAAAAGAAAATAAACTGTCTCTAAAAATAAAATGCAAACGGAAATAAGTGAACCTCACTATACACCAAAGGTGGCATAAACATATAGAGACAAATTATTACAAATGGCTTTTTAAAAAAAAATATTTTTTTGTACTGCCGAAGACAAGACAGAGGGAAGGGAAGGGAGGGGAGGGGAGGGAAGGAAAGGGAAGGGAAGGGAAGGGAAGGGAAGGGAAGGGAAGGGAAGGGAAGGGAAGGGAAGGGAAGGGAAGGGGAAAATAATCTTAAATTGCTTCCTCTGGGTCTAGTGTTGTTAGGGTAAAGTATGGCATGTATTTATATTTTTAGAGACTTATATTTATTTTTGTTAATACTGTTAGGAACCAAGATTTTCAGTGTAAGGTAAAGAAATAACAAATAGAAAAATAGAAACTTTTAAGTAAAAACCTTTTAATCTTTCATTTGAACCTGTTTTCTCTAAGCAAGACTAACTTCCTAGCTGTCCACTGAACAAGAAGCAATAGCCATCCAGAATTGTGAGCACTAGAAGGTAACTTAAAGGTAAGTAGGGCTTGATTGAGAAATGGCTTAATCCATGCCTGGGGCAGAATATGTAAAAGATAAGACTATAATATCTTTTCATATCTGAAAGCAAGGAAGCCATCAGAGACTATTGAGCTCATTTAGAGATAGAGAAGCCAACTTGCATTGTGGGACAATTCAAGAACCAAAGAAAAATGCCTATAAATATTGAAAGACAGTAAATACATTGTTCATTGATAACTACTCCTATACACACACACACACACAAAAGCCACATCACTGAGCCATCTCAGCTAAAATCGTCATTCAAACTCCCTTGAACAATCATGTCTTTTATTTTTCTCCACACAACAGTAAAAGGTAGCTTTTAATTTTGAAAATCTAAGATTGTGAATTGAAAAATAAAGAAGGGTAATGAATCAAAGAAATTTTTTTCCAACATTTTGTTTCATCCACAATAGAGTATAACAACACAACAGTATCTACAGAAATAACTCTAATTAATTGTTAATGTTTACCAAACTTTACAAAATTTGGGCAAATTATTGATGTATAAAATGTGTGTACTATTGGATAAAATTGTAGAATTATTATCTCATTTGTTATTATTTACAGTAATGATACTTGTCTTACAATTCATAAGATTAGCCATGTATCGCTACTTATTCTTGGAAAATATAGTGAAAACTGCACAACTCAGGGAGTGAGAAAGTAGTCAAGGAAGATGTTTGGAACTGCTCCCGAAGGGAAGTTAACATTGGATCATTTTAATATAGGTGTTTTCCAGTGATTCCTGCCTCTGTGGAAAATAGACATTGGGCAAATTTATCTAAGGAACATTTATAAAATACCAGATAACACAAAACCCATATCCAATGGCTTCCAAAGGAACCTAGAGGATCATTTTTCCAATATAAAGTTTTCTACTCCTAATCATGTCATGAGGAGGCTTTCATTTTTGTAAAAGCTGTAACTAAGGTGATAGTTCAGGATGGAGCAACATATTTGGAGAAGAAACTAAACTCATACTGATAGCTGGAAAATGTGCTTACTGAAATTTCTTAAGCCCCTCTGAAAATTCTAAAACTAATTGAACTGCTATTTTTATTAATCTAATTTTAGAAGTTTACTTTTTGCACTTAATTCCCTGAAGGATATTAGCCAGACATTCTCAGTTTTGCTTACAGGATAAGATAACTTCTCAAAGCAAAACCAGACAGAATGGTGTAAATCTGAAACTTTTCTCAGAGCAATGGAGCTTGATATCATTGAGCGGTCGGGCTGAGACAGGAGCCATGAAGGCCTAGCACCCGGACAACTATATCTGTGTGGTTTATTAACCACTGAAATCAAGGACAAGTTTGATGTGCTTCAGACAAAACAGGAACGAGAAATTGCATGTACTCTCCTCACAAGACCCCTGGCATCACTTGTTTTTATTTTCCTTTACACCTTTCCTTTTTCCTATAGAAACCTTAGATCCCATTCTCACTTTGAAATGTTTTTGGAAGATTTCCCCCATTCCTTGCTTGTGCACGCACAGTAAGTCACCCTCTCACTAAAAGACATGATTGTCCTTTGTAGCGTGGGCTCAGGCAGGGCTGTCTTACTGGGAATGGCCGTCCTTACAGCAAAAATATTAACTTCTCCTGTTAAGTAAATTTTTCTCTCTATTTTTAATCTCATGACGAAAAACCGATAGATGTTTTTGAGGCAAACAAAACAAAACAAAAACAATTGAGGAAAAATCTGATCTGCCACATTCTTGGGCTCAGTTGACGAACAGGAATACTATAGCTACTAGTAACTGGGTATGGAAACAAGATTAACTTGTAAATGGTTTATTTCCTTTCCTCTCTGTAAACAAATTGAAATTCTACTTATAGAATATGCAAAAAAAATATATATATATATAGAACCAAGCTAGAAATTAAAATGTGCTTGAGGAGCATATATGTCAGCCATCCGTGTAAGTTATTGGTTCAGGATACTTTTCTTGTAGATCTTTTAAGTGAGATGCATCAAAATGGTATTTTATTAATTGCCTTTTCTCTATATTTTGGGATAAAACACAATGTTCTTTTTTTCCCAATAACTCTCAAACCTATATTATTCACTGTGATCTTATCCTTAACAATAGGACAAAAAATTAATTATGAATGCTAAAGAACTGTAGTTATCACTCTATCTTTCAGAGAGTAGGCTGAGATGAGTCAAAATTGGTTCTATTGTGGCTTCTCTTATCTTCCCTGGAGATGGGCCAGTTTATTGGAGTTTGTAAACTCAATGAATTATTTCAGCTATCAGGTCCATGAAAAGAGTTCCTGGTTACACATTCTCAATTATTTATTCTCTCACCAAACATTTCTTTAATATAGACTGTATACTAGATGCTAGAGATAAAAGGGTGAATAACACCCATTCCCACCCCAAAAAGCCCCAGGTGCACCCCTCCCCACATAGCTCACCACCACTGACACCCCGTACCAGTGATCCTCTCCTGCCACAGTTGCCACATTTCTGCATCAGATACCTCCCGAAAAACAAAGCCAAAAAATAATGGGAGAAAGAGAGGAAGGAAGGAAGGAAGGAAGGAAGGAAGGAAGGAAGGAAGGAAGGGAGGGAGGGAGGGAGGGAGGAAGGGAGGGAGGGAGGACGGGAGGGAGGGAGAGAGGGAGGGAGGACGGGAGGGAGGGAGGAAGGGAAAAGAATTTTTTTTTTGCATTTTGCCTTTCATCAACTTAAGATCTGTTGTCTTTTAAGTATATTGATGGCAAGTCCATGGGGCACTGATGTGGGCTCAGAGCTTCCAGTGCTTGTCCCACAGTGACATCTCTTACTTTGAGATCTAGGAAGCAGCAATGCAGGTCACTTCAACTTCTACATCTATGCCACTTATGGCTGAGAAAGAATGAAGAACTAGAATATGACTTTTGTACATTTCTTTATATCCCAGCTGTCTGAACAAAAATAAAATACTTAGATGTTTGAAATGGTCTTGATGGAAACCATGCATTAGAATAGCAGACAATGAAGAAAAAAAAAAGAATAGCAGACAATGTGCCCCCATTGACTGGACAAATTAAACCAAGGCACTTTTTACTTTTGATGACAGATTCTGTTGTATCATTAAAAATATGTAATCTTTCTTTTTTTGCTACAAAAGCAGTTCAAGTATCTTTAGGATTTTAGAAAATCCAAACAAGCAAAATATCAAAAACCAATTCTTACCACCCACAAATCACTATTACTATACCTTATCACATATCCCTTCAGATATATATTTTTCACTGTTAGATAAATTAAAATGCTCAACTGCATTGAGTGTTGCTGGGGGAAGGCCCCTTTGGGAGAACACACCTTGAAAAGGGGTTCTCCAGAAGACAAAAAACAATTGACCTGCAGGGTTTTTCCCTCATAAAACAACATGTACCCGAGAGGGTCACTGATTAGCAATACCTGGTGATAAAACTAGTTTCCATCAAGTAGAGAGAGTTTATCAGAATGGAAAGCATACCATACCAATCAATATATCTGTGATTCTTAAACTCTACTGTGGTAGCTCAAAAGCAGTTATAGACAGTACAAAAATGGCTAAGCATGGCTGTGCACCAGAATATTGGGGACAGATGCCCTACTGGGAAATGCTCTAATTGAAAGGATTTCTTTGTTCATTTAAGAAAGAAAATAACACTAACATTTACTCAAAATATAATTTGAAACTCAAATCAGCAATGATGATCATACTTATTCTAAGACGGCAACACTTAAATTCAGACTCAGAATAGAGTAGGAATCTATTGTTTCACTATTTACTTCCTGAATAGTTTTGTTTTTTGTTTTTTGTTTTTCACTTCAGCTCTAGGGAACACATGTTAGATGCCATTTTTACCTCTTATTTTCAGGGGCATGATAGTACAGAAGCTAAAAATCTACTTCCTACTCCCCTCCCCCAACTATTTAGTAATTCTGTGAACTTGGACAAAGTAATAATGACTCTGTGCCTGTTTCCTCACCTATAGAAAGTGAGTCTATAAAAACACCAATGTCAAAGGATTGTCATGAGCATTAGATGAGGTCTATGTAAAGGATTTAGAACAGTGCCTGAGAAAGAGCCAGCAGGACTGAATAAATGTTGGCTCTCATCCTTGACAGGCTGAATCCCATAGAGAAGGATCTTGAAAGGGATCCACCTTGCTGTGTACTTATCTAATGCACCTGGGAGGGTCTGAGCCCCATGCAAAACACAGTGTGCAGGTGGAGCTGCCACACCAGTCCTCAGGGTGGAAAGGGAGAAGAAGGTATGAGCTCCATCCCATGTCCACCTCAATAGCCCTCTGTTTATGTATGGAATAAATCAACACTGAATTTGTTTTGGTTGGCCCTGCATAGTTGAAGGGTGGCATTTGGTTCTAAGCAGCTCTTTTAACTCTTTAAGCCTGAAATTATTTTTCATATTAGAGTGGAAAAATGAAAATGACATTGCAAGTGTGTGTTGCAATGTTTATATAAGTAATGTGATATAACCAGCACAATACCCGGCACTCAATGATTTCCTCCAGGTGGCTGAGCCATATAAACACAGTTAATCTCTGGACAGTATAATAACTACTCTATGACTTAATTTCTGTAGGTTCTAAAGTGTGAACATAATCTAGCTTTTCTTAGTCAGTAGTTGAGAGGGAAGGACTGGGAAGTTCAGGCCAAACCTGACAACCCAATTATGATGGTTAATCTTTTGTGACAACTTGGTTAGGTTGCAAACAATAATATAGATGTCGTTGTGGAGGTATTTGGTAGATATGGTTAGCATCAACATTCAGTTGACTATATATAACTATTTTTTATTATGGGTAAAAATCAAAATTCTCACAATACATACAAACATTTGCAAAATGATATATAAATATATATGCATTTATGTGTATTTGCTTACAAAAATGTTATATATATATATATATATA